>CM057046.1:72189456-73389456 GCA_029948455.1 Solanum rostratum
TATTGAATGCAGGTTTGATAAGTCATATGCATTGCATGCCCACATACTTAGCAAATTCAAATGTACTAACATATACGTTTTGCCTACATAATCTAACTGTGTAGGAACTGAGGACTACCTTCATCCACCGTACGATGGTTAGCTTGGATCTTGAGATTTGCTTTTTGTGGTGAGTCCTATCTTCTAACGTCCAACCACCATTCCTTTACTTATGGTGGTTTTGTTATGTTATTCACTTGAGGGTGAGCCCGGGGTATGTCTTGGCCCCCGTCCTATCTTATGACTAGAGGTATTGTTGGACTTCTTGTAAACTCCTTTTTATATGCTAAGTTTTTTATTTGGAGATTCTTGCTTATGGATATGGTTACCTAATTGTTATCGTTATGTGGATTGGTTATGAGCTTTATGATATGGTTATATGTTATGATGTGAAAGATCCTAAGTCCTGAATTGCTCCCATAGAGTGGGTCATGCTTACCCGCCCTTTAGAATTTATGTGTTAAGTGCTATGTGAATCCTTCTTCCTCCCTTTCCCTATGACATCCCCGTAGCGTGAGTCCTACTTTCCCGTCCCTTAGAACTATCGGTTTACTATTCATTTATGCTTCCAAACTGATGATGTGAATACGGATACTATGAGGCTTCTGGAGACTATCGGGTTTCCATTCGCCATGTCACTCCTAGAACCCTAGGTCCGGGTCGTGACACTTTCATTAAAAGATCACTAGTCCTCTCCACTACTTCACTACTCTTACTCAAAACCCTTACAACAAAATCTTCAATAGTTTATCACCATTACTCTCATAATAACAACCGTGCATTCAAGCCTATCACTCTGAACACTTCACTATATCTAAGAATTATCAAGCCTACTTAGCACTTCTGCTTCCACCATTGAATGAGCTCTCACTCAAAGACACACCAATATAATCTTATCTAGAGACACTCTAATTTTACTCTTACCTATCTATTACACGTCATAAGGTCTCATATCTCCCCTCTTTCCTATCTCAATCCCTATATGGCACAAGTACAACACAACTATCAACATAAAGATACATTTACTCCCCCTCATCTACCCTCACTCCCAGTCTACTACTATCAACATTGCTATCTGGACCTGAAGGAACTCATCATCTCCCCCTTTGGCGAAACCCACAACTACTACCTTTCTACGGAAGAATAGACACGATATACATTCAAAACTTGATACTCTAAATCCTACCATCAACAGTGACGTAACAAGCATAAGGCCAGTCTGTGCATAAAATGTCATCAGAATCATTTACATTCGACTCAAGAAGATCAACTATGGTACTTCTATGTTGGACGGGAATGGTACAATCACCATCAACTCACTTAACTAGGATAAACTCATTAATGAGGGGAGGGTCACAAAAGATGTGGCACCTGAATCAAACAAATTGTAGCTATGGTAGGGCAGGACTCTAAATATACCAGTGACATCATCTTGCGGATTCTCCTGATCTTGGTAACTTTTCATGCCATACAATCAATTTGTGCCCGAAGTAGTACCTTTTTGATCATTTCTAACTGGTGCTTATGGTGTAGAAGCTTGAGCCTTCTTGGCCCACTTTGGACATTTTCTCTGGAGGTGACCCACTCGACCATACTTGTAACATCATCACTTCCTTCACGACATTCTCCCAAGTGAAATTTTCCACATGAGCCACAAGGGGGCTTGCCTTGGGAACCTTGAGCCACACTAGCCTGTGACTAAGATCCCTGAGCTCTAAAGTCATGAGTCCCTACTTGAAAGTGACTCCTATTCCTATTCCTCCCCGGCCTTTTAAACTCAGGCGGGTTCATCCTCAAGAACTCATGGACCCTGGAGGTATTCAGAGCATCCTGCCTGGCTGCTTTCTATCTAGCAGCCAGTGCTGTCACAGCTGGGCCAAAGTCTGGATGGCCTGGCAAAACTTAGCATTATTGATGTCAGCCTGTGGTGGCTGCATGGTTGGGCCTATGGGTTCATCCTGATTTTGGTGCTTGACTTAGTTAGCATTCTATTTAGTCAGATACCCTCTTCCTTTATAAGCTCTTCTAAGAAACATAATCATGATTCTGTAAATGTGTAATGCACGAATTAGAAGAGAGATGTCATAGAGTTTAACTCTATCGCACGGAATTGGAATAATAAAGAAGTGTAACAATTCCTAATGTCCTATAGCCTTCTGCTTATAAAGTATGGTGTACAACACACCCATAAACAAGACTCTACTCGACACGATTTCACACACTCCCTAGGACACTTGAAATCTATGCTCTGATACCAAGCTTGTCACACCCCGGAAGGGTACCCTAAACGTGGCTACTACTCAGATGCTATTGCTAGTCCCCAAGCGAACCACTTGGCCTCATAACATTTGTTCAATCATAGCTTAACAAATTAGTGGAAGACTAAGGATGAAAAATGGTGGAAAAAGTTCAATAAGTAAATGATCAAGTCAACTCAATAAGACTATTAAGAAAGAAACTAGTCAAAATAAATGTTAAAACTCATGACAAACCAAACTCTAGTATATGAAGCCTCTATCAACTGTTTAATGGTGCCAATGATAGACCCATGGCTACCTCAATTAAAAATAAAGATAATCAAAGTCTAACTTTAAGAAGCTAGATGAAAATATAAATGAGAATCCTCTGGAGTAAGGGAGGCCTTATCAACTCAGCTGAATGCAAGTAGACCCTCAACGATGCATCTGTTGATGATCTCTAGTACCTGCCTCTGCATCATGAAATGACGCAGTCCAAATGGATGTCAGTACGTGGAATATACGAGTATGTATAATGGCTGAATTGAACAGGTGTAGGTAGAATAATATAGAATGACATCAAATCAGAAATACTCAATCAAAATGCCAATGTGTATCTAAAGCAAGAATAAAGAGTAGACAATGACCAATCAATACCAATCCAATCCAATCCTATCAAATCAAATTAGAGTACTATCAGTATGGAACCTATTTGGGAGTTTCTCTTATCTGACAACAATTACTTATGAGCTAGTAGTTGTACAACAATCTCGTTGATGTTGCCATAGCTGTTCCGTACTTGCCAGGTAAAGAACAAATCGGATTCATAATGGATCTAGACAATTAACTTATCAATTCCTATAGTTTCAGGACAATTAAACGGGGATATATCTAACTTTAATAGACTTAGTCCTCAAAATAGGAACTTGTCCGACTTTAACGGACTTAGTTCACAAAATAGGAACATTACCGACTATAACAGACTTACTCCACACCTATGCTTGGCAACGTATTTAATGAGTGTGAGTTGGACTTCTCTTACTCATTTTGGTGCTCGATACTCTTTCCAAGACTCAATGCTCATAAGACCATCCATCTCAATTAGTCTCATAAAGACTCATTATTTTGGATGCTCTATAACAATCGAGCCTTCTCGACCTATCGGATCAATCATCTCATTAACTCAATTCTCAACTAATCTCTCAAAGGAGCTTAACCAATCATTAAGACGAAAATCAATTAGATCAACTTTTAGAGTTCAATTATTAATAGTCATAGGACAATCAAGTTCTATCAACCTATCATCATGCTCATATCATCGTCATAATCAACATTCTCAAGTCAATGCTCTAGACTCAATCTCTAGGTTCATTCATGCATTCTTTTACAAAGTAATAGATAGGGTTTATGCAATAACTCATGAAAAGCACTTAAATCAGTAATCAAGTTTGTGATGATCATCAACATGTGAAAATACTTAGGTATATATATATATATATATATATATATATATATATATATATATAATTTATAAGAAACATTCTAGAAACATGCGTGGGGACTCAATACGTTCAAAATCTTTCTAGTACCATCAGTGGGGGCACATGGAAGGACGTTCCCATGTTTTAGTTTAGCCTTACATACCCAGACAAAGGTAGAAAATCAACTTGGCACGAATCCGACTTAAATTCCTCGAATCCTCGCTCTTCTCTCTTCTCTTTAGCCCTAGATTTGTTGTTAGAATATTTTGAAAGGCTTAGGAATGGGTTAAAAACTCTTTTTACACTCAAAACAACCTATATTAATCGTGTTTAATGTTTGGGAGGGGTTGGGAAAAGTCTAGAATGCCCCTCATGAAAAAACTGAAAAAATTGAGCTCAGGACACCTAGTCTGCATCGTAGACTCTGGTGAATTTTGGGGTTTTTCATCAAAAATTTTTCGACCGAATTTTCTAATCCCGTAGAAAATATTGGGATCACATCCATGTGTAAGTCCACGACAAGTCCGCATCGCGGGCTTGTTACACACTTATTCAGGAATGTTTTTTCACATCGAAAAATTATCTTTTGATCCGGTTGCTCTAAAGATCAACCAAGAATATTTTACCACACAATATTTCATGCAGATCGTATTTCCAACCTCATATTTGCCATCGGAGTTTGGGAAGACGTGTTATGTGCACATCTCTCATCTAGGGGTATTTTGATAATTTTATCAGGTGTTACAAATATAAATTCCATAGCTCAACCGATTCACAGTACATTTTCACACATTCCAACTTAAATACGCAACATTTTAGCTCAGTCTAAGGTTAGAGAAATCCTAGCCTACTTGGCATCCGTGTCCTTTTTCTCTGAGTCAATCCAGCTAAGTTTTTCCCCTTCGAATTTCTTCTCGTTGCTGCTCTGCTTTTAGAATAAAATTTACAAGGTCAATACAATTGAATTGGCTGTCAAAACTTAAAGAACGAGCAAAATATGTCAATCAGACCTAAAACAGGAAAAATAGGGACCACACCCAAAATCCCGAACAAATTCTTGGAAAATGGTACCCGATAATCACCTTGAGTCTATAGCCAAAAATTCCGCTCAAAATGGACGCCAGAAGATCGAGAAAATGCCCAAAAATGAAGGTATAAACTTATCAAAAAATATTCTTTTCAAGACTTAATCAGTCAAAATTCTCAAAAATCGTACAAAATTAGCGAAAACTCAGCATACCACAGTGTTCCCCTTGGAACATAAAATAATTTAGACATAAATTTTACTTAATTTTGTTGTGAACTGAGATATCGCAATGTAAAGTTTTTACTCATTTTCGATATACAACAAGCAAAAAATGAAGATTTTACCTCAAATATGCGCCAAACTTGAATTCTGAAACTACCACGGCATTCCTCGCAAAAATCTGAGTTACGTAGCCTTTTGAATCACTCAAATCGAATAAAAAATGAGCTCGGAATCATAGTACGAAGTTGAGAGGAAATATGCATATAATTTCCTTGAACTCCCACATATATATACACATGCATGGCTGACACATTTCTGCCTTATGGCAGCTCCAGAATTAGCCATGTGTCTCCCTCACTTTCCATTAATCATTCAATATGTTTTTGGTCGTTTTGGGCTCGTCAGAACTTTGATTTTCACAAATGAACTATGTAACCCTATGGATTTTGATATTTTGAATCCAATAGTATGGCCGGAATTTCCAATGGAGCTTCCTACAATAAAGTGAGGATCCCACTTAGTTATATGCAACTTTTGATCGAAAGCCCTCGGGTGGTCAAATAACATCCGAATATCCGAGGTATTAAACAAAGGGTCATCCCAGACCAAAGTCGATGGTTCGGAGCTAACCACGCTATCAAAATTCTCATCTGGAGCTATCACTACACAGACCTAGGGTCTAGGAGTGACATGGCGAATGGGAACTCTTGAGTTCCCAAAAAGCCTCAAAGTAACCAAATTCACATCATTGGTTCGGAAACATATTCAAATGATAAACACATAGGTCTAAGGGATGGGTAAGTATGACTTACGCTATGGGGGAAATTCGAGACTCAGGATCTTTCGCATCATATCATACCATCAAGTCATAAGACTCATAACCAAACCACATGACAATATTCAACACGTAATCAAGCCATAACATAATCTCTCACATAACACTTAGCATATAAACGTAAAGGAGCTTACAGGATGTCCAACAATGCCTCTAGTCATAATGTAGGACGGGGGCTAAGACATTATCGGGCCTCACCCTCAAATATAGATAACCTAAACAAAGGCACCACAGGTAGAGGATAGGTGGCTTGTCCTTGGAAGATAGGACTCACCACAACTAGCAAAACCTGAGAACCGAGATAATTGTCGTGCGGTCGATAGATGTACTCCTCGGTACCTACATGGTGAGATCATGTAGGCAAAAGTATGCATTAGTACATTTGAATGTACTAAGTATGCGGGCATGCAATGCAAATGACTTATCAAACCTGCATTTCAATGTTAGATGACAAGGGCACATAATAGAGAAAGAATCACATATCCAAAGAAGAGTAGTATACGATATGCCAAGAAGTCCATGATGCATGAAATGCCATAATGCTCATATATAGCAGGGATGTGACCTACACCGACAAGAGTAAGACCAAGCAAACTATTACTCCCGATGAAATCCCCTCACTAGTAAAGAGGTGGTCTACTTGCCAAAGGTAAACCATACTTCACCTTATGGGAAACCGCATTTCGTATGAAGCAACCTTCCTTATGGGCAACCCCATTACAGATAGGATTTTCACATATAACATATCATATCATATCATACTTCACCTTACGGGCACCCCTATTTCGTATGAAGCAACCTTCCTTACGGGCAACCCTATTTCAGATAGGATTTTAGCATAACCTATGCTAGGCAAATAGTTCAAGGAGAGAGAGTGAAACCTCAATCCATCGGTGCTAAGTCGGCATCCCACGAATATACATATACATATATGTACATGGTTTCAAGGGACAATACTCATTTCTAATTATTTCAATGAACATTTAGGCTCACAACCCAAACATCAGTCATAATAAATCGTACTTAGGCTTAAATGCCAAATCATAGCTCTTAGTCAAAATACTCTTGCATAGGAATAACTCATCTACATATACGGAATGGTGCAAGCACCCAAAATGCTCAAAGAGCCATAATCATTAACATATATGTGATCACAGTTTTGTCATAACTAATACCTTATCAAAATCATATCAGAAAACATAATTGGGCTTAACCCACTTCATAAGTTCCATAAATTCCAATGTTCAAGAATGCATATGTCATGAATGATGTGGGATTAACATGGGTAATTGCGTTTAAAATTAAAACAAACAATATAACATGAAATTGAAGTAAATTCATAGTTAAATCCACATTTAAACCATGATATAGATTACCATGCACAAAACAAGCTTTAAAGGGGACATGCACCTTCATAACTTCATAATCAGAATGCAAACCATCATATTAGGGCTTAAAGTAACTTAAAATCATAAATAAAGTACGGCCCATGCATCAATTGAATTGATTAAACAATAATTCTCAAACCCATATTTAAAGTAAGCAAAATTCCATGAAAATCAATTGAAAAGTGTTTGGGTCTTCTTGGTTGAAAGGGACCAAGAATCAATCCCATATACCTTAGTCTTGAAAGATGAGCTTGAGAGGAAATTGGCTTGAGTCTTGAGAAAAGAGCTTAGAGAGGATTTTTAGGAATTAATTCTTTTTTAGTAAGAGTGGTTTCTAATGAGAATGAATTAAAATGAAGCAGTGTATGCTGATTTAGATGCTTAGAATAGGTAAAAAAGTCATAAAATACTTTCAGAATAAACCATAATTACCTAAAAACCATTAATGAAACAGGAGAAAAATTGACTCGTCACAACTTCACGGGAACTTACACGGCGCGTGAAGCACTTCACTGGCCATGAACAGTCCCCATGACACCATAATTAGACAAATCTTGCCTGATGGAGGTCCATAACCAAAATTTCAACACTTGGAATTTTGACGCAAGGGTTATCACACGGATGGCCACACGGCCCGTGTGAAGATACACGGGTCGTGTAAGTGGCCGTCACTTACACTTAGGAAAATTTTTGCATGAAAAGTTACGAGATGGTGATTTAGCACTTAGAAAAATTTCACGTCGGAAGCCAAACGGTGGGCCACACAGCTCCTGAACTTTCACACGGACCATGAAAGTGGCCATGTGACCACACTTGGCCTTGATTCTTGATTTTTCCAGGCTCAAGGCCATCACATGGCCCTCCACACGGTCCGTGAAGTATCACATGGTCCGTGTGGGGTCCCGATGTGACGTGCCTTAACTCAAAATTCCCTGTCAAGTCCCCGTATTCAAAAATAAGGCCAAGTATCCCCTCATTGGGGACCAAACGGGCCGTGTGACCTCACACGGACCGTGTGGGCCTCACTTGAGGTGACACTTGGTCAAAGTTTCTCACAGGGCAACATTACAAGGTCCGATAAAGACATTAAAAACATCCAGGTCCTTACTTCATCTCCTCCTTGGGAACATTCATCCTCGAATGTGCAATAACAAGGCTTGAAAAGCTTGACTTAGGATGTGAAACTTCCAAACATAAGATACCATGCATAATTCATCCTTCAAAATTCATAAAGTCATTAAAACATATTCCGAAATACATTAAAATTTTTCAAACAACATAAAAATCACCTTAATGAACATGTAAGCATGTCATATCATGAGACTCAAGAATGAAAGAATTTGGACCACTTAGAAGAGGATGAACCTAATACCTTAGGCTTGAGTATATTGGAAAAGATGGGGATATCGCTTCATGATATCTAATTCCACCTCACACTTAGCACTCTCCACATTTTGATTCCTCCAAAGTACCTTTACCGAGGCCACATCCTTGTTACATAATCATTTCTCTTGCCTATCTAAAATCTCCACCAGGAATTCCTCATAAGATAAGTTTTCCTCAATCTCAATCCCTTCCAAAGGCACAATAACGTTAGGATCCCCAACCAACTTCCTCAACATGGACTGGAAAAACGGGTGAATGGAATTCAAGTCCAGAGGCAACTTCAACCTATAAGCCACGTTCCCAATCTGCTCAACAATCTCATAAGGGCCAACGTACTGGGGGCTTAGCTTGCCCTTTTTACCAAAACGCATACACCTTTCATAGGTGAATTTTTCACATACACCCAATCACGTACATGAAATTCAAGATCCCTCCTCCTAAAATCCGAATAGGACTTTTGGCGACTCTGGGCCGTCTTCAATCTCTCCCTAATCAATTTCACCTTCTCCATAGCCTCCAATACTAAATTCAGGCCAATCATTGTCTTTTCCCCCAACTCAAACCACCTTACTGGTGACCTACACCTCCTCCCATATAATGACTCAAATGGCGCCATACCAATACTAGCATGAAATGTATTATTATAGGCAAACTCAATGGGTGGAAGGTAGCCATCCCAATTACCCTTGAAATCCAACACACAAGCCCTCAACATATCCTCCAAGGTTTGAATTGTCCTCTCGGCTTGCCTATCTATTTGAGGATGAAAGGCGGTGCTCAACTTAACCTTAGTACCAAATCCCTTTTGAAACGACCTCCAAACGTGAGAAGTGAGTTAGGTGCCACGATCCAATATGATGGACCTAGGCATACTATGTAACTTCACCAACTCTTGGATGTATAACCTTGCATAATCTTCAGCACCAAAAGTAGTCTTGACTGGTCGAAAGTGAGCCGACTTTGTCATCCGATCAACGATAACTCACATGGAGTCAAATTGTCTTTAGGTCCGAGGCAAACCAACCACAAAGTCCATGTTCACATCTTCCTACTTCCAAGTGGGAGTTTCAATGTCTTGAGCCACACCACCGGGCCTTTGGTGCTCTACCTTCACTTGCTGACAACTTGGGCACACAGATACGAACTTGGCTATCTCCTTCTTCATACCATGCCACCAACACACTTCCTTCAAATCTCGATAAATCTTAGTAAACCCCAGATGGATAGAGTAATGAGAGTTGTGAGCTTCACTCATGATGACCTTTTTAAGGCCAACCACATTCGAAACACATAATCGGTTTTGGTACCAAAGCGAACCATCTCCCCCTTGGGAGAATACCTCAATCTCCTTTTCCGCAACCAATTTCTTCAATTTAACCAATGATGGATCTACATCTTGCTTAGCTTTCACATCAACAACCACTATAGATTCGACCCTATATTGAACATGGATACCACCATCATTAGAGTCGGCCAACCTAACACCTAACCTAGCCAACTGGTGGACACCCCTTTCCAACTCCCTCTTCTCCTCTCCAATATGTGCCACACTCCCCATAGATAGCCTACTAAGAGCATCGGCTACAATATTGGTCTTGCCGGGGTGATATTGAACACTCATGTCGTAGTCCTTTAGGAGTTCCAACCATCTTCTTTGCCTCAAGCTAAGATACCTTTGAGTGAACACATATTGCAAACTCTTGTGATCGGTGAAAACATCAACATGCACCCCATACAAGTAGTATCTCCAAATATTAAAGGCAAAAACCACCGCCGCTAACTCAAGATCATGCATCGGGTAATTATGCTCATGCACCTTCAATTGCCTTGATGCATATGCTATTACCTTACCATGTTGCATAAGTACACAACCCAACCCGACCCGTGAGGCATCACAATACACCATAAACCTTTCCAAGCCATTAGGTAAAATCAAGATAAGAGCCGATGTAAGCTAATCTTTCAAGGTTTGAAAACTCTTCTCGCATTCATCTGACCACACAAACTTAACCTTCTTTTGGGTCAATTTAGTTAACGAAGATGCAATAGATGAAAACCCTTCAACGAACCTCCTATAATAGCCGTCCAACCCCAAAAAACTTCGAATATCCACAGGAGTCAATGGTCTAGGCCAATTCTTCATAGCCTCAGTCTTCTTCGGATCAACCTTAATACCATCACCGGACACCACATGACCAAGAAAGGCTACCTCACCCAACCAAAACTCACATTTGCTAAACTTGGCATATAACGTCTTCCCCCTCAAGGTTTATAGAACCAACCTCAAATGATCCATGTGTTCATGCTCACTTCGGGAATAAATGAGAATATCATCAATGAAGACAACCACAAAGCTGTCAAGCAATGGTTAGAACACCCTATTCATAAGGTCCATGAACATGGCTGGAGCATTAGTTAAGCCAAACGATATCACCACAAACTCAAAGTGCCCAAACCATGTTCGAAAAGCCATCTTAGGAATATCACACTCTCTAACCTTCAACTAATGATACCTAGAACGGAGGTCAATATTTGAGAAGTGGATAGCCCCTTGAAGTTGGTCGAACAAGTCATTGATCCTAGGCAATGGATACTTATTTTTAATGGTCACCTTCTTCAATTGCCTATAATCGATACACATCCGAAGAGATCCATCTTTCTTTCTTACAAATAGTACTGGAGCACCCCACGGCGATATACTTGGCCTAATGAAACCTTTCTCTAACAAATCCTTCAAGTGATCCTTCAACTCTTTCAACTCATCCGGTGCCATACAATATGGAGGAATAGAGATAGGTTGAGTATCCGGGAGAAGATCAATGCTGAAATCCACTACCCTATCGGGAGGGATACCGGGCAAGTCTTCGAGAAACACATCCAAAAATGCATTCACCACTGGAAGTGACTCAAGAGTAGGTGACTCAAATTCTGTATCCTTGACCCTCACTATATGGTAAATACACCCTTTAGAGATCATCTTCCGAGCCTTGAGATAGAAAATAAACCGACCCTTTATAGTGGAGTTACTACCCTCACATTCAAGAATGGGCTCACTGAAAGGTTGGAACTTGACCTTCCGGGTTCTACAATCAATAGCGACATAAGATGCATGCAACAAATCCATCCCAAGAATCACATCAAAGTCAAACATTTCAAGTTCCACAAGATCACAGAGGAAGACTTTATGCAACACAGTAACAGGACAACTACAATAGACCCTATGTACAACAACAGATTCACCCATGGGAGTATAAACTGAGAAAGGATCCTTCAAATCTCGGGACTCAAACCAAACTTAACAACAAACAGAGGAGTCACAAAAGATAAATGGGTCAAGCAAAGCATAAGCATCAAAATCAAAGACTTTTAACACACCAATCACCCGATCTAGAGCTTCCTCAACCTCCTAAGGGGCATGAAGAGCATAAAACATGTTATTCCTCGGGGTAGCACCTTGGGGAGATCTTTGCTGGCCCTGACCACCCTGAGCCGCCTGACTCTGACCTCTTTGGGCACTCTTGGGACAATCGGCAATCTTGTGGTTCTTATCACCACACCCAAAGCAGGCACCCAAATTCTTCCAGCAAACACTCGTGTGGTGTTTCCCACACTTGTCACACAGCGGTTACGATGGCCCACAACCACCCGGTGCCCTAGGAGAAGGCACTCTAGAATTAGCAACCTGAGCACCAGAACCTTGGCCCTGTTGGAAGCAACCAAAACCATCACCCTGAGAATTGGAGAACCCACCATCGAAATGAGTCCTCTAAGAATCATGCATTCTTCTCTCCTTGAGTTTCTCCCATTTTATTTGCTTAGCATATACCATGAGTCTGGATATATACTTATCCCATATGAGCATAGTTGTAAGACATTCTTTCACAAGTAAATCACAGATACGAGAAATGAACTTGTGCATCCTAGCACGAGGGTCAACCACATGTAACGGAGCATTCTTGGAGAGTTTAGTGAATTTAAAGGCATAGTCCCTCACACTCATACCTCCTTGCTTGAGGTTGGTGAATCCGGTCATCTTGGCTTCCCTAAGCTCAAGTGGAAAGAAATGATCTAGGAAGGCAAACTTGAACTCCTTCCAATTAACAACATCACCACAAACCCTCTCGATAGACCACTGGGTATACCACACCTGACTCACATCTTTAGGTTGATAGGCAGCTAATTCAACTTTCTCCTCAGAAGTGACTCCCATAACAGTAAATACCTTGTTGAGCTCATCAATGAACTCCTGAGCATCCTCATTAGCCTTCGGCCTATAAAACTCAGGAGGATTCATCCGGGTGAAATCCCTTACCCTAGAAGCTGGGGTGGGGTCCTGTGGAAGGTTAGTCTGTCTAGCCTGAGATGTCACCACTTGAGCCAACATAGCAAAGGCCATACGGAATTCACCATTGGAGATTGGTTCATCCATAGGCTCTTGAGGTGCTTGGTCCTCATTAGCCAAAGCTGGTCTTTATAGATGGAGTCTTCCTCGAGGCATGTTCTAAAATGGAGCAATGACACCATCACGATAAGGGAAATCTAATTATACAAACTATAGCATGACATATGACATGAAGAAATGAGGTAGTTCCTAGAATGCCTTCGTAGCCTCCCACTCATAATGGTGCACTTCGCACCTATGATTAGGACTCTACTGGACGTGGCATGTTGGACTTCGAGGATCATTACAAACTTAGGGCTCTGATACCATCTCTATCATGATCGGACCTAGGGTCTAGGAGTGACATGGCGAATGGGAACTCGAGAGTTTCCAAACAAGCCTCAAAGTAACCAAATTCACATAAATGGTTTGGAAGCGTATTCAAATGATAAACACATAGGTCTAAGGGACGGGTAAGTATAACTCACGCTATAGGGGAAATTTGGGACTTAGGATCTCTCACATCATATCATACCATCAAGTCATAAGACTCATAACCAAATCACATGATAATATTCAATGGGTAACCAAGCCATAACGTAATCTCTCACATAGCACTTAGCATATAAACGTAAAGGAGCTTACAAGATGTCCAACAATGCCTCTAGTCATAAGGTAGGACATGGGCCAAGACATACCCTGGGCTTACCCTCAAACATAGATAACCTAAACAAAAGCACCACATGTAGAGAATAGGTGGCTTGTCCTTGGAAGATAGGACTCACCACAACAAGCAAAACCTGAGAACCAAGCTAATCGTCGTGCGGTGGATAGATGTACTCCTCGGTCCCTAAATGGTGAGATCATGTAAACAAAAGTATGCATTAGTACGTTTGAATGTACCAAGTATGCGGGCATGCAATGCATATGACTTATCAAACCTGCATTTCAATGTTAGATGACAAGGGCACATAATATAGAAAGAATCATATATCCAAAGAAGAGTAATATACGATTTTCCAAGAAGTCCATGATGCATGAAATACCATAATTCTCATATATAGTGGGGATGTGACCTCAATCGACAAGACCCAAGCGAGCTGTCACGCCCCGGGAGGGTACCCTTGGCGTGGCCGGCATCCAGAGACTATTGCTAGTCCCCAAGCGAACCACTTAGCCTCATCACATCATTAAATCAAATAAACTCTACTGAACAACGAAAAATGTAAGTAAGTAATGGACACATCTTATCTAAAGTCTCAAAAGAATATATAAAATAATGAAGACTAGTAGAAAGAACTAGCTCATAATTTCAACATCAACGTTCAACTATCGTCCATGAAGTCTCTATCACTACTCATGTGGTGCCAATGATAGACCTATGGCTACCCAAATAAAGATAAAGGAAATAGTCCAATCTAACTCTAAAGCATGATTAAATAAATGTAGTGGACCCTCTGGAGTAAGGGAGGCTCACCAAATCAGCTGGGAGTCTCCGATCTTCAACGGAGCACTGTTCATGATCTCTAGTACCTGCCTCAGCATCATAAAATGATGTAGTCCAAAAGGGACATCAATATTTGGAATGTACTGGTATGTAAAATAGCTGAGTGAAACAGAAAGAAGTAGAATAATATGGAAACAACATCAACTCAAAGTAATCATCAAATAACATCAAAATGTCTATCTATGCAAGGATAAAGAGTAGACAAGTGACCCATCAACAATTCAAACTCATCAATCATCTCAGACTCATCTCAAAGGAGCTTACCTCATCTCATCTCATCTCATCTCAGAGGAGCTCACTTCCTCTTATCTCATCTAATCTCATCTTGACTCGGAGTACTCAAGATAGAAAATTTATGAGAGTTTCTCTTATCCAACAATGATCACTTATGAGCCAATAAATATACAACAATCTCACTGATGCTGCCACAATCGTTCCAAACTTTCAAGGTAGGGAACGCTCCAAAACTATATCAGCTCACCCAATATGGAGTCAATCGTCAATAAGTCTGTTATTATTTTAGGGACGGTTACTCTCGAGGGAACCATAATATATGTGATGGTCCTAAGCCTCACCTACGTTAGGCGACATAGTTTGATGAGTTCAAGTCAGACTAATTCTCCCACTTTGGTGCTCGATACTCCTCCCATGACACAATGCTCAAAAAACCTCCATCTCAACCAATCTCATAGGGACTCGAACCCTGTTATTGACCGGTATCTCATATGGACTCGAACCCCATCATCAATCAACTCATAGGGACTTTGACCCTCTCATCAATCAATCTCATCAATGACTCAAGATTTAGAACAATCATTAGGAAGCAATAGAATAGACACATCGATAGAGTTCATTTATAGAGACTCATAAGACAATCAAATTCTATCAACTCATCATCATTCTCTCATCACAATCAACAATCTTAACTCAAGGATCTAGACTCAATTCTCATATTCATTATCCATGCTTTTCAAATTAGTCATATAGGGTTGTGTAAATTCTCATGAAAAATATTCAATTCAAGAAAACAAATAGTATGATGATCATCAACATAGAAAAACATGTGAATTCAAATAGAATTTTAAGAAAAACCATCAAAGATTCATGCATGTAGACTCTTGGAACTATCAACTCATCTATGACCATTTATGGGGCATATGAGAGAACAATCCCATGCTTTTATTGTCTTACATACCTGGGATGAAGCTATCGTCAAGGATTTCTCCTGAATTCTCTCAACTCAAGCTCTTCTCCTCTTTCCTCAAGCGTAGCCTTGTTAGATTATGGAATAGGATTTAGAATTGGGGGGGGGGGGGTTTAGACCCTTTTTACGTCGAAATGACCTTATTAGATCATGTATAAAGTTTAGGAGGGGTGGGAAATTGACCGGAATTCCCCTCATAATAGTTTATAACTTTTCAACTCGGAAAAGACCCAGTCCGCGATGCGGACTAGTCGCACACAGTATATTTTTAAATAAAGTTTCTGAACGAGTTTTCTCAATCTAATAAAAAATTTTCAAAAATATATAAGTGCTGGTCTGCGAAACAGGCGCGACGCGCTCCTGTCACGTACCAACAGTATTTTGCACCTTGGATTGAAAAATTATCTTTTGATCGGGTTGCTCTTAAAATCGACCGAGACCATTTTCCCACTCAATTTTTTGTGCTGATCACAAATTCGATCTCAGATTTGCCATACGAGCATTGGAAGATGTGTTACGCGCATACCCTCCCTCTAGGGGGATTTTGGTAATTTTACCAGGTGTAACACGAGCTATTATTTGGAATCCCGATGAAATCCCCTCACCCGTAAAGAGGTAGTCTACTTTCCAAAGGTAAAACATATTTCACCTTACGGGCACCCCCATTTTGTATGAAGAAATCTTCCTTACGGGCAACCCCATTTCAGATAGGATTTTCACATATAACATATCATAGCATATCATGCTTCACTTTATAGGCACCCCCATTTCGTATGAAGCAACCTTCCTTACAGGCGACCCCATTTCGTATAAGATTTTAGCATAACCTATGCTAGGCACATAGTTCAAGGAGAGAGAGTGAAACCTCAATCCATCGGTGCTAAGTCGGCATCCCACGAGTATACATATACATATATGTACATGCTTTCAAGGGACAATAGTCATTTCCAATTATTTCAATGCACATTTAGGCTCACAACCCAAACATCATTCATAATAAATCGTACTTAGGCTCAAATGCCAAATCATAGCTCTTAGTCAAAATACTCATGCATAGGAATAGCTCATCTACATATACGGAATGGTGCAAGCACCCAAAATTCTCAAAGAGACATAATCATTGACATATATGTGATCACATTCTTGTCATAACAAATACCTTATCAAAATCATATCATAAAACATAATTGGTCTTAACTCACTTCATAAGTGCGGTAAATTCCAATGTTCATGAATAGATATGCCATGAATGATGTGGGATTAGCATATGCAATTAAGATTCAATCTAAAATAAATAATATAACATGAAGTTGAAGTAAATCCATAGTTTAATCCATATTTAAATTATGATATAGATCACCTGCACAAAACAAGTTTTAAAGGGGACATGCACCTTCATAACTTCATAATCTCAATGCAAACCATCATATTAGGGCTTAAAGTAGCTTAAAATCATAAATAAAGAACAACCCATGCATCAATTGAATTTATTAAACAATAATTCTCAAACCCATATTTAAAGTAAGCAAAATTCCATGAAAATCACTTGAAAAGAGTTTGGGTCTTCTTGTTGAAAGGGACCAAGAATCAATCTCACATACCTTAGTCTTGAAAGATGAGCTTGAGAGGAAATTGGTCTGAAAATGAATCTTAATTTGAATCCTTGGGTTGAGTCTTGAGAGAAGAGCTTAGAGAGGATCTTTAGGAATTGATTTTATTTTAGTAAGAGTATTTTCTAAGGAGAATGAATTAAATGAAGTAGTATCAGCTGATTTAGGTGCTTAGGATAGGTGAAAAAGTCGTAAAATACTTTTGGAATGAACCATAATTACGTAAAAGCCATTAATGAAATGGGAGAAAAATTGACTTGCCACGACATCACTGGAACTTACACGGCCCATGTAGCACTTCACTGGCCATGAACAGTGCCCGTGAAACCACACTTAGACAAATCGTGCCTGACGGAGGTCCGGAACTAAAATTTCAACACTTAGAATTATTTATGCGAGGGTTGTCACACGGATGACCATACAGCCTGTGTGAAGTTACACATATCGTGTAAGTGGCTGTCACTCACACTTAGGAAAAGTTTTGCACGAAAAGTTATGAGAGGGTGATTTTGCACTTAGAAAAATTTCACGTTGGAAGCTACACGGTGGGCCACACGACTCGTGATCCTTCACAAAGACCGTGAAGGTGGCTGACTGACCATACTTGGACTTGATTCTTGATTTTTCCAGGCTCAAGGCCATCACATGGCCCTCTATATAGTCCGTGAAGTGTTACATGGTCTGTGAGGGGTCCCGATGTTACGTACCTTAGCTTGAAATTCCCTGTCAAGTCCCCGTATTAAAAAAGAAAGCCAAGTATCCCCTCCCTGTAGGCCACACGGGCCGTGTGACCTCACACGGACCGTGTGGGCCTCTCTTGAGGTTACACTTGGTCAAATTTTCTCACGGGATGATATTACAAGGTCTGATAAAGGCGCTAAAAAACATCCGGGTCCTTACAGAAGTATGGTTCTCGAGGGCATTGACTGAGTCAACTATTAATCGATTTTATCGGCGAAATTTGAAATCTATGATGTTATTGCACCAGACATGCTCCTAGCCCAATTTGACTATCTTAGAGCTAATGTAATCATCGGAATTTCATTCTGAGGTCATTTACTAGCACTTTACTTGAAAAATCCATTTTACGAGTATAACTTCCCGATTAACTCAAAAATCCACCTAACTTCCAAATAACCCAACCAATAGCCATCCCAACAGTCCCAACAAATCAACAATGGCCTGAGCGCACTATAGGCATGCTCAAAGCGACAAAATACCTGCGAAACCATAGAAATGATCGGGAGGGTCATTACACAAACAAACTATGCAATCCTATCAAATTTGACGTTCCAAATCCAATGATGCAGTGGAAAATATCATAGGAGATCATTATGACTAAATGTGGGCACCATTTCCCAAGGCCATATTTCCCATACCGAGGGGCTCAGAATGAGCTAAGAGCCTTGAAAATTGACTGAAAGGTCGTTCTAGACCAAAGTCGACATTCCAAAGCTAACTACATTGTCAAAAATTCCATCCAAGCACGTTTTTAAATTTTTTTGAGTAAAGTAAATTATTGACTAGTTTTGAAGGCTAATATGCAAAACCGAGTACAAACTCACACCGAAGGCTTCGGTATTGAAGCCGTTTACCCATATTTTATTACAAAACCATTTTCAAGCTGTAATCGACCTTCTAAGATGAAAAATTGCACAACTTCTAAATGAACGACCAGGAAATCGAGGTACCAGTGCGGGCAGATCATAAATGACTTAGGGTCGCTATTGAAATGATCTATGATGTGGAAACACACAAATAACTTAGAGAGTCATTACACAAATCACACATGCAATCCTACTAAATTTGATATTTTGGACTCAATGAAATTATCAAAAATCGAATTGGAGATCTCCTTGATTCTGAATCTAATGAACTGCAACTAAACTAACTTAAGGCAGTAGAAGTACCAAATTGCTACTGAAACGTCAAAAATTGTGAGGAAGCTCATTCTAGTGTAAAAATCACCTCCCAGAATGGAACCATCAAAAATCTAATCCGAGCACTCGATCTCAAATGTTGACCAATAACAAACTTAATTCAAACTTTAACTCAATTTCCAATTTTGAATTTGAAATCCACATAACAACTCCAAATCTAATTCTGATAAGTCTCCTAGACCAACTTCCACATTCAAAACTGATTATTGATGGAATTTTGTTCTAAGACTTGAATCTCTAGATGACCAAAAAATTCAAAACTGGACAACTTACGCCTTCAAAACTCAATTCCTTAGCAAAAACCTAATTTTTTACATGTATAAAATCCAAATTTCAAAACCAATCAATATGACTCGGGGCAGCTATCCTTTTTCTAAAATAACAAAAATTACTTTAGGATTATTACAATATGTGTGGTCTTGGGTCATTAATAATGATCAAGTTATGGCCCAATAAAACAACCCACAACCCTACCCATTTGATCTTTATAATCTCCCTGTTCATTCAATTTAATCAGACGACCCACACTTCTTCCTTTAACTATTCATTTCTCTCTCACAATTATTTTTCTAACCCTAATCCATTTCTATTTTCTTCTACTGCCTCCAACTTTCCTCTTTGTCTCCCTTTCATCTTGTAAACCTTAACAAACTCATCGATGTCCTGATTATTTTGTATTTGAATTGTGTTCTCTTTACATTTTGAACCCTCTTGTCATTTCTTTCTCTTTTACTCGTTCACTATTAAATTTGGTATTAAAAACTCGAAGATCTGAGAGAACTTTTCATGACAAATATTTCCAAAACAAGAAAGACGATGAAGATATCGGAATATATGGACATAACTATTTAAATACTAGTAAAATAAGGCAAGAACATCTATTTTTTTGTTAATGTCAATTGATTTATATCCATGTTTGTATGAATTATTTTAACATTTTATTATTATTATTATTAAAAAGAAAATGTATTGAGGAGATTACAAAGGGAAGAATCGATCTCTTACCGACAAGATAAAAATTTCAGGTAGTCAACCAATTGAGCTACTAAAATTCTCCATAATATCATATATTTTAGCACATTCTATATTATGTGGCCTCAATTTTGTTGTTCAATAATATTCTTACACCAATGTTTTTCTTATTGTCAAAAGTATTCTTGGCCTGGCAATAACATTGAATATATTGCAACAAAAACAAATTGATCCAAATCACCTACTTTGTTGTACTTAATTTACTCAAAATTTAAGTAACATTTTATCACTTCGATGGTATTTAAAAAAAATTTCTATATTTTACTATTAATATATCTATTTTTGAATATTTTAATTGCATTTTTAGTTATCACAAAACTACATATGCGTTTATGATTATAAATTTAACTAATTTGATTAAAGTATTTTATATGACTTTTATTATTACGTATTATTTTTATGATTTTATCAATAAAATATTATATTATCGTTGTAGTATTGTTTTCTTTAAATAATAGTAATCCTAAATATAATTATCAATCTTTTTCAAATAGCTATCAGGATTTGTCTATGTTAGCTAAATTCACATTCAACTTCAACCACTAAGTTGATTTAATTTGTGATCCAACAAAACAAGCCAGAACCCAACCCATTTGTTTTATTTTTATTCTTTTTACTTTTCACCATTCGTTCAATTTAATTGAGCAGCCCACACTTCTCTCCTTCAATATTATTTAACTTTCACAATTATTTTCTAATCCCTAATTATTCTACTTACTTCGAAAGCTCCTAACTCACCTCTTTCTCTTTTTTTCATACAAACCTTAATAACATTCTTCAAGTCCTAATCATTTCATATGTGGATTGGTATATTTTTCTATCATTTCCAAACTCCTTTTCACTTTCTTTTCTCTCCTTTATCCATTTACTATAAAGTTTGGATTAAAACATAAATATTTGAGTGAAAGTTTTGTGATAAATTGATCACAAAAAAGAAAGAAGATGAAGATATCGCAAAACATGGATGAAATTATTCAAATATCAGTAAAATGGGGTAACATCGTCTATTTCTTTTCTGAATATTCAATATTTGATTTTCATGTATGTTTAATATCATTTTTAAATTATTTAAAAGGAAAACACTCAATGGGATTATAAAGTGAGAAATCGAACTCTTACCAACAAGGTGAAAATTCAAGCACTCAACCAACATAACTACTTAAGTTCTCCTTAATACTGTATATTTTAGTATTTCATATTATGTGCTTTCGTTTCCTTGTTTATTTTTAACTGGCATTTTGTTTAAGATCAATTCCAAGAATTGTAATTTAAATTCCTAGAGCTTATTTTCCCATCTCCATCCCCGCAGCCCCTAAAAAAACTTGTAACCCTAATTCAATTTTCCTACTTGTCATGACCCTCGAAACCTTAGTCATGATGGTACCTACTAATCTCTCACCAGTAGGCAAGCCTATCCCATAGCTTGAGACCAGGGACAACGAGCTATCACACATGAAAGAAATATAAGGAAATGAGAAAAAATTGAAAGGTAGGATCGAATAAACATGACAACACTTTTTGTGACCTGGTATTAGCAGGTAATCAAGCTAAATAAGATATAGAAGCAAAACAGATGCAGTATATACATAATTGTCTCTAAAAGAAAAATAAAGCCTAGACTTCACCAAAACAATCGGAGAATGGTTGCTCCGGATGCCAGAAGTTCACCAAAATCTCCTGATCTCAAAGTTTACTCCCATACAAGGTGCTCGTCTACACTCATACTATGAAATGTAGTATGCAGAAGTGTAGTATGAGTACAAAACAAATGAAACATAGTATGCATAAGTTTATTTAGTTTCAAGGATAACACAAGTACAAATAACAATTAAAAAAGGAAGGTACAGTACAAACAACTAAGAAGGGATAGCATATTATAATACATGTAAACAGAGACAAAAGAATAGACTAAATGAGCAAGAGATAGAAACAAGGTAACATGCTTGAGAACGCTAGCCTAACAACCTAATGACAACAAGATCTTTCCACAGAAGTCAACTAACCAAAACAATACTAATAGAGTCACTACTATTCACTACAATAGCCTAGGGGACAATCCAACTGTGCCAATCAGGCAGTACCATAGAGATAAGTGTAAGCCACACATATAACCAACTACCAACACAGTACAAGAATACGTTAATATAATCAAAACAATAACTTAACTGAATCGAATGAGCTCAAAAAATACAAGCAACAAAATAACCCAACTAATCTCCCAATGCATATGATTGAAGGCAATGCAATAATTAACCATAGTGCTATCTATAACAATTTCCATCTGTAACAAAGCATATATATCTACCCTAGCCCTCAAATTGCAAGATAGGACCCATTTAGCTCCCTTTTTCTGTTCAGTGGATACATAGATAAAGAGGTCCATAGGATACGTGGAAAGTCTATATAGCATACCTATGCTAGAAATAGGGCTTACATAAAGCCTATCCTTTGGGATGTGCTCCATCTAGGTATTGGAGCTACATATTAGACCACATTAGTATAGAACAAATCGAGAATATCCCCAGTCAAGTAGTCAGTGTAAGAAAAAGGCCAACAATCTACCCGACTGATCAATCAAGTAATGACCACATCTCGAATGCCCTTATGTTTCCGAAAACCAGTTATCAAGTTAAAAGGGTGGTATGAATCTTGTAAAATGCGATTTTAAAGAGTGAAAGATTCAAATCAGTCCTTGTCAAAATCAATAGTGAAAGTCCAATGCAAGAGATATTACCATAAAGTATGTGAAACAAAATATCAATGAAATGTATGCCGTCAGTACTTGCATCCAAACAATACCAGCTAAACAATAAGTTGTACAATACTAAGACTATCCTACTCTTAGAGTGTAGGAAACTAATCTGGAATCTTACAGGTCCTCAACCAAGGCATCAGGACCAACAATTGAAATCCATATATACAATAATAGCAGCATAACACTCCTTCAATACTCAAGAGATGGGGAAATCAAGGAATAGCTCGATTACCAACAGGGGAAACTAATTTAAGGATCCACACTTACCCACACATACTTCTTAACCATCAACCAGATATGGCTAAGTAAACCTATCACTATCAAAAGTAACTAAAGCCCAGACACTAGCGGAGGTTATCAAACCAAAACAATGAACACAAGGAGTAATACATGGCTATAAAGGTGTTAAAACACTTTCTAAGGCACCTAAGTAACAACCTAGACTAAGGACTCAAGTATGGAAAGTAGACCATAGCCTACCTGGAAGCCGAACACACGCATTCTCGATCCTCTAAACTGAAGCTTCTCCCTTCCGAATCTCCTCTGACCGCCTTAAGAATAACTAAAATTATACTAAAATAATTTTTCTTTTTGAAACTAATAACATATACTAAGGTAATATCTCATCACAAACTCCTTGAATAAAAGTAAAATATGTCCAATAATAAGAAAAGCTAATTGAAATATACAAATGGTACTCATAAACTAAGATAAATGGATTTTTCTTCTAGAGTACCAATAATGTGGTGATAATTAGCTTGTGATTACTCTTGATTCAATTCTCTCCTTTTGTATATGTAGAAAAAAGAGAACAAAACTAAAACTTAACTTGAAGTGTTAACATTGACATAAAAAAAAAAAGGAGAATCTGTAACATGATCTCTCCTTTAATATATTTATATTACTTTGTTAATTTTAAGTGATTACGTTGAGGTATATATGCATGGAACACAAGCATAAGAAAAAAAAATATAAGGCAAATGAATACAAGCATAAGAAAAAAAAAATCTAAGAGAGAAATTTCGATTAAGGCTAAAACGTTTTACAACATATCCAATGAATTTAGTGAATCGTTTGAGATGCATGACCACAAATAATTGATCTTGTTACAGAATGCATATGATTGATAGACAAACATCTTTTTTGGAGTATTCTAGCACTTTGATAAAGTTCTTAAAATGTTACTTGACATGTACATATAAATTACCTACAAGCTAGAATTTGTTTTCTAAATACCTTCTCTACTACTTCACAAATGTTTTCGTCTTTCAAATATCTAACAAAGTGTTTCTTATTTCCTACTAGAATATGGATAATAAAAATGTTTATGGTGAAGAAGACACTATTAACGGATGTTCCCATGTCATTTGTCACTCCTCAAAAATTAAAAGTTGATGATTCAGTGGTAAGCTTTTGAAAAGTTCCTTCAATTATAAGGTGTTTAGTTTTTCTTCCTTATAAGCCACGTGTAATATTTTCTTATGGATAATTAAATGTTATGAAAGAAAAGGATCTTTTCTTTTATTGCACTTTTTTTTTACTTTAGTTTGCATGCATATAAAAACGGGTAGATCTTTCAAGATAGCGTTCATTCATGTGATACGATTCACTCTTATAGAATCAATAAGTCTCGACATAAATACTCAACTCTAGTCTATGAAGCCTCTATCACTACCAAGTGGTGCCAAATGACAGACCCATGGCTACCTCAAATCAAAAGTAAAGCTAACTCAATACTAACTCTAATAAGCACGATGAAAATAAAGCAATGATCCTCCGAAGTAAGGGAGGCTCACCAACTCCGCTGAAATGCTCAGATCCTCAACGATGCGCCTGTTGACGATCTCTAGTACCTACCTCTGCATCATAAAATGATGCATTCCAAAGAGGACATCAGTACGTGGAATGTATGAGTATGTAAAATAGCTGAACGAAACAAAAACGAGTAGAATAATATAGAAATGTATCAACTCAGAATATACTAAATCAGAATGTCAAATGTCTATCTAAAGCAAGAATAAATAGTAGACAAGTGACCCATCAACCAATCAAGCCTCATCAATCAACTCAACTGAACTTGGAGGAACTTAACTGAACTCGACTCGACTTGACTCAGAGTACAAAGTGTGGAAATCCTATTTGGGACTTTCTCTTATCCGACAACAATCACTCATGAGCCAGTGATTGTACAACTATCCCGCTAATTTTGCCATAACCATTCAGTACTTTCCAAGTAAAAAATGCCTCAGATCCACTAGGGATCTATCCTCAACAAGTCCTCTATTACTTCCAGGGAATTTAACTCAAAAGGGAACTTCAATGTAATGGTTCTAATCCTCACCTACACTTGGCGACGTAGTTAATGAGTGTGAGTGGGACTTACTCTTACTTATTTTGGTGCTTGATACTCCTCCCAAGACTCAATGCTCATAAGACTCCTCAACTCAATCAAATCATCTCAATTAGCCTCATAGAGGCACTCATAAACTCAATTAGTCTCATGGAGACTCTCATCAACTTAATTAGCTCAACTCAACAGGGTCTTTCGACCAAACATCTCAATTAACTCATAAACTCAATGCTCATTGAATACCTTAAGGACTCAGATCATCAATAAGAGGAAGTCATTTAGACAAGACTCTAGAATTCAATTATGAATACTCAAGGGATCATCAGTCTCAGTTAACTCAACCTCATACTCACATCAACGTCATAATCAACATACTCAAGTCAAGGCTCTAGACTCCATCCCTAGGTTCATTCATACATGCTTTCACAGAATAACATATAGGGTTATACATTAACTCATGATAAGTATTTAATACAAGGAAAAAAATTTATAATGATCATCAACATATGTAAATTCATGTAATAGATATAATTATTTAGAAAATAATCAAGAAAGTATTTCAAGAAACATCTATGGGGACTCATGGACTCTCAACTCCTCTATTACCATCAATGGGGCACATGAGACAACAATCCCATGCTTTAGTTTAGCCATACATACCTGGTGTGAAGCTTTTGGAAAATCAACCTCAAAGAATTCTCCTCGAACTCCTCAATTCCTCGCTTCTCTTCTCTCCTCTTTAGCCCTAATCTTTTTCAAGAACTTAGAAAGGACTTAGAATGAGGCTTAAAACCCTTTTTACGCTTAAAACGACCCATTTAGATCATGTTTTGAGTTTAGGAGAGGTTAGGAAAGGGTTGAAATGCCCCTCACAAAAACCTAAAAAAAAAGGTTTGCCTCGGGCATCGGGGTCCGCAACGCGAAATGGGTGTACCGGAGGGGATTTTTCCCGAAGATTCTCCTAATGAGTTTTCTAATACCACAGAAAATTTTTGGACAAAATTTAAGTGTTGGTCCGCGGCAGGTGCACATCACACACGTGTCGGGCACCCTCATTGGAATTCATTTTCGCATAAAAAAATTATCTTTTGATACGGTTGCTCTAAAAATCAACCGATACTATTTTCCCCTCAATTTTTCATGCTGATCACATATCCGGCCTCGAATTTTCCATCAAAGCATGGGAAGACGCGTAATGCGTACATCTCTCCTCTAGGGTATTTGTTAATTTTACCGGGTGTTACATCATCTCCCCCTTGGAATAATTCATTTTCGAATGATAAGTAAAGGTGGACATCAAGGTATGAATAGACACAAGACCTTCTCAATGCTCACTCAATAACTCAGATTCTCAACTCCTGATTAACCTCAACAAACTCTACTCAGACTCAAGAATAGACACGTTAACTCAAGAATAGATAAATCAGTTTAAGTCAAGGGTAAGGACATTACCTTAACATTCACATCATCAAGAATAAAGAGATGCGGATATTTAACTCTCATCTCTTCCTCAGCTTCCCATGTGGCTTCATCAACAAATTGATTTCGCCACAGGACCTTGATTGAGGCATTGGTTCTCAACTTGTTTACCTGACGATCAAGGATTTGGATCAGAATCTCCTCGTATGACAAACTATCCTTTATTTCAGTGCTCTCAACAGGGATCACTAAGGCAGAATCTCCCAAGCATTTCTTCAACATTGAGACGTGGAACGTAGGATGAATTGCGTCTAACTTGGAAGGAAACTCTAGCTCATAAACAACCTTCCCAATCTGGTTCACAATCTGATAGGGACTAATATAGGGAGGATTCAATTTCCCTTTCTTCCCAAATCTCATGAAACCCTTCATAGGTGACCCTTTTAAGTACACCTAATCATTCACCTCGAACTCTAAGTCTCTTCTCCTCACATCGGTGTATGATTTTTGGTGACTCTTTGCAGTCTTCAACCTCTCTTTAATGACCTTTACCTTCTCCATTGAATGATAGACAAGATCAGCTCCAATCAACTCAGCTTCTCTAACCTCAAACCACCTAATAGGTGATCTACATCTCCTCCCATACAAGGCTTCATGGGAGCCATTTGAATGCTTGCATGATAACTATTGTTATATGCGAATTCAATTGATGGTAAGTGATCATCCCAATTTCCTTTGAAGTCAAGGACCCAGGCTCTCAACATATCCTCCAATGTGTGAATTGTACTCTTTGCCTTTCCATCTGTCTATGGATGAAAGGCTACACTCAAATTCACGTTAGTACCCAATCCCTTCTAGAAAGATCTCAAAAATTGGGAGGTGAATTGGGCTCCTCTGTCCGAGATGATGGACAAGGAAACTCCATGCAACCTCACAATCTCACAGATGTACAACTTGGCATACTCCTCTACAGTGTTAGTTGTCTTAACTGCTAAGAAGTGAGCCGATTTGGTTATCCTATCCAAAATCACCCATATCAAATCATGTTGTTTTCGAGACCTCGGTAATCCAATGATGAAATCTATGTTGACCATCTCCCACTTCCACTTAGGAATCTCAAAGTTCTGTGCCAATCCATATGACCTTTGATGCTCAACTTTAACTTGTTGGCAATTCGGGCATATAAAAACAAACTCAGCAATATCCCTCTTCATTCTACTCCACCAATAGACTTTCCTCAAGTCGTGGTATATCTTAGCAGAGCCAGGATGAGTGGAATATCTAGAGCTATGGGATTTCTCCATAATTCTATCTCGAATACTCTCAACATCTAGAATGCACAATCTACTCTGGTATCTCAATACTCCATCTCCCCCTTTCGAGAAGACCATCACTTTCATTTCGTAGACAACCTTTTTCACTTGATGTATGACAAGATCTTGGTCTTGCTTTTCTTTCACCTTTGCCACTAAAGATAAAGCAAACCCGTTCTGAACATTGACTCCTCCCTCATCATTCTCCTCAAGCTAAACTCCCAATCGAGCTAATTAATGCACTTCCTTCGTAAACTCCTTCTTTCCTTCCTCAACATGAACTATGCGACCTATTGACAACCTATTAAGAGCGTCAGCAACAATGTTAGCTTTACCTAGGTGGTAGAGAATGCTTATGTCATAATCCTTGAGCAACTCCAATAATCTCCCCTGTCGCAGGTTGAGCTCTTTCTAACTGAAGACATATTGCAAGCTTTTAAGGTCAGTGAACACATCATATGCACTCCATACAAGTAGTGGCACCAGATTTTAAGTGTAAACATTACTGTCGCCAGCTCAAGATTATGGGTCGAATAGTTTCTCTCATAAACCTTAAGTTTTCAGGAAGCATAGGCTATCACTTTCCCTATCTATATTAGCACAAAGCCCAACCAAACTCTTAAAGCATCACAATATGTCATAAAGTCCTCTGTCCCATTGGGCAAGGTTAAGACTGGTGCAGTAGTCAATTTAGTCTTCAACTCTTGGAAACTCTTCTCACATTTATCAGACCACTGAAATTTGGCTTTCTTCTGAGTCAACTTGGTCAATGGTACGGATAGGCCAGAAAATCCATCAACAATTTTGTATTAATAGCTTGCCAACCCCAAGAAACTTTTTATGTCGATTGGAGAGGTCGGTCTGGGCTAATTCTTAATCGCTTCAACCTTTTGGGCATCTACTTGATTACCATCACCGGAAACAACATGGCCTAGGAAGGCCACTGACTTTTGCCAGAATTCATATTTTGAGAACTTTGCATACAACTCATGGTCCTTAATAATCTGGAGGACAACACTGAGGTGATTGATGTGCTCTTCCTCATCTCTCGAATACACCAAAATGTCATCAATGAAAATGATCACAAACATATCAAGATATTGCCTGAACACCCTATTCATCAAGTCTATGAAGGCTGCAGGTGTATTCATCAACCCAAAGGACATGAGCAAGAACTCAAAATGGCCATATCTAGTGCTAAAAGCTGTCTTTGGAATATCACATTCCCTCAGTTTCAACTGATGGAAGCCAGATCTGAGGTCTATCTTTGAGAAACAAGAGGCACCCTAAAGTTGGTCAAACAGATCATCTATCATTGAGAGAGAGGATATTTATTCGTTATCGTAACCTTATTCAATTGCATATAATCGATACACATTCTGAGAGACCCATCTTTCTTTCACACGAATAGGATAGGAGCAACCCAAGGAGAAACACTCAGCCAGATAAAGCCATTCTCTGAAAAATCCCTCAACTGCTCTTTCAACTAGGCGGGGGCCATCCCATAAGGTAGAATTGAGATAGGCTGTGTATCGGGGGAACATCAGTCCCAAAGTCAACCTCTCAATTAGGAGGGACTCCAGGCAGATCATCAGAAAACACTTCAGGAAACTCATTCACAATCAGAACTTACTCAAGAGTAGGAGACACAACATAACCTCTCAATCAGGAGAGACTCCGGGCAGATCATCAGAAAACACTTCAGGAAACTTGGTATTAGAGTATAGAGTTCAAGAGTCCTAGGGAGTGTATGAAGCCTTGTCGATTAGAGTCTTTATTATTGGTGTGAAGCACGCCACATCCATAATAGATAAGCTATAGGACATTAGGAATTTTTACCTACAGAGTTAGAATCTAGGAAATCTCTCTTCTACATCATGCATTACATGCCTGCAGACCATGCTTTCCAAATGTTTCATAAAGACGAGGAATGTCATCAACACTGAGGGGCTTAAGCCTAATACTCAGCTTGTTGCAGATGCTAGATGGGTAGAAGAGCACAAGGAGAATGAGATGGAAGAACCTTGGAGCAAAAAGGTTGAGTCAATAGGACATGAGTGTAGTAAGCATAAGCAAGGGAATAGAAATAGGTCCCCCATTCTGCACTACAACATTTTTGGCTTTTAAGCACCCTGACTAAGTGTGGCCTAAACTATGAAAAAGTATTGTCTTTGATCAAAGGCAACACTTTTTGGCTTTAGGCAACACTTTTGCAAGGGTTGCCTAAAGAAGCGTTACCTTTGACTTTAGGCAACACTTTGTAGGTGTTGCCTAAACAGCTACACTTTAAAAGCGTTGCACATGGGTTGCAAAAGTAACGCTTTGTAATAGCTATATAACAACACTTTTTCTACGTACTACTACATTTTTAAGCGTTGCGTCTTCAGACTTATTGGCAACACTTTCGAAGTGTAGCCATTTATAGTATCTCTATGACAACACTTTAAAGTGTATCCTTTGCTAATATCCATACCTTAATTGATGTTCAATTTTGAAGTAAAATTTGCAATATTCACTAAAATTTATATGCCAAATTTTTTTTAATGAATTATATATATATATATATATATATATATATATATATATATATATATATACTAATCACACTATGCATAATTTTGCTTACAAATAATTAAATGTATAGATATGCAATAAACTTCAAATAATAATGTCATACAAATTCTTATAAGAGTCTTTTAAAGATGTGCATACTCGCAATGAATTTCACAAAATCAAATATATTTAAGCACTAAAAATAGTTCAAAAACTCTTCCTATTCATCTCAATAAATCAAATTGACTTGTGGCCGCCATTCAAATTTGATCTCTCGCATTTTCCTACACATTAAAAAAAATAAAACAATTAGAGAGTTGAACAATTAGAGGGCAGAAATGTCTCTAAAAATAAACATGTTCCTGCATATGCCAACTGAAATCACTGCAGTACCCACTAAAATCAACTGCAGTACCCTCTAAATATGTTGCCAACTGAATATAGAAATGTTGCCAACTCAATATACCCTCTAAACGCATTGCAGTACCCTCTAAAATCAACTGCATATACCCTCTAAACTCATTGCAGTAAACAACTGAAATGTTGTACATAAACACAAACAATTTGCTGAAGTTGTTGCACATAGACATATGTTGCACATAAACAGCAACTGAAATGTTGCCAACTGAAACAAAAGGTACACACCAAAGGTATAAGAATGATCCTTGCTGAAGTTATACGCCCCTCATAGGTATAATAATGTTATAGTGATAATGTTATCTCCAGGGATTTAATTATGTAACAAGAAACAATAATCATGAAAACAACATGCTCAAAGTTGCCTTATTGTAGCAAACATATGCCACTTAGAGATTGAAAATCAGTCTACTGTTAGTATGTGTTATCCCACACAAGTTAGAGATTGAAGATGATCTTAATTATACTGACAGTGATACAAGTCATTCCATTGAAACCTACTACTTGGGAGATTTAGACATAATAACCAGTAATTGTGAACCCTCGAGCCACAATCTCCCCAACACATGAAACCATGGAGAGAAAAGGAGAAATGGATGTTTGTTTTGCAAGCTAGTTTTACATATATTATAATGTAGAGATTATTAAACGAAATAGTGCACGAATGAATCTGTATTTGCTTTAAGATGTTTGATTCATCATTATCAGAATCTTGATGAGCAATTAAAATCTTGGATATTATACGTTTATTGTTATTGCATGTGAATCAGATAAAAAAAATACACCATTACAACATTACTAAGGTGGAGATTGATAATGCAGGATAAAAAAGAAAGTAACCAACCACCTGATAATCAATGCATGGTTTACTGAAGAGGTTATTTCTAAATACTGGAAGCCCAATTACACCTATAGACCAATGTTTATAATATAAAACTGCTTAGAAATTAAGAGCCCACTTTGGTGATACAAGTAACACAAGAAACAAGCATAGGGGAGAACTAAAGTTACCTCAAACATAACAAGAGTAGGCTCGATTGCACGCTCAACAACAGAGGCATTATTAGCCACAGGTGCAACACCTTGATTATCTCTCAGAGCTGCATCCTCTACGGTCCCAGAGTCGTCAAACTTTTCCTCTCTATGTCCATTTAAAGAACAGTCAATTATTACATCGCCATCAGCAGATAAGTTTTCTTCCGCCCTCCGTTTCTTAGTTCCAGCATTCGAATCATCCTGACTGTTTAGTCCCTTAGCAACATTATCACAACTTCTCTCCATATTGGTAACTCCATCCATTAATTCTTGGCTGACTTGATGAGGCCTAAGATCCATTGTGCTAACCTCAATAGCACAAGGAGAAATACCATGATTTGATAACTCTTGTTTGCCGAGATGAATGCCAGAGAACAGAAGTGGGGAGACAGGTGGCAAGGCAAGTTTCACAGTCCATAAACCAGAGCTGTCATTGCGTTCATATATCTGAGGAGGTGCATACCATTCATGGCGGTCAATTGTGACCAGTACAGATTGCAGCAAAAAAAGGTTTCTATGAGAAGACCTTGGTGCAAGGAGATGATAAAAGCTCCAACAACTATTCTACATCTACCAAAAAGCTGAGTTAAATTAACATCCATAATCTGCAAGAACCGCATAGACTTTTCATTCTTTAGGGAATCTTTTTCTAAATATGTGTTTCTGACTACTACACCTTCACAACTCCTTGCATTACAAGGCTAGACGTTCAAATGGTTAGCTACACTAGAAGACTACACCACAAAACTGACAATGTTTACATACAGGTGAAATTTGTGATTACTTATATCATCCACCATGACAAAACACCTAAACTGTCAAAGAGGAAAATATACAATTCTTCTGATGTTTCCAAGGGTTCAAAAACCATTAAATAAAATTATTCATATTTTCTAACCATGATCCCAGAACTTCGGGTGACATTCACATTTTCTAGCCATGATCCTAAAACTTCGGTTGACAACACAATTTGACATGTTTATTAATTTTCATTTCCTTTTTATTGACACTCTCAAACAAGATAAACTCCTGCTCCAAGACATAAGTAGTAGCCAACTGTAGACTCACTAATCGATAGTTTTTTAACCATGGTTTCCGCAGAAATAGCAAACCCAACAGGGGCTAGTGTTTTTGAATCTGCATACCAATATAGAAGTAGATGAAAAAAAAAATTATTATGATTTGCCAACAAACAGAAGAAATGGCAGTTGAGAGCAGGAACTACAGATGCCGGTGGATAAAAAGAGGCAACCATCATTTTCTGAAAGATATCAAAGCACGAGTACAAAAAAATCAACATAAGCAAAGAGGCACTATTAATACCTTTTTCCGGTGACGATCATTGTAGCTTATATACTCCAATGGTACTCTTGCACTCCTAGACAACTTAGATAAAACAGAAATTAATTCTTCAAGGGTTGATATATCTTCTCCTGCAAATTTTTTAATGATGGCATGGAGAGGAACTCCTGCTCTAAACAGCATATATCTACAACAGCAAAGAAGTCACAACTGTAAAAAAATCTTTCTCCAGTAAAATACTCATAAAGATAGCATCAACAAAAATTTCAAACTTAAACCAGAAACACTTTCAAATACAAACTGTTAGCTAAAGCAAAATAACATAAGCCAATGACTGCAGCACACCAATAATCTAAATAAGGAAATAAGAATGTAGAGGCCCTGTTTCTGCCACGTAAATAAGACCACAGTGAAAGCAAAAATTTCGAGCCTGCATTAAAAGAGGAGGGGTGACATTAACGCTCCCTTAACCGTGATAAATGGGAATAGTGGGACTTAGCTACTTGAGTTTTAAGTATAATAATTTAATAAAAATGGTAGACATGAGAAACATAGTTTGAAGTACATCCGAACAGTAACTGGATTCAAAGGCAAACTGCATACTACAATCGTGAAACATTTCACCAAGTCTGACTTAAGAACATAGAGGGAATTACAACAGTATCTAACAGAAAGCACATCAGATCCTGTCAATTCTATAAAATGGTGCAAGGTGATTGTTAAAAAATAGTTTTTCCTCTACAGCTCTACTCCCATGGCCAACCCATAGCTGAAAATATCAATGAATTTAGAACATGTGTAATGCAACAAATTAAAGAATATTAAAATAATGGTAAATACAAGCAAATACAGTCTTGTTAAGTGGATGAAATGATATAAAAGGAAATGAGTCAGCTAAGCCACATCAAACCTTCTCAGGCCTTGTCTCAACTTTAAAATGGAAAAGGCCTAAGCAGAGCACTAGGACAATAAACAATGACAAACACAATACAAGGATTGGATTTCTAGACACCCATGATGCATATCTCCTGCAAAAGAGGGATTGTTTACACAAACATTTCATTTCTGGAAGAAACATACTTAACCAATCACTACTCTTAAATGATTAGAAGCATAGTGAATCACCGGTAGAACTTTGACATATATCCTTGTACAATTGAGAGTTGAACACCACTCGAAATTTGAGGGACATCTTCAAGCATCTGAAGTTTTAAAAAGAATTACAAATGGGAGGACATGACATAGAGATATCTAGTGGTGAATACCATTATCAGGGGAACTATGACTTAAAAGTCAACTAACAAACTATTACGACAAATAGAACAACAATTTTTTAAAATTTTTAAGGAAAGAAGCATATACAATCCAACCACCTTTTATAATATTCAAACTATAGCTTTGGCTTGGGGTCAACGGTGTTAGTTGGCAGACTCTTTACTTCATTCAACTGGATAAGTATTTAAAATTGAAATTCAAAAGGAAAGACACATTTTACAAACATGTATGATTCCCCAAACTCACGTTTTAACAGACTGTAAAGGAAAGTAATACTAGTATGGAATGTAAGTAGGGAGACAAGCAAACAAATCACTGAGAAATTGCAAATTGACATTCACCTGCATGGGAATATTCTCATCCTTTTGCCTGCTACTTTGGCAGATGAAACCAGTGGCACTGATCAATGGCTTTGTTGTCGAAACTGGAGTCTCTTCTCCTTTTTAATGGAGAAAGCCCCATCCAAGAAAAACAGAGACTAATACAACATACAGAATTGTGACAGAAACTTCAATACAGTTCACCTGCACATATCAGGAGTTGGAAATGCATAAAACTAATTTTTTTTCTTGATGTTCTAATGATGCAACAAAGACAGCTTTTACAAGTTATTCTAAGGGCTGAAATTCAATCTGAGCCATCATATGTATAAACTGTAGAAGCAAATATATCATGTGACCTAATAAAATGGGCCTCTATTCACCTTAGTAGACCCGATTCTCACTGAACAAGAACCTTCTGTCTGAGTAGGAGAAGAAGCTAAACTAAAGCAAACAGAAGCTGAAGGGCAATCACCACATGAACAGCCTAGTGATGTATAACTGCATGAATACATAGACACGTTCATAGGTTTCATTCCAGATGACTCAGGAGCAGTTGGTCTAAAATTAATTGCATATGGAGATCCAGGGACTCCAGGTGGTACTAGTGTTCCAATAAATGCATATGACTCTGCCAAATTAAGTGTCAGCACAACATGGAGATTACAGACTAGATAAAAGATATCATATTGTTATCCACGTCACCACAATTCTCTCTCTCTCTCTAAATAAAAACAAAGAGCAATTGTCAGTTATAATGTGTGTGAGTGTGTGTGTGAGTATAACCTCTTCAACCCAATGCAACAAGCACTCCTGAAAAAGGTAACAGGAAGCCAGAAACTACAAATACTAAGGCATGGCAGGATGAAGACATGCAACCCTTTTTTTTTACATCTGTGTATGTATTCAAAGTCAGGAACTAGGGAAAAGACACTTTACCCTGAAATTTTTATCGCCTGCACCAATGAAATCTATAGCTCTTGTATTCATAGCACCAAATATTACATCCTTGAAAGATTCATACAACGCCTCACCAAAAGTGTTAGTAATGAAAATATCAATTCCATTGATAGTAGAATTTGTTTTTATCTGAAAACAAGAAAATCATGAATTGCCTATATAGGACAATTGGTGCAACACACAAAAGATGATATTTTAGATTAAATCATCGTTCCTTGAAGTGTTCAGAACAACTTGTAACAGTGTGAATGAAATTATTAATAACAAAATGGCCACATAAGTAGCACTTACCTTGGAAGTAGATGTAACATTGATAAACTAGCTCTGGTTTGGAGAGCACATAAGTTCACAAAATAAATTCAGAGTAATTAGTGTTCCAAACCTCCGCCCTTGTTCGATGGAACTACCTGGTTGTATATCAGTTATGTATGCCTATTTGCTTAGTGTGCATGGATTGCCAGAAATGTCAAGGGTTTGGAAGATAGGATCAAATTAGTTCCAATTGATCTTCAAAATAGGCCAATAAGGTGTCTTTTCTAGACCACAATAAAAAAGTGATTAAATATATCGACAACAACTTTGAGGGGCCATCACTTCTACTTGATGACCTTGAAAAAAAGAATTTTGCTGAAGAGTTGATAGCTTACAATGATACATTCTTGAAAGAAATATATGATAGCTTTAAAGGAGATTTTGAGGAGCATGCTGGACCTCAATTTGGCTACTTAGAAAAGGCTCTCGACAAATTTGATGATGGACCTTTCTTTCGTGGTCAATTTAGTCAGGCCGACATAGCATATGCTCCCTTCATTGAAAGGTTCTAAATCTCCTTGAAACAACAACAACATACCCAATAGAATCCCACAAGTGGGTCTGGGGAGGGTAAAATGTTCGCTGATCTTACCACTACCTCACAGAGGTAGAGGCTTTATCAGATAAAAGAATTGTTGTGATTCTGACAGTAATGGAGAAATCATTGGTTGAATGCTGAGAGAGGCAACCACCCATTTAATGAGAAAACCTCGACTCTCTATATCCTCATTCATTCCCTTCTAAGCTTTTTGCTTTATGTTTCTCAATTCTCTAAAATATTTTCCTTCATATTAAACACAACCTAAATATTAAAAAATAAAATCCATGCTGAACAGAGAAAGATTGAGGCTCAAATTTGTGTTAAGCTCAGGCAACAAGAGTCCAACCATGCCATGGTTGCAAAACCCACCAAGAAAAGTTGGGAGCATGCCCTGCCAAGATACAGGTTGGATAATCTCATATGCCTGATTAATTAGCTCAGAAGGGAATTAAAAATGGACAAAAATCATCATTACCTCTATAAGGTCACTGATTATACTCACCCTCACAAATTCCACTACCGCTACCAGAACATTCAATGCTCTCTGGCAAAAGTATTAGAGAAAAGAGAATGCACAGTATGTTCATAGCATGAAAGGAAATAGAACCCTTTGAAATAATACGTAACAACAATCCTAAAAAACTGTTATTTATGTACTCCCTCCGTTTAAAACTTATAAAGAGTTGTTCGGATTCTTACAGCAATAGAGAAATCATTGGCTGGATGTTGAGAGAGGCAACCACCCTTTCAATGAAAAATCCTCAACTCTCTATAGTTTTATTCTTTCTCTTTTGAGCTTTTTGACTTTTGTTTCTCAACTCTCAAAAACATTTTCCCTCATACCAAACACACCCTAAAGTATAACAAATTACGCCTAGCTTAACAGAGAAAAATGGATAAGAAAAGATTCAGACATCTGGAAGGCCAAAACTAGCAAAATGGATAGAGGAAGCCAAATCTTCTTGAAAGAGGTGTTTAATTATGATATCACATCTAGAAGGCCAAAACTATCAAAATAGATAGAGGAAGTGAACAAGCTTGATAACTACATTTAGAAAAAAAAATATGATCCCAAGGCAGTGGTGGACTTATATAAGAAAAGATTTTAGGTGTTAAACTGAATAAAACACTTGAACTTGTCAAGAGGTGCTTATGAAAGTAGATCCATGTGAATAATAAAGTCTTAAGTCAATCACAATCTTTCTACTCATTGTCTGCCTAAAATCTAAGCAGCTCTACTTTAGCAAATTAGCAAACGTAAAGTAGCAATAACATAGTAGTAATAACACAACATGAAAACATACATTAACATGGACGATTTCAGTCCGAATTAGCTTTATCGATCTAAGAAAAATTTCAAAATCCTCTCGCTTAATCAATGGGTAATTCCTTAGGCTAAGAATTATCTTATGGGTGTAATATTACTACACCCACCACCTAAAATCCCACACAAATCATATCAAAATTGCAAGAAAATCAGAACTCATAAGGACAATGTGTAACCCGAGGCAACGAACCCAGTTGGTCCAATAAAATTAGACTTTTAAATATTGAAATTTATATCTGATAATCTCTATTACAAAAAAACTCTTTCAATGTCATTACCCCTGGGAAAAATGAGCAAATTATGAGGTATTTTCATATTCTATGGTAAACAACCATGAATGGAGGTCAATAACATCAATTGTAAAATAGAATTTTCGTATCTCAAACAATCCTGAAATTCTGTGAATTGTTTTTAAATAATTCTTCAAATTACTTTAGATTAAAACAATAAAATCATTGAAGAAATACCTGTTCAAATCTGGGGCAAAGAGAATTCTTGAAACCTTGAGAGGATTCAATCGATGTTAAGAGTTGACTATTCATGCACACCTTGAAAGGATTCAATCGATGAGGTTGAGATAAATAGGTTGTTTGAGAGGATTCAATCGATGCTTATGAACAAAAACTGATGCGTACTTAGATGTTGAGAGGATTTAACCATGCTTGCGAAGAAAGTCTGATCGATTATAAACATAATTTTCTAATTGGAGAAAGTATGATCGATAGATTAAAGGAGGGATGAGCAGGGTTTTTCTTGCGCACGCCAAAACACTCAGATGAATAGGGTTTTGCTCTTTTTATTCTTATGAGTGTATTTTGTTCTCTTTTAAAAGGAGGGAAAGTTAAAAAAGTTGGAGGGAATATAAAATTTTAGTGAGAATTATTAGGCCACATTTATTAAGTGTTGTTTTTAGAATTATAAAAATAACACACTTTAAAAATGTAGTCATATGTGTACAAATGTGTTGCCAATTATATGATGATACGACAACACTTATAAAATGTAGCCTATACCACTAATGACAACGCTTTACAAGTGTTGTCTATATTATTGTGGCCAAAAGCTAAAAACTAAGGCTACGTTTTAAAAGCGTACCCAAAAAAGTTTAACGCAACACTTTATAAGTGTTGTCTAGATTTAGTGTAGCCTTAGGATTAAAATGTTGTAGTGAGAGACCCTGGAGTTATACGCCACCACCAATGAGCGCAACCACATTTAATAGTAGATATAATCTAGGGACGAGGAGAAACTAGCCTTTCAGGGTCCAAAATCCTCCATCTTGAGGAAGTGTGGTTCGAGGTCATAATAAAAAGCCACCATGTAGAGAGTGTGGAAAACTCCATTTAGGGAAGTGTCGATGGGCACTGATGGCTACTATAAATGTGGCCAAGTGGGTCATTTGGAGGGATTTTCCAATACGAGCCAATAAAGCTCAACCCACTACATCTACACCATCAGTTAGAGAAAATAAAAAAGATGCTATTTCTAGCATGAGCAGAGCCATAGACCAGTCGTATGCCGTGGGTAGTTGCTCATAATAGAAAAAATACTTTAGAAGTTTTGACAGGTATGATTCGTGTCTTTACTTGGTTTTGATGCTATCCATAAGAGAAACTTATGTATCTAAATGTTTAATGTTAGTACCTCAGAGTGTAATTTGAGATTCTTATAAACCATAAGTAGAGTTGTTATCCCTTAGCTAGAAGGATGACGAGGCAGAGGAAGAGACTGTATAGTGAGAGTGGTAATTGATTGAGGCTTGTAACTGGACTAATGTGTCCTTTAGGTAAGTAATGTAGTGATGATTTGATTTCCATAAGTCTTGAAAAAAGAGGAGTAAGTACTAATTAATGTTCATGATGAGGTATAGAGAAAGAGTTATTGTTAGGATGAGTTGGAGTGTGCTCAAACTAGGAAGAGGTTTATGATAGAGGGCGAAGCATAGAGGTTGAATAGGAAAACAAAATGCTTTCAATATGATAAATCTAAACTAGGCTTATGAATCCAAGGTGAGAGCCCCATGAGATTCATAGAGTTATGATCTTAGCTAGATAAGGAGGTGTTGTAAATGAGTAGATGGTACTTGAGTTGTGAAGAGGGTATTAGTTGATCGGGTATTCGCTGTGAGACTTTAATGGGCGTGTGTTCCTAAATAGTTACCTATTAGTTATAGGTGGGTATAATATGAGGGGAGTGTGTGATGCCAATGTTAGCACTAATCCCTAAACATAATTTTAGGGAGAGATATGAAGAGGGAGATAGCATGATGATAGTGATAGTCTTTATTGGAGATTTATTCTAAGTGTCTTGCCATAGTGTGTGTTCGATGTTAAGATGTTGACTGGCAAGGAGCATGATGCTACAGGTATAGTAAAGATACCCCTTACATGGAGATAGTAAATTGAGGAGGAAACACTAGATAAGGCTTAAGGTGTGTATCTATGATAGTGTAAAGCTGTGCAAAGCTCTACATGACTTCCTATGAGAACCTAGATAGTATATTTGAGTTGTTGATGTGGAATAAGTGGGTGTAAGCATTCTTTGTCACCCTTAGCCATTAGGTCGATGGGGATTTATGTATAAATGACAATGAGTTTTACCTTGTAACCCAAGACTTCTATAGTCCATTATATGGGAGCTTAGAAGTTAACTATTAGCAAACTAAACAAAGAGGTTAGACGACAAGAGTTGTAGAAAGCTATTATATATGCTAATAAGAGCAGTAAGTACAGAAAAATGCCCACAGAGCTAGAATAAAGCTAAGAGTCGTATCCTAGAAGAAAGTTCTAATAGCTATCTTATATCTTTAAATATAGTATAACATGCGAGTTTAAGATGTTCTTGTGGATAGTAATGCCCCAATTGTGTGGAGAGCTATATATGTAGCTTAGTAAAGAGGATTGGTTCGCAGACTTAGGGAGTTGACCTTTGAGCTAAGGGGGAGATAAGGAGTTAGTAAAATAAAGTGAGTTTTGAGTTTTTGAAAGTGATGAGTTGATCAGGATGAGACAATTGACGCTTTCCAATCTGTAATATTCCTTATATCTTAGTTGAGGTGATGCTTTACTCCTGTCTTGTGTATGAGCACCATGCATATGGCCTAGACCTATGCACTCAATGTCGATGCACATTCATGATAGTTATACTTTTATATTGCGAAGTCTTAGAGTTCCCAACCTTATGTAATACGAGATGCGACTGGAGTTTCACAACATGTTTGATCCCATAAACTCATGATAGGTCCAAAAAGGCTAATGAGATTATATCACATTATGAATGCTCTCATACCGAAATCCTCCAATGTATCATGCTTATGATCCTTTCACTCTAAGTCCCTTCAATGTTACTTCTTTCCAATTTTGATAGAGATATTGATGATAATAGATGATTTATTGCTAATGATGTAATGATGGATGTTCTTTGATGTGATGATTCTGATGCCCTCCTTTTATTAAGGTTATGGATTTGAAGTAAGAGAGAGATTAGACCTTATGATGCGTAACAGATAAGGAAAACGTAGATCAGAGTTCTAGGCAAGAGCATGTTGGTGTGCCTTTGAGTGAGAGCTCATTCAATGACGGATGTGAAAGTGCTAAGTAGGTTTGGTAATTCTTAGATATAGATGAAGTGGTTAGAGTATAGGCTTGGATGTATGGATATCATTATAGGAGTAATTGGAGAAGACTATTGATGACTTTTGAGTAGGTGTTCTAGGTAGAGGCATTAGAGTAGTGAGAGGGAGTAATATTCTCTAAATGAAAATCCCTGAGGAGGTATAGAGCTTGAGTTTTGAGGATTAACTTTGTAGAAATATGATCATCTTAGGAATAGCACTTTGAGGCTTAGAATTAGGCTTATACAGAATAAGGAGATGTGGTAAGGAAGAGATTTTAATAGGAGCTATAAGCTTTAATTGATGAAGTATAGTGCTGTGAAGAAGATCATAGTTGAGATGAGATACTAATCTTGAGAATTATCCATGGATCTAATCTACCTTGATGGTCCCATCTCGATAAGAGTTGATGACTTCCTTCTTGAGTTCGAATAACTGATTGTCGAGGTGTTTAAATGGTTCAAGTTGTTTGAGTTTCAATGTCCTATTCGTGTCAAATGGTGAGAATGTCTAAGGTATAGAATGGGAATCTTGCAGGATAGATTATAGAAATATGATTAACTTACAAGGTAGAACATGGTGACTTGGAATTAAGCCTGACCATAGTAAGAGTGTGCAGCGAGGCTTAGGCCTTGATGAGAGTTATAAGCTTAAGATGATGATGTCCTCTAATGAGTGGAGTTTCCTATTTTGGAGTCGATGTTCACACTTGAGTTGAAGTATTTGATTTCGTGATTGTATACGCGCCTTGAGAAATCTCCTAGTGTACCATCATTCTAGAATGAATGATTCCAAGGGGGAGATAATGTAACGTGGTGTAAAATTACAAAAACCCCTAGATGAGAGACATGTGCATAATGCTTCTTCCTAAACTTTGTTGGCAAATCCGAGACCAGAAATGCGATCAACATAAAAATTTGTGTGGGAAAATGGTCTTGGTTGATTTTTAGAATAACCAGATCAAAAGATAATTTTTCAATGCGAAAACGATTTCCAATAAGAGTGCGTGACAGGTGTGCGACGCACACCTGCCATGGACTTACACTTAACCTTGGTCCCAATATTTTTCATGGGACCAGAAAACCCGTTCGGAGAATTATTTGTGAAAAAGCACGAGAACGCACGTTGCGGACCTTGTATACCAAGGTGAACATTTTTCTTTAATTTCATGAGGGGCATTCTAGATCTTTTCCACCCCTCCTAAACATAATCCACGATCAAATAGGTCATTTTAGTCGAAAAAGGGATTCTAAATACCATTCTAAAGCCTCTTACACACAACTTGAGTTAGGGTTCTTGAGAGAAGAAGAGAAGAAAGCTAAGGTTCTAGAGGTCGGGGTCAAATCCTTGTGAAGATTAGTATCTTCCGTTATTCCAGGTATAAAAGGCTACTCATACCGTTGGATTGAATTCATCCACGTGCCCCACATGTTGATTCTTTGAAATTGAGTTCGAGCGAAATTTTACCCTAAATTCTTGAATTAAGTTTCTGAGTTTTCTATTGTATTAATGAGTTTCATGTATAACATATTATCTTGATGATGTTCTTGAAGTTGAGTATTTGATTAGTTGATTGTTCATGTCTTCATTCACATGAACCCTAATTGAGGACTATGTTTGATTTTATACATTATTTCGCAAATGAAATCGATGGTCACACTGAGCATCTTAAGTACACATGATTTTTGAGCATATTTTCCAGGGTGTGCATAACATGAGTTTTTGGGCATAAATATTGATTTAGAAGGAGTCTTGATGAGATGATGCATATTTTGATGAGTTTTGATGAAATTGAGCATTGAGTTTAAATGACGTTTTTAGCAAATATTTAATGATGATGTAAATGATTTTTAAAATATATTTACTTATAGAAGATGATGATGATGATGATGATGTTTGACATGAGTTTTAAAGAGGATGTTTTGGGAGTAGTATTGAGCATCGAGTTGGGTAGAGTACCAATGACTCAAACCCCATAATTATGTTGCTTGCGTAGGATAGTTATGCAGCATGTTTTGGCATTTCTTGTCCCAAAATGATGGACGGGGATGATGGATCATGATTCCATGATGTTGATATTGACATCCTTACCTTGGCAAGTAATGGACGGGCGAGCAACGACGTCGTCTTAGTTGTGCACAATCAAATAGGGTAGTGGGATGTCTCTCGGTTAGAGAAAATCCCTAATTTTGCATATCTGATTTGACTGAGTTGCATATTATTGAGCTTATTATCAAACCATGACTACATTCTTAAACTTGCATATTTTACTGAGTTGAAATGAGTTTATTCTGAGTTGAGTTATTTGAGTCGAGTATCTTTGACTATGTCCTTTCCTTCCCAACCATTTTACATACCAGTATATTCTATGTACTGACGCCCATTTGGACTGCATCATTTTATGATACAGACGCATGTACTAGAGATCATCAACAAGCGCTCCGTTGAAGATCCGAGATTCGCAGCTAATTGGTGAGCCTACCCTACTCCGGAGGATCCACTACTTTTATTTCATCATGCTTTAGAGTTAAATTGGACTATTTCTTTTATTTTATTTGGGTGGCCATGGATCTGTCATTGGCACCACATGATTAGTGATAGAGGCTTCATAGACGATGGTCAAACATTGATGTTGAGATTGTGAGCTAGTTCTTTCTACTAGCCTTATTTATTATATATATATTGGTCAAACATTGATGTTGAGATTGTGAGCTAGTTCTTTCTACTAGCCTTCTTTATTATATATATATTCTTTTGAGACTTTTGATGAGATGTGCCCATTTACTTACTTATACTTTTTGGTATTCAGTAGAGTTTATTGATTGAATGATGTGATGAGGCTAAGTGGTTCCCTTGGGGACTAGCAATAGTCTGTAAGTGCCGGCCACGCCAAGGATACCCTCCCGGGGCGTGACACTTGCTCAAAAGTACCTTTCCTTTTTCATTAGAAGTGATGTTGTTACTTTCCCTTTCATTTCCAGGATCTATTTTTTTAATATCCTTGCTTGTCTCAGTTTCTTTATTGTTAGGTACGAGCTATGTAGCTGCAAGTGCGTTTCCTTGACATATTTCATTAACTTGGATTGCAAGGGTTGCACGATTACGTGATTTAAGATTAGTTCCAAGAATGTTCCCTTAACATTGTTTTAAAGCTTCTTTAATAGCACCAACAACAATATCATAGCTCTCCTAATTCAATGATCCCTCTTTACCCAGTATTATTGCTCGTCAACACAAATCATTATAACAACAGACTTTAGCTTGCGCATCATCCAGTTCTTCGTTGATGGATTGCCTGCTTGTGGCAGTATGTAGTTTTGGTCCAGCATTGAAATATATACTTTGACAGAATATTGATGACACCATACATTTGAAGAACCACAAAATCATGTCTATAAAGGTAACCTTTGAACTCAAATGAACGGCATGAGCAATAGTGTCTGACTTTGATGAGTTCCACTCTAGCACAAAGTCCTGATTTGCATCAAAATCTTCTGATTCTTTTTTAAAATGGCATGAAGAGGCTCCAAATACTTCAACTTGGAACTTCTTGAATATTTCATGAGCATATACACGCAACATTTGTTTTTTGAAGGGGAAGGGAAATGTAAGCTCAAGCATCTCACGCCAAGCGTCAAAAGTATCTATGGCTTCCTCTTACACCAGTCTTCAAGAAATAACTTATGTTGTCCAATAAAGTCTCGACGAGACATTTCACTTTGGATATATTGGTCAAAGAAAGAGTTTATGCTTGCAGTTTTTGAAGCCATATATAGGCTGGAAAAAAAATAAAAATAGGATGTCCGCATTGATGTTGATGTTGTCATTTTGATCAAATAACAAAATTCTTCGACGTTGTCGTCCACCAATTGCCAAGCACCATGTCCGCATCAACCATGGAAATTAAATGTATTCACGGTCTCATTAGCAAATAGTGCACAACCAAGTAAGATGGGTTGAAAATGATGTGTTTCTCCAATGAGGATAGCCAAAGGTATTTTATATTTGTTTGTGAAGTATGCAGTATCAAATGACACCACATCACCAAAGTTAGAAGGGCGTCAAACCAGAAATAAATTTCTCGATTGCTGGCATGTTGGTTCCAAATCTATACAGCATAGAAATTTTTGGATTCTCTTCCTTTATGTGCACAAATATTTCAAGCAAAACCAGACGCCTAGGGATCGGTATGCACTATTTCTGTGATTTCGGTTCTTGAAAAGAAACTCCAGATTACTGGAGAATTTGTATGAAACATTCTACTTATATACAGAAGCCAACATATTTTCCTGTTGAACTTTTTCAGCATTGTCAAGCGGATCAACATTTGTGTGGCTTCTGAAGGAGTGCACTTGAGCTGTAAAAGCTCATGGCTGTGTTACCTAATGAAATTATGAATGTACCACTTTTCACTCGACGGCCTTCTCTTCACATGCATACTAGCTTTACAAGCTATCTTTGGAATTCATAGGTTCTTCATGTGAATCAGATTCCATATACCTGAAGCCTCCACATTACCCTTCTCCATCCCAAGAGTTGATTCCATTGCTTATGTAGCTCTACTTGTGTCCAGCTTTACTTAGAATTTGCTTTGAGCTAAGATTTCAGTAATCAGTTTCAGAAGGTTTACAGCCTACAGAAATTTTCAGAAAATTTGATTATTAATACTCCATAGTAGCTTGGTTGCTAAACTATCACAATTTCTGAGCACAGTGAACTTTTGTCATTTTCACATCAGAATGGTACTTTATTCAATCCAATTTACATGTCTTACTTTTCTTTTAGATGTGTCACAAAAACAATGTCTCCTATCAAATGATTCCTAAATACTTATATGTAATGGAGATCTTGATTGAGATCACGTTTTACAGATAATTTCTGTTTTCAGATATTTTGAGCAAATTTTAAATATACATGGATTTTAACTTTTAAATATTATACATTACGCAAATCTCATCTAAATTAGTTAACAAAGCAAAACTTACATATGCAAGTTAACATTCAATGTAACTGAAAAGAGAGCTTTCAATGAATCAATTAATTTGTATTAGAGCTATAAATTTCTAATTCACCTTATGAATATCACTTACTTGAAATAATATTTTTTGTTGCTAAATAATCATGATTTATGGCTATAACTTTTTTGGTTGTGTAAGCTTTTACCGACATCTTTTATTATCAAAATTTATTCTTACACCAATTTTTTTTCTTGTTGCCAAAAGTATTATTGGCCTGGCAACAACATTAAATATATGGTGACAAAAACTATGAAACCCCATAACTCTATTCCTGCATGTACACATGTTTCAAGCCTCATTCTTATATGTGGAGAGTGTATTGGGGTCATAACAGACCTCTAGTACTTAGCCGAGTACAAAACTCTCCTATAAATAGAGTTTCTAGTGTTGGCTTAACTTTAAATGATACTAAATCTTAGCACATGAAGAATTAGGAGTCCCGTGACCTAGAAAAGTAAAGCTCTTTGAATTAGCTTTCCAAAGCAACTGATTTCACCTCATTTGGAGTTTGGAGTCAAACGTTATGATCATTTTACTGAAGACTGTCAAAGTAGAGTTGTATCTATGAGATGACTTATGGGCCGTGGATTAATGTACGGCCCTCTCTTTAAACTGAGAAAGAAGAAAGAAGGACCGAGTCTTGCTGATCTGCTGCTTCAGATTCATCGAGTTGGGTGCTGCTTCCTTCTCCTAGTTTTGTGTGCGTCTACTAACTCATGGAAAAAGTCTTGAAAAATTATTTTTTTGTCCACATTTTATGGACCAATCTATGGGTCATAGAAAATTCTATAGGCTGTAAATTGGGCTCGTGGAAATGATCCAGAGACCCCAAAATTTGCCCAAAAGCTTACGGAAGGGTCCCTATGGGCTGTAGGTGGGCCCGTAGACGACTCTTGACAACTTTTTAAGAAGGTTATTTTGGTCTTTTTCCACCTTTTCAAATCCTAAATCTAACGTTTTTACACCTAAATAAATTCCTAAATATGTCAGTTCAATCATTTTACGCTAAAACACCTATCCAACTTAGAGCAAGGGTTCAAAGGAGAAAAAGGCCAGGGTTTGAAGTGAAAACTTGAGAATTCTTCCGATTTGTCTCAAGATTCAAAACATCCAAGTATGTAAGACTAACCAAAACATGGATTAGGTTCTTCCATGTGCCCTATAACCTGAATTGATGGAGTTGTGAGTGAATTGAGCTTCCCATGAATGTTTCTTGAAGGGTTTTCTTAAATTCTAATGTATCTCTATATAATTTTGCATAAATTATAGTTTTTATGAATTAAATGCTTGAATTAGATTATTTTGCCTTACTACATGAACCCTAGTATGAGTTTTTGTTAATTCTACATATTTTACTTAAATAAGCATGCATGAGCATAATTTGAGCCTAAAGAGTCCCTAAATGCTTTAAATCTACTATTGTTTTCCTGAATTCTATGAGTTATAATGATGCATGATAGAGTCTCTATGAGTCAAGAGCTGAACCCTAAAAGAATGTAACTAAAGTTTTGATAGTTGGTGTGATGAACTGACTTGACAAATGTCTATTGAGACTAGATGAATGAGTTAACCCTAAGGTTAATGTCTTATGAACATATTGAGTCTTGGGAGGAGTATTAAGCACAAAATTGAGTAAGAGTAAGTTCGACTTGAACTCAATAACTACGTATCTCGTGTAGGAGAGGATTGAATCGTAAAACTAGATGTTTCCTATTGTCCCTAAAAGAGGACTTGATGTTATTGATTTTGGATCTACTGACGGGATGTCCTATACCCTAGCAAGGTATTAGATTGATGTTGAAAAGACATCGCTTCGTTGTATCATCACCAGCTCATAGGTAATGGTTGTCGGTTAGAGAAACTCCAAAATAGGCCTTGTATACTCTTAGTGGATTGGATTAGATGGTATATGAGTGGTCATTGTCTAAACTGTATTCCTACTTTAGAATTTTGACTAGATGATTGAGGTTTCTACTTTTTGAGTTGAGCTATTTGAGTTGATGTTATTCTTCCTTTATATGTTTCTTTCTACCATCTTACATACTCGTACATTCCATGTACTGACATTCATTTAGGCCTATATGTTTTCATGATGCAGAGAGAGGTAGTGGCCATCAACAAGTGCCCCGTTGAGGACCTATTTGCATTTAGCTGATTGGTGAGTCCTCCCGTGCTTTCGGAGGATATCATATTTTTCCTTCTAAATTTAAGTATTAGAATTATTTTATTGTATCTAGAGGTAGCCATGGGTCTGTCATTGACACCATTTGTCATATGTTTTAGGGACTTCATAGACAATATTGTTGAGTTATGATTGGATTATGCTTTAACTAGTTTCTTTTATACTAGCCTTAGTTTATGGATAGAACGTTTGGCACTTGGCCTTTATTTATCAGCTTTTATTTCTTTTCTTTACGTATTCTGGCGCACTGATGTCTTTCACAATTGGAATGCGATTGAACGAATGTGATGAGGTCGAACGGTTCTTTTCGGGGCTAACAATAGTCTTTGAGTGCTGGCCATACCAAGGGTACCCTCCTGGGGCATGGCAAACTGGTATTAGAGCACAGATTTCAAGTGTCCTAAGGAGTCTATGGAGCCATGTCTAGTAGAGTCTTGTTTATGGGTGTGTTGTGCACCACACTTTAGAAGTAGGAGGCTATCAGATATTAGGAATTGTTACACTTTCTTGTATTTTGAGTTCGTGCGATAGAGTTTAACATTATTAAAGTATCTATCTAATCATGCGTTCTGCACTTGCAGATCATGCCTCCTAAGTGTACCTCCACCCAAAGAGATGCTTCAGCTTGCAACACTTAGAATCCCCCACCAAAGGTGCCTCCTCAGATGGAGATGAGCGGCCGAGGTCGATGCGCTAGAGTCACCAGGGCTCCCTAGACACCTACTACTTCACCTATTCCTACTACAGAGATTGATTTCAAAGGAGCTATCACAATACTCACCCAAATGGTAGCAACCCAGAGGGGGAGTCGAAGTTCACAAACTCCTAGCTCTAGCTCCTAAGAGCCAACTACTGCGATGAGACTTTGAGATTTTCTAAAGATGAACCCACCAATCTTCATAGGGTCTAAGGTTGAGGAAGACCCCCAAACCTTTATTGATGAGATGTGGAAGGTGTTGAAGGACATGCATGTGACGAAGATTAAGGGAGTTGAACTTGCTTGCTTCCTATCAACTCAAGGATGTGGCAAATGTTTGATACAATAATTGGGAAGAGAGCCGAGGTGAGGATGTTGAGCCTTCCATTTGGAATGACTTTGAGAGTGCCTTTCTTGATCACTTATTTCATGAGAGTTGAGGGAAGCGAATGTTGAGGAGTTTATTAACTTGAAGAAGTATGGGACAACTGTCAACGATTATAGCCTTAAGTCCATACAACTATCCAGAGATGGCCCCTGATATGAGATCTAGGATGAGAAAGTTCATATCTGGCTTGGGCAAGCATGTGAAAAAGGAGTGCAAAGAGATATCGCTGATTCTGTACATAGACATCTCTAGGCTTATGGTCTATACACAATAACTTGAGAAGGATAAGAAGAGAGATAAGAAGGAGCACTTGAGTAAGAAGGCTAAGTCAGCAGGGCATGAGCCTAGCCAGCATAAACAAAGTAAGGGGGACAATTCCTATTTTCAGATGAGGTCTCCAAATTATGCACCATCCTCGACAAGTGAACCACCTCCGAGTAACAACAAGTATGATCAGAAGTCTTAGGGCCATCAGAATTCAAGAGTTTAGGGTTTTTAATCCCAATCTAGTGTGGTGAACTCCACCTTAGTGAGTGATGTGAGGGCACCAATGCTTGTTATAGGTGTGGACAGAGTAGTCATTTCAAAAATGAGTGCCCAATGAGGAGGCGGGGTGATGGAGGTAATAAATCTCTCTCTTCGCCAGCACCATAAAGAGGATCCACAACTAATACAGGCAGGGGTACAAGCCATTTGTACGCAATGGGAAATTGAAAGGATCAGGAAGTTGCACCAGATGTTGTCACGCGTATGCTTCGAGTCATTTCCTATGATCTGTATGCCTTGCTTTACCCATGTGCCACTTTATCATTTGTAGCTCCATATGTGGCAAGTAAGTTTGAGATCTTTCCTGAATGTCTTCTTGAGCCCTTCAGTGTTTCCACTACTGTTGGCGAGTCCATCATAGCTGAAAGGGTATATAGAGAATGCACAGTATCTATCTATCATAAAGATACTTTGGCAGACTTAGTTGAGTTAGAGATGATTGACTTTGACGTGATTCTTGGCATGAAATTTCTTCACGCCTGTTATGCCTCTGTCAATTGTAGAACCCGGATGGTCAAATTCCAATTTTTGAATGAGCCTGTAGTGAAGTGGAAGGGTAGTTCTGCAGTGCCCAAGGGTAAGTGTATTTCCTATGTTAGGTCCAGAAAATTAATTTCTAAAGGATGTATCTATCACCTCATCAGAGTTAAGGCTGATAATGTAGAGTCTCCACCTTTCGAGTCAGTTCCAATTGTGAATGAGTTTCCTAATATCTTCCCTGATGATTTTCCTGAAGTCCCTCCTAATAGGGAGATCGACTTTGGGATTGATGTTCTCCTCGATACTCAACCCATCTCTATTCAGCGATATAGAATGGCTCCCGCTGAGTTAAAAGAATTGAAAGAGCAGTTGAAAGATCTCTTGGATAAGGGATTTATTAGGCCGAGTGTCACTCCGTAGGGCACTCCTGTTCTATTTGTTTGAAAGAGAGATGGTTCGCTCAGAATGTGTATTAAGCACAAATATCCCCTTCCGAGGATCGACGACTTGTTTGACCAACTTCAGGGTGCAACTGTTTTCTCCAAGATAGACCTCAGATCAGGCAACCACCAGTAGAAAGTGAGAGAATATGACATCCCGAAGATGGCTTTTTGAACCTAATATGGTCACTTTGAGTTTCTGGTAATGTCCTTCGGATTGACCAATACTTCTGTCGCTTTCATGGATTGGATGAACAAAGTATTCAGACAGTAGCTTGACATGTTTTTGATTATATTCATTGATGATATTCTAGTGTACTCCAGAGATGAGGAAGAGCATGTCAATCACCTCCGAATTATTCTTCAGACCCTCAATGATAAGGAGTTGGATGCCAAATTTTCATAATGTGAGTTGTGGCTTAAATCAGTGTAATTTTTGGGACATGATGTCTTAGGTGATGGTATTCGAGTGCTTATGTAAAATATTGATGCAGTTAAGAATTGGCCGAGACCCACCTCTCCGACTGACATAAGAAGTTTTCTAGGTTTGGTTAGTTACTAATGTAGATTTATTGAGGGATTCTCTTCTATGTCCTCACTATTGACTAATTTGACTCAAAATAAAGCTAAGTTTTATTTGTCCAACGAGTGTGAGAAGTGTTTTCAAGAGTTGAAAATCAAATTGACGACTGCGCCAGTGTTGATTCTACCTCAGGAGACTGATGAATTTATGATCTATTATAATGCTTTAAGAGTGGGACTGATATGTGTTCTGATGGTGGGAGGTAAGGTCATAGCCTATGCTTCCACAACACTTAAGAACCATGAGAGGAACTATCCAACTCACGACTTGGAATTGGTCGCGGTGGTGTTTGCACTCAAGATATGGTGCTACTACTTATATGGAGCATATGTAGATATATTCACAGACAACAAGAGCCTACAATATGTACTCACCCAAAAAGAGCTTAACTTGAGGCAAAGGAGATGGCTTGAGCTTCTCAAGGACTATGACATGAGTATCCTCTACCATCCAGGTAAAGGAGATGGCTTAAGCTTCTCAAGGACTATGACATGAGTATCCTCTACCATCCAGGTAAAGCTAATGTGGTTGTCGATGCCCTTAGAAAGTTCTCTATGGGATCCGCTGCTCATGTGGAAGAAGAGAAGAAAGATTTATCCAAAGAGGTGCACAGACTAGTGCAATTGGGAGTTCAACTCAATAAATCTAGTATAGTTGGAATACTTGTGCATAAGGAGTTTACATCATGTCTTGTAGTAGAGGTAAAAGAGAAGTAAGATCGAGATTCCATCTTACTCCAATTGAAGGAAGATGTACATAAGAAAAAAACGATGATATTCGTCAAAGGAGGTGATAGGGTATTAAGATATCAAAGTAGATTGTGCATTCCAGACATTGATGGTATTCGAGAAAGGATCATGGCGGAAGCCCATAACTCTATATATTCCACCCATCTAGCCTTTACCAAAATTTACCGTGACTTGAGAGAGGTTTATTGGTGGAGTGGGATGAAGAGAGACATTGCACACTTTGTTTCTAAGTGCACAAACTCCCAACAAGTAAAAGTTGAGAACCAAAGGCCATGTGGAGTAGCCTAGAATTTTGAAATTCCAGAATAGAAGTGGGAGATAATCAATATAGATTTTATCACAGGCTTACCAAGGTCTCGCAGACAACACAATTCAATCTGGGTGATTGTTTATCGAATGACTAAATCAGCGCACTTCTTGGTGGTAAAGACTACTAACACGACAGAGGATTATGCCCGATTGTATATCCAAGAGATTGTTAGATTACATACAGTTCCTTTGTCCATCATATCAGATAGAGGAGCTCAATTCACTACCGAATTCTAGAAGTCTTTTCAGAAAGGCCTATGTTCAGAGGTGAACCTTAGTACTGCCTTCCACCCTCAGACCAATGGCAAGGCGGAGCATACAATACAAACCTTGGAGGATATTTTGAGAGAATATTTCACCGACTTCAATGGTAATTGGGATGACCATTTGCCTCTAATTGAGTTTGCCTACAACAACAACTTTCATTTGAGCATCCAAATGACTTCTTATGAGGCCCTCCATGGTAGAAGATATGGATCACAGATTAGATGATTTGAGGTAGGTGAAGGAGGGTTGATTGGGCCAAACTTGGTACACCAAGCTATAGAGAAGGTAAAGATTATCAAAGAGAGATTGAGAACTGCACAAAGTAACAAGAAGTCCTACACTAACTTTAGGAGAAGGGATCTAGAGTTTGAAGTGAACAATTAGGTATACTTTAAAGTGTCACCCATGAAAGGTGTAATGAGATTCGAGAAGAAGGGAAATTTAAGTCCTTGATACATTAGTCCCTACCAAATTTAGAAGAGAGTGGGAAATGTAGCATATGAGTTGGAGCCACCACAAGAGCTGGAAGCCACCCATCCGGTCTTTCACAGTTCTATGCTTAAAAAGTGTTTGGGAGATCCGTACTTGGTTATGCCTGTTGAAAGCATTTGACTGAAGTATGGTTTGAGTTATGAAGAGGTCCCAATCCAAATCCTTGATCGTCAAGTTCGCAAGCTGAGAATAAAGAGGTAGTTTCTATAAAAGTGTTGTGGAGAAGTCAATCTATTGAAGAGGCTATTTCTAATGATGAAATTAATCGTAATGACCCATTTCTATTTGGAGTTACTTTCCAATTGTTGAGTTGAGTCCTTATCTCTGAGTTGATGCTCTTCTTGAGTCTATGAGTATTTAAGTATGCATGTCTTTAATTGTATTCATGCCTACTGATGATGTTAGAAGTAGTCTTTAAATTTTGAATCCTGAGTTGAAGTTGATTTCTGGAGTGTGAGTATACGAGTATCTGAGTATTTGAGTGCCTGCTTGATAGGTCTCCTAGTTGCTAATCATTCGAGGATGATAGATCCGAAGGGGGATATATTATGAAACCCTTTAACTCTATTCCTACATGTACCCGTGTTTCAAGTCTCATTCTTATATGTGGGAAATGTATTAGGGTGATAAAAGATCTCTAGTACTTAGCCGAGTTCAAAACATTCCTACAAATTGAGTTTCTAGTGTTAGATTGTGCAAGGGTCAATTTTAAATGATCATAACACTTATCACATGAAGAAATAGATGGCCCATGACCTACTAAATGAAAGCTCTTTGAATTATATTTCCAACGCAACTAACTTTACCTCATTTGGAGGTTGGAGTCAAACATTATGGTCGTTTCACTGAAGACTGCCAGAGCAAAGTTGTATCTACGAGATGACTTATGGGCTGTGGATTAATGTACAACCCCTTTGCTAACTCGTGGAATAAGTCTTGAAAATTCATTTTTTGATCACAGATTTTACGGACCAATCTATGGGTTGTAGAAACTTCTACAGGTCGTAGATTGAGCTTGTGAAAGTGAACCAGAGACCTCGAAATTTGCCCAAAAGTTTACAAAAGGGTCCCTATGGGCCGTGGAAGTTTCTACGGGCCATAGATGGGCCGTAGACAACTTTTGAAAGTTTTTTAAGAAAGGTTATTTTGGTCTTTACCCATCCTTTCAAAGCCTAAACCTAATATTTTACACCTAAATAAAGCCTTAAACATGTCAGTTCAACCATTTTACACTAAAACACCCTCTCCAACTTAGAGCAAGGGTACAAAGGAGGAAAAGGCTAGGGTTTGAAGCGAAAACTTGAGTATTCTTCCAAGCTGTCTCAAGATTTAAAACTTCCAAGTATGTAAGGCTAACCAAAAAATGGATTATGTTCTTCCATGTGCCCCATAACTTGAATTGATGGAGTTGTGAGTGAATTGAGTCTCTTATCAATGTTTCTTGAAGATTTTTCTTAAATTTAAATGTATCTCTATATAATTTTGCATGAATTGCAGTTTTTGTGAATTAAATGCTTGAATTAGATTATTTTGCGTTACTACATGAAAGCTAGCATGAATTCTTGTTATTTTTACATATTTTACTTAAATGAGCATGCATGAGTATAATTTGTGCCTAAAGAGTCTATGGAGTCCCTAAATGCTTTAACTCTACTATTGTTTTCCTGAATGCTATGAGCTAGAATGATGCACGATAGAGTCTCTATGAGTCAAGAGCTGAACCTTAAAAGAATGTAACCAAAGAGTTGGTAGTTGATGGGATGAACTGAGTTGACAAATGTCTAATGAGACTAGATGAATGAGTTAACCATAGGGTTGATGTCTTATGAGGATATTGAATCTTAATAGGATTATTGAGCACCGAATTAAGCAAGAGTAAGTCCGACTCGAACTCAATAACTACATAGCTGGTGTAGGAGAGGATTGAACTGTAAAACTGGATGTTTCTATCGTCCCAAAAAGAGTACTTAATGTTACTGATTTTGGATCCACTGATGAGATGTCCTATTTCCTGGTCTAGTTTGTGTTTGAGATAAGTAGTTTAGACGTTTGAGTGTGCTATACTGGTTTGTGGACGTCTAGTCCAATTATTTTACTCTGTGCAGAAATGTTTACTTGGTATATAAAATTTATTTTATTATATAAAAATCATAATGATCACATCTACTATATACTAATTAACTTTGAACTCAAGTGCCCTTAGACAAGTATAGATTGCAGTTCAAAATATTTGTACTACATCACCAAAAATAAATGGAGTTCATGTGTAGTACTCTTCTAAAGCCCTATGGAGCAGGCTTTTCCACTAGCAAGGTATGCCTGTGCAAGCATTTAAATGGGCTAAAAAGTTGGAAGGCACAAGTACATGCTAAAGGCAAGTGTACTATTGTAATTTACAAAATGTATTAGAAGCATAAATTTACAGTGTTTGGGTTAAGAGGAATAACATTGTCATCTCGGCTAAAAGTGTTCCACAAGTTGTTCTCTTCTTAAAAAGATTGTACAAGAGATGAATATATTTCCCCAGTTGTTGGTTTAATAGTCAGTAGTTGATCTGATATAGATCAACAACTAGTAGATCACTAGTATAGCTGTTCTTTTAAAAGCTATTAGTGATATACTAGATGTTTGTTTCTTGCTTGCTAGTCGATCCAATAATAAAATTCTTGTATTTCAAAAACAGGGAACAAGAATCTTGAGAAGAAAGCAAAAGAGACCATGAGCGAACTTTAGGTGTTCACCAAAAAAATAGATGGATGAATATATTTCACATGAAGCGATCTCAAAGAATTGTTCTTTTTGAAATTTCCTATTTCTTAATTTATTTAACAAGGGATCAAACTGAATATAAAAAGAAATATATGAAATGTTGCTTGATTTGTAGAACAGATGAAGAACATCACGTAATGGTTGGCTTTGGTTAACATTCTTGGAAAACCTACCAGAATGAAAATTTTGATGGCATAGTTAGTTTCGAAATGTCAAGTTTGATTAGAATGACACTTGATTTGGTTCCCGAAGCTTTCAAACTCATTTGGAGCCTTCATGGAAATTCGCTAAAAATGATCGTGGGAGTGGGACCCACATTCAGTTGACGTGACCTTGTATGAGAATTTTGACTGTGACATGAATCCAAAATGTCAATTTTGGTGGGGTAGCATAGTTCATTTGTGTTCACGGGGTCCTAGATGAATTTCGAATACCCCATCGTAAATTAGAAGTTAGGAAAATCAACTATCTTAGCTGATAAGCTATTGTCGTCACTATAGCGGCCCTAGGCTCATTATAGTGACTAGGACGTGGCTATAGTAACACCATTCATGGTTGGAGTGCCGCTTTAGCGACCCCTGAGCTAGCTATAGCGACCAAGGGCTTAATATAGCAATGCTCGCCCTTTTTGGTCAGGTCGCTATAGCTACCACCGGTGTCGCTATGACGATACCCATAACTGGTACACGAATTAGTACTTGTTCGCGATTAAACTCACATACATACCTTCCAAAGATAATTTCTTCCTCATTTTAAGCTAAAATTTGGTGATTCAAAGGCCTAAATTCAAGAAATTTTCATAGGTAACCATTGGAAACGTTAGAAATTAAAGTTGAGGCTCTGTTTGAAGGTAATATTTGTGTCATAGGTGCTATACAATGTATTCTGGCTTGAATTTTGGGCTGATTTTAAGAGATGATAACTTGGCCATTTGTTTAGTGATTTTTGGGTGTATTTTGGGTAATTCTGCAAGGATCGTCGTGGGGTGATTTATCTTGGATTTTAGAACTTATTTCTGGTAAAATTTCCACCATACGACATATAATCAATACACAGTCTCCTAGTTAGCATCTCTATAGCAACAGGCTACACACACTCATACAGATAGTAGTCGAGTCCGCATGTATGCCTGTCCTAGGCACTAGCTCATATTTTGCCCTTACCATGCCCTTTTTCGGTGTAAAGCAACTCATACGGCAATATCGGTATAATCTAAGCTAAGGCCTAAGAGGCTAGATACAAGAAGGATGTCACCTACTCAAATTTATAATGCAGCCTAGCTGCTATCAAGGATTTCACCCAAGGCAACCATGTGTATTCCGCTAAAATTGTGCTCCTCTTAAACAGGATACCAGTCCCAGGACTAACCTATGTAACTAGTGTCTCATCGCAGATAGCTTAGAAAGCCTATAGGATATAACCTACATCTTGCTAAAAGGGTCACACTCTTGTCCCTGACTACCTAGTGGCTCAGTAGCAATACCTCTCGTTTCACAGAATGCAAAGCTCCCTTAGGGGTGCACTATACTTGTACCCAAAACATGGTGTGTGTCTCAAGTCATTAACCAGTAGCTCAAGTACATTACAAATCACAACGGTATACAAGATCATGTAAGTCATAGGGCAAAGCAGAATCGTGTTTTCAAACAGGAAATTCTACCATATGTACTCAGAACGAATATGGATAACTATAGCCGCATCATGCATATACATACCAATTAGATATATATACTAGATTCAGCATACAAGGTAGCATGCAATCACATGTCAGCCTCAATAGCTAGTATATTTCAGTAGCCTCAGACCATACACAGACCATACACACATACAAGCAAGAGTCCACAAATATACGAGCAAGAGTCACGCTTATTGTACATGCCTATCATATGTTCTCCGCCTAACCAGCCCCTTTCGGGACCTCTCGTAGCCAAACAATATAAGAATTTAGCTAGTATAGCATCTACAGCTAACACAACCATCCATACAACAACTGCAGTCCCATATCACGATATATAACAAATGCAAATTCACAACCAGCTATATAAAACATAAATCCCACAACTCAACCCATTCACAGTACATTTCTACATATTCCAACTCAAATATGCAACATTTCAGCTTAGTCTAAAGTTAGAGAAAGCCTAGCCTACCTGGCATCCAATGCCTCTTGCTTTGAGTCAATCCAGCCAAGCTTTTCCACTTTGAATCTCTTCCCAATGTTGCTCAACTATTAGAATAAAATTTACAAGGTCAATATAGTCGAATTGGTTGTAAAAACATGAAGAACAGGCAAAAATATCTCAATTGGGCCTAAAAATTGGAAGATGGGACCATATCTAAAATCCCAAACAAATTCTAGAAAAATGGTCCCCAGGTCACCCTGAGTCTACAACCAAAAATTCGGCCCAAAAGGGACTCTAGAAGACCAAGAAAATGCCCAAAAACGAAATTACAAACTTTACCGCCAAAAATTTGTTTTCAAACATTTCACTGTGAAAATTCTCAAAAATCAAACGAAGTTTGCGAACACATAGCATACCACAACATTTCTTTGGGAATGTAGAACATTTTAGATACAAATTTTACTTAATTCCATTGAGAAATGACTGAGATATCGCAATGTTGTTTTCACTCATTTTCGATATACAACCAGAAAAAGAAGAAGATTTCACCTCGAAATACATGCCAAACTCAAATTCTAACACCACCACGGCTTTCCTCGCAAAAATCCAACTCACGTAGCTTTTTGAATCACTCAAATCAGATGAAAAATGAGCTCAAAATCATGGTGCGAAGTTGAGAGGAATTTTGTATATAATTTCCTTGAACTCCCACATATATATACACATGCATGGCTGACACGTTTCTGCCTCGTGGCAGTGCTTGACTGCACCACGTGGTAGCTCCAAAACTGGCCACGTTTCCCATCTCTTTCCATTAATCTTTCAATCTCTTTTTTATTGTTTCGGGCTTGTCCAAACTCCGATTTATACACAAGAACTATGTAACCCTATGGATTTTGATGTTCTGGATTCAATGGTGTGGTCAAAATTTCTAATGTTTTCCCTACGATAAATTGAGGGTCCCACTTCTTGTTACGCAACTTTTGACGGAAAGCCCCCCGGGGATCAAATCACATCCAAACATCCTCTCTATCAAACAAAGGGTTGTCCTAGACCAAAATCAACGTTTTGGAGCTAGTTGCGCTAACAAAATTCTCATCTGAGATATTGTTCCCAAGGGCATTAACTGAGTCAACTATTAACCGATTCTGGTGGCCAAAGTTGCAATCCATGATGTAATTGCACTGGACATGCTCCTAGCCTAATTCGACCATTCCGGAGCTAATGGAATTGTCAGAATTCCATTCCAAGGCTATTTACTAGGACTTTACCCAAAAATTCATTTTACGGGTATAACTTCCCGGTTAACTAAAAAATCCACCTAACTCTCAAATAACCCAACCAATAGCCATCCCAAAAGTCCCAACAAATCACCAATGGCCTGAGGTCACTATACGCATGCTCAAATCCACAAAATACCTGCAAAACCATAGAATGACCAAGAGGATCATTACACAAACAAACTATGCAATCCTATCAAATTTGACGTTCCAAATCCAATGATGTAATCAAAATTCTCATATGAGATCGTTATGACTAAATGTAGGCACCACTCCCCAAGGCCATATTTCCCATACTGAGGGACTCAGAATGAGCTTGGAGCCTTGAAAACTAACTGAAAGGTCCTTCTAGACCAAAGTTGACATTCTGGAGCTAATTATATTGTCAAAATTTCCATCAAGGAACGTTTTTTCAATAATGTTGACTAAAGTCAATTATTGACTAGTTTTGGAGGCTAAAATGCAAAACTGAGTACAAACTCACACTGAAGGCTTCGGTACTGAAGTTGTTTACCCATATTTTACTACAGAAACAATTTTCAAGCTATAACTGACCTTCTAACATGAAAAACTGCACACCTTCTAAATGAATGACCAGGAGATTGAGGTACTAGTTCTGGAAAGTCATAAATGACTTGGGGTTGCTATTGAAATCATCTAACCAATAAAAAAGATGTGGAAACACATAAATGACTTAGAGAGTCATTATGTAAATCACATATGCTATCCTACTAAATTTGATATTTTGGACTCAATGAAATTATCAAAAATCGAATAGGAGATCTCCTTGATTCAAAATCTGATGAGCTGCAACTAAATTAACTTAAGGAACTAGAATTACCAAATCGCTACCAAAACGTCAAAAAATTGTGAAGAGGCTCATTCTAGTGCAAAAATCACCTCCCAGAAAGGAACCATGTGAAATCTAATCCGAGCACCCAAACTCAAATGTTGACCAAAGACAACTTAACTTTAATCAATTTCCAACATTGAACCTAAAATCTGCAGAACAACTCCAAATCTAATTCTGATAACTCTCCTGGACCAACTTCCACATTCGAAACTGATTATTTATGGAATTTTGTTCCAAGACTCGAATCTCCAGATGACTAAAATACAAAATTAGACAACTTAAGCCTTCAAAACTCAATTCCTTAGCAAATACCTAATCTTTTACAACATTTATAAAAACCAACTTTCAAAACCAATCAAATATGACTCGGGGCAACTATCGAGAGGGTAAAATAGTTATTTTTTTAAAATAACAAAAAATACTTTAGGATCATTAAAATATGTGTGGTCTTGGGGTACTAATAGTGATCAAATTATGGCCCAATAAAACAACTCAGAACCCAACCCATTTGATCTTTTTAATCTCCCTGTTCATTCAATTTAATCGGATGACCTACACTTCTTCCTTTCACTATTTATTTCTCTCTCACAATTATTTTTCGTAACCCTAATTTGTTTCTATTTTCTTTTGCCGCCTCCAAATTTCCTCTTTGTCTCCCTTTCATCTTGTAAATCTTAACAACCTCATCGATGTCATGATTATTTTGTATGTGAAATTGTGTTCTCTTTTCATTTTGAACCCTCTTGTCATTTTTTTCTCCTTATACTCGTTCACCATAAAATTTGGATTGAAAAAATCGGAGATCTGAGAGAACTTTTCATCACAAATTCTTCCAAAACAAGAAAGAAATGAAGATATCAGAGTATATGGACATAGCTATTTAAAGACTAGTAAAATGAGGTAAGAACATCTATTTTTTCTTTAATATCGGTTGATTTATTTCCATATATGTATTATTTATTTTAATTTTTTTTAATATTATTGAAAAGAAAAGGTATTGAGGAGATACAAAGGACAGATCGATCCCTTACCAACAATACAAATTTTCAGGTAGTCAACTAATTGAGCTATTAAAATTCTCCGTAATCCCATATATTTTAGCCTATTATATATTATGTGCCCTCATTTATTTTGTTCAATAATATTCGTACACCAATTTTTTCTTATTGTCAAAAGTACTCTTTGCCTGCAATAACATTGAATATACTGTAACAAAAACAAATTGATCCAAATAACCTACTTTGTTGTACTTATTTTACTCAAAATTTACATACATTTATCACTTACATTGTATTAAAAAAATAATATCCTCTATTTTACATTATTAATATATCTATTTTTTGAAAATGTTAATTGCATTTTTAGTTCTCACAAAACTACATATGCGTTTATGCTTATAAATTTATCTTATTTGATTAAAGTATTTTATATGACATTTATTACTACGTATTATTTTTATGATTTTATCAATTATCATATCATATTATCGTTGTAGTATTTTTTTTCTTTAAAATAATAATAATCCTAAATACAATTATCAGTCTTTTTTGAATAACTATCAAAATTCGTCTATTTTAGCTAAAATTCACATTCAACTTGAACCCCTAAGTTGATTTAATTTGTGACCCAATTAAACAAGCCAGAACCTAGCCCATTTGTTTTGAAAAAAAAACAATTTCACCATTGAACAGCCCACACTTCTCTCCTTCATTATTTATTTAACTTTCACAATTATTTTCTAATCCCTAATTATTCTACTTTCTTCGAAAGCTCCCAACTTGGCTCTTTCTCTCTCTTTTATACAAGCCTTAATAGCATTCTTCAAGTCCTAATCATTTTATATGTGAATTGGTATATTTTTCTATCATTTCCAAACTCTTTTTGCACTTTCTTTTCTCTCCTTTATCCATTTACTATAAATTTTGGATTAAAACATAAAGATCTGAGCTTAAGTTTTGTCATAAATTTGTCACAAAAAGGAAAGAAGATGAAGATATCGCAAAACATAGATGAAATTATTCAAATATCAGTAAAATGGGGTAACACTGTCTATTTCTTCTCCAGATATTTATTATTTGATTTTTATGTTTGTAGGATTTATTTTAATACCATTTTTTAATCTTTAAAAGGATAACACTCAATGGGATTATAAAATGGGGAATCGAACTCTTACCAACAAGGCGAAAATTCAGGTACTCAACCAACTTAACTACTTGAATTCTCCTTAATCATATTTTTAGTATTTCATTTATATGCTCTCATTCCCTTGTTTATTTTTGACTGGCATTTTGTTTAATATCAATTCTACTTGTAATTTAAATTCCTAGAGTCTATTTTCCCATCCCCATCTCCACACCCCCAAAAGATTGTAATCCTACTTTAATTTGCCTACTTGTCATGACCCTTGAAACCTTAGTCATGATCTCTCACTAGTTGGTAAGCCTATCCCATAGCTAGACACCCGGGATAACGAGCTATTACACATGAAAGAACTATAAGGAAATCAGTAAAAAAATTGAAAGGTAGGATCGAATAAACATGACAACACTTTTTGTGACTCGATATCAGCCGATAATCGAGGTACTATTGCTAAATAAGAGATAAAAGCAACAGAGATGCAATATATATAGAATTGTCTCTGAAAGCAAAATAAAGATTAGTCTTCTTCAAAACAATCGGAGAATGGCTGCTCCAGATGCCAGAAGTTCACCAAAATCTCCTGATCTCAAAATTGGCTCCATATAAAGTGCTCGTCAAAAAGTGAGAACTCATACTATAAAATGTAGGATGAAGAAATGAAGTATGAGTGCAAAACAAATTATACACAGTAGGCATAATTCGACTTATTTTCAAGGATAACACAAGTATAAATAACAAGTAAAAAGGGAAGGTACACAGTACAAACAACTAAGAAGGGATAACATATTATAATACATGTAAACAAAGACAGAGGAATAGACTAAATGAGCAAGAGATAGAAACAAGTGAACATACTTGAGAACGCTGGGCTAACAACCTAATCATAAAACGATCTTTCCATAGAAGTCAACTAACAAAAAAGATACTAATAGAATCTCTACTATTCACTACAACAACCTAGGGGCCAATCAGACTCTACCAATCAAGGAGTACCATAGAGATAATTCTAAGCCACACATATAACCAACTATCAACACAGTGCAATAATACATGAATATAATCAAACAGTAACTTAACTGAACCTAATGAGCCCAAAAGATACAACCAGCGAAAATAACCCAACTAACCTCCCATATGAACAACATATGCTATTAGTAACTAATTATATCAGTGATAGGCGATGCACATGAATGAAGGTAATGGAATAGTTAACCATAGTGCTATCTATAACAATTGCCATCCGTAACAAAGTATATACATCTACCCTAGCCCTCAGATAGCAAGGCAGGACCCATTTAACTCCCTCTTTCTGTTTAGTGGGTCACATGGATTAAAAGGTCCATAGGGGACGCGGAAAGTCTATATAGCATACCTATGCTCGAATTAGGGCTTACATAAAGCCTATCCTTTAGGATGTGCTCCATCTAGGTACTAGAGCTACATATCATACCATGTTAGTATAGAACATATTGAGAATATTGTCAATCAATTAGTAAGTGGTAAGAAAAGGGCCAGCAATCTACTCGGTTGATCAATCAAGGAATGAGCACATCTCGTGTCACGCCCCGAGAGGGTACCCGAGGCGTGGCCGGCACCCAGTGACTATTGCTAGTCCCCAAGTGGACCCCTTGATTTCAGGACAGTCACTCAACATCAAGCATAACAAAATTAATGGAACAAGGCCGTAAGCTACATCAGTCATTCTACATCAATAAGGAAGGCGAACGACCCATAAACTCAGTATCAACATTAATGGTAAGTAAAAAATGATACTAACTCAACTCAAAGAGGGAAAAGACCCTAACATCAAACCTCAACTCATGTCTATGAAGCTACTAACTCAACTCAACTCATGAGTCTATGAAGGTACCATGACATGCCATGGCTACCCAACTCAATAAAATAAAATAACTAATAACGAAAAAGGCCTCTCCGGATAGCAAGGAAGGCTCACCAATAACTGAACTCAGAATCTCCGAACCTCAAGGATGCGTATGTTGAAGTCCTCTACCTCTTGTATATGCATCATGAAATGATGTAGTGCCGAGTGGCGTCTGTACATGGAATGTGCAATATATAAGATGGCTGAATATAACAGTAGAGGGATAACATCAACTCAACATCATACTCTGTCAGAATGTCAAATGTCTATCTAAAGCAAGAATAAAGAGTAGACAAATGATCCATTAACATCTCATCAATACATAATCAATACGTCAGACTCATCTCAAGGGATACTCGACTCAACTCATATTAATGGACTCATGCCCGTCTTGGACAAGGATAATGAGTAGATAATAAAACATCAACATCCATCAAGACTCATACCATCACATCAACATCATATAAAAATGGGAACCTAGCTGGGAGTTTCTCTAACCGACAACCATCACCTATGATCTAGTGATGATATAAAGAAGCGATGTCATTGCCACATCCATCCAGTACCCTGCCCGAAGTAAAAGACATCACCATCAGTGGATCCACAAGAAATAAGATCAGTCCTCTTTTGGGACAAGGAAACATCCACATTGTGGTTCGATCCTCTCTCCTACATGGGCCACGTAGTTAATGAGTTCGAGTGAGACTCACTCTCACCCATTTCGGTACTCAATACTCCTCCCAAAACTCGACATGCTCATAAAAAATCATCATCATCAGTCCCATAGGGACATAATATATCAACATCAACATCAACATCATCATCATCGGTCCTATAGGGACAAAGTACATCAACATCAGCATCAACATCATCATCGACATCAACTCATCAACATCAACATCAACATCAAGATCATGGACTCGAAACATTCTTTTAGAATTTAGTTTCAAGTTTTAAGACACATGAACATCACTCTCATCAACATCATCATCAAGACCCTCTTCAATTGGGACTACAATCACAACATCACAAACATCATCATCGTTAATGCTCTAGACTCTTTCCCCCTTAGCTCATTTTTACATTTTTAGTACAACATACATAGAACTTTGTAAACATCATTCATGAAAATAACTTATGCAGCAAAATAGTTTGTGATGATCATCAATTCATCTAAATATATGAATTAAGTAGAAATTCAGTGGAATACTCAAGGAATTTCACATATAACTCGCCATCTTCAATCAGAGACTCAATTTACTCAAAGGGGCACATGGAAGAACAATCCCATGCTTTAGGTTAGCCTTACATACCTGGAATGATTGCTAACAACAATTCCTCGTGGAATCTCCTCTTGACTCTTCAACCTGAACTATCCTCAAGCCCTAACTTGGTGGAATTTTCTAGGAAGAGGATTTTAGAATGAGTTTTGAACCCTTTCTTCACGAATATGACATATATTAATCGTATATGGATTTTAGAAGATGTTATGAATGGATTACAATGCCTCTCGAAATTTTAGAAATTTTTCAGCCATCAAATAACACAGTCCGCGACGTGGACTCGTCGCGGCTAGTTGATTTTTTGCAAAAATTTTTTTGAATAAGTTTTCTCAACCCCGTCGAAAAATTTAGAAAAAACTTAAGTGCGCCTCTGCCATGGGTCCGCAGTGCGGCTTTGTCGCGAACCCTCACTGCTTCTCATTTTGGAACAAAAAATTATCTTTTGACTCGATCACTCTAAAAATCGACCGAGACCCTTCCCCCACTCAATGTTTCGTGTTGATCACGAATCCAGCCTCGAATTTTCCATCCAAGCATCAGAAGACACATTATGTGCACATCTCTCCTTAGGGGTATTTTTGTTATTTTACCGAGCGTTACATCATCTCCCCCTTGGGATCATTGTGTCCTCGAATGGTGAGTAGGAGCGGTATTATGGAATGAATAGACTCAAGACTCATCTCAATACTCACTTAACAACTCAACGTCTCAACTCTTCATTGAACTCAATAACATCTACTTAGAACATCAAAGTATACACATCAACTCAAGATAGAGACATCAAATTAGGGTAAGAATAGAAATTTTACCTTCAATATTCTCATCGTCAAGCATGAATAGGTGCGGGTATTTAGTTCTCATCTCTTCCTCAGCTTCCCACGTGGCTTCTTTAACAAATTGATTCCTCCACAAAGTATTAACGGAGGTTATCTCTTTGTTCCTTAGTCTGCGAACCTGTCGATCTAGGATTTAGACCGGAATTTCCTTATAGGACAAGCTATCTTTGACTCTAGTGCTCTCATGAGGTATCACCAAAGAAGGATCTACCAAACACTTCTTCAACATAGAAATGTAGAACACCGGATGGATTCCGTCTAACTCAGAAGGTAGCTCTAGCTCATAAGCAACCTTCCCAATTCTTCTCACAATCTGATATGGAACGATATAGTGAGGGCTTAATTTCCCCTTCTTCCCAATCCTCATGACACCCTTCATGGGCGATACCTTTAGGTATACCCAATCACTCACCTCGAACTCTAGGTCTCTTCTCCTCACATCGGTGTCAGATTTCTGATGGCTTTGTGCAGTCTTCAACCTTTTTCTAATAATCTGCCCTTCTTGATGGACTGGTCGACAAGGTCAGGCCCAATCAACTCAGCATCTCCAACCTCAAACCACCCAATGGGTGACCTACACTTCCTCCCATACAAGGCCTCATGGGGGGGCATTTGAATGCTTGCATGATAGCTATTGTTATATGTAAATTCAATCAAAGGTAGATAGTCATCCCAATTTCCTTTGAAGTCAAAGACGCAGGCTCTCAACATATCTTCTACCATCTGAATAGTGCACTCTGCCTGACCATCCGTCTGTGGATGAAAGGCTGTACTCAAATTCACTTTGGTACCCAATCCTTTCTGGAAAGACTTCTATAAGTTAGAGGTAAATTAGGCTTCTCTGTCCGAGATAATGGACAAGGGAACTCCATGTAACCTCACAATCTCTTAGATATACATCTTGGCATACTCCTCCGTAGTATTAGTCGTCTTAACTACCAAGAAGTGCACTGATTTAGTCATCCTATCTACAATCACCCATATGGAATCATGCTGCCTTCGGGATCTCGGTAGGCCGGTGATGAAATCTATGTTAATCAACTCCCACTTCTACTTTGGAATCTCAAAGTTTTGAGCCAAGCCACTTGGCCTTTGATGCTCAAACATTCATTTGCTAGCAGTTCGGGCACTTTGAAATAAACTCAGCAATGTCTCTCTTCATTCCACTCCACCAATAGACTTCTCTCAAGTCGTGGTACATCTTGGTGGAGCCCGGATGAATGGAGTATCTAGTATTGTGGGCTTCAGCCATGATCCTCTTGCGGACACCATCAACATTAGGAACACATAACCTACTCTGGTATCTCAACACTCCATCTCCTCCTTTGAAGAAGACCATCAATTTTTGTTTATGGATAACCTCCTTCAATTGGAGTATGATAGGATCTAGATCTTGCTTCTCTTTTACCTCTGCTACCAGGGATGATGTAGACCCCTTCTGAACATTGACTCCTCCCTCGTCATTCTCCTCGAGTTGGAATCCCATTCAAGCCAACCGATCCACTACCTTCACTAGCTCTTTCTTCTCTTCCTCAACATGGGTCGTACTACCCATTAACAATATGCTAAGGGCATCAACAACAATGTTAGCTTTACCTCGGTGGTATAGGATGCTCATGTCATAATCCTTGAGCAACTCCAACCATTTCCTGTGTCGCAGCTTGAGCTCTCTCTGACCGAAGACATATTGCAAGCTTTTGTGGTCAGTGAACACGTCCACATGCACTCAATACAAGTAGCGGCGCCAGATTTTAAGTGCGAACACTACTGCTGCCAACTCAAGATCATGGGTCGGATAGTTCATTTCATGAACTTTAAGCGACTTGGAAGCATAGGCTATCACCTTCCCTCCCTGCATCAATACACATCCTAATTTAACTCTTGATGCGTCACTATATATCACAAAATCTTTCGTCCCATCGGGTAAAGTCAAAATAGGTGCGATGGTCAATCTAGTCTTAAACTCTTGGAAGCTCTTCTCACATTCCTCAAACCACTGAAACTTTTTTTATTTAGTTATCTTGATCAATAGTGCGTATAGGGAAGAAACTCCCTCAACAAATCTGGGGTAGTAGCTTGCAAACCCCAAGAAAATTCTTATGTCAGTTGGAAAGGTCGGTCTTGGCCAGTTCTTAACCGCATCGATCGTCTAGGCATCTACTCGAATTCTATCACCCGAAACAACATGGCCTAGAAAAGCCACTAACTTGATCCAAAACTCACACTTTGAGAACTTTGCATACAATTCATGGTCCTAAAGAGTCTGAAGGACAACTCTAACATGTTTGGCATGCTCCTCCTCATCCCTCGAATACACCAAAATGTCATCAATGAACATGATTACAAACATGTCAAGGTAGGGCCGGAACACCCTATTTATCAAGACCATGAAAGTTGCAGGTGCGTTCGTCAACCCAAAGGACATGACCAAGAATTCAAAGTGGCCATAGCTAGTTCTGAAGGATATCTTTGGAACATCACATTCTCTCACTTTCAACTGGTGGTAACCTGATCTGAGGTCTATCTTTGAAAAGCATGAGGCACCCTGAAGTTGGTCAAAAAGATCGTTTACCCTGGGGAGAGGATATTTATTTTTGATCGTGTCGTTGTTCAGTTGCCTATAGTCTATGCACATCCTGAAGGATCCATTGTTCTTTCGTACAAACAGAAAAGGAGCACCCCAAGGAGAAACACTTGGCCTAATAAAGCCCTTCTCTAACAAATCCTTCAACTGCTCCTTCAACTAAGTGGGGGCCATCCTATATGGGGGAATTAAAATAGGCTGCGTGTCGGGAAAAACATCAATACCAAAGTCGATCTCCCTATCAGGAGATCAAAGATTTGACCTTTTCGAACTCTGTTTGTAACTCACTAGAGGCCCGGGAAACAAAGAGAAGATGTGACTCTAGGTAAATACTCAGGGAACACCTCAGGAAACACATTCACAATCGGAATTGACTCAAGATTAGAGGACTCAACGTCATCAGATTTATCTCGCACAAGGTGGTAAATACAACCTTTGGAGATTAACTTTCTAGCCTTCAGAAAGGAAATAAACTTACCCTTGGGTGCAACAGAACTTCCCTTCCACTCTAGGACCGGTTCATTCGGAAATTGGAATTTGACAACTCGGGTCCTATAATCTATTGAGGCATAACAGGCATGGAGTCAATCCATACCAAGGATTACATCAAAATCAACCATCTCCAACTCTACCAAGTCAGCCAAAGTATCCTTATGATAGATTTATACTACACAATCTGTATAGACCCTCTCAGCTAGGATAGACTTACCAGTAGAAGTAGATATAGTATAAGGCTCAAGCAAATACTCTGGAAATATCTCAAACATATTGGCCACATAGGGAGTCATAAAAGATAAAGTGGCACTCAGGTCTAGCAATGCATAACAATTCTAAGAGAAGACTCCGAGCGTACCCGTGATAACATCTTGTGCAACCTCTTGGTTCTGTCTATGACCCATCGCATACAGACGGTTCATCCCGCCTCCTGCACCCGCAGTAGTAGCATTCTGATGACCATCCGCATGGGGTGCTGTAGAAGACTGAGCTTTTTTCATTCCATCACCCCATCTCCTCGTAGGACACTCACCCTGAAAATGGCCCGACTGTCCGTATAAATAACAAGCATTCGTGCCCTCACGGCATGCACCAAGGTGAAGTTTGCCACATCTTCCACAAGGTGGCTTCCCTCTCGGGCCTTTGGTCACGCTAGCTTGGGACTGAGGACCCTGAGCTCTGAAATTCTGTTGACCATAAGATTTCTCATCATACCTGTTTTGCTGAACAGACGTACTTGCCATCGAAGGTGCATGGCTAGAAGACCTCTTTTGAAAATAGGTTCTATCACCTTTATTCTGCTTCTATTGGTTAGGTTCATGCCCTGCTGATTTGGCCTTCTTACTCTGCTGCTCTTCCCTGTCCTTCTTCTTGTCCCCCTCAGTTTACTGGGGATAGACCATAAGTCTAGATATGTCCATACCTGGAATCAATAGTGTTGCCTTACACTCCCTCTTCACATGCCTGCCCAATCTAGACACGAACTTTCTCATTCTCACCCTCATATCCTAGACCATCTCCGGGGCATACTGGGACAGCTGAATGAACTTGAGGTTCTGCTTTTTAACAGTCAACCCCTCTTACTTCAGGTTCACGAGCTCCTCCACCTTCGCCCTTAATTCTTGGGTAAAAAGAAGTGGTCGACGAAAGCACTCTCAAACTCCTTCCACTAAGCAGGTTTAGCATCCTCACCTCTACCATCATCCTACTGGTTATACCAGACACTAGTAACATCCTTAAGCTGATAAGAGACCAACTCAACTCCCTCAATCTCATTAGCATGCATAGCACTCAAAATTTTGACACCTCATTAATAAAATTTTGTGGGTCCTCCTCAATCTTCGACCCTGTATAGACTGGCGGGTTCATCCTTAGGAAAACTCTGAGCTTGGTTGCACCCGTAGGCTTTTGGGACCTAGAGTTAGGGGTTTGGGGAACTCGGCTATTACTCTGGGAGGCCACCAACTGGATGAGCATAGCAACGGCTCCCCTGAAGTCTGCTTCCAAAGTGGAGGCTGACTGAGAAGGTTGTGCCTGTGGAATCTCAGTAGCTCAAGCAGGTCAACCTCGTCTCCTCGTCTCATGCTGGGTAGGGACCTCTGGTGGGGGATTCTCAGCGTTTGGGGCTGCGGCATCTCTTTGGGCAACAGTGTGTTTAGGAGACATGATCTGCAACGTGTAACACATGAATTAGAAAGGAGTTTCATAGAGTCAAAATCTATAGCATGAACTCAAAATATCAAAGAAGTGTAACCACTCCTAATGTCCTATAGCCTCGTGTTTCTGAAGTGTGGTGCACAACACATACATAAACAAGACTCTACTAGACACGGCTATATAGACTCCCTAGAACTCTTGAACTTTGTGCTCTGATACCAAGTTTGTCACGCCCCAGGGGGTACCATAGGCATGGCCAGCACCTAGAGACTATTGCTAGTCCCCGAAGCATACCTCTCAATCTTAGGACAGTCATTCAACATCAAGCATAGCTGAATTAATGGAAAAAGGTAGTGAGCTACATCAGTCATTTTATATCAATAAGGAGGGCCAACGACCAATAAATTTAGTCTCAACATCAATGGTAAGTAAACAGTGTTACTAACACAACTCGAAGAGAGAAAAGACCTTAACATCAAACCTCAACTCATGTCTATGAAGCCTCTAACTCAAATCAACTAGACAGTCTAAGAAGGTACCACGGCAGGCCATGGCTACCCAAGTCGATAAAATAAAATAACTGATAACGAAGAAGGCCCCTCCGGATAGCAGGAAGGGCTCACCAATAACTGAACTTAGAATCTCTGAACCTCAACAATGCGTCAGCTGAAGTCCTCTACCTCTTGTATCTGCATTATGAAACGATGCAGCACCAAGTGGCATCAGTACGTGGAATGCACGGTATGTAAGATGGCTGAATATAGAAGTATAGGGATAATATCAACTCAACACCATACTCCATCAGAATGTCAAATGTCGATCTAAAGCAAGAATAAAGAGTAGACAAATGACTCGTCAACATCTCATCAATACATCATCAATACGTCAGACCCATCTCAAGGGATACTCGACTCAACTCACATAAATGGACTCATGCCTGTCTAGGACTAGGATAATAAGTACATAATAAAACATCAATATCCATCAAGACTCATACCATCACATCAACATCAGAGTTCTATCAAAATGGGAACATAGATGGGAGTTTCCCTTACCGACAACCATCATCTATGAGCTGGTGATGATACAACGAAGCGATGTCATTGCCACATCCATTCAGTACCCTGCCTAGGGTAAAGGACATCATCATCAGTGGATCCACAAGAAATAACATTAGTCCTCTTTTGGGACAAGGAAACATCCGCATTGCAGTCCGATCTTCTCTCCTACGCAGGCCACGTAGTTAATGAGTTCGAGTGAGACTCACTCTCACCCATTTTGGTACTCAATACTCCTCCCAGAACTCGACATGCTCATAAAACATCATCATCTTCAGTCCCATAGGGACATAGTACATCAACATCAACATCATCATCATCGGTCCCATAGGGACATAGTATATCAACATCAACATCAACTTATCAACATCAACAACAACATCAACATCAAGGACCCGAAACATTCTTTTAAAATTTTGTTTCAAGTTTTAAGACTCATGAAGATCACTCTCATCAACATCATCATCAAGAATCTCTTCAATTAGGACCACAATCACAACATCACAAACATCATCATGGTTAAGGCTCTAGACTCTTTCCCCCTTACATTCTTTAGTACAACAAACATGGAACTTTGTAAAAATCATTCATCAAAATAAGTTATGCAGCAATAAGTTATGTAGTAAAATAGTTTGTGATGATCATCAATTAATGTAAAATATATATGAGTTAAGTAGAAACTCAGTGGTATACTCAAGGAGTTTCACATATGACTCATTATCTTCAATCATAGACTCAATTTACTCAAAGGGGGAACATGGAAGAATAATCCTATGCTTTAGGTTAGCCTTACATACCTGGGATGATTGCTAACAACAATTCCTCGTAAAATCTCCTCTTGACTCTTTAACCTCAACTCTCCTCAAGCCCAAACTTGGTGGATTTTACTAGGAAGAGGATTTTAGAATGGGTTTTGAACCCTTTCTTCACGAATACGACCTATATTAATCGTATATGGGTTTTAGAAGATTTTAGGAATGAACTAGAATGCCCCTCAAAATTTTAGAAATTTTCCAGCCGTAAAATAACACAGTCCGCGACGTGGACTGATCGCAGCTAGTTCGTTTTTGGCAAAATATTTTCTGAACGAGTTTTCTCAACCCCGTCAAAAAATTTAGAAAAAACATAAGTGAGCCTCCATGATGGGTCCGGGACGCGGCTCTGTCGCGAACTCTCACTGTTTCTCGTTGTGCAATGAAAAATTATCTTTTTACTCGGTCGCTCTGAAAATCGACCGAGACCCTTCCCCCACTCAATTTTCCATGTTGATCACGATTCAGCCTCAAATTTTCCATCCGAGTATCAAAAGACGCATTATGCGCACATCTTTCCTCTAGGAGTATTTTGATAATTTTACTAGGCATTACATCTCGAATGCCTCTATGTCTCCAAAGATGAGTTATCAAGTTTTAGGGTGGTGTGACTTTTGTCAAAAGTGATTTTAAAGAGTAAAAGATTGAAATCAGTCTTTGTCAAAATCAATAGTGAAAGTCCAATGCAAGAGATCGTACCATAAATACGTGAAACCAATATCTATAAAATACGTGCCATCACTTGCATCCACAGCTTAACAATCAGTTGTACAATACTAAGGCTATACAACTCTTAAAGTGTAGGAAACTAATCTGGAATATTACCGGTCTTCGACCAAGGCCTCAGGCCCAACAATTGATATCCATATATACTACAAGAAGCCCATATCCATCTCAAGTAAGATTTTCCATGCACATGCCTATGCAACTATTAATAATTAGCATAGATTGTATTCATGGTCTCAGCAGTCATTTTGTATGGCTTATAGAAATTCTCAATATGATAAAGAAGATGACAGGTTGTGCTTGGATCTGTCAAGTTTTGAAATACCAACAAGGAGACCTCTTGAAATCCAACAAAGCATCTCAACTAAACATTTGTTGAATGTTGAGGCAGTGAGTGCTCAATAGAAAATTTGTTTTGCTGACAGTATGTTTAGCATGATCTTAGTCTTGAACTAGCTTTTGCGTTCAATTAGGCTCAAAGTTTATTACCTTAATAAAAATACAGTCTCAGGTCATAGTTAGATTCCATAAATCCTCAAAGCTTCTTTGGTTTTCATCTTTTTGTCCTATCGATTTAATTTCTCATATACTTTTTAAGTTTCTATGATTTTCGCAAGTTCCTTTGAGTGAAAACATATTTCTACCTTCCATATTTGGCTTCAACACTATGTTAGCTGTATCTATTTCCTAATTAGTTGCTTCCCCTCAAAGCAAGAATGCGTATTTCGTAATTATATTTATTGTTGAAGTTGTAAATTTCTTTTCTTGATCATGAGTGATTCAATCCTTAGTGGTGATGTCACAACAATCTAGTTAAGACTAGTACCAGTTTCTAAAAAGTTTCAGCTTATGTCGCACAATGTGCAAAGCTGTACATGTTCTCTTTTAAGATTCCAGAACCACTACAGAAATAATATGTTAAAAAGGATCGATCACCACCTTCAGAAGATATAAATCGTGTTTATAATGGTATGGATTTGTGTAAGACATGTTACCATAACTATAACATGATTGTAAATTGTGTTTATGATGCCACCAGACCTAATTTTAGGTCATGACAAGGGATATGCCTTACTGTAGTGGTGGTCGATGCTTTTTAACATATTCTTTTTGTAGTGGTTCTGGAATCTTAAATGCGAACATGTCCAGCTTTGCACCTTGTGCCACATACTCTGAAACCTTTTAGAAACCACCTTAGTTCCTCAAGGTACTGGTCTTAACCAGATTGTTGTGACATCACCACTAAGGATTGAATCACTCATGATCAAAATAACAAATTTAACACTTCAACAATAAATATAATTATGAAATACACTATCTTGCTTTTTGGGGAAGCAATTAATTAGGAAATAGATATATCTAACATAGTGTTGAAGCCAAATATGAAAGGTAGAAAGATATTTTCACCCAAGGGAACTTGAACAAATTGTAGAAACTTAGAAAGTATATGAGAAATTAGATTGATAGGACAAAAAGATGAACACCAAAGAAGCTTTGAGGCTTTATGGAATCTAACTGCAACCTGAGACTGTATTTGTCTTAAGGCAATCGACCTTGAGCCTAACTGAATACAAAAGCTAGTTCAACGCTAAGGTCAAGCTCAACATACTGCCTCAATATTCAACAAAATTTTAGCTAAGATGCTTTGTTAGATTTCAAGAGGTCTGCTTGCTTGCATTTCAAAACTTGACGGATCCAAGCACAACCTGTCATCTTCTTGATCATATTGAGGATTTCTATCAATCATACAAAATGAGGCACCATGTTTGCATCAACCATGGATATGTATGCATAGTCTCAATAGAAAATAGTTCACAACCAAATATGATGGGTTGAACATGATGCATTGCTCCAATGAAGAGAGCCAAAAGTATGTTATACTTGTTTGTGAAGTACGCAATTTCAAATGACATCATATCACCGAAGTTAGAAGGGAGTCAAACCAAAAAACATTTCTCAATTGCTGCCTGTTGGTTCTAAATCTATACAACATAGAAAAAATTTCGATTCTCTTCCTGTATGAGCACAAACAGTTCAAGCAAAACCAGACGCATAGGGATTGGTATGCACTATTGCTATCATGTTGGTTCTTGAAAAGATTCTCCAGATTCCTAAAGAATTGGTATGCACCATTTTACTTTAATTCAGAAGCCAACATATTTTCCTGTTGAACATTTTCATCATTGTCAAGCGGATCAACATTTTGGTGGCTTCTGAAGGAGTGCACTTGAGTTGTAAAAACTCATGGTTGTGCATTTGAATGTACCACTTTTCACTCGACAACCTTCCCTTCACATGCATACAAGCTTTACAAGCTATCTAAAAAATTCATATGTTGCTTCATGTGAACCAAATTCCATATATCTAAAGCCTCCACATTGCTCTTCCGCATCCGAACAGATGATTCCATTGCTTATGTAGCAGTACTTGTGTCCAGCTTTACTCAGAATTCGCTTTGAGCTAAGATTTCAGTAATCCGTTTCAGAAGGTTTAAAGCAAACAAATGGACTATTCCTATGTTGATCGCCTACAGAAGTTTTCAAAAAATTTGATTATTAATACTCCAAGTAGATTGGTTACTAAACCATCACAATTTCTGAGCACAGTGAACTTTTGTCTTTTCCACTTCAGTATGGTAATTTATTCAATCTAATTTACGTGTCTTACTTTTCTTTTCGATGTGTCACAAGAACAATGTATCTTATTGAAAAAAGAAAATTAGGATTCTATATGATACTGGACTTCCCTTAAAGGCTAAAACTACAAAAAGAATTGGTATCAAGAGTTGAGAAAAAGCAGACCAAACCACCACTGAATATAAGATACACTAGAAGCAAAGAGCAAAAGACCAAAAAGGATTGAAATTGTAGCTGTACTATGTTGATATCCAACTCCTATGGCCTTAAAATCCGTAAATTTTCCAATGAAATGTTTCTTGATTTACAGAACAGACGAAAAACGTCACCTATAGCTTCACATTACTGTACAATTGTTCTCACATTTGCTTTAATTCTATGTATCACGACTTAGATATAGAGATCTAATCCTAGGCTAGTTTTATTCTGAAGGAGGAAGCTCAATGCAAATTATACTTGTCCTTCTGAAGGGAATAAATATAAATACAACAATAGGTCTATCCAAGATAGTGATTTCGATGTCATGAATCAATGTTTATCAAAGAATAGTTCTTGTGTAAAGTCCCAGGAGGGTACCCAAGACGTGGCTGACACCTAGAGACTATTGCTAGTCCCTAAGCAAACCACTTAGCCTTATCACGTCCATTCAATCTCACAACTTTAAAGATCAGCGGAAGTAAATGAAAGTAAATGGGCTTATCTCATTTGATGTCTCAAATAATAATAGATTAATAATAAAGGTCAGTGGGAAGAACTAGCTCACAATCTCAACATCAATGTCCGACTATCATCTATGAAGCCTCTATCACTAATCAAGTGGTGCCAATGAAAAATTCATGACTACAAAAATCAAAATATAAGACTAGTGTAGGCAAACTCAAAAGTATGATGAAATAAAGGTAGTAAGCCCTTTGGAGTAGGGGAGGCTCACCAATCAGCTGAATGTCTCGGATCCTCAATGGTGTGCCTGTTCACGATCTCTAATCCCTATATCTGCATCATAAAATAATACAGTGCCAAGTGTCATCAGTACGTGGAATCTACAGTATGTAAAATAGTTGAGTGAAACAAAAACACGTAGAATAATATGGAACAACATCAACTCAAAAATAGAAAACATATCAACATGTCAAATGTCTATCTAAAGCAAGAATAAAGAGTAGACAAGGGAACCATCAACCAATAAACCTCATCAATCAACTCAGACTCGTCTCAAAGGAACTCATCTCATTTCATCTTGACTCAAAGTACTCAAGGTAAGAACTTTCTAGGAGTTTCTATTATCCTACAACAATCACTTATGAGCCAGTGATTGTACAACATTCTGTTGGTGTTGCCACGACCATTCTATACTTGTCAGATAGAGAACGAATCGAATCCACAAGGGAAATTGCAATCAACAAGTCCTCTATTGTTTCAGGGACTCTCTCAAGAGGGAACCATAATGTAATGTGATGGTTCTAATCCTCACCTACGTTTGGCTACAAAGTTTGACAAGTGCTAGTTAGACTAACTCTTACTCTTTCGGTGCTCGATACTCTTCCCATGACTCAATGCTCATAAGAAAATCAATCCAATAAAATCATGGGGACTTTAATTCTCCCATCGATAAGTCTGATAGGGCCTTTAACCCTCTCATCTTTCTATTCTCATAGGCACTTAAACCCTCTCATCTATCAGTTCTCATAGGGACTTTAATCCTCTCATCTATCAATTCTCAAAGGGACTTTAGTCCTTTCATCTATCAACATCTTAATCAATAGTTCAAGGTTTAGAACAATCATTAGGGAACATTCGAATAGACAAATCAGGGAGTTCATTTATGGAGACTCACGGGACTATCAAGTTCTCTCAACTTACCATCATTCATAAAAATCACAATCACAATCGACATCCTCCAATCAAGGCTCTAGACTCAATTCCTAAGTTCATTCATGCATGCTTTTCGAAAATAGTCATGTAGGGTGATGCAGTTTCTCGTCAAAACATTCAATTCAAGAAAACAAGTTTATGATGATCATCAAAATAGGTAATACGTGTGATTAATATAATTTTCATGAAAATCCATTAAGAATTATGTATGTGAACTCTTTTGACTTTCAACCCTTCTATGACCATCTATGGGGCACATGAGCGAACAATCTCATGCTTTTAGTTTAGCCTTATATGCCTGGGATGAAGTTCTCAACAATCACTTTAAGGATTTCCTCTTGAATTCCTCAATCTCGAGCTCTTCTCCTCTTTTCTCAAGCCTTAGTCTTGTTAAATTGTTAGAAAATGACTTAGAATGGGGTTTATGTCCCTTTTTACATCACAATGACCTAATTAGATCGTGTATTGAGTTCAGGAGGGGTTTGGAATTGATTGGAATGCCCCTCACAAAATTCAAAAAATTTTCAGCTTCGGAATAACCTAGTCCGCGACGCGGATTGGTTGTATATAGTGTATTTTTCTCTGAAATGTTTCTGAATGAGTTTTCCCGTTCTCGTTGAAATATTTTTAAAAATTATAAATGTGGGTCAGCTACATAGGCGCGACGCGCCTCCTTCGCGCACCGACACTGTTTCGGTTTTTGGGTCAAAAGAATTTCTTTTGATCCAATCGCTCAAAAAATCAACTGATACCATTTTCCCACTTAATTTTTTATGGTTATCACAAATCCGGTCTCGGATTTTCCATTCGAGCATTGGAAGATGTGTTACATGCATACCCCTTCTTTAGGAGTATTTTGGTAATTTAACTCGGTGTTACATCATCTCTCCTTGGGTCATTTGTCCTCAAAGGATGAGTAAAAGTGGATATCAAGATACGAATAGACTCAAGACTCATCTCAACACTCACCTCAACTAATCAAACTCTCGACTCTTCCTCAACCTCAATCAACTCTATTCGGACTCAAGATTAGACAATAAACTCAAGAATAGATAAATCAATTTAGTCAAGGGTAAGGAATTTACCATGGATGTTCTCATCATTTGGAAAGAATAGGTGCAAATATTTGTCCTTCATCTCTTCCTCAGCTTCCCATGTGGGTTCCTCAATGAATTGATTTCTCCATATGACTTTGACTGAGGCTATCTCTTTGTTTCTCAACTTACAAATCTGACGGTCAAGAATTTGGACTAGAATCTCCTCGTAGGATAAGCTATGCTTCACTCTAATACTCTCAACAGGGATTACCAAGGTAGAAACTCCCAAGCACTTCTTCAACATCGACACATGGAATACCAGATGAATTTCATCTAACTCGGAACGCAACTCTAACTCATAAGCAACCTGCCCAATCCTCTTCACAATCTGATATGGTCCCACATAGTGTGGACCTAACTTTCCTTTCTTCCCAAATCTCATGACACCCTTCATAGGTCACACTTTCAAGTACACCCAATCATTTTCCTAGAACTCTAAGTCTCCTCTCCTTACGTCGGTATAAGATTTCTGGCGACTTTGGGTAGTCTTCAATCTCTCTCTAATGACCTTAACCTTCTCCATCGATTAGTGGACAAGATCAGGCCTAATCAATACTGCTTCTCCAACCTCAAACCACCTAATTGGTGATCTACATCTCCTTCCATACAAGATTTCATAGAGAGCCATTTTAATGCTTGCATGATTACTATTTTTATATGAAAATTCAATCAATGGTAGGTGATTATCCCAATTTCCCTTAAAATCAAGAACACAGGCTCTCAACATATCCTTTAATGTCTGAATTGTGTGCTCTGCCTGACCATCTGTTTGTGGATGAAAGGTTGTACTCAAGTTCACTTTAGCACCCAATCCCTTTTGGAACGATCTTCGAAATTGGGAGGTGAATTGAGCTCCTCTATCTGAGATAATGGACAAGGGAACTCCATGCAACCTCACAATCTCCTGGATGTACAACTTGGCATACTCCTCCACGATGTTGGTTGTCTTGATTGCTAAGAAGTGAGCCGATTTAGTCATCCTGTCTACAATCACCAATATTGAATCATGTTGCTTTCAAGACCTTGATAGACCAGTAATAAAGTCCATATTAATCATCTCCCACTCCCATTTAGGAATCTCAAAGTTTTGAGCCATTCCACATGGCCTTTGATGCTCAAATTTCACGTGTTGTCAATTCAGGCACTTTGAAACGAACTCAGCAATATCCCTCTTCATTCCACTCCACAAATAGACTTCTCTCAAGTCGTGGTACATCTTGATGAAGCTAGGATGGATGGAATATCTAGTGCTATGGGCTTCATGCATGATTCTATCTCAAGTGCCATCCACACCGGAACACACGATCTACTCTAGTATCTCAACACTCCATCTCCCCCTTTGAGAAAAACCATCACTTTCTATTTATGGACAGCATCCTTCAACTGGAGTATGACAGGATCTCGAGCTTGATTTTCTTTCACCTCAACCACTAAGGATGAAGCAGACCCATTCTGAATATTAACTACTCCCTTATTATTCTCCTCAAGGTGAACTCCCAATCGAGCAAATCGATGCACTTCTTTAGCTAGCTCCTTCTTTCCCTTCTCAACATGGGTTGTGCTACCCATTGACAACCTGCTAAGAGTGCCAGCAATAATGTTAGCTTTACCTGGGTGGTAGAGAATGCTCATGTCATAATACTTGAGAAACTCCAACCATTCCCTCAATTTCAGCTGATGGTAGAGAATATCACATTCCCTCAGTTTCAGCTGATGGTAGCTAGATCTGAGTTCTATCTTTCAGAAACAAGAGGCACCTTGAAGTTGGTCAAACAAATCATCTATCCTTGCAAGAGGATATTTATTCTTTATCGTGACCTTGTTCAATCGCCTATATTCAATACACATTCTGAGAGATCCATCTTTCTTTCACACGAATAGGACAGGGGCACCCAAAGGAGAAACACTCAGCCTAATGAAGACCTTCTCTAGCAAATCTTTTAATTGATCTTTCAACTTTTCAACTCCGTGGGGCCCATTCTATAAGGTGGAATCGGAATAGGCTGGGTATCGGAAGGACATCAATCCTAAAGTCAATCTCCCTATCAGGAGGGACTCCAAGCATATCCCAGTAAACACTTCTGGAAACTCATTCACAATCGGGACAGACTCAATAGTTAGGGATTCAACATCATCAGATTTCCCTCGTACGAGGTGATAGATACAACCTTTGGAAATCATCTTTCTGGCCCTAAGGTATGAGATAAACTTTTATGTAGGTGCAAAAGAATCACCCGTTCACTCAAGAATCGTTGCATTCAGGTATTGGAACTTAACGGTTCAGGATCTACAATCAATGGAGGCATAACAGGTGTGAAGCCAATCCATGCCAAGGATTAAATCAAAATCAACCATCTCCAACTCAACCAAATCAACAAGAGTATCCCTATGAGGGATGGACACTATACAAGCTATATAGATTATCTCTCCTCGAATAGACTCACCCACTGGAGTGGAAACATGAAAGGGATCAAGAAGACTCTCAGGGGTTCTATCAAATCTACTGACCGTATAAGGAGTTACAAATGACAATGTGGCACCAAGATTCATCAAAACATAACAATCAAAAGGAAAGACACGACTCATACCCGTCACAACATCTAGGGAGTTCTCTTGATCTTGGCGACTACCCATGGCATACAAACAGTTTGTAGCTCCACTTCCGCTTGACGGAGCACCCCTTTGTTACCCTCTAGCTAGCGGGGCTAGTGCTGAAGGTTGAGCTTGATCAACCTACTTTGGATACTCTCTCTGGTAGTGACCCACTAGGACACATTTTTAGCATATATTATCCCCTTCACGACATCTTCCCAAGTGCAATTTGCCTCACTTACCACACAATGGTTTACCCTGTGAACCTTGAGCCACACTAGCTTGTGACTAAGATCCTTGGGTTCCAACATTCTGAGACCTCTGATCATTCCTACCTCTAGGCATTGGTGCACTAATAGATGATGGTGCTGGAAATCTATTACCATTCCATTTCCTTCCAACCTCATGGCTCGATGTCTTAGCCTTCTTATTTCTGAACTCTTTCCTATCATGTTGTCTATCCTAATCAGCTTGTTTCACAAATGTAATCAATTGTCCAATGTCTATATCACTCAGAAGCATTGCTCCCCTCCCATCTCTCTTGGGTCCTCTATTTAACCCATCAACATACATCCCCATTCTTCCGCTCAAATCAATAATCATGTCGGGAGCATAGAGAGATAGTTGCGTGAACTTCAACCCCTACTCTTGCACAGTCACAGAGCCCTATTTCAGATTCAAAAACTCGCTCACCTTAGCCTCTCTTTGTTCTCTTGGGAAGAAGCATCCCGAGAAGGCTTCCTTGAACATTGCCCAAGTCAACAATGGAGCATCATTTCCTCCACCTTTCTTCCATTGGTCGAACCATAGTATGGACACACCCTTGAGTTGGTAAGCAGTCAGTTCAACCCTGTCAGCATCAGTCACATGCATCACTTGGAACACCTTCTGAAGTTCCTCCACATAGTTCTCAGGATCTTCAGTTGATGCAGACCCTGTGAACTCAGGCGGATGCATCCTCAAGAATTCTTGGACTCTAGACGTGTCGTGGGAATCTTGTCTACCCATTCCTTGTCTCGTAACAGGTGCTATGACAACTTAGGCTAGAGTTTGAATATCCTGGCATAGCTCAGCATTGGAGACCTCATCTTGCGGGGGCTGCTAATCAGGGAAAGCTTGGTCCGCAGGCTCCTCGTGCCCTTGAGGCTCAGCTGGGTTAACATTTTTCCTAGCGGGACATCCCCTACCTCTGACGGCTCTTCTGGAAGGCATGATCACAACTCTGCAGCGTGTAGAGAATGAATTAGAAGAGAACCTTTCGTAGAGAATAACTCTATCGCATGACTTAGAACATGAAAAAAGTGAAATAGTTCCTAAATGTCCTATAGACTCCATATTATGGATGCGGATCTCTTCACACCAATAATAAGGACTCTAATAGACATAGCTTCATAGACTTCCTAGGAAACTTGAACCCTTTGCTCTAATACAAAGTTTGTCACTCCCTAGGAGGGTACCCAAGATTTGGCTGGCGCTTGGACAATATTTCTAGTCCCCAAGTGAACCACTTGGCCTCATCACGTCTATTCAATCCCCAAACTCTACATATCAGTGGAAGTAGATGAAAGTAAATGGGCTCATCTCATCTAACGTCTCAAATAATAATAGATTAATAATAAAGGTCAGTGGGAAGAACTAGCTCACAATCCCAAAATCAACGTCCGACTATCATCTCTGAAGCCTCTATCACTAATCAAGTGGTGCCAATGATAGACTCATGGCTACCGAAATCAAAATATAAGACTAGTCTAGGAAAACTTAAAAGTATGATGAAATAAAGGTAGTGAACTCTTCGGAGTAGAGGAGGCTCACCAATTATCTGAATGTCTCGGATCCTCAATGGTGTGCCTGTTGGCGATCTCTAATCCCTGTATCTGCATCATAAAATGATGCAGCGCCGAGTAGCGTCAGTATGTAGAATGTATCATATGTAAAATAGCTGAGTGAAACAGAAGCAGGTAGAATAATATGGAACAACATCAACTTAAAAATAATAAACAATCAACATGTCAAATGTCTATCTAAAGCAAGAATAAAGAGTAGACAATTGACCCATCAACCAATCGAATCAGACTCGTCTCAAAGGAACTCATCTCATCACATCTCATCTCATCTAAACTGAGAGTACTCAAGGTAGGAACTTTCTAGGAGTTTCTCTTATCCGACAACAATAACTTAGAGCCAGGGATTGTACAACATCCTGCCAGTGATTCCACGGCTGTTTTATACTTGCCAAGTAGAGAACGAATCGAATCCACTAGAGAAACTAAATCAACAAGTCCTCTATTGTTATAGTAAATCTCCCAAGAGGGAACCACAGTGTAGTATGATGTTCTAATCCTCACCTACATTTGGTTACGTAGTTTGACAAGTGCAAGCTAGACTAACTCTTACTCTTCCAATGATCGATACTCCTCCCATGACTCAATGCTCATAAGACAATCAATCCAATCAAACAAATCAAATCATAGGGACTTTAACCCTCTCGTCAATCAATCTCATAGGGACTTCAACCCTCTCATCTATCAGTTCTCATAGGGACTTTAACAGTCTCATTTACCAGTTCTCATAGGGACTTTAACCCTCTCATCTATCGGTTCTTATGAGGAATTTAACGTTTTCATCTATCAACATCTCAATCAATAGTTCAAGGTTTAGAACAATCATTAGGGAACAAACGAATAGACAAATCAGTGGAGTTCATTTATGGAGACTTACAGGACTATCAATTCATCCTTATTCTCTCATCACAATCACAATCGACATCCTCCAATCAAGGCTCTGGACTCAATTCCTAAGTTCATTCATGCATGCTTTTCAAAAATAGTTATGTCGGGTTATGCATTTTCTCATCAAAATCTTCAATTCAAGAAAACAAGTTTATGATGATCATCAACATCGGAAAATACATGTGATTAATATAATTTTTAAGAAAATCAATCAAGAATCATGTATGTAAACTCTTTAGACTTTCAACTCTTCGATAACCATCTGTGGGGCATAAGAGAGAACAATCTCATGCTTTTAGTTTAGCCTTAGAAACCTGGGATGAAGTTCTCAACAATCTCTTCAAGGATTTCCTCTTGAACTCCTCAATCTCAAGCTCTTCTCCTTTTTCCTCAAGCCCTAGTCTTGTTAGATTGTTAGAAAAGGACTTAGAATGGCATTTTAGACCATTTTTACGTCAAAACGAGCTAATTAGATCATGTATTAAGCTTAGGAAGGGTTGGGAATTGACCGGAATTTCCCTCACAAAATTTAGAAATTTTTTAGCTTCGGAATAACCCAGTCCACGATGCGGACTGGTCGCGTACAATGTATTTTTCTCTAAAGAGTTTCTGAACGAGTTTTTCCTATCCCATCAAAATGTTTTGAAAAACATATAAGTGTGTGTCCGCTATAGAGGCGCAACGAGCCTCCGTCGTGCACCTATACTGTTTCGGTTTTTGGGTCAAAAAATTATCTTTTGATCCGATCGCTCTAAAAATTGACCGAGACCATTCTCCCTCTCATTTTTCCATGTTGATCACAAATCTGGTCTCAGATTTTTTATACGAGCATTGGAAGATGTGTTACGCGCATACCCCTCCTCTATTGGTATTTTGGTAATTTTATCGGGTGTTATATCTTTTCTATGAGAATGACGTTTTATCTACTGAAAACCTGTAAACTTTGTATATGATGCATCAAAATGCAGAGACATCAAGTTTTAAATTGTTGAATATATACCAAAGAAAAGGCAGAAAGGAAACTTAAATCACTAGAATAAGTCATATAGGGAAATAGACTCATATCAACCTCAAGATGAAGAAGTTATGACAGGTTGAGTTGTTTTATTGTTCAAGTTTTTTTTATCATTATTATTGAATTAATGGTTAAAGCTATGCATGAAAACATGTAAACAATGTATGACAGAGAAGCTTACTTGTCATGACCTGAACCTAGGGCCTAGTCGTGACACGGCGAATGTGATACCCGGAGGCGCGCTATCCAAGCCTCTTGTTCATGTTAGAAGTATACATAAGGTAATGTAAGCAATTCATAAGAGAGTAGCAAGCGGAACATATGAATATAAAAGTCACAGTTTCCCTTAGGGAAATTATAACATCTTTAGTCCAAAATAGGACACCATTGATCTTTGCAAGGTCTAGAATATGCAACTAGCTCACCTTCAAGATAGAATAACAAATGAAATCATAAAATCTCAAAATGAAAGCATAACATGAACAAGGCTTGTCCTCAAAGCATTGGAACTCACTAACAATCTTCAAAGCACAATCCAACTCTAGCCACGAAATGGAAGAATAGTATTGTCATCGCCTATCCCTACATGGTTAGATCATGTAGGCAAAGAAGTATGCTTTAGTACATAGAATGTACTAAGTATGTAGGTATGTCATGCATTAAGAAATATCTTAATGTAATAGCAATATTCATAATTATAGCAATAGAATAAGGACAAGATATGAATGATCAATGTGTGTTTAAAACCATGAATAGTGTAACACCTGATAAAATTATCAAAATATCCCTAGATGAGAGATGCTTACATAACGTGTCTTCCAGAACTCCAATGGAAAATCCGAGGCTGGAAATGGGATCAACACAAATAATAGTGTGGGGAGATAATCTTGGTTGATTTTTAGAGAAACTGGATCGAAAAATAATTTTTCGATGCGTAAACGCAATTACAGAAAAGTCTACGATATGTCCACGATGTGGACTTGTCACGGACTTACACTTGGATGTGACGTTAATATTTTCTACGAGATTAAAAAACTCGATTGGAGAAGTTTTGACAAAAAATCCCAAAAATTGCCCAAGTCCGCAGTTGAGGCCGCTGGCGGCGCAGAACAAACTAATCCGCGACCAGCAAGTTTTCCGAAAGTGAACTGAATGAAATTGTTACTTTCCAAAAATCTTGCTTCAAATAAAAAAAAGGTCTATTTTCCCACGTAGTTCGTCGGTCAAACCAACGATTCTCTTCTCAAAGTAATAGAGAGAGTCTTTTTCTAGTTAGACTTCTATCAATGGAATGAAAGAACCATCCCTTCCTATTTCTTTGTTTATCCTGTCAGATAGAAAGAAAATGTTACCCCAAAGAGCCCTTCTTTACTTTACTACTTTAGGGATCGCGGACTTGGTACACTGAGGCAGACTTTTATTTTTAGTTTTTCATGAGGAGCATTCCAGACTTCTCCCAACTCCTCCTAAACTTAAAACACAATCCATATAGGTCATTTTAAAACGGTATTAACACCCATTCTTAAGCTTTTCTGAGCTTTTAACGAAGAATAGAACTAAGGAGAAAAGAGGAATAACTAGGGTTCTAGAGAATTTGGGACAAGTTCTTAAAAAATTGATTACCAAAACTCCATACCAGGTATGTAAGTCTAACCTAAACCATGAAATTGTTTTTCCATGTGCCCCTTGATGGAGAGAGATTGATAGATAAATATATTAAGTCACTATGCATGTTTTCCATGAATGTTACCTTATAAATTATACATTCTACGTATTTTCATTTATTGATGATCATCATAAATTTGATTTTTCTGATTAAATACTTTTGATGAGTTACTGCATAAAGCCTATATGTTATTTTACAAAAGATTTCATGAATGAACCAAGGGAATCGAGTATAGAGCCTTGATTTGAGAATGTTGATTATTATTGTGATGTGAGCATGATAATAGGTTGATAGAACTTGATGGTCCTATGAGTATTCATAATTGAACTCTAAAGATTGGTGTAATTGATTGTCCCCCAATAATTGGTCTAAGCTCTTTTGAGAGATTGATTAAGAATTGAGTTAATGAGATGATTGACATGATAGGCTGGAAGGCCCGATTTTGATAGAGTTGGTGAAATGATGAGAGCCTTTATGAGACTAATTCATATAATTGATTGAGATGGATGGTCTTATGAGCATTAAGTCTTGGGAGGAGTATCGAGCATTAAAATAAGTAAGAGTAAGTCCAACTCACACTCATTAACTACATCGCCAAAGTATAAGTGAGGATTGAACCACTATATCAGATGTTCCCTCTTGATTGGAAGTCCCTGAAACAATAGCGGACTTGAGAGACCAGATGCCTTGTGGATCCGATTCTTTCTTTACCTGGCAAGTGCGGAACGGTTGTGACAACATCAACGAGATTGTTGTACAATCAATGACTCATAAGTGATTATTGTCAGATAAGAGAAACTCCCAAATAGGTTCCATACTAATAGTACTCTGACTTGATTTGATTGAATTGGTATTGACTGGTCAATGTCTACTCTTTATTCTTGCTTTAAATATACATTTGACATCCTGTTCAGTATTTTCTAAGTTGATGTTATTCCATATTATTCTACTTATATCTATTTCATTTAGCCATTTTACATACTCGTACATTCCAGGTACTGACATCTATTTGGACTGCATCATTTCATGATACAAAGGCAGGTACTAGAGATCATCAACAGGCGCTCCGTTGAAGATCTATTTCACACATCTACTTATTGGTGAGTCCTCCTTGACTTCAGATGATGCACATGATTTGTTCATATAGTTTTTTAGAGTTAGACTTAGATTAGCTTTATTTTCATCTGAGGTAGCCATGGGTCTGTCATTAGCACTATTGAACAATTGATAGAGGCTTCATAAACTAGAGTTTGATTTGCCATAAATTGAACATTTATCTTGGATAGTTTCTTTCTTACTAGTCTTATTGAGTTGACTTGATTATATATATTGAGACTTGTCCACCTATTTTCTATCTTTAGTATTCCGTTGATTAGTTAGTTATGTTGAATGAATGAATGTGACGAGGCCAAGTTTTTTTCTTGGGGACTAGAAGTAGTCTCTGGGTGCCGGGCAGTGAAGGCTCATTTAGTAGACAGCGAGCGAGCCATGTCCAGGGTACCCGCCCGAGGCATGAAAAATAGAAACATCATAAAACCTTTCATAACCTTGCATACATATGTAAGAATAAGACTATAACTAACAATAAGACCATGCGGACTATTACATGGAATCTCAGTGTTGCCTCTACACCGAAGAAAGAGTAGTCCACTTTGCCAAGGTAAACTATATCTTACCTTATGGGATCCTTCCCATTTCGGTGGGTACCTTAACATCAACCATACAAGATCCTTCCCATTTCTTTATATGTTTTTATATGTGTGGATCTACTAACATAATACCATATAGGTATATAATCACAAACCTACGATTGCATGTAGTTATGAGACTTGAGGATATATATAAGGACCTTTCGCGATAGTCCCCCTCACAAAAGCTTAATCAGTGCTAAGTCAAATCCCACAGAATACATAATCATGCATATATATACATAGTCATTATTATAGTTTGAAAATCATACTTTTGAAGCTTGTAAAATAGGCATCATAACCTCATTAAAATATCTCATATCATATGAATAGTCCATCTGCATAACTTTGCTTACAATATGGGTATACTCCCAATCTTATCATCATTTCATCAACATTAGGGTCTTAAGTCACCCTCATCATCATATCATCATCATCATTAAACTTTCATACTTTGAATCATATTCATGAATATCATAACTTTATCATAGGAAATTAGGGCCATGTGTGATTTTATGAGCAATTTTTCACAAACCCGAGCCTAAGGCCTACGTGTGACATGACGAATGGGAAACTCGAAGGTATCCCAAACAAGCCTCTTAGCATATCTTATGCACATCCTTAGTTTAAAAAAGTAAACAAGCAATTTCTAAAGGATATCATGACTTTGGACTCACGCTATGGGGATAGATATGGGAAAGAGATTTACATGATCCAATCATATGCAAAGTACTAAGAGTAGGGTAAGTATGAATCACACTATAGGGAAATAGGGACTTAGGAAGATCCACTCCATTCGATCAACATCAACAACATCAATAGCATCATATAGGAGATACAGACTAAATGATAGATCTCCATAAAAGCTCAACATCTCATAATAGGTACATAACAAAGGTATCCAACAACACCTCTAAAACATGAGCAGGATAGGGGCCAAGACATGTCCCGGGCTCACCCTCAATGTACAAAGTAAAATGAAAGTATCTCAACATAAGAAAGAATGAAAATAGATCTTGGCCTAGAACTAGAGGACTCACTACAAGCTATGATCTTCACAAACCAAACTAGCCACGAGGAGGTGGATGAGGAAGTGCTCTGGTTCCTATATGGTTAGATCATATAGATAAACGTATGCTTTAGTACTTTGAATGTAATGGTATGTAGGATATAATGCAACAATAGATAATAAGCTTCATAAACAAGATGCATAATAGTATATTATAGAACATAAGCTTAATAGGACATGCATGAGAATGCTTTAATGAAAACTTGCATGAAATATATAACATAACTTCTTGTCATCATACTTATGTGGGGAAAGACCATAATCGTCATATAAGACCATGCGAACTACTAAATGAAATCCAATTAACTCCTTCTATTGGGAAAAAGTAAATCTACTTGCGAAGGTAGAACTCCATAAACTTCGCATATGCATTTTTAATGAATAATATTGCTTACATGGATCCACTAGACTAGCGCACAAGGACTCTTATAATGGCACATAGTTAATGAGACAAAGGGTGCTTCTAGGGTTCCCTTATAGAACCCCATCATAATGCCCCATTCGGTGCTAAGTCATTCCTATAAAATACACTTGAAAACTTACGCATAATCATACTCATTCGTAAACTTAGAAGCATAACTTCATAATCATCTTATACAAAGAGTATCTCATCTTAACTTGAGATTCAACATGTGGGACTTGATCTATCTTTTGGTGGATATTTTCCTTTCACCATCTTTAACTTTAACCTGAGGGATTCAAAACATCTTAACTTTTACTTTCCTAAACTTGCATAACTTGTAATTGAACCCTTATCTTTGGAGATAATACTCCCCTAAAAAACTCGATATGATGATTGGGTTGGTTCATGCATGTAAACTTTAAATCATGTAACTCAAGAGGACTATGCATCAATTCAATGAAAATAATCAACTTAAATCATTCTTAAATAACCCACCACAATCTACATATCATCTTTTAAAATTAGATATAGAAATATGAAATTCATCTCATAAAATCATCAATTTTGTAATAACTCATGATATCATGATTTTCACAATTGTTAATCTCAAAAAATTGGTCATAATAGAAAACCCTTGAAATCAACTCATGTGATTCCATGAAATAGATGAAGATTCTCAACATAACTCATGCTTACTAAGAGAAATAGAAAGAAACCATAAGAAATCAACCTTGAAGGATTTAGTAAATTGGGTTTTAGGACTCCATTAGTGGAAGAACCAATTGATGAATAAATCCACATATCTTTAAACCTTGAAACTTGAAGAGCATTGAGAAACCTTTTAGAAGCTTTGTCTCAATGGAGGAAACTTGATCTCCAAGAAATTGGAGAAACCTGATGGAAGATTTTTAGAGAGAATTTTGGGAGGATTTGAGAGAATTTAGAGAGAGATTCAGGTCTAAAAATAGGAGAATTTTCAAGTATTTACATATATAAAGGTGTTGGGATAAGTCCCAACCGTCATCACTTAATTCTGAAGAAGTTCGGAAAAGTTTACACACTGTAGGAGCACAGGCGTGTTGCACCCCTAGTCCCCTACTGTGTAATTTTTTGCGTACTTCAATCTTTTCCCTGTTTTGGCCTACGAATGGATTTAGGCCACATTTATACTACGGGGTAACAAGTGGGCGATGCGGAATTGTTGCACACTCTTTTGATATACGTAATTTCATGCGAAAAAATATTTTTCAATACAGATGACTTAAAAATCAAATGTGACCCTTTTCTTACAAAATTTTACCTCCTAAAAAAGAATACAAAGTTGAATTTGCAAAATAATGCATATATTTTAAGATATTAAAGAAATACATCATAAGGACTTTCTGGGTCACATTGGGAGGTGTTCTAATCTCTCCCCCTTGGAAACATTCGTTCACAGATGTTATGAAACTATGCTTGAGAGGAACGAAAAGATACTTTTAGCCATAACATAAATGCTTCAATGCAACTCAAACATCATTTTCTTGGAAACTTCAAACTTATGCAACATGATGCCATTAAAACATGATACCATGCGTATGAATACATGCAACTTGACTTTAAGGGATGAAACTCATAACTTGACATCTTTGAAATGATTATCTTATTACCTTAGGCTTGTAGAAAAGATAAGGATATCATTTCATCATGTCCGCTTCCACTTCCTAAGTCGCACTTTCAACTTGTTGGTTCCTCTAAAAGTCCTTAACGGATGTTACATCTTTGTTCCTTAAGCTATTTAATTGCCTTTCTACTATCTCCACCTGAACTTCTTCATACGTCAAATTCTTCTTAACACTCACATCCACTAATGAGACTATAGAACTTGGATCTCTCATGACTTTCTTTACATTGACATATAAAACACCAGATGAATTGTATTCATCTCCAAGGACAACTCCAACTCATATGCACCTTGCCAACCCTTCTCACAACTTTATAGAGCCCTACATATCTAGGGCTCAACTTTCCTTTCTTACCAAATCGAACAACACCCTTCATAGGTAACACTTTCAAGTAAATCCAATCACCAACATTAAACTCAAGGTCCCTTCTCCTCACACCAGAGTAGGACTTTTGTAGACTTTGGGCGGTCTTCAACCTTTTTCTTATGAGCCTCACCTTTTTCAGGGAATCCATAACAAAGTTTGGTCCGATCAAGGAAATCTCCAACTTCAAACCAATTAACTGGTGACCTACATCATCTACCATAAGAGCCTCAAACGGCGTCATGTCAATGCTTAAATGATAACTATTGTTGTAGACAAACTTGATGAGAGGTAGATGATCATCCCAATTTCCTTTAAATTCCAAGGCACAAACCCTCAACATGTCCTCCAATGTTTGAATTGTTCTCTTGGCTTGCCCATCGGTTTGAGGGTGGAATGCGGTACTTAACTTCACCTTACTATCAAGACCTCTTTGGAACAACTTCCCAAAGTGTGAGGTGAATTGAGTTCCATGATTCGAAATGATGGACAGTGGAATCCCATGAAACCTGACCAACTCCCAAATATATAATTTAGCATAATCTTTGTACCAAATGTTGTATTAACAGTAAGAAATGAGCGACTTTGTCATTCGATCCACTATCACCCATATGGAATCAAAGTGCCTCTTGGTCTTAGGAAATCCAACTACAAAATCCATATCAATATCTTCCCATTTCCAAATAGGAATCTCAATATTTTGAGTTAAACAACCCAGTTTTTAGTGTTCCACCTTAACTTGTTGAAAATTGGAGCATTCGGCCAAAAATCTAGCAATGTTCTTATTCATTCTATTCCACCAATATACTTCCCTCAAATCTCTATACATCATAGTGGGGTGGGGGTTAATGAAATAGGATGAACTGTTAGCCCCTTGCAATATTAAATTTCTCAATCCATCAACATTCGACACACATAATCTCCTTCGGTAATGAAGCACCCCATCTTCCCCTTGTGAGAAGACCTCTATCTTTCCTTCCTTCACCAAGCCCTTTAATTAAACCAAGGCGGGATCAACATCTTATTTAAGCTTGACATCCTTAATTAATGATGATTCAGAGCCATTTACCACCATGACACCACCACTCTCAGCATCACTCAACCTTACCCCAATCTAGCCAACCTATGCACTTTCTTTGCCAATTTCCTCTTTCCATCATTTTCAAGGTGAGCCACACTTCACATGGACATTCTACTAAGTTCACCAGCTACTACATTAGCCTTACCTAGGTGATACTTCATACTCATGTCATAATCGTTGAGAAGTTCAAACTATCTCCTTTGCCTTAAATTGAAATCTCTTTGTGTAAATACATGTCAGAGACTCTTGTGGTCGGTGAACACATCGACATGGGCCCCATACAAATAATGATGCTAAAGTTTCAATGTAAATACTATGATTGCAAATTCAAGATCATGTGTTAGATAGTTCTTCTCATGCATCTTTAGTTTCCTTGAAGCATAGGCAATCAACTTACCGTTTTGCATGAACACACAACCTAAGCCTATTCTTGAGGCATCACAATAAACAACAAACCCATCAATAACTTCTTGCAAAGTCAAGATTGTAGCCAAAGTCAATCGATCCTTTATGTATCCTCCGGAAGCACAGGAGGACTCACTAAACCATCTTACTGTAATAGATCTTCAACAGTGTGCTTGTTGATGAACTTTAGTACTTGTCTCTGTATCATTGATCAATGCAGTCCAAATAGACGTCAGTACATTGAATGTACGAGTATGTAAAATGGTTGAATGAAACATGCATCAAGGTAGAATACTATCAATGCGGATAATTCAAATCAAGAGACAAGAAACTCAATCAGGATGTCAAATGTCTATCCAAAATAAGAATAAATAGTTTACAATGACCTATCGACACAATCCAAACCAAGAAAAAAGATTAGACAATGACCTATCAACACAATCCAAAACAACCCAATCCACTTAGAGTACTATCAGTATAGAAATATTCTGGGAGTTTCTCTTATCTGACAATAATCACTTATGAGCCAGTGATCGTATAACAATCCCATTGATATTGCCATAACCATTCAGTACTTGCCAGGGTAAAGAACAAATCGATCTATAATGGATCCAATCAATTGAATCCTCTATTGTTTTGGGGAACTATCAAGAGGGAAAGATCCGATGTAATGGATTCAATCCTCTCCTATGTTTGGTGAGGTAGTTAATGAGTTTGAGTTGGACTTATTCTTACTCATTTTGGTGCTCGATTCTCCTCCCAAGACACAATGCTCAAAAGACAATCAATTTCAATCAATGGGTCTCATAAGGACTCTTATCAATCCATGAATTTTATCACAATTAAGCCTTTTAGCCTATCAACCATCTAACCAATTCCTAATCACATCTCTCAAAAGGGTTTAAACAATCATTAAGAGGACTATCGATTTTTGACTAATCATTAAGGGGCTACCAGTTTGGACCAATTATTTGAGTTCATATTTGAAGACTCTTAAGATTGTCAAGTTTTATCAACCTATCATCATGCTCAATCACAATCATAATCTTTATTATGTCGTCAAGGCTCTAGACCCAATCCTTAGATTTACTTATGCATTCTCTTACGATGTAATATATATGGTTTGTGAAATAACTCATGTAAAGCATTTATTCAATATATAAAGTTTATGATGATCATCAACATATGAAAATATTTAAGATATGTAAAATTTTGCAAGAAACAGTCAAGAAAATATATATATAAAGACTCAGATACGTTCATCTATCAGTCTATCTCAATCAAGGGGCACATAGAAGAATAATTTCATCCTTTAGGTTAGCCTTACATACTTTGGTTGAAGGAAGACACTCAACCATGCAAGAATTCGACCTCAGTCTCTTGAGCCCTCGCTCTTCCTCTCTTCAACTTAGCCCTAATCTCTATTAGAACACTATAAAGGCTTAGGAATGGACTTTCAACCCCTTTTTATGCTTAAATATACCTATATTGGTCATGTTTAAAGGCTTAGGAATGGACTTTCAACCCCTTTTTATGCTTAAATATACCTATATTGGTCATGTTTAAAGTTTAAAAGGGATAGAGAAAGGTCTCGTATGTCCCTCAAGAAAAACTAAAAATTTTCCCTACGGCGTACCAAGTCCGCATCGCGAACTTGGGTGGTTTATATGTACTTTCGTTGAAAATTCTCCAATCGAGTTTCCAATTTCGTAGAAAATATTGAGATCACCATTACGTGCGAATTCACGACAATTCCATGATGCAGACATGTCACGTACTTTTCTAGAATTGCATTTTCACTTCAAAAAAAAATTCTTTTGATCCGGTATCTCTAAAAATCAACCAGACTCATTATCCCACACAATTTTTCATGCTGATCATATTTTAGGACTTGAATTTGCCAATAAGGTTTAGGAAGACACATTATGCAAGCGTCCCTCAACTAGGGGTATTTTGATAATTTTACCAGGTGTAACAATGGAATCCTAAAATGTTGAAAAAAGCTTCACAACAATGTTTTTCGTCGTTTGGCTTCCCGAATTAACATGATAGGAAGATTCATTGGCTTGCTTTGGTTCCAGTTAGCTTCTGCAGAAAATGTAAGCACCCATAGAAATTGAAAGTCATCATTCAAGAGGCTTTGCCAGCATTGGGGTGCAACTTGTCCTGCTTAGGTGGTTCCAATACAGGCCAGAGTTCGAGGGGATCAGATCCATTCCCATTCTAATATGTATGGGTTATCATAAGGCGCTGTGATTCAGGGTGTTATGAGTGTGGTTCACTTGATCACCGGTCCTAAGAGTTTTCCCATCGAGCTAGGCTGAGATTAGTAGCACCACCTCTAGTAAGAGGTAGAGACCAGAGTTAGGACCGAGGAGGTAGAATCAAACACAAGGCTGTAGTTATAGCCAACAGGGTATTCAGGAAGGTTCGTAGAGAGGCGAGATGGGCAGTAGGTCAGAAGATCATGGTAGAGGCCGACAGGGCTATTTTTATGCTGCACGAGTGAGGGTGAAGGCTGAGGCATCAAAGAATGTTATCACAGGTACTATTTTCATATGTCAACATACTGATTCAACTTAATTTAACCTAGGTTCCTCTTATTATTATGTGTCTATAACATTTCTCTCCCCATTTGGGCATTGCTTATGAACCATTAGAGATGTCATTGTATGTTTTGATTTCGATAGGGCATTCTTTAGAATTGGAGAAGGCTACTTGGGAGTTGGAGGCTGATATATGGGATAGATATCCTACCCTCTTTGAGGCTTTAGGTACTTGTTTTCCTTTGTGTTTGATGACGAATATTGTTTTTTGTGGTGAATGATGTAATGACCTTGTTGGTCATTTTTTAGCTTATTCATAAAATTACTATTTTGCCCTTTTGTGAATTGTTTTGGACCTATTTTGAACTATATGGATTGTTGGAAATGAAATCTTGAGTTTTAAAAGTGGAAAATATGAGTTTTGGCATTTCTTGAAGCTTAAGTTATTGAAAATTGAGTTTTTGTACATTTTGAGTTTCGGATATCGAATAAAAAATATATCGATTACAATGGCTCTGAAACGTTGAATCTGATTGTCACGCCCCAGGAGGGTACCCAAGATGCGGCCGGCACTCAGAGACTATTTCTAGTCCCCAAGTGAACCACTCGGTCTCAAGACAATCATTCAATAATCAAATACAGTGGAAAATATTAGAATAAGGAAAATAAGGCAGTGGACACCTCAATCACCTCTACATCAATGAACAAGGGCCATAGGCCAATAAGAATCAATCTCGACATCCGTGACATGACATAACAATAATTTTAAGAAACTCAATTCAAAGAGGAGAGAACCTCAACATCAAAAGATCATCTTCTAGTATAGGATGGTACCATGATAAGCCATGGCTACCACAAACTCAAAAGACTAGCTCAAAACAAATGAAAGATAATAAATGGTATCCTCCGAAAGCAAGGGAAGACTCACTAATCTCTGGAACCAGGGAACTCTAAACCTCAACGGTGCATCTGCTGAAGTCCTATATCTCCTATATTTGTATCATGAAACGATGCAGCGCCAAGTGGCATAAGTACATGTAATGTACGATATGTAAAATGGCTGAGTGAAACAATACAAGCATAACTAACCTGGGATAACATCAACTCGCAAGATACTCACCCTGAATGAAAAATGTACATCTAAGATAAGGGTAAGGAGTAGACAATAACTCATCAACATCAATCAAGACTCATGCCATCAACTGAATATCAGATTACTATCAGTGTGGAACCCATCTGGGAGTTTTTGTAACCGACAACCATCACCTATGAGCCGGTGATGATACATCAAAATGATGTCATTGTCGTATCCATCCAGTACCTTTTCGGGGTAAAGGACAAGGCACTACTAGAAATTTGATCTATTGCCACACTTATTCGGCGACGGTTATATAACCGTAGCAATAGATGATCTGTCCTATGGTTATAACCGTGGTAATATATATTTGGTGCTAGTTGGAATTTTATTAAAATAAACCATGGTATTATCTCTTAAACTGTAGCTATATATTTTTTATTGCGACAGGTGTTTTAACCGTAGCAATAACGTATTTATGGCCACAGTTGTTTAGACAAACCCGGGAAACTTCTATTTTCCCCAAAATAATTTTTTATATTTCCCTGCACTAACACTTAAAAACCGCCTAGCACACTTTTACTCTATGTGTTCTATTTCTCTCCAGCCACAAACAAGAACCAAGAAACATAGTTTAATTTCTCCGCAAACAGCCATTTTACTCGATCTCTTGTGTACAAGAACACAAGAAACAGAGTGATTTCTCCGCAAGAAATACTCTCTTGTGTACAAGAACACAAGAAAAACTCACAAACAAGGGTTTCTTTCTCCGCAAAGCAGCAATTTGTCTATGTGTTTTTTTTTAATTTTTAAGCTCATTTGAGGTTTAATCTTCACTACATCTAGCTAGATTTGCTGAAGGAGCTGAAAGTGTTGAAGGCGGGTCGGCATTTCAAAATCTGAACCTCCACTAGTAAGATTTGTTTATTTCTCTAGCTATTTCTGGATTTGTAAGTCCGCACAATCTTTAATTTGTAGTGCATGTACTATTTTTCAAAATCAGAAATTTCAATAAACTTCAACTGGTACGATTTTTGATTTCTCGACCTATTTCTTGATTTCTAAGTCTCCACAATCTCTAATTTGTAGTGCATATAGTATATTTTTCAAAATCTAAAATTCCATTAAAGGGTGTCTATAATGATGCCTGAGTGTGATAAATTTCTAAACTTGGTCGAACTAAGCTCATTTGCATGCCTTTCATATATAATTTGCTAAGCATTTTAGGGCCAAATTTGGTGATTCAAGGGTCCAAATTCAAGGAAATTTCGTGGGGAATGTTTTGCTGGTGACATCAGAAAGTTGAGTTGAGACTCTATTTCAAGTAAATTTTTCAGTATACTTGCTAACTCGGTGTATTTTTAATTGAATTTTGGGTTAACTTTGAGTGATGATTTCTTGGGTTATGATTATTCATTTTCAATGCTTTATGTCTCCATTGTGAATGATTTTCTATGAGGATTGGGGTAGGGTGGTTCGTTTATTAATTCAGAATCTATTTCTTGTAATTTTTCTTCTTATAGTTGCTGCAATTTCTTTACCTCCTAACTAAATTGTTGGCTTTGGTTGATGGCCTATTTTGTGTTGACTTCTGACCCGAATTCTAATCTCATAGTGTTAATTTAACTGAGAATTTTGTTTGGGACCAATTGTTTAGGCCAATTTTGAAATTTTGGATATGGGTCCCTCATTTCCTATTTTAGGCTTCAAAACTGGTGTATCTCCATTTTTAGCATCAAAATGAAAGTTATGACATTGTGAATATTTTTGGTAGTGTTGCAGCGTTCTGAGGCTATATATAAGCGGAAGGCTCCGGCAAGATAAAGTGGAGCACGCGTGATCGACCTATAGGTAGGCTACAATTTCTTCTTTTCTTCTAATTGAGCTAGTTAGTGTAAATTCATGTTAAATCGATTGCACTTTGTGTTATGTAGTTACCTTACTTGTTTCAGGTGTTAGAATTTATGTTATAGGCCTAGTTGATATTATTGGGTAACTGTGAGCTCATAGTATGTATTGTTAGCTAGTTTCATTATTAGTAGTGCTTTGTTTCCCTGTAGAATCTTGATTCCTGGTGAGCTTGTATAGTTGTTGTAATAGTGGTGGATGGGTAGTTGTTATGAGCCTTAGTAATTGAAGCATGTTTAGGTTCTTTCAGGCACTTAGGGTAATTGTGAACATGTGATCATTATTAATATTTGATAGCCTTTCTAGAATTACTATAGGTCGTATCTGTGTTATTTGTTCTAATTTAGGTCATACCTGTGTTGTTTGTTCTAGTGGGCACATTTGAGTTATTTGTTCTAATTTAGGTCAAATTCTTATTTTTAGTTATCTGTTGTATGTCTTCATTTTTATTTAGCTTGTTATTGATTTATAAGATTATGACTATTCTTAATGAGATATTCATATTTTGTTATTGTGCTTTCACATTTTGTCTTCTCATTTATGATTGAGATATTAGTGGAACACCCATATGTATTTTGGGAGACTAGCATAAGTTGGAGTCTTGCTTGTAAGTGTTATATCTTGGGAGACTAGCCATGTTAATGGTTTTGAATGGTTTAAGTTGTTTGTTGAGCATAGGAGTAGTTGTTGTGGTAGAAAGTATTCGTTTGTAATTGTGGTGAACAGTGAAGAATCTGAAAATTTTCTTGAATGCACTGTAGACCTCCTATAACAGTTCTTTTTGTTGCATGTTTTCCATTAAAGGACTGATATTTTGTTCATCTTTGGCTCTTTAGTGAAGAACACCTCAATAGCTAACAGAATATCCTATGGACTTCTGTATCTAGGTGGATATTAAGAGAACAAGAGATGTCAAACCTGGTCTAGGATAACTTGCAAAACTGAAAAGTCTTTTTAAAATGGAGATTTTAGGTCCATAGTTGCACTTTTTGTTCTTTAGAGTTGAAAATTTCAATTTTTCTAGCCGTTTTGAGTTTTGAGCGACAGAATTCAATTCTGTCGAATCCATTAGCTCGGAAATGTTGAATATGGTCTAGGAGAACTTGCAGAACCGATATGGAGTTAAAATGGAGATTTTTGGTCCAAAGTTGCATTTTTAGTTCTTTAAAGTTGAAAATTTCCCTTTTTCTAGCCGTTTTGAGTTCTGAGCATCGAAATTCAATTTTGTCGAATCCATTAGCTCTGGAATGTTGTATCTGGTCTAGGAGAACTTGCAGAACTGAATATGCAGTTAAATTGGAGATTCTAGGTCCATAGTTGCATTTATAGTTCTTTAGAGTTGTAAATTTTGATTTTTCTAGCCGTTTTGAGTTCTGTGCTTCAAAATTCAATTCTGTTGAATCCATTAGCTTCAGAATGCTGAATCTGGTCTAGGAGAACTTGCAGAACTGAATATTGAGTTAATTTGGAAATTTTAGGTCCATAGTTACATTTTTAGTTCTTTAAAGTTGAAAATTTTGATTTTCCTAGCCGTTTTGAGTTCTGAGCATCGGAATTCGATTCTGTCGAATCCATTGGCTCCGGAATGCTGATTCTGGTCTAAGAGAACTTGCAAAACTGAATATGGAGTTAAAATGGAGATTTTAGGTCCAAAGTAGCATTTTTAGTTCTTTAGAGTTGAAAATTTTGATTTATCTAGCCATTTTGAGTTCTAAGTGTCGGAATTTGATTCTATCGAATCCATTAGCTTCGGAATGCTTAATCTGGTCTAGGAGAACTTGCAGAACTAAATATGAAGTTAAAGTGGAGATTTTAGGTCCATATTTGCATTTTTAGTTCTTTAAAATTGAAAATTTCACTTTTTCTAGTTGTTTTGAGTTCTGAGAGTTTGAATTCAATTCTGTCGAATCCATTAGCTCTGAAATGCCGAATCTGGTGTAGGAGAACTTGCAGAACTTAATATGGTGATAAATTGGAGATTTTAGGTCCATAATTGCATTTTTGTTTCTTTAGAGCTGAAAATTTCAATTTTTCTAGCCGTTTTGAGTTCTGAGTATCGGAATTTGATTCTATCAAATCCATTAGCTTCGGAATGCTGAATCAGGTCTAGGAGAACTTGCTAAACTTAACATGGAGTTATATTGGAGATTTTAGGTCCAAACTTGCATTTTTAGTTCTTTAGAGTTGAAAATTTTGATTTTCTTAGCCATTTTGAGTTCTAAGCGTCAGAATTCAATTTTTTCGAATCCCTTAGCTCCGGAATGCTGAATCTGGTCTAGGAGAACTTGCAGAACTAAATATTGAGTTAGAATGGAGATTTTAGTTCCAAAGTTACATTTATAGTTCTTTAGAGTTGAAATTTTTTATTTTCCTAGCTGTTTTGGTTTCTGAGCATCGGAATTCGATTCTGTCAAATCCATTAACTCTGGAATGCTGATTCTGGTCTAGGATAACTTGCAGAACTGAATATGGAGTTAAATTAGAGATTTTAGGTCCATAGTTGCATTCTTAGTTTTTTAGTGTTGTAAATTTTGATTTTTCTAGTTGTTTTGAGTTTTGAGCGTCAGAATTCTATCCTGTCGAATCCATTAGCTCCGGAATGCTGAATCTGATTTAGGAGAACTTGCATAACAGAATATGGAGTTAAATTGGAGATTTTTGTTCCATAGTTGTATTTTTTTTGTTCTTTAGAGTTGAAAAATTCGATTTTTCTAGCCGTTTTGAGTTCTGAGTGTCGGAATTCAATTCTGTCAAATCCATTAGCTCCGAAATGCTGAATCTGGTCTAGTAGAACTTGTAGAACTGAATATGGAGTTAAATTGGATATTTTAGGTCCATTGTTGCATCTTTAGTTCTTTAGAGTTGAAAATTTTGATTTTTCTAGGAGTTTTGAGTTCTGAGAGTCGAAATTCGATTCTGTCGAATCCATTAGCTTCGAAATGCTGAATCTAGTCTAGATGAACTTGCAGAACTTAATATGGAGTTAAATGGAGATTTTAGGTCCATAGTTGCATCTGTAGTTCTTTAGAGTTGTAAATTTCGATTTTTCCAGCTGTTTTGAGTTTTGAGCATCGGAATTCGATTATGTCGAATCCGTTAGCTCTGAAATGCTGAATCAAGTCTAGGAGAACTTGCAGAACTGAATATGGAGTTAAATTGGAGATTTTAGGTCCGTAGTTGCATCCTTAGTTCTTTAGAGTGTTAAATGTCGATTTTTCTAGCCATTTTTAGTTCTAAATGTCGGAATTTGATTCTGTCGAATCCATTAGCTCCAGAGTGTTGAATCTGGTCTAGGAGAACTTGCAAAACTGAATATGGAGTTACATTGGTGATTTTAGATCCGTAGTTGCATTTTTTATTCTTTAGAGTTGAAAATTTTAATTTTTCTAGCCGTTTTGAGGTTTTTAGCGTTGGAATTCGATTGTGTCAAATCCATTAGCTCCGAAATGCTTAATCTGGTGTAGGAGAACTTACATAACTGAATATGGAGTTAAGATGGAGATTTTAGGTCCATAGTTGCATTCTTAGTTCTTTAGAGTTGAAAATTTAACTTTTTCTAGCCGTTTTGAGTTCTGAGCGTCTGAATTCGATTCTGTCGAATCCATTAGCTCTGAAATGCCGAATCTAGCCTAGGAGAAGTTGCAAAACTAAATATGGAGTTAAATTTGAGATTTTAGGGTCCATAGTTGTATTTTTTGTTCTTTAGAGTTGAAAATTTTGATTTTTCTAGCCGTTTTGAGTTCTAAGTGTCGGAATTTGATTCTGTTGAATCCATTAGCTCCGGAAGCTGAATCTGGTCTAGGAGAACTAGCAGAACTGAATATGGAGTTAAATTGGATATTTTAGGTTCAAACTTGCATTTTTAGTTCTTTAGAGTTGAAAATTCCGATTTTCCTAGCCATTTTGAGTTCTGAGCATCGGAATTCAATTTTGTTGAATTCATTATCTCCGGAATGCTGAATCTGGTCTAGGAGAACTTGCAGAACTGAATATTGAGTTACAATGGAGATTTTAAATCTAAAGTTGCATTTTTAGTTCTTTAGAGTTGAAATTTTTATTTTTCTAGCCGTTTTGAGTTCTAAGCGTCGGAATTCGATTCTAATCAATCCATTAGCTCTAGAATGCTGAATCTAGTCTAGGAGACCGTGCAGAACTGAATATGGAGTTAAATTGGAGATTTTAGGTTCATAGTTGTATTTTTAGTTCTTTAGAGTTGTAAATTTTGATTTTTCTAGCCGTTTTGTGTTCTATGCGTCGGAATTTGATATTGTCGAATCCATTAGCTCCAGATTGCTGAATTTGGTCTAGGAGAACTTGCAGAACTGAATATGGAGTTAATTTGGAGATTTTAGGTCCATAGATGCATTCCTTGTTCTTTAGAGTTGAAAATTTTGATTTTTCTAGCGGTTTTGAGTTTTGAGCGTCGGAATTTGATTCTGTCAAATCCATTAGCTCTGGAATGCTGAATCTGGTCTAGGAGAACTTGCAGAACTGGATATGGAGTTAAATTGGAGATTTTAGGTCCATAGTTGCATTGCTAGTTCTTTAGAGTTAAAAATTTCGATTTTTCTAGCTTTTTTTGAGTTCTGATCCATTAGCTCCGACATGCTGAATCTGGTCTAGGAGAACATGCAGAACTGAATATGGAGTAAAGATGGAGATTTTAGGTCCATAGTTGCATTCTTAGTTTTTAGAGTTGAAAATTTCACTTTTCCTAGCCATTTTGAGTTCTAAGCGCCTGAATTCGATTCTGTCAAATCCATTAGCTCCGGAATGCCGAATCTAGTCCAGGAGAACTTGCAAAACTAAATATGAAGTTAAATTTGAGATTTTAGGTCCATCGTTGCATTTTTTTGTTCTTTAGAGTTGAAAATTTCGGTTTTACTAGCCGTTTTGAGTTCTAAGTGTCGGAATTCGATCCTGTCGAATCCATTAGCCCCGGAAGCTGAATCTGGTCTAGGAGAACTTGTAGAACTGAATATGGAGTTAAATTGGAGATTTTAGGTCCAAACTTGCATTTATAGTTCTTTAGAGTTGAAAATTTCGATTTTCCTAGTCGTTTTGAGTTCTGAGCATCGGAATTCGATTTTGTCAAATTCATTAGCTCTGGAATGCTGAATCTGGTCTAGGAGAACTTGCAGAACTGAATATTGAGTTAAAATGGAGATTTTAGGTCCAAAGTTGCATTTTTAGTTCTTTAGAGTTAAAAATTTTGATTTTTCTAGCCGTTTTGAGTTCTGAGCGTCGAAATTCGATTCTGATGAATCCATTAGCTACGGAATGCTGAATCTGGTCTAGGAGAACTTGCAGAACTGAATATGGAGTTAAATTGGAGATTTTTAGGTCCATAATTGCATTCTTAGTTCTTTAGAGTTGTAAATTTTGATTTTTCTAGCCGTTTTGATTTCTATGTGTCGAAATTCGATTCTGTCGAATCCATTAGCTCCGGAATGCTGAATCTGGTCTAGGAGAACTTGCAGAACTGAATATGGAGTTAATATGGAGATTTTAGGTCCATAGTTGCATTCTTTGTTCTTTAGAGTTGAAAATTTTGATTTTTCTAGCCGTTTTGAGTTCTGAGCGTCGGAATTCCATTTTGTCGAATCCATTCGCTCCGGAATGCTGAATCTGGTCTAGGAGAACTTGCAGAACTGAATATGAAGTTAAATTGGAGATTTTAGGTTCATAGTTGCATTGCTAGTTCTTTAGAGTTGAAAATTTTGATTTTTCTAGCTGGTTTGAGTTCTGAGCGTCGGAATCTAATTCTGTTGAATCCATTAGCTCCGAAATGCTTTATCTGGTCTAGGAGAACTTGCAGAACTGAATATGGAGTTGAAATGGAGATTTTAGGTCCATAGTCGCATTTTTAGTTCTTTAGAGTTGTAAATATCGATTTTTCTAGCCATTTTAAGTTCTGAGTGTCAGAATTTGATTCTGTCGAATTTATTAGCTCTGGAATGCTTAATCTGGTCTAGGAGAACTTGCAGAACTGAATATGGAGTTAAATTGGAGATTTTAGGTCCATAGTTGCATTTTTAGTTGTTTAGAGTTGTAAATTTCAATTTTTCTAGCCGTTTCGAGTTCTGATCGTCGGAATTCAATTTTGTCGAATCCATTAGCTCCGGAATGCTGAATCCGCTTTAGGAGAACTTGCTGAACTGAATATGGAGTCAAATTGGAGATTTTAGGTCCGTAGTTGCATTTTTTGTTTGTTAGAGTTGAAAATTTTGATTTTTCTAGCCGTTTTGAGTTCTGAGCGTCGAAATTCGATTCCGTCTAATCCATTAGCTCCGGAATGCTGAATCTAGTCTAGGGGAACTTGCAAAACTGAATATGGAGTTAAAATGGAGATTTTAGGTCTACTTTTGGTCTTCCTTTGGATGGACAAAATTCTTCACATGCTTAGAATATAGCAAGTTTTTACGACATTCATAAGTTTTAAGAATTCAAATTCACATCACTCTTTCAAGTATGGTGACTTCCCAGTCAAACCAATTTCTTAACCCTACTTTAGTAGCTTTCTTCTTAGTGTCCAGTCAAAGTGTGTTTAGAGTATGTTCACTTCTTGGACTAGTGTATAAGAAAAAAACTTTGTTGAATACTTTTGACATCTTAATAATAACTTATCTGGTAATCAATTGTAAAGTGTGACTTCTGCACAAGTTTTTGCAAATTTTATTCAATGGTAAACTGTGGCTGTGTCACAATTCTTGCATATTTTATTATCAACAGTAAAGTGTGACTTCTGCACAAGTTTCTTGCATACTTATCATCAATGATTCCAGAAAGCATTAAAGTTGAGGCAAAGTGGAATATCAAAAACCTACAAGCTACAGCTATGCATTCTCTGTCCAAAATGCCCACAGGATGTATGCCTTCATCCTCCACATGTCTTAGTATAACAGGTAGCTGACTTAAACCATGTTTCTCCATAAGAGTTAGAGCAGAAAGGAGATCTGTATTTGGACAAACTGTGCAAGATACCCGACACTTATTGCCATTTGAAGAGCAAACTTCAGATACTACAAGTTCCTGAACCATATATTTAAAAGAAATGTATTTATTATTTTAGAGAATATCGTGAGAATGCATATTTTAGGCATCATTATCAATCATCCTTGGTGCATTACTTACTCATTTATGTTCTGATTAATTTATTGGCTATAATATTTTGGTCATGTACGTAGGATATTAAATGGATACTGGAGATAAAAATTGGATGGATCTCCGAAGATCCACCAATGAATATACTCATGGCGTTAATAATTTTCTTGATAAGGCATTTGAACAAGCTTCCCAAGGAAATGAAATATTGTGTCCTTGTAAGAAGTGCTTTAGTCGTAATTGGCATTGTCGAAATGTAGTGGAGGATCACTTGATTTGTCATGGATTTGTTCATGGATACACCAAAAGGGGTTTTTCATGGAGAAGGTTTTTCCTCAAGAAATATGCCACAGCCAACCAATGATGATGAAACTTCAAACATGCATGATGATTTTGGTAAACTACTTCATGATACTTTTCAAAATGTAGAAGATCACCTAAGACATGAGGGTGTTCAAGAGGGAATATTTGAAGATGCTAAAAAATTCTTTAAAATAGTAGAGGATAGAAAACAAGAGTTGTATCCGGGGTGTAAAAGTTTTTCTAAGTTGAGTTTCACCATCCGATTGTACTTGTTTAAATGCATTAACAAATTGAGTGATGTAGCCTTTTCAGACTTGTTAGACTTGATAAAAGAGGCATTTCCATTTGCTCAGATACCTGAGTCTTTTTACAAGGCAAAAAAGGTGATAGAAGATTTGGGTCTTCATTATGAGAAAATTCATGCATGCGCTAATGATTGCATGTTATTTTGGAAAGACAATGCGAAGTTAGATAATTGCTCTGTGTGTGGATATTCTAGATGAAAGAATGTTCGGAATGACTGATGAGTCATGAAAATACGACTTTTACAACGCTTAAAACATAGAACTAATGGGTGTTCTCGAGCGGTGTTATTGGTTTAATGGGTATGTTGTGATATTGTGCAGGAAAATGACTAAGGCATGGGAAATGGCGGAAAGTACAAGGAACGGGTGAAAAACAAAGCCAAGTGCCGGACCACGGAAGGCCCACACGGGCCGTCTCACTCCAGACGGTCCGTGTGACCGTCAGTGGCACGACACGAGTCACACGGTCAGGCCACACGGCCCGTCTGACACCAGACGGACCGTGTGACGGACCGTGTACTTGACGTAGCTCGGAAGACAACCCGTCGAAAATTAAAGAAATCGTGCAAGGAGATTCACACGGAGGAACCACACGGCCCGTCTTACTCTACACGGATCGTGTAACGGGCCGTGTAACTGACGTAGCTCGAAAGGCCTTCATCGAAAATATCAGAATTCGTGCAAGTGGATCGACACGGAAGAGCCACACGGCCCGTCTCACGCCACACGGGCCGTGTCACGGACCGTGTGGGCACAGTCAACCGCCAGACGGTCCGTTCACACGGACCATCTCACCTCAGACGGTCCGTGTAACGGACCGTGCCCTGTGCCGAAATTATTTTCCTAAATTATATCGACTTAGTTTTACTTTGTATAAATAGGATGTTATTTTATTTTATTAGGGATTTTCGTTTTTTGACGACAGAAACTAGGGAGAACAAGGAGAAAAACGTTAGTTTGGCTTTTGTAATTCGTGAGAATCACGTTCGTGATTATTGTTCAAAGCTTGTAACACGGATTCTTGTTCTTAAATCGTAAGTCCATATTTATGTTTTCTTCTACTCGTTGTGGGCAAATTATCAATAGTATGCTAGGCTAAATCCACAACTAGGGTTGTGGCAACCATGACGACCCAATTAAGATAACGCAAACTGGGGGTAATTCGTTCACATAAACAGTGCATGTATTGTTAAATTCTTCGTTTTAACTTCTCCTTAATGAGTCGACACATTAGGGTAAGCCTGTATTCGTTACATGCCCGAAAGGGATGTAGTGATTGGGAAAAGAGTCTAACAACAGAGATTCAGGGTCATGAACCTAGTCTAAGTGCCTGAGACCGAAAGGTGAAGGTATTCTGAGATCAGAAACAACGGTTAGCATTGCATACACTCGGAGACCGAGAGGAGAGGAGTGAGATATACCTAGGAAAGGGACCGAAAGGTGACCTAGGTATTAATTAAGTTGTAGATTTTGCATGCATCATTAGGAACGAATTCACAGATCCAGTTTAGTTGTCGTAATTGTATGTCATGAGTAACACAACCCTAGCCTCTCTCTATCTGTCTAAGAATCGGAACATTCTTATTAATTACTTTAAGAAGTTAGTTAAACTAAATAACGCAACCCCCATTTATTTTATGTACGTTTATCTTGGGAATAGCATTTACGACTGAAAGCTGGTACTAATAGAGTAATTCTTACGTGTTCCCTGTGGGATCGACCTCAACTCTGGTTGGGTTCTATATTTGACCAACGACCGCTTTACTCTTCTATTTGGAGTGTAATTTGGGCGTATCAAATTTTGGCGCCGTTGCCGGGGAACGCGGCAAGGAACTAGTCTATTAGTTGCTACTTTCAGCTTGTAAGTCTAGTCCCTGATTTTACTTTGTTTCTTGTTTTTGTCCTTGTAGGGGTTCATCATTGTATGCCAAGTACCCGAAGCAAGGGTGCAACACTTATTCCCTACGATCCGGAGCTTACCAAGTCAATTCGCAGAATGAACGCCCAAGATCGTGAAGCAGCAAGGCAGAGGGAGTTGGCAGTGAATCCTGCAGCTGGAGGTCAGGATGGGTTGGGTATGGATGATCTGGCTGGTAATGTGGTACCACCAGCAGCGCCACTTCGCCAGGTACCACTTGTACCACCTCAGCAACACCAACCCCCGGTGAGACCTCAAGGCCCTCAGTATCCGCCAGCTGTGCAAGATGACGATGATGATGCCGGGTCAACTGGGGTGATAGTGCTCCCACCACTGCCTGCTGGGATCAAATTCACGATCACCAGCACCATGCTGCAGATGTTGCAGTTGAAAGGGATGTTTACTGGAGCGGCCACAGAGGATGCAAATCAACACTTGATTAACTTCTTAGCGACCTGTCAGTCCTCCGAAATTCCAGGAGTGAGCCAGCAAGCGTTGAGGCTGAGGTTATTTCCATTGTCTCTGTCTGGTGAGGCAATAAGGTGGCTAAACGAGCTCCCCCACGATTCCATCCGCACATGGGGGGAACTAAAGGAGGCCTTTCTGGAATGATTCTTCCCTGCTTCACGGCAATTGAAACTCAAAGATGAGATCGGATCCCATAAACAAATGCCGAATGAAGCGCTGTATCAGTCTTGGGAAAGATTTAGGCAAAAGCTCAAACAGTGCCCAAATCACCATCTCACTGATGAACACTTGAAGGCAGTCTTCTACAGGTCCTGCAACTTCGTTACCAAGCCTATCATTGATGCAGCTTGTGGAGGGTCATATATGTCCAGGACTTTCCCGGACATCGTGGTCATCTTAGACCAAGTGGCAAAGAACAACAGGGCATGGTATACTAGAGAGGCAGACTGCTTAGGGATGGTATTTGAGATGAGTGAGGCGCAGCGCAAGAAGGAGGAAGAACGGGACCAGGACATGGCCCATATGCGGACACAAATTGATTTGCTATCGAAGAAGTTCCTTGGTGGGAGCACTGAGAAAGTCAAAGCAATGGAAGCACTACCCAGGTATGATGATCAAGGCAGCGAATATGATGAGGAAGCACAGTTTCTTGGTAGTCAGGGGGGTTACCGAGGTTTCAACTCCGGTAACCAAGGTCGGAACTTCAATCGGGAGAATTATCAAGGGAACTGGCAGAACAGGGATGGCTACAGAACCCGTGATCGCCAGAACGAGGGCGGCAGCAACTCCAAGCTAGAGGATATAATGACAAAAGTCCTAAGCAAAGTGGAGGCCACTGAGGCAGGGGTGCGAGATGTCAAGAGCGAAATTTCCAATGTCAGGCAGCTGGTAGATTCGCACTCCACCTCAATCAAGCAGTTAGAGCAGCAGATGGGGCAGCTTTCGGCGGCGTTTAATCAGAGGAAAGTTGGGTCACTCCCGAGTGACACAGTGCAAAACCCGAAGAACGATGGCCACTGTATGGCGATCACCATGAGAAGTGGTCAGGTACTTGCTAACCCAGTTGCTGTTCCTAATGCAGGTCAGGTGAAGGTCGATGACAACATGCCTGGCCCTATGGAGGGTCAGGTTGACATTGAGAGTAATGAACCTGAGGCGGTGGTGGCAGAGCCCGAGGTGACCAAGAAGGCAGTAGTGACAGACTCCCCCAGTGGCCCAAGTCTGCCAGCCATCCCAAAACCAAGGCCGCCATTTCCCCAAAGGCTACAAAAGAAGGCAGAGGATGGCAAATTCCAGAAGTTCCTATCCATGTTGAAGGAGCTGTCTGTGAACATACCTCTGGTGGAAGCACTTGAACAAATGCCTGGCTATGCTAAGTTCATGAAGGACTTAATCACTAAGAAGAGGACAGCCACGATCGAGCCAGTCGATAATTTACACCACTGTAGCGCCATCGCTACGAGATCTTTAGTAGAGAAGAAGGGAGATCCGGGGGCGTTCACCATCCCATGCACCATTGGTGCTTATGACTTCGCACGGGCTCTTTGTGACCTTAGTGCCAGCATTAATTTGATGCCGTTGGCAGTTTACCAGCAGTTGGGCTTGGGAGCCCCCACACCCACGACCATGCGGCTGTTGATGGCAGATAGATCAGTAAAGAGGCCCGTGGGAATCCTGTATGATGTCCTTGTTCGAGTGGGAAGGTTCATCTTCCCTGCCGACTTTGTCATCCTTGACTGTAAAGTGGACTTTGAGGTACCAATCATCCTTGGAAGGCCATTTTTGGCAACTGGCAGAGCACTGGTGGACGTCGAGCGAGGTGAACTCACATTCCGGTTAAACACCGAAGAGGCGAAATTCAGTGTGTGTGCTGCCATGAAAAGGCCTACGGAGTTGGCTGTGATGTCCATCCTGGATATTGATGACGAAAATGTTTCTGAAGCCTCGTTGGAGGAAAAGATGACTGTTGACACATTGGCAGCAGTGCTGATGAACTTCCCAAAAGATGGTGTTGAGGGGTACAACGACACCATCTATGCCTTGCAGGGCATGGGGACCAGACCGTTCGTGCCAAGAAAGTTGGACTTGGATTTGCAAAATAGGCCAACACCTCCGGCGAAACCCTCTATCGAGGAACCGCCCGTTCTGGAGCTCAAGGAGTTGCCGCAACACCTCAGGTATGCATTTTTAGGTACTAATAACACTCTTCCTGTGATTGTGGCTGCAGATCTTAAGGAACATCAGGTGGAGGCATTGTTGGGGGTCCTACAGAAGTTCAAGCGCGCCATTGGATGGACCATTGCTGACATAATTGGCATCCCTCCAGGCATCTGCACTCATAAAATCAAGCTCGAGGATGACTGCGTGCCTAGCATTGAGCATCAGCGAAGGCTTAACCCACCCGTGCAGGAGGTGGTGAAGAAGGAGATCATTAAGTGGCTGGATGCTGGGGTGGTGTATCCAATCTCAGACAGCAAGTGGGTGAGCCCAGTACAGTGCGTCCCCAAAAAGGGGGGCATGACGGTGGTCGTTAATGACAAGAACGAGCTCGTCCCACTGAGACCTGTCACCGGATGGCGAGTGTGCATGGACTACAGGAAGTTGAACAAATGGACTCTAAAGGACCACTTCCCCATGCCGTTCATGGATCAGATGCTAGACAGGCTAGCAGGGCGAGGATGGTATTGCTTCCTCGACGGATACTCGGGGTACAACCAGATCTCAATAGCCCCAGAAGATCAGGAGAAGACCACCTTCACGTGTCCGTATGGGACGTTTGCTTTCAGGAGGATGCCGTTTGGGCTCTGCAATGCCCCAGCCACTTTTCAACGCTGCATGATGTCCATCTTTTCAGACATGGTCGAAGACACCCTTGAGGTATTTATGGACGATTTTTCCGTAGTGGGTGATTCTTTTGATGATTGTTTGCAGAACCTAAGCAAGGCACTGCAGCGCTGTGAAGCGGCCCAGTTGGTTCTGAATTGGGAAAAGTGTCACTTCATGGTCAAGGAGGGGATAGTCCTTGGTCATAAGGTGTCAGAAAAGGGGATAGAGGTGGACAAGGCAAAGATTGAGGTCATTGAGAAATTGCCGCCTCCTATCTCGGTCAAAGGGGTCCGGAGTTTCCTTGGGCATGCTGGATTCTATCGCCAGTTTATTAAAGATTTCTCTAAGATTGCACATCCGTTGTGCAAACTGTTGGAGAAGGATGTCAAATTCCACTTTGACGATGCATGTCGACAAGCATTTGAGACCTTAAAACTGAAGCTCATTTCAGCGCCTGTCGTGGTTGCTCCTGACTGGGACGCTCCGTTTGAGGTTATGTGTGACGCGAGCGGAGTTGCTGTGGGTGTTGTGCTGGGGCAGAAGCGGAACAAAATTTTCCATCCTATCTACTACGCCAGTAAGACGCTGAATGAGGCTCAAAGGAATTACACTGTCACAGAGCAGGAGTTGCTAGCCGTGGTATATGCCTTTGACAAGTTTCGAGCATATTTACTGGGCACGAGGGTGATCGTCCACACTGACCATGCCGCACTCCGGTATCTCATGGCCAAGAAGGACGCTAAGCCTCGCTTAATCAGATGGGTGCTCTTGCTACAGGAGTTCGACTTCGAAGTCCAAGATCATAAAGGCACGGAGAATCAAGTCGCGGACCATCTCTCCAGGTTAGAGGACGCAGCCCGGGCCAATGAGTGGGTGGACATCGATGACTCGTTTCCCGATGAGCAGGTATTAGCCGCTTCTGCGGACCTAGTCCCTTGGTATGCTGATTTTGCTAACTTCCTGGTGAGCGATATTATGCCGGAAGGCCTTAACCCTCACCAGAGAAAAAAGTTTTTTCATGATGTGCGCAGGTACTTTTGGGATGATCCATATCTATTCAGAACATGCGCAGATGGGGTCATCCGACGATGTGTCCCTGAGGCAGAAATGTTGAGCATCCTGGAAGCCTGCCACTCCTCTCCAGTGGGGGGCATCATGGTGGTGCCAGAACTGCCAAGAAGATCCTGCAGTGTGGGTACTACTGGCCCACCATCTATAAAGATGCCCATGACTTGGTGCAGGGGTGCGACCAGTGTCAGCGCCAAGGGAACATTTCAAGGCGTCAAGAGTTGCCCATGACCCCCATTCTGGAGGTGGAACTGTTTGATGTGTGGGGCATCGACTTCATGGGCCCGTTCGTGAGCTCGTATGGGATGAAGTATATCTTGGTGGCTGTGGACTACGTCTCCAAATGGGTGGAGGCAATAGCGCTACCTAACAACGAAAGTAAGAGTGTGGTACAGTTCCTGAGGCGGAACATCTTTGCTAGATTTGGGACACCGCGAACTATCATTAGTGATGGGGGCTCCCATTTTTGCAACACGTCCTTTCGGGCTGTACTGGCAAAATATGGGGTACGCCAACACAAGGTGGCCACGCCCTATCATCCGCAGACAAGTGGACAGGTCGAAGTATCCAACAGGGAAATTAAGGAGATCCTGACCAAGTCTGTCAACGCCACAAGAACGGACTGGGCTAGGAAGTTAGATGATGCATTGTGGGCCTATAGGACAGCTTATAAGACGCCCATTGGTATGTCATATCAGCTAGTGTTCGGTAAAGCCTGTCATCTACCAATTGAGTTGGAGCACAAGGCACTGTGGGCCCTCAAGGCCCTGAACATGAATTGGAAGGAGGCAGCCCACATGAGGTTGGACCAGATGAATGAGCTGGATGAGTTTCGTCTACAAGCTTACGAGAGTGCTGCTCTGTACAAGAATAAGATGAAGGCCTACCATGATAAGCTCATTGCCCCACGAAGCTTTGATGTTGGTGATAGAGTGCTACTCTACAACTCCAGATTGAGGCTATTTCCAGGGAAACTAAAATCAAGATGGTCTGGCCCGTACAAGATCACACTAGTGCTGACCAATGGAGCAGTTGAGTTAGAGACGAATGAGGGGCACCGCTTCAAGGTCAATGGGCAGCGCGTGAAAAAGTACATGGGCGCTGCAGAGGAATCCTCGGTGATAGAGGTTCTCCATCTCGACGAAGTCTGAGTAGGCAAGAGCTTCACGTCGAGCCGTGACGTTAAACCAAGCGCTAAATGGGAGGCAACCCATCACTGAAAAAAAAAATGACTGACTTCTGCTTTTCGTGGCCTATATTTTGTCTCAAGGAAGGATGCACATGGTGACAGGGAAAGCCAATTAGGCGTACGGGCAAAGGAAGGACAAAAATTCCCCAAAGGGGTGACGCACGGCCCGTTTACACGGACCGTCTGAAGCCAGACGGACCGTGTAACGGCCCGTTGGAGCGTCCCCCTCCGGTAAGTGAAATTCCCCAAGGCAACTCACACGGCCACATCACACGGGCCGTGTCAGCTTACACGGTCCGTCACACGGACCGTGTGGGAGCATGCAGCGTCAGACACCACGCGCGTCGCCACACGGCACACAACACGGCCCGTCCCACATGAAACGGTCCGTCTAACGGACCGTTTGGGCGTCTACCTCGGGACCCTGCGTCCGCCACCCACGGACCGCCATACGGATCGTGCCACGTGGCACGACCCGTTTTCCCACCCGTCTTGGGGCACGAAAATTTGGGTATTTATACCCTCTTTTCAGATTTTGCCCTCACCTCACAATCACTTTCTCTCTAAACAAACACCCCACACGCCTCACTCTTCTCACACGGATTGTGCACTCTACTCACGATCCGTCACACCACCCTTAGGCGAATTTTTCAAGTCTCAAGTATCCTTGCCTCATTCAAGACTATTATGGCCCCACGTCTACGACCTCGCCCACGACAAGACGAGCAGGAGTCACGTCTCCAGGATTCGATCACCGAATCCTCTAGTCACACTCCGGGGAGTGACTCCGGCAATGACTCCGTAGGCGGGTCAGCTGTGCCTTCCCCACCCCCTCGCACTGCCCGTTCCCGTCCGGTGCAGCGCTACATCGCTTCAGATTCTGAGAAGGATGCTCCCGAAGCGGGGGTGGCAGGGGAAGCTGCGGTCCCAGAGCAGGAGGATGAGGCCGGCACTCCAGTCACTGCAGAGCACGATGTTGGGGGAGAGGAGGATATTTTGCTCCTCCGCGACAGTGATGATGAGGCCACCCAGCAGGCGGTTGCCCGGACTTCTGACCCGGAAACCGCCAAGTGGCTCCTGATCTTTTTACGGAGGAGATGGTCAGTCCCCGGGGCTAAGGAGGTGTACGTCAATGGCATCACCAAAGGTACTGGCGGCTATCAGGGGAGGCCAATTCTCCCGGAAATGCGGGTCCTAGTGGACAAGTTGGACTCCATTCCGGAAATACGGAATACATTTGAAGCATATCAGTTTGGATGGATGGCCAGCCCTCCTGGATACTATGGCCCAGATATGATCGCCGAATTTTACTCCAGCTATGCCGCCAGCCTGCTTGCATCCATAGAAGGCAACCTGCCCAGACGTGCGAAGAAGCGGCTTGCTGCCAAATTATCTCATCGGGATTATGTCACCATCCGGGGGGCACAGGTTGACATCTCGGCAGAGACGATCAACCGCTTTTTATTTGGTCCAGACTACCGTGCCCCACCGGATGGGATCTTCATTTCTCACTATGTGTCTGTCACTGATGAGGTTAGGATCTCGGACCCGTCTACCCGGACTAGGGAGTTACAGTGGATGGTGGAGCATATTGCACTTCAGGGAGTGGAGGCACCTTGGGTGACTAACCCCAAGATTCCTATTACAAAAGCCTCCCTCACATTTGTCGCCAAGTTTTGGTGGTCGGTGGTGCGTGCCCGACTTCGACCCACAGTAAACGACAACACGCTCCAACTCTCCCATGCTGTGTTGGTCGCGAGTTTGGTGGCCCGCCTTGGTATTAACGTGGGTCGCGTAATTGCTATGGAGATAAAGGATCGTGCCCTCTCCGAACGCGCAGGTATGTCATTTCCATGCCTGATTCGGGCACTTTGCAGGCAGGCCCGTGTTCCCACCACGCACTTCTTGGACCGGAAGATAGCTCCAAAGGGTGTCGTCAACATTGCCATGATTAAAGATATCGACAACCCATTGTACCACAGTCGATCCCGGCGGCATGGTATTCCGACACAGCTCCCCCGGGCTCCCCCACAGCAGCCTTTGGCTTTTGAGGAGCCCCCCACAGCCCCCCAGACGGGTCCAGATACTGAGCAGCCCGGGGGCAGTGGCGCGGCACCTCAGCCGCATCCGGGCTACACTTATGTCCCCTACGACCTCCTCGCCCGCATGGTTACAGAGCAGAGGCAGACGCGGGCGATTGTTGACCAGATGGTGGTCCGGGTGCCTCAGGTGGTGCAGACTCACGTACAATTGGCTGAGGATCGGCTTCGCGCTGAACTTCTTGGCCAGATCCAGAGTTTGCAGGAGCAGTTTAACCAGTGGGAGGCCTACCTTCGCCGCATGTTTGGCAGCATGACCGGTGATGAAGTGACTCAGATGATGCAGGAGATGCAGGCCATGAAGGACAAAATTGACGATTTGTATGCACGGTACAACAGCACCGGGCCCGCTCCGGCTCCACCACCCGATTCGTTTGCATCATTGTTTAGTGCCCCGGTGGAGCCGAGTCTGACTGAAGGCTGGGGGATACCGATCATACCTCCTGCTGCCCAGGCACCCCCTCCTACGGCATCGGGACATACGGACAAAGGTAAGCGTCGCAGTCAGCGCACTAGCCCACCTGAGGACCCACAGCGTGAGGAGGCACGGAGGCTGCGAAAAGCCTTGAGGGCTCAGAGGCGTGAGGCTGCTGCACGGGAAGAGCAGGCGCGCCTCGCATACGAGGTTGCCCGGACAGGAGCATCTGGAAGCACTAGGGTGCCACCTGATGATGTTGCTTACCCGGACCCGCCAGTTGGTTCGGGCCGTGATGACCCCCCTGACGCCTAAGGCATCCCAGGTATGTCGTGCTCCCATTTTTGCTTTGTTGGTTATTCTGGTGCTATGAGGACATTGCACTGCTTTTTGTTGGGGGTGGGGCATCTTATCGTTACCCTGAAGAGTTTTTCTTGCCATGTTTCTTTTCTCTGAAGGTGGATTATCTAGTAGAACTGGCATGTTTAGGTTTATTATGTTTGTTTTGTGTGGTAAAGACAGGTGGTTATAAGAATTTATGGTAACCTCACCAATTTAAAAAATGAATGAAAAACGAAAATCCACGGAACTTGTAGGTGTGTATCCCATATGGACTGATTTTGTGATCCTCTGAAAACACATTGTACATTGTTTAGTTGGCATATTAGCGATTGAAGTCTGACTGTGTTATGTAGTGCTGGATAGTGGGGGATATGTGCCATGTGTGTGGGAGTGTATTTGCTTGAATTTAACTGACACACTTGTAAACTAGAACTTGCCTGGTTGGTCCCCCTAAAACGATTGAATGAGTGGATTAGGAAAGGATCTTAGGCCATTGTTGTTAAGAAGTCACTAAGCCTAAAATGAATTAACCAAATGAAGTTTATCCCTTTGAACCAAATAATTGAGCTTTAATAGACCTTTTCTTCTTAATACCCAATCCATGTTTCCAATCTATCTGTAGACCATACTCAGGCCCTGGTCGCTTTAAGGACATTGTGAACCTCAATCTAGGCCAAAGGCCTAAGTTGAGGGTGGCTTATATTGGCCCTGGTCCTTGAAAAGACATTGTGCACCTCAACTTGGGCTAAAAACTTAAGTTGAGGGTGGCTATTGTAAGAAAAGCAGAAGAATAGGGATGGAAAAGATCCAAGTGGTGAGAAGAAAAGCTGAACAACAAAAGAAAGAATTTTTGGGGGCGTGAATAAAATTATAAAAAAAAAAAAGGGGGGGGGGGGGGGGGGGAAGTACACGCCCCTCTGTAGAGCAAAGTGGAAAAATAGGGAAAACAAAGATTTTGGGAAGCCGGAAGTAGTGGCTGAGTCAAAGCAGGGTCTTGGACCAAAACACTAGTCACTTTGATCCTAAATATATCTCACCCAAGCCCGAGCCTACGTTACAAGCCTTAGAAAGTCCTAAAGTGATCCTGAAAAGGTCATTCAAGAGTTAAGGTGGTGAAAATAAAGGCAAGCATATGGTCTATACTCGTGTGTCGGTTGAAAATTCTTTGTGAGCGTGAGTGTTTACATTCCAGTCTCTGGGTGCTACATTATTTCATGGTGTGAGACTTTTTTGTAGTAAGGGGCACTATCACCGCACTATTTGGGTGCTATACATAACTGGCTTATCTTTGTTCGAGAGCTTAATAGGAGCCAACGAAATATAGTATCGTGTTTAGGTCGATCTAATCAGAGTCTGTTGGAATACGCACGCATTACAAGTATACGTGTTGAGCATGAGTTTAATGAACAAAGGGGTTGCTATTTATTTCTTTTTAATTACTTGTCTTTTGTGTGTCGTAAGGTGTTTCTGGTCATCGCTTGAGGACAAGCAATGGTTCTAAGTTGAGGGTGTTGATGAGTCATGAAAATACGACTTTTACGATGCTTAAAACATAGAACTAATGGGTGTTCTCGAGCGGTGTTATTGGTTTAATGGGTATGTTGTGATATTGTGCAGGAAAATGACTAAGGCATGGGAAATGGCGGAAAGTACAAGGAACGGGTGAAAAACAAAGCCAAGTGCCGGACCACGGAAGGCCCACACGGGCCGTCTCACTCCAGACGGTCCGTGTGACCGTCAGTGGCACGACACGAGTCACACGGTCAGGCCACACGGCCCGTCTGACACCAGACGGACCGTGTGACGGACCGTGTACTTGACGTAGCTCGGAAGACAACCCGTCCAAAATTAAAGAAATCGTGCAAGGAGATTCACACGGAGGAACCACACGGCCCGTCTTACTCTACACGGATCGTGTAACGGGCCGTGTAACTGACGTAGCTCGAAAGGCCTTCGTCGAAAATATCAGAATTCGTGCAAGTGGATCGACACGGAAGAGCCACACGGCCCGTCTCACGCCACACGGGCCGTGTCACGGACCGTGTGGGCACAGTCAACCGCCAGACGGTCCGTTCACACGGACCATCTCACCTCAAACGGTCCGTGTAACGGACCGTGCCCTGTGCCGAAATTATTTTCCTAAATTATATCGACTTAGTTTTACTTTGTATAAATAGGATGTTATTTTATTTTATTAGGGATTTTCGTTTTTTGACGACAGAAACTAGGGAGAACAAGGAGAAAAACGTTAGTTTGGCTTTTGTAATTCGTGAGAATCACGTTCGTGATTATTGTTCAAAGCTTGTAACACGGATTCTTGTTCTTAAATCGTAAGTCCATCTTTATGTTTTCTTCTACTCGTTGTGGGCAAATTATCAATAGTATGCTAGGCTAAACCCACAACTAGGGTTGTGGGAACCATGACGACCCAATTAAGATAACGCAACTGGGGGTAATTCGTTCACATAAACAGTGCATGTATTGTTAAATTCTTCGTTTTAACTTCTCCTTAATGAGTCGACACATTAGGGTAAGCCTGTATTCGTTACATGCCCGAAAGGGATGTAGTGATTGGGAAAAGAGTCTAACAACAGAGATTCAGGGTCATGAACCTAGTCTAAGTGCCTGAGACCGAAAGGTGAAGGTATTCTGAGATCAGAAACAACGGTTAGCATTGCATACACTCGGAGACCGAGAGGAGAGGAGTGAGATATACCTAGGAAAGGGACCGAAAGGTGACCTAGGTATTAATTAAGTTGTAGATTTTGCATGCATCATTAGGAACGAATTCACAGATCCAGTTTAGTTGTCGTAATTGTATGTCATGAGTAACACAACCCTAGCCTCTCTCTATCTGTCTATGAATCGGAACATTCTTATTAATTACTTTAAGAAGTTAGTTAAACTAAATAACGCAACCCCCATTTATTTTATGTACGTTTATCTTGGGAATAGCATTTACGACTGAAAGCTGGTACTAATAGAGTAATTCTTACGTGTTCCCTGTGGGATCGACCTCAACTCTGGTTGGGTTCTATATTTGACCAACGACCGCTTTACTCTTCTATTTGGAGTGTAATTTGGGCGTATCAATGACTTAACAAATAAGGTGACTAAAATCCCGATGAAGGTTTTCAGGTACTATCCTTTAAAGCCTAAGCTTCATAGAATATTCCTGTGTTTTAAAACATCTATAGCTATGAGATGGCATGATACCGAGCGACCCAAAGATGGAAATCTAAGACATCCTGCTGATGGAGAAGCTTGGAAAAATTTTGATTCCCTTCACCCTGGCTTTGCTAATGATGCTCGTAATGTTAGATTGGGTCTTTCAAGTGACGGATTCAATTCATTTCAAATCATGAGCATTTCCTACAGCACATGGCCGATTATGTTAATGAATTACAATTTATCACCATGGATTTGCATGAAGTCAGAGTACATAATGTTGTCAATGATTATACCAGGTCCATCGTTTCTCGAAAATGATATTGATGTATACTTACAACCACTGACTGAGGAGTTGAAAGAACTATGGGAAGTGGGAGTGAAAACTTATGATGTTGTAGCTAACCAAAAATTTATGTTGCGTGAAGCTTTACCGTGGAAAGTTAGTAATTTTCTAGCATTGGCAATGCTTTCAGGATGGAGCACCAAGGGGAGATGGGCATGTCCCACTTGCAATCATAATACTTGTTCCCAATATCTCAAACATAGTCGTAAGATGTGTTACATGGGTCATCGTGCATTTTTACCTCCTGATCATCCTTTTAGAAGAGATAAGAAATTATTTGATAGTAAAGAGGAGAATAAATCTACACCTACGCCTTTATCGGGTGTACAAGTGCTGGAAGAACTTCGTAATTTCAATAATGTTTTTGGAAAGGGCCAAAAAAAAAAGAAACCGAAAGAATGATGGTCCATGGAAAACAATCCATATTTCTTGAATTGCCATACCAGGCAACCAATAAGTTGAGGCACAACTCGATGTAATGCACATAGAGAATAATATTTGTGATAGTTTACTTGGGACTTTATTGGATATATTTGGAAAGTCCAAAGATCATATAAATTCGTGCTATGACTTGGGTGATATGGGGATACGCAGAGAGCTTCAACCAATGGAAGATTGCGATCCTGGAAACATTCATCTGGCTAAAGCTAGTTTCTCTATGAAACCAGAAGAGAAATGACTATTTTTCACTGTTTTAAAAGATGCCAAATTGCCAAAAAGGTGTGCCTCTAATGTATCAAATCATGTACAAATGGAAGAGGTGAAAGTATCAGTATACAAAAGTCATGATGCTCATTTCATACTACATTACTTGATCCAGATTGCAGTACAAAAAGTGTTACCCAAGAATGTGTCTTTAGTCTTGATTAGGTAGGGAAACTTTTTTAAAACCATATGTAATAAGGTCATAAGAAGAAGTGATCTCGATAAGATGAAGGCTCTAATCATTGATATACAATGTGAGCTTGAAAAGATTTTTCCTCCATCTTACTTTGATATAATGTCACATTTGCCTATTCATCTAGTAGACGAAATTAAGCTTGGGGGTCCGACTCATTTGCGTTGGATGTATTCTTCTGAAAGAAATATGTGTGAATACAAGGGGCTTGTTCGTAATCGAAAAAATCCCAAAGGATCAATAGTAGAGGGTTGTAAAGGTGTAGAGTGTTTGACCTTTTGTTCGAGATACCTACCTGATGGGGTGACAAGATTTAGTAGGTACCAAACTGAGGATGATGAGGACATTCAAATAGCGGGAGATGATGTTTCACCTTTATTTCCTAAGACAGGTCATCGAATCGGAAGTAAGAAAAAAAGGAAAGGCAAGACTTTTAATATGGAGCATGTTGTGTGGTCTGCAGCACATCGATACACTTTGTTTAATACCAGTGATGAAAACGTTGATGCATTTATCAAGTAAGTGTTGAAACTTCATTTATATGTTATGATTAATGTGTTTTGAATTTCATTAATAAGTACATATTGATTATATTGCAATACATGCTTGCAGGAAACATAAGAGTTTAGTTGATACTCGTACTAGAGGAAGTGCCTGGGTAAAGCGCAGATCTATAGTAGAGAATTCAATGATTGGTTTAGGGACAAAGTTAAAATTGTTGAAGCGTCCAATCATTTAAGATGGCTTGCCAAAGGGCCTAATTTTGTGGCTAAAAGATATACTGGATATTTCATTAATGGATATCGTTTCCATTCAAAGACACGAGATGCTCCTTGTAAAACTCAAAATAGTGGAGTGACTTTGTCAGCAACAACAAATAGTTTTGCTAGTGCGAGGGATCAAAATCCTGTTGATGGAATGATTATCTATTATGGAATTATTCAGGACATCATTGAGATTGATTATTGGAGTTGTTTTAGTATTGTACTTTTCAAATGTGATTGGTTTCAGAATGAAGTTGATGAATATGGCTTGACTCAGGTATACTTCAATAAAAAATGTTGTATGGATGATCCTTTTGTACTAGCATCTCAAGTACATCAAGGTTTTTATGTGGAAGACCCAATTGAGAAATATGTTTATTATGCAAGAAAAAAAGTTCCAATAGATTTGTATGATTTAGAGGAAGAGAACTGTCCTAATATTGAAGAAACATTTTGGAGGGAAACCAATGATGATATTGTTTCTTCAGAAAGATTAGTCGATGTAGATGTTAGATGGTCGAGGGAAGATCTCCCAGTTGATATCATTGATGCGCCTTCCATCTCACATCATTCACAAGATGTACCTTCGGAAGAATTGGAAGAGGAAGATGACTTCGATGATACTGATTGGGATTGGATAGAGGCCGATGATTGACAAAGGATACCTGATGTATTTAGCACTTATGGACTGATCTGCAATTTTTTTTTTGATTTCTTTTGGGCTTGACTGTCTTATTGGTCGTGCATAGGTGATGTTACACTTTGATCTTGAAGATCAGAGTCAGCTTGATATATGGTGTGACTGTATGGTGGCTATATAAATAAAGTTATATAGTGTGACTACAGCTTGAGGGACTCTAGAGTGTGACTAGAGTTCCCTTCTATCTTCCCTATTGTTGAAGGAATACAAATTGTTTTCATAAATTTCCTTTGTCCAGTAATATGAGTGACCTTGCAAGTAATTTCTTGTGCACCCAAACTATAAACAATGACCTGAAAGTAATCTGCCTCCAAACAGTCCAGATTCTGCAACTGTAATGCATTTCCAGGTTAGTTATAGACTCCCAACAAATGAACATATTTTTTGCCACCTTTTCAATCTAATTAGACTTTATCTTTGTTCTAAGGCCCCTAATATTCCAAAAAAGTAGGCTATCCATTCCCAAAAGTGGAAATGGTAGGACACACTCTTTCCTTAACTCTGCCACTGGCATCTATTTGCTTGTACCTGACTCATCAAGGACATGAAAAGCATTTGGGCTTCTTATATGACTAGTCTGTTTTGGCTGTTGTTTGCACCTATGAAATGGAGTCACCAATCCATCCTTCGCATTCTCTTTCTGTTTACCTCCAGCCTGAATATTAACACCATCTCTATTGCCTTTATTTCTGGCCTTACCTTGCTGATAATATTAGTTTCTTGTTCCATCCCCTTGTTACTATTGGCAACTGGTTCCTTCCCTGCATTTTGAGTCTTGTTTGTGGCTGTGACTACTTTATCTTGCCCTATAGAGTCCTTCTTTGTTATTCATATATATGGTGTGACTGTATGGTGTGACTACAACTTGAGTCCTTCTTTGTTATTCAGATTTGCCTAGCTAGAACTTCTTTGTTGAATGATTGAAAAACTATTCTCTATTATATTTTAACTTATCACTCTTATTTTTATGCAGGTTTTGATAGTCATGAGTCAACAAGAGTTTTCAAAAAGAAATAAAAAAGCAAAAAATAAGCCATATGCTAAACCTGGATCGTTATCATTCTTGGCAAATAAAAAGCAACGGTTATTGACAACAAATGAAATAGTTGAAGCTATAGAGTCAGAGAAAGGACAACTGCTGAAATTAATTGAAAAACAACCAGTAACTCCATAGTCTGAAGTAAATGGACAATTTGTCGAGGCACAAACTTTCGAGGATCATCCATCTGAGCAGTAGCCTGTTGAGGATCAAGTGCAAAGGAATTCTGTCAGTCCTCCAACGGATGAAAACCTGAACAACAAGGTAACATATAAGCTTAGGAACTTACTTATTTCATTCATGATTTCTAAGTTCTTACATTTTCCCGTAGTTGAAGGCGTTCACACTAAAAATACGAGAGGTAGAACGATGATGCCTAAAGTACATAGGCGACAAGAGCGTAAATTGATCCTACTGAATACTCTTAATCAACCAGTTAGTCCTACTGAAGACGACGTAACAGAGCTAAGTAGCTTCCTAGGTACATTGGCAAGAAATGTGACCCTTTGTCCATTTGATTATTTGATTGGAGGGACATGGACACTAAAAAGGATTTATGGGATTATACCAAGGTTTGGACTTTCCAATATTTAATAATTCTTAAAGCAATTTTACTTCTTTTTGATAACTTGATGATACCAAATTGTAGGAGAAATACAATATTCCTGATGCTGCAAAAGCTTGGGCTTTGGTAACAATTCGAGATGCTTGGAGAAGTCATAGAGCTGAGTTGAAGAGAACTTATTATAACCCATATAAAAATGATGAAGTTCCAATGTCAAAAAAGCCTGGCCATATTCCAGAATGTCAGTCTAGAGAAATCCTCAAATATTGGAAGTCTGACAAATTCCTGGTAAAATGCAGTTTGGAATCTAAGATTTTCAGCCCATTTTTTCCTCATATCTTCTGTGATATATATTGTTGCTGTTGCAATATTTTATTTTTTCATTAATGTTGAACTAAATACTTTCTTTTTTAATACATTATATGGCATTCATATCACTTAACTAACATTGCTGATTCATTTATTTGCAGAAGATGTTGGAAACAAATACTAAGAATCGAAAAAAAACCATTGAATCCACACACAGCTGACAAAAAGAGTTTTGCTGTAATCCGTAATTGATTGGTGTGTTTTCTTATTTACTATATAATATTAATCTATCATTTAAGCAATTTCTTATACCAATTTTCTTGTGACTAGGAAAAAGATAAGGAAACTGTATCATCTAAGGAGCTCTTTGTGGTCACAAGAACGAGGAATCCGAACCGTGTATACAAGGCCTCCTATGAAAACACTGCTAGTAAAATTGTATGAATATTGTATATTAATAGATTTATAATGAGATTGATTATTTATTTAGAATTATATACAAGACTCTGATTATTGGATATGCTTTGTTAGGTTGAAATTGAGGAACTTGAAGCACAAACGAGTGCAAATGGCCACTCTGTTGATTCATTTTCAGCCGTCATGGATCCTGAACACCCTGCACATCTAAGACTATATGGAGCGGGGGTTACAAAGACAACTTTGAAGAAAATAGTTGGAAATTCTGAACAAACTTTAAATGCGACAAATGGTGTAGTGAAACAAATGGAAGAAAGAATCCAAAAAATGGAGAAACAAATGGAGGAACAAAAGAGAACCATGAGACAAGAAGTTATTGCCGATGTAATTGCACAACTACATCATGCAGGATTAATTGACCCTAACATACTAGTAGCATTGTCAGTTCCATCACAAAGAGAAGCTACTTTTGCACAAGCGGCCGAACAAGGTTAGTGTTAGTAATTTTCTTTTTGACTGTTTCTTCTTCTTCTTCTTCTTCTTCTTCTTCTTCTTCTTGGAACATTATTTCTTTATTGGTTGCGACTCGAAGTTCTTCTTGTTTATTTTTCTATTGCGACCCTGATGTTGTTGCTAAGAGATTGGGGCTGATTTTTCTATGGCACTAGCGATATGTATATCTTGGTGATTGTTAGCCATATTCCATACTATTTTTACACCTTGTTCATATGATTCTTTTGATACTGATTGTTCTGGATACCTGTCGTACTTAATTGTTGGGTTGTCTATGGTTATCCTAAATGTTTGTAAGTTGTTCTTGACTGTTATGTACTTGTTTATGGCTAAACATGATCGATATTGTGGTTAGTAATCTTATGTTTTTTCTGTTTCTTCTTCTTTTTCTTCTTCTTCTTCTTCTTCTTCTTCTTCTTCTTGGAACATTATTTCTTTCTTGGTTGCGACTCTATGTTCTTCTTGTTTATTTTTCTATTGCGACCCCTGATGTTGTTGCTAAGAGATTGGGGCTGATCTTTCTATGGCACTAGCGATATGTATATCTTGGGGCTGATTGTTAGCCATATTCCATACTGTTTTTACACCTTTATTATAGAATGGAGTCAATACATGAGCTGAAAATACAGCTGCTGAATATAGTTGCTGAAATGTAGCTGCTGAATGTAGTTAATTGCTGAAATGTAGCTGCTGAATGTAGTTAATTGCTGAAATGTAGCTGCTGAATGTAGTTGTAAAAATGAAAAATATGAGAACAGTACTGGAAAGCCACAACTGATAATATTTTTAGTTGAAAAATACAAGAACAGTACATTAGAAAAATATTTTTAGTTGTCAGATATTGTTCTTCCAGAAAAGCATATAGAGTTTGCAATAAAAGAACACAGTGCTTCAAAGAAATTCCTCATGTGACTTTTGATGAAACTAGAGAGCTTAAATGACTGAGAAATCAAGATGAGTCTAAATTTGCAAAACTATTCCACCTTTAGAAAGGTAGAATCAATGAAGAACCCGCTGATGATAGCCAAAATCAAGGTAATTATAAACTTGACTTTCCTGCTGATTTAAATGCTCTTGATGAAGGACCTTGTTTGACTAAAAATCATGGGCAAGACAATGAAGATCACCTTGAAAATGTTGGCGCCAAAAATGAAAATGTAGAGATTGAAGAAGATCATCAAAAGGTTAAAAGGTCAACTTAGAAACATCGATATTCTCATCTATAAGATAACATGTCATCTCTCCATTAGAATTTAGTTTTTAGACCATATCCAAAATAAGAAATCTAGTTGCATTCCTAACTTTTATTTCCTCTATTGAATGCAAAAAATGTAAAGAAAGCCTTGAAAGATGTTTATTGGGTCAACTCCATGAAAGAAAAAGGTCATGTTTTAGAACAAGAAACAGCGGGGTAAACAGAGGATTTGGTCTACTTTTTTATATATAGAAATGTGAGGTTTCTGGGTGTTGACAAAATCATATGCTTAAATGAAGATTAATATTAGTATTTCATTAACTCATTGAGCCTTGTTTTGTTTCTAAAATCACTAATGCTTAAGAGGGTGGCAAAATAAAGGTAAATCCCTTGATTGCCAGATTAGTGGCAGCCAAATTCTTCAACTTGGCCTATCATCCCTTTGCTCAATTTGATATTATTTTTCTAATCAATTAAGTGAGATTTTTGGTATACTTTAGCCTCTCTATCTTTCTGTTGGGATAGAAATGAATTGCCGGTTTGCAACCATTTTTTGTATGTAGGTGATGGAATTAAAGGAGGGGATGAAAGTGCCGCGTGATGAAATTGAAGAAGGGGAGGGATGAATTAAAGTGCTGCGTGCTGATGACTTCTCCTATGGACAATGTGCTTTGCTAGCTAGGAACTGCATGAATTGGGTTTCTCACTTTACCTATGTTCCAAAAATTCTTTATTTTTGAAGATCGAAAACAATGTGGTGCACATATTTTCACCTTTTTGTAATAGTTAAAACATACTTATATATATGTATGTACATGTGTTTTGCTTTTATCGCTATTAGCAACACTATGGATTGACCTTGTTGAATGATTATTTTAGTAATGTAAAGTTTCTTTTCAGGATCAATTTCTACATTTTGTATTATAAAAATTATTGTGCAACTCAATATTAACAGCTTTAGTCACAATTGTGGCAATAAGAGTTATATCTATGGCTACAATTAGTCGAACTGAGATTATAGATTGTATTGCCATGGTTAAAAATCGTGGCAATATTTGAATCTATGGCGAAACTTAATCCAACTGAGTTTATAGATTCTACTGTGACAGTTATGACCACTGTTTTATAAGTCCTATTGTGATGGTTTATAACCGTGCTATAATATAGTGTAAACTGTGGCGAAATACCTATAGCAACAACTGTAGCAATAGATATAAACCCGTAGCAATAGGGATATCTTTTGCTAAAGTTAAAGAACCGTACATATAAAATTTCTTGCGACGGTTTCTAACCGTACTAATATAGTACAAACCATAATCGTCCCCACAGATACCCTTATTACGACGATTAAAGCAATCGTCGAAAAAAACCGTGGCAATATATCTATTGCTACGCAATCAGTTGTGGCGCCTATCTAAACTGTGGGCGTAAGTTATGGCGACGGGTTTTTGGTCTATAACGATGGTTTTCAAACCATGGCAATAGATCAAATTTCTAGTAGTGAGGCATTAGTAGATCCACAATAAATAACATCAAGTTCTTTTTTGTGACAAAGGAAACATCCAATTTTATGGTTCAATCCTCTTCTACGCTTGCCACGTAGTTATTGAGTTTGAGTTGTTATCTACACTTACTCAATTTGGTGCTCCATGCTCCTCCAAGGATTCAACATGCTCATAAGATATTAGTCATCTAGAGTACTCGTCTAACTAGTGTCAATGGACGTTGTTAACTCAATTCATTACATCAACCATCAACTCTTGGGCTATGACTATTATCTTAGGATTAATTTCATTATCTTTAATAGTCCAGGAACATCAAGTTACATCAATATCATCATTAGTGCCCTCATATTGGGATTACATCACAGTCACATGCATATTCATACCGTTAAGGCTCTAGACTCATCTCCTAAGTTCATTCTTGCAATCTTTTATTAAAGTAACATGTAGGGTTTTCTGAAAAATTCATGAAAAGTATTTAAACAGAAAAATCACATTTATGATGATCATCAACATATGAAAATGCATAGAGTATATATAATTTAAAGGAAAACATTCATGGAAAACATGTATAAAGGTCAACACTTCCACAATCTCTCTATTACCATCAATAGGGGCACCTGGAAGACCATTCCCATGTTTTTGTTTAGCCTTACATACTTGGGATGAAGAAAACACCAATCTCTATCAGGAATTGCACTCAACCCTCAAGACCTCTAGCTTCCCCCTCTTCTTCTCTCAAGAATTCTCACTTCAGGAAGCAAAATATGGGTTTTGGAAGCCCTATTATGAGAAAAACAACCCTTATACTCGCTTATGGAACTTGGGAGGGGTTGGGAAAGGTTCAAAATACCCCTCACAAAAAATTAAAAATTCCCATTTTGAAATACCTAACACAATTTTCCCAAAATGTCTTTGAACGAGTTTTTCCCAATCTTCGTCGAATATTAAAAAAATTATAAGTGCAGGTCTGCGTCCAGGGTGCGACGCGGCCCTAACACGCACTGACACTGTTTTTGAGTTTTGCATCAAAATATTATCTTTTGATCCAGTCGCTCTAAAAATTGACCGAGACCAATTTCCCACTAAATGTTTCATGATGGTCGTAAATCCGGTCTCGGATTTGCCATCCGAGCATCGGAAGGCACGTTATGCACACATCTCTCTTCTAGGGGTATTTCATTAATTTTGGTGGGCGTTAAATTATCTTTCCCTTGGAATCATTCTTCCTCGAATGATGAGTACTGTTGGTATAATGGCATGGAAATACTCAAGATTCATCTCCATACCCACTCAACAAATCAAACTCTCAACTCTTCATCGACCTCGATAAACTCTACTCAGATTTCAAGAATGGACACATCAAATCCAGAATAGAAACATCAATTAAGTCAAGGATAGGTACATCACCTTCAACATTTTCTTCGTTTGACATGAAAAGGTGCGGGTACTTGGCTCTCATATCCTCCTTAGCTTCCCACGTGGCTTCCTCAATGAATTGATTTCTCCATAGGACTTTGACTGAGGTTATCACTTTGGTTCTCAACTTGCGAACCTGGCGATCAAGGATTTGGACTGGAATCTCCTCATAGGACAAGCTATCCTTTACTCTAATACTCTCAATGGGGATCACCAAGGTAGGATCTGCTAAGCATTTATTTAGCATCGAGACGTGGAATATCGGATGAATTGCGTCTAACTCAGCAGGCAACTCTAGCTTATAAGCCACTTTCCCAATCCTCCTCACAATCTGATGAGGGTCAATATAGCAAGGCTCAATTTCCCCTTCTTCCCAAACCTCATGACACCCTTCATGGGTGACCCCTACAAGTACACCCAATCACCCACCTCGAACTCTAAGTCTCTTCTCCTCACATCAGTGAAAGACTTTTGGTGACTCTGTGCAGTTTTCAACCTCTCTTTAATGACCTTAACCTTCTCCATTGCTTGGTAAACAAGATCAAGTCCATCAACTTAGCTTCTCCGACTTCAAACCACCCAATTGGTTATCTACATCTCTTCCCATACAAGGCATTCAAACTATTGTTATATGCAAATTCAATCAATGGTAGATGGTAATCCCAATTTCCTTTGAAGTCAAGGACACAGGCTCTCATGATATCTTCTAATGTATGAATGGTGCGCTCTGCCGGGCCATTTATCCTTGGATGAAAGATTGTACTCAAATTTACCTAGGTACCCAATCCCTTCTAGAATGATCTCCAAAATTGGGAGGTGAATTGAGCTCCTCTTTCCGAGATGATGGAAAACGGAACACCATGCAACCTCACAATCTCTTGGAGGTAAAAGTTGGCATATTCCTCCATAGTATTAGTCATCTTGACTGCCAAGAAGTGAGCTGATTTAATTATCCTATCTACAATCACCCATATTGTATCATGCTGCCTTCGGGATCTCGATAGGCCGATAATGAAGCCCATGTTAATAAATCTCCCATTTCCATTGCAGAATCACGAAGTTCTTTGCCAATCAACAAGGCCTTTGATGCTCAACTTTTACTTGTTGGCAATTCAGGCACTTGGAAACAAACTCAGCAATATCCCTCTTCATTCCACTCCACCAATAGACTTTCTTCAAGTCGTGGTACAACTTGGTAGAGCCCGGATGAATAGAATACCTAGAGTTATGAGCTTCAACCATGATTCTCTTTGAACACCATCAACATCGGGGACACATAACCTACTCTGGTATTTCAATACCCCATCTCCCCCTTTGGAGAATACCATCACATAACCTACTCTGGTATCATATCAATCGTCACATTGACTCAATTCTCAATCAATCTCTCAAAGGAGTTTAGACCAATCATTAAGTGAACAATCAATTAGACCAATCTTTAGAGTTCAATTATGAATACTCAAGGACCATCAAGTTTTATCAACTTATCATCATGCTCATATCATTGTCATAATCAACATTCTCAAGTCAAGGCTCTAGACTCAATTCCTAGGTTCATTCATGCATTTTATTTACAAAGTAATATATAGGGTTTATGCAATAACTCATGAAAAGAATTTAAATTAGTAATCTAGTTTATGATGATCATTAGCATGTGAAAATACGTAGGATATGTGTGTGTGTATATATATATATATAATTTATAAGAAACGTTCTAGAAACATGCATGGGGACTCAATACATTCACAATTTTTCTATTACCATCAATGGGGGTACATGGAAGGACGTTCCCATGTTTTAGTTTAGCCTTATATACTTGGACTAAGCTAGACAATCAACTTGGCAAGAATCCGACCTGAATTCTTGAATCCTCTCTCTTCTCTCTTCTCTCTTCTCTTTAGACCTAGCTATGTTGTTAAAATGATCAGAAAGGCTTACAAATGGGTTAAAAACTCTTTTTAAAATTAAAATGACCTATATTGACCGTGTTTTAAGTTTAGGAGGGGTTGGAAAATGTCTAGAATGCCTCTCACAAAACTGAAAAACATTCAGCTCTGGACACCTAGTTCGCGTCACAGACTTTGATGAATTTTGGAGTTTTTCATCAAAAATATTTTGATCAAATTTTCTAATCCCATAGAAAATATTGGGATAACATCCAAGTGTAAGTCCGCGACAAGTCCTCATTGCGGGCCTGTCGCACACACTTATTCTAGAATGCATTTTCGCATCGAAAAATTATCTTTTGAATTGGTTGCTCTAAAAATCAACCAAGACCATTTTCCCACACTATTTTTTATGCTGATCGTATTTTCGGCCTCAGATTTTCCATCGGAGTTCGGCAAGAAGCGTTGTGCGCACACCTCTTATTTAGGGGTATTTTGATAATTTTATCAAATATTAAAAACATAAATCCCACATCTCAACTGATTCACAGTATATTTCTACACATTCCAACTCAAATATGTAACATTTCAGCTCAGTCTAAGGTTAGAGAAAACCTAGCCTACTTGGCATCTAACGCCTCTTTCTCTAAGTCAATCCAACCAAGCTTTTTCCCTTCGAATCTCTTCTTGATGCTGCTCAGCTTTTAGAACAAAATTGACAAGCTCAATATGGTCGAATTGGTTCTAAAAACTTGAAGAACGGGCCAAAATATGTCAATCAAGCTAAAATGGGGAAAATAGGGACCACGCCCAAAATCCTGAACGAATTCTTGAAAAATGGTACCCGATAATAACCCTGAGTCTACAACCAAATATTTGGCCCATAACGGACCCAGAAGATGCCTAAAAATGAAGTTATAAACTTTACCAGAAAAATATTCTTTTCAAAACTTTCTCGATCAAAATTCTCAAAAATCAAACAAAATTAGTGAACACCTAGCATACCACAATGTTCCTCTTGGAACGTAGAACAATTTAGAAACAAATTTTACTTAATTTCATTGAGAAATAAGATATCGCAATGTAAAGTTTTCACTCATTTTCGATATACAACTAGCAAAAAATAAAGATTTTACCTCAAATATGCGCCAAACTCAAATTCTGACACTACCACGACATTCCTCGCAAAAACCCGAGTCACGTAGGCTTTTGAATCACTCAAATCGAATGAAAAATGAGCTCGGAATTATGGTACGAAGTTGAGAGGAAGTATGTATATAATTTCCTTGAACTCCCACATATATATACACATGCATAACTGATACATTTCTGCTTTATGGCAATGCCACATGGCAGCTCCAGAATTAGCCATGTGTCTCCCTTGCTTTCCATTAATCCTTTAATCTATTTTTCGCTATTTTAGGCTCGTCTGAACTCTAATTTTCACAAACAAACTATGTAACCCTATGAATTCTGATATTTCAGATCCAATAGTGTGGTCGGAATTTCCAATGGAGCTTCCTACAAATAATGTGAGGTTCCACTTCTTCATACACAACTTTTGATAGAAAGCCCCTGGGGTTTAAATCACATCCGGATGTCCCTTCTATTAAATAAAGGGCTGTCCTTGACCAAATTTGATGCTTTGGAGCTAACTGCGCTATCAATATTCTCATCTGTGCCATGGTTCTCGAGGGCATTGACTGAGTCAACTATTAACAGATTTCGGCAGCGAAATTTGAAATCTATGATGTTATTGCACGGAACATACTCTTAGCCTATTTCGACCATTTGGGAGCTAATGGAATCTTTAGAATTTCATTCCAAGGCCATTTACTAGGACTTTATCTGAAAACACATTTTACGAGTATAACATCCCGATTAACTTAAAAATCTACCTAACCCCCAAATAACCCAATCAATTGCCATCACAACAGTCCCAACAAATCACCAATGGTCGAGGTCACTATACGCATGTTCAAATCTTCAAAATACCTAAAAACACATAGAAATTATCGGGAGGGTCATTACACAAACAAACTATGAAATCCTATCAAATTTGATGCTTCAAATCCAATGATGTACTCGAAAATCTCATATGAGATTGTTATGACTAAATGTGGGCACTATTTTCCAAGGCCATATTTCCCATACCGAGAGGCTCAGAATGACCTCGGAGCCTTGAAAACTGATTGAAAGGTCGTTCCAGGCCAAAGTCCGCATTCCGGAGCTAACTACATTGTCAAAATTTCCATCCAAGCACGTTTTTAAAAAATGTTGAGTAAAGTAAATTATTGACTAGTTTTGAAGGCTAAAAAGCAAATCCGAGTACAAACTCACACCAAAGGCTTCAGTACTGAAGCTGTTTACCCATATTTTATCACAAAATTATTTTCAAGCTATAACCAACCTTCTAACATGAAAAACTGTACAACTTCTAAATGAACGACCAAGCAATTGAGTTACCAGTGCGGGTAGGTCATAAATGACTTGGAGTCGCTGTTGAAATGATCTAACTGATGAAAAAGATGTGGAAACACGCAAATAACTTAGAGAGTCATTACACAAATCACATATGCAATCCTACTAATTTGATATTTTGGACTCAATGAAACTATCGAAAATCGAATTGAAGATCTCCTTGATTCAGAATCTGATGAGTTGCAACTAGACTAACTTAAGGCAATAGAAGTAGCAAATCGCTACTGAAACGTCAAAAAATAGTGAAGAAGCTCATTCTAGTATGAAAATCACCTCCCAGAATGGAACCATCAAAAATCTAATCCGAGCACCCAAACTCAAATATTGCCCAATGACACACTTAAGTCAAACTTTAACTGAATTTCCAACTTTGAACCTAAAATCCACATAACAACAAATATAATTCTGATAACACTCCTAAACCAACTTCCACATTCGAAACTTATTATTGATGGAATTTTATTCTGAGACTTGAATCTCCAGATGACTCAAAAATTTAAAATTAGACAACTTACGGCTTCAAAACTCAATTCCTTTGCAAGAACCTAAGTTTCTAACATTTATAAAATCCAACATTCAAAACCAATCAATATGCTTCGGGGCAGCTATCCTTTTTTTTTTAAATAACAAAAATTACTTTAGGATCATTACAATATATGTGGTCTTGTATCATTAACAATGATCAAGTTATGGCCTAATAAAACAACCCAGAACCCGACCCATTTGATATTTCTAATCTCCCCGTTCATTCAATTTAATCGGACGACCCACACTTCTTCCTTTCACCATTTATTTCGCTCTCACAATTATTTTTCTTAACCCTAAAATATTTCTATTTTCTTCTGCCGCCTCCAACTTTCCTCTTTGTCTTCCTTTCATCTTGTAAACCTTAACAACCTCATTGATGTCCTAATTGTTTTGTATTTAAATTTGTGTTCTCTTTACATTTCGAACCCTCTTATCATTATTTTTTCTTTTACTCATTGATTATAAAATTTGGATTAAAAAAATCAAAGATCTGAGAGAAATTTTCATCAAAAATCTTTCCAAAACAAGAAAGAAGATGAAGATATCAGAATATATGGACATTACTATTTAAATACTAGTAAAATGAGGTAACAACATCTATTTTTTTCTTTAATGTCAAGTGATTTATATCCATGTTTGTATGTTTTATTTTAATTTTTTATTATTATTGTTGTTATTATTGAAAAGAAAATATATTGAGGAGATTACAAAGGGTAGAATCGATCTCTTACAAACAAGACAAAAATTTCTGGTAGTCAACCAATTGAGCTACTAAAATTCTCTTTAATATCATATATTTTAGCCTATTCAATATTATGTGCCCTCATTTATGTTGTTCAACAATATTCTTACACCAATTTTTTTCTTATTGTCAAAAGTATTCTTGGCCTGGTAATAACATTGAATCTATTGCAACAAATACAAATTGATCCAAATCACCTACTTTGTTGTACTTAATTTACACAAAATTTAGGTAACATTTTAGCACTGTGATTGTATTCAAAAAACAATATTCTATATTTTACATTATTAATATATCTATTTTTTGAATATTTTAATAGCATTTTTAGTTCTCACAAAACTACATATGCGTTTATGATTATAAATTGAATTAATTTTAATACCACCTACACGTCTTGCTTTTACTGTTATATCGGGAGTTACTCCACGTATTGCTTGACGTAAAACGGATAGTGGATTTTTTTCTGTCTTTTGTTGAATCTTTTTCACGGCTCGATAGATAATTTGATAAGCCAATGATTTTTTTCCGTGTTTCAGAATACGGTTAACCAACATGTTAACTAATCGATTATGATAAATTGGATCGGATTTTGCTGTTTTTTTATGTATATGACATTTATCATTACGTATTATTTTTATGATTTTATCAATATCATATTATATTATTGTTGTAGTATTTTTTTTCTTTAAATAATAATAATCCTAAATACAATTGTCTATCTTTTTCAAATAATTATCAAGATTTGTCTATTTTCGCTAAAATTCACATACAACTTCAATTCCTAAGTTGATTTGATTTGTGACCCAACAAAACAAGCAAGAACCCAACCCATTTGTTTTTTTGTTTTTTTACTTTTCACCATTCATTCAATTTAATTGAGCAGCCCACACTTTTTTCCTTCATTATTTATTTAACTTTCACAATTCTTTTCTGTTCCCTAATTATTCTACTTTCTTCGAAAGCTCCCAACTCACCTTTTTCTCTCTCTTTCATACAAACCATAATAGCATTCTTCAACTCCTAATCATTTTATATGTGAATTGGTATATTTTTCTATCATTTCCAAACTCCTTTTCACTTTCTTTTCTCTCCTTTATCCATTTGCTATAAAGTTTTTTTAAAACATAAAGATTTGAGTGGAAGTTTTGTCATAAATTTGTCACAAACAAGAAAGAAGATGAAGATATTGCAAAACATGGATGAAATTATTCAAAAATCATTAAAATAGGGTAACACCGTCTATTTCTTATTTGAATTTATTATTTGATCTTCGTTTTTGTTTAATATCATTTTTTTTAATTATTTGAAAGGAAAACAGTCCATGGGATTATAAAGTGGAGAATCGAACTCTTACCAACAACGCAAAATTTCAGGTACTCAACCAAGTTAACTACTTAAATTCTCCTTAATATTATATATTTTAGTATTTCATATTATGTGCTCTCATTTCCTTGTTTATTTTTAACTGGCGTTTTGTTTAATATCAATTCTAAGAATGTAATTTAAATTCCTAGAGTCTATTTTCCCATCCCCATCCCCGCACCCCCAAAAATACTTGTAACCCCTAAATGAATTTTCCTACTTCTCATGACCCTAAAAACTTAGTCATGATGGTACCTACTAATCTCTCACCAGTAGGTAAGCCTATCCCATAGCTTGAGACCAGGGAAAACAAACTATCACACTTGAAAGAAATATAAGGAAATGAGAAAAAAATTGAAAGATAGGATCGAATAAACATGAAAATACGTTTTGTGACCTGGTATTAGTAGGTAATCAAGCTACTAATGCTAAGTAAGAGATAGAAGCAACACAGATACAATATATACATGATTGTCTCTGAAAGAAAAATGAAGAATAGTCTTCTCCAAAACAATCGGAGAATGGCTGCTCCGAATGCCAGAAGTTCACCAAAATCTCCTGATCTCAAAATTTACTCCATAAAAGGTGCTCGTCTACAGTGAGAACTCATACTATGAAATGTAGGATGCAGAATTTGTAGTATGAGTACAAAAAAAATGATACATAGTATGCATAAGTTGACTTACTTTCAAGGAAAACACGAGTACAAATAACAAGTAAAAAGGAAGGTACATTACAAACAACTAAGAAGGGATAGCATATTATAATACATGTAAACATAGAAAAAAGAATAGACTAAATAAGGAAGAGATAGAAACAAGGGAACATGCTTGAGAACGCTACCCTAACAACCTAATCACAACAAGATCTTTCCACAGAAGTCGACTAACCAAAAAGATACTAAGAGAATCACTACTATTCACTATAATAGCCTAGGGGCCAATCCAACTCTGCCAATCAGGGAGTACCGTAGAGATAAGTGTAAGCCACACATATAACCAACAATCAACACAGTACAATAATACATGAATATAATCAAACAATAACTTAACTAAACCCAATAAACTCAAGAGATACAAGCAACAAAATAACCTAATTAACCTCCCATATGACAGGTTAGTGTAATTAGTAACTAATTATTTTAGTAATAGGCAATTCACATGAATGAAGGTAATGCAATAAATAGCCACAATTCTATCTATAACAATTGCCATCTGTAACAAAACATATACACTAGCCCTCCGATTGCAAGATAGGACCCATTTAGCTCCCTTTTTATGTTCAGTGGGTACATGGAGAAAGAGGTCCACTGGATACGTGAAAAGTCTATATATCATACCTATGCTAGAAATAATGCTTACATAAAGCCTATCCTTTGGGATATGCTCCATCAAGGTACTGGAGCTACATATGAGACCACATTAGTATAGATCAGATCAAGAATATCCTCAATCAAGTAGTAAGTGGTAAGAAAAGGGCCAACAATCTACCCAACTGATCAATTAAGTAATGACCACATCTCGAATGCCTCTATGTTTCCAAAATTCAGTTATCAAGTTGAAAGGGAGGGGTATGACTCTTGTAAAATGCGATTTTAAGGAGTGAAAGATCAAAATCAGTCTTTGTCAAAATCAATAGTGAAGGTACAATGCAAGAGGTTGTACCATAAAATACGTGAAACAAAATGTCAATGAAATGCATGCCATCAGTACTTGCATCCAAACAATAGCAGCTTAACAATAAGTTGTACAATACTAAGACTATCCAACTCTCAGAGTGTAAGAAACTAATCTGGAATGTTACAGGTCCTCGACCAAGGCGTCAGGCCCAACAGCTGATATCCATATATACAACAATAGCAGCATAACATAATTCCAATACTCAAGAGATGGGGAAATCAAGGAATTGCTCGATAACCAACAGGGCAAACTAACTTAATGATCCACACTTACCCACACATACTTCTTAACCATCAACCTGATATGGCTAAGTCAACCTATCACTATCACAAGTAGTTAAGGCCCAGACAGTAGTGGAGGTTATCAGACCAAAACAATCAACACAGGGAGAAATACATAGTTATAGGGGTGTTAAAACACATTCTAAGGCACCTAAGTCACAACCTAGACTAAGGCCTCAAATATAGAAAGTAGACCATAGCCTACCTGGAAGCCGAACACACGCATTCCCGATCCTCTAAACGGAAGCTTCTCCCTTCTGAATCTCCTCTGATCGCCTCAGGAATAACTAAAATTATACTAAGATAAACTTTTTTTGAAACTGATAACATATACTAAGGTAATATTTCATCACAAACTCCTTAAATAAAAGTAAAACATGTCCAATAATAAAAAAAAAACCTAATTGAAATATACAAATGGTACTCCTAAACTAAGATAAGTGGAGTTTTCTTCTAGAGTACCAATAATGTGGTTATAATTAGCTTGTGATTACTCTTGATTCAATTCTCTCCTTTTGTATAAGTGGAAAAAAGAGAACAAAATTAAAATTTAACTTGAAGTGTTAATATTGACATAAAAAAAAGAATCTGTAACATGATCTTTCCTTTCATATATTGACATAAAAAACGAAGAATTTGTAACATGATCTTTCCTTTCATATATTTTTATTACTTCATTAATTTTAAGTGCTTACATTGGGTATAGATGCATGGAACACAAGAATAAGAAAAAATATATAAGGCAAATGAACACAAGCATAAGAAAAAAACATTTAAGAGAGAAATTTCAATTAAGGCTAAAACCTTTTACTACACTTCTAATGAATTTAGTGAATCGTTTGAGATGCATGACCACAAATAATTGATATTGTTACAGAATGCATATGATTGATAGACAAAAATTCTTTTGTGGGGTATTCTAGTACTTTGATAAAGTTCTTAAAATGTTACTTGACATGTACATATAAATTACCTACAACCTAGAAATTTTCTTCTTCTTTTTTTGGAATACCTTCTCTACTACTTCACAAATGTTTTCGTCTTTCAAATATCTAACAAAGTGTTTCTTATTTCCTACTAGAATATGGATGATCAATATGTTTATGGTGATGAATACACTATTAACCGATGTTCCCATGTCATTTGTTACTCCTCAAAAATTAAAAGTTGATGATTCAGAGGTAAGCTTTTCAAAAGTTCCTTCAATTATAAGGTGTTTAGTCGGTTGGGGTTGGGGGAGGGGGTAACGGGTAGGGGGTTGAGAGGGTCACGAGCTTATGTAAGTTAAGGATAGCGTCGTGGAATATAGGATTACTAACATGGAAATCCATAGAGCTAGTAAAATATCTTAAGAGGAGACATATTAATATAGTGTGTGTTCAGGAGATCAAATGGGTAGGTGCCAAAGCTTGGGACGTGGATGGGTTTAAGTTGTGGTACTCGGGTGGTTCTAGGGATAAAAATGGTGTAGGTATCCTAGTAGACGAGGACCTTAGGGATTATATGGTTGAGGTTAGGAGGGTTAATGATAGGATGATGTTCATCAAACTCGTGGTTGGTAGGCATGTAATAAATGTAGTTAGTGTTTATGCGCCCCAAGTAGGCCTAGATGAGGTAGAGAAAAGGCTCTTTTGGGAAGATTTGGATGAGGTTGTGCAAGGCATACCGGAGACAAAAAGAATCATCATTAAGGGCAACTTTAGTGGGCATATCGGGGCAATCACTAGTGGGTTTGAAGATATTCATGGAGGCTTTGGTTTTGGGGATAGGAATGGCGGCGGGACGTCTCTCTTGGATTTTGCTAAAGCCTTTGAGTTAGTTATTGCTAACTCGTGTTTCCCGAAGAGGGAAAACTACTTGATTACCTTCCGTAGTACGGTAGCTAAGACTCAAAAAGATTACTTACTTCTTCGGAAGGGCGATACAAACCTATGTAAGTATTTCAAGGTTATTCCGAGTGAATACATTTCCACTCAACATAGGCTTCTAGTGACGGATTTGGAGATCAAGAGAGAAAAGAAGAAGAAGGTTATTTATGCCCAACCGAGGATTATATGGGGATGCCTTACTCCTGCCCTTTCCTGAGAGATGGAATAAAAGTTGAGACTTAGAGGCTTGGAGTAGTGGCAGAAATATGAACAATATGTTGGACACTATTACTGGTTGCATTAGAAAGGTAGCTACATAGTTACTAGGGGTTTAGAGAGGGGCCTTTGGTGGATGACAAGGTGATTGGTGGTGGAATGAGGAAGTTCAGGATAAAAGTAAAAGATAAAGAAGGTTGATTACACGAAGTGGTTGGAGTGTAGGGATGAAGATGAAAAGCAAATGCTTATGGAGACATATAAGACAACTAAGTCAGGAGCAATGTAACACCCGGTAAAATTATCAAAATACACCTAGAGGAGAGGTGTGTGTAAAATGCGTCTTCCGATGCTCGAATAGAAAATTCGAGAATGGATTTGTGATCAGCACGAAAAATTGAGTGGGAGGAGGGTCTCGATCGATTTTTAGAGCGACCGAATCCAAAGATAATTTTTCGTTCTAAAATGAAAAAATAGTGTGAGTCCGCGACAGAGCCGCGTCGCGGACCTGTCGTAGAGACACACTTATATTTTTCTGTGATTTTTCAACAGAGTTGAATTTTGCCGAAGTGCACTATCGCGACAGGTCCGTGTCGCAGATTGTGTTATTTCAAGTCTGAGAAATTTTCTTTAAAATTTCGAGGGGCATTCTTGTCCATTCCTAATACTTTCTAAACCTCCTATACGACAAATATATGTCATTTTCATTGAGAAAGGGTTCCAAAACCTCATCCAAAAATATTCTTCCTAGCAAAATCATTAAGCCAGGGTTTGAGGGGAGTTGAGATTGAGGAAGTCAAGAGGAGATTGTTCAAGGAATTGTTGTTAGCAATCATCCCAGGTATTTAAGGCTAACTTAAAGCATGGGATTGTTTTCCCATGTGCCCTTTTGAATAAATTGAGTCATTTATGGAATATAATGAATTTGATGTGAAGATTTTTTAGTATTGTGCTGAGTTTTATTAAATTCATATATTTTACATGAATTGATGATCATCACAAACTTGATTTATTTCATAATTCATTTTCAGGAGTGTTTTTCACAAAACCCTATGATTATTTTATTAAAAAAGTGTAATAATGAACTTAGCGGATGAGTCTAGAGCCTTGACGATGATGATGTTTGTGATATTGTGATTGTGTTTCACATTTGATGATAGTCTTGATGATGTTGATGAGAATGATATTTCATGATGTCTTAACACTTGAAACTAAATTCTAAAAGAGTATTTCAAGTCCCTGATGTTGATGTTGATGTGGATGAGACGAGTTGATGTTGATGTTGAGGTATTATGTCCCTACGGGACTGATGATGACGTACTATGTCCCTATGGGACTGATGATGATGTATTATGTCCCTATAGGACTGGTGAGGTTGATGTTTTATGAGAATGTCAAGTTCTAGGAGGAGTATTGAGCACCAAAATGGGTGAGAGTGAGTCTCACTCAAACCTATTAACTATGTTGCCTGCGTAGGAAGAGAGGATTGAACCGCAACACGAATGGCTCCTTTCCTGTCCCAATAGAGGCCTTAGGTTCTTCTTGTGGATCCACTAAGGTTGATGTCCTTTACCCCAGGTAGGGTACTGAATCGATGTGGCAATGTCATGGCTTTGTTATATCATCACTGGCTCATAGGTGTTGGTTATCGGTCAGAGAAACTCCCATTGAGGTCTTACTTAATAGTACTCTAATGTTGATGTTGATGTAATGGTATGAGTCGAGTTCCTTGAGTTGAGTTGAGTTGAGTTCCTTAAGTTGAGTTGAGTCGAGTTCCCTGAGTTGAGTTAAGTTGAGTCGAGTTTCCTTGAGATGAGTCTGATGTATTGATGATGTTAATATGAGATGTTGATGAGTCATATGTCTACTCTAATTTCTTGCCTTAGATAGACACTTGATATTCTGATGGAGTATGATGTTGAGTTGATGTTATCCCTATGTTGTTGTACTTATATTATTGCATTCAACCATTTTACATACCGTACGTACTTATATTGTTACATTCAGCCATTTTACATACCGTGCATTCCACGTACTGACGCCACCCGGCGCTGCATCATTTCCTAATGCATATACAAGAGTTAGAGGACTTCAGTAGACGCATCGTTGAGGTCAGAGATTCCTAGTTCAGTCAGTGGTGAGCCTGTTTGCTATCCGGAGGAGATCCTGTATTTGTTTGCTTTCACTATTTATTGAGTTCGGTAGCCATGACTTGTCATGGTACCATCTTAGATAGTTGAGCCAGGTTAAAGGTTTCATAGAAATGAGTCCAGGTTTTATGTTGAGGTTTTCTTTTATGAGCTGAGTTAACAATTGTATTTGCTTATCTTGATGTTGAGACTGATGTTGGCCATTGGCCCTTTTTATTGAGGTAGCTCACTGCACTACTTCCACTATTCCGCTATACTGATGTTGAGTGACTGTCTTGAGAACGAGTGGTTTGCTTGGGGACTAGTAATAGTCTCTGGGTGCCGGCAATGCCTAGGGTACCCTCCCAGGGCATGATAAACTTGGTATTAGAGCACAGAGTTCAGGAGTCCTAGGGAGTCTATGAAGCCGTGTCTAGTAGATTCTTGTTTATGTGTGTGTTGTGCACCACACTTCATAAAAAAGAGGCTATAGAATATTAGGAATGGTTACACTTCTTTGATGTTCTGAGTTCATGCAATAGAATTTGACTCTATGAAACTCTCTTCTAATTCGTGTGTTACGCGTTTGCACATCATGCCTCCAAAACGCACTTCTGCCCAAAGAGATGCCTCAGTCCCTAACACTGAGAATCCCTTACCAGAGGCCCCTACCCAGAATGAGACAAAGAGACAGGGTTGACCTGCTAGAGTTACTGAGGCTCCACCGGCACCTCCTGCTCAGTCAGCCTCCACTTCGGAAGCAGACTTCAGGGGCGCCATCACTACACTCACTCAGTTGGTGACCTCTCAGAGTAATAGCCGCGGTCCTTAGGCCCCTAGCTTCAACTCCCAAGAGCCTACAACTACAACCATGCTCAGAGATTTCCTGAGGATGAACCCGCCAGTCTATACGGGATCGAAGGTTAAGAAGGACCTAAGAAACTTCATTGATGAGATGCGCAAGATCCTGAGGGCTATGCATACGAATGGGGCTGAGCCTGCTGAGTGGGAGGAGTTTCAGAGTGCTTTCCTCGATCACTTCTTTCCCCAAGAGTTGAGGGAGGGAAGGTTGAGGAGTTCGTGAACTTGAAGCAAGAGGGGTTGACTGTCAAAGAGTACAGCCTGGAGTTCATCCATCTGTCATGATATGCTCCCGAGATGGTCCTTGATATGACGACGAGGATGAGGAAGTTTGTGTCTGGATTGGGCAGGCATGTAAAAAGGGAGTGTAAGGCAGCATTGCTGGTTCCAGGTATGGAAATCTCTAGACTTATGGTCTATGCTTAGCAGACTAAGGAGGACAAGAAGAAGGATAGGGAAGAGCAGCAGAGTAAGAAGGCCAAATCGGCAGGGCATGAGCCTAGCCAACAGAAGCAGAATAAGGGTGATAAAACATTCTTTCCGAAGAAGTCTTTTAGCTATGCACCCTCTATGGCGAATGCGCCTGTTCAGCAAAACAGGTATGATAAGAAATCCTATGGTCACAAAAATTTCACAACTTAGGGACCTCAGTCCCAAGCTAGCGTGACCTAAGGCCCGAGAGGAAAGCCACCTTGTGGCAAGTTTGGCAGGCTGCACCTTGGTGCATGCCGTGTGGGCACAAATACTTGCTATTCATACGGACAGCCTGGCCATTTTCAGGGTGAGTGTCCTTCGAGGAGATTGGGTGATGGGGTTAACAGAGCTCAATCTTCTACAGCGCCCCCTGCGGGCAGTCATCAGAAGGCTACTACTGCAAATGCAGGAGGCGGAACGAACCGTCTGTATGCTATGGGTAATAGACAGGACCAAGAGGTTGCACCAGATGTTGTTACGGGTATGCTCCGAATTTTTTCTTATAATTGTTATGCATTGCTTGACCTGGGTGCCACTTTATCCTTTGTGATGCCCTATGTGGCCAATAAGTTTGAGATTATTCCAGAGTGTTTGCTTGAACCTTATACTGTTTCTACTCCTACTGGTGGGTCAATCCTAGCTAAGAGGATCTATTGAGACTGTGTAGTATCCGGATATTATGGCCAACTTGGCAGAGTTGGAGATGGTTGATTTTGATGTAATTCTTGGTATGGATTGGCTCCCTGCCTGCCATGTATCCATAGATTGTAGGACTCGAGTTGTTAAATTCCAATTTCCGAATGAATCGGTCCTAGAGTGGAAGGGAAGTTCTGTTGCACCGAAGGGTGGATTTATTTCCTACCTGAGGGCGAAAAGGTTAATCTCTAAGGGTTGTATTTATCACCTTGTGTGAGTTAAATCTGATGATATTGAGTCCCCTACTCTTGAGTATGTCCTGATTGTAAATGCGTTCCCTGAGGTGTTCCCTGAGGATTTACCTGGAGTCTCTCCTGATAAGGAGATCGACTTCCGTATTAATGTACTTCCCAACATGCAGCCTATTTCAATTCCACCATATAGGATGGTCCCCATTGAGCTAAAAGAGTGGAAGGAATAATTGAAGGATTTGTTAAAGAAGGGCTTTATTAGACAAAGTGTTTCTCCTTGGGGTGCTCCCATTCTTTTTGTACGAAAGAAGGATGGGTCTCTCAGAATATGCATAGACTATAGGCAACTGAACAAGGTCACGATCAAGAATAAATATCCCCTTCCCCGGATAGATGACCAGTTTGACCAACTTCAGGATGCCTCATGCTTTACAAAGATAGACCTCAGATCGGGTTACCACTAGTTGAAAGTGAGAGAATGTGATGTTCCAAAGACAGCCTTCAGAACAAGATATGGCCACGTTGAGTTCTTGTTTATGTCCTTTGGGTTGACGAATGCACCAGCAGCTTTCATGGATTTGATGAAAAGGTGTTCAGGCCCTACCTTGACATGCTTGTAATCATGTTCATTGATGATATTTTGGTGTATCGAGGAATGAGGAGGAGCATGCTAAACACCTTAGAGTTGTCCTTCAGACTCTTAAAGACCATGAATTGTATGCAAAATTATCAAAGTGAGAGTTTTGGCTTAAGTCAGTGGCTTTCCTAGGCCATGTTGTTTCGGGTGAAGGAATTCGAATAGATGGCCAGAAGATTGAAGCGGTTATGAACTGGCCAAGACTGACATCTCCAATGGACATGAGAATTTTTTTGGGGTTGGCAGGCTACTAATATAGATTTGTTGAGGGATTTTCTTCCCTATCGGCACCATTTACCAAACTGACTCTGAAAAAAGTCAGGTTTCAGTGGTCTGATGAATCTGAGAAGAGTTTCCAAGAGTTGAAGACTAGATTGACCACCACACCTGTCTTGACTTTTCCCGATAGGACGGAAGATTTTTTAATATACTGTGAAGCATCAAGAGCTGGGTTGGGATGTGTATTGATGCAGAGAGGGAAGGTGATAGCCTATGCTTCCAAGCAGTTTAAAGTTCATGAGAGGAACTATCCGACCCATGATCTTGAGTTGGCGGCGGTAGTGTTTGCACTGAAAATCTAGCGCCACAACTTGTATGGAGTGCATGTGGACGTGTTCACTGACCACAAGAGCTTACAATATGTCTTCAGTCAGAGAGAGCTCAACCTGCAACAGAGGAGATGGTTGGAATTGCTCAAAGATTATGACATGAGTATCATGTACCACCAAGGTAAAGCTAAAGTTGTTGCGGATGTTCTTAGCAGGTTGTCTATAGGCAGCACAACCCATGTTGAGGAAGGGAAGAAAGAGCTAGTGAAAGAAGTGCATAGGTTGGCTCGATTGGGAGTCCAACTTGAGGAGAATGACAAGGGAGGAATGAATGTTCAGAGTGGGTCTTCATCGTCCCTAGTGACTGAGGTAAAAGAGAAGCAAGATCGAGATCCTATTGTACTCCAATTGAAGGAGGTTGTCCACAAGCAAAAAGTGATAGTCTTCTCCAAAGGGGGAGATGGGGTATTGAGATACGAGAGTAGGCTATGTTTTCCTGATATTGATAGTGTTCGAGAGAGGATTATGGTGAGGCCCACAACACTAGATACTCCATTCATCCGAGCTCCACCAAGATGTATCACGATTTGAGAGAAGTCTATTGGTGGAGTAGAATGAAGAGGGACATCGCTGAGTTCTTTTCAAAGTGCCCGAATTGCCAGCAAGTGAAGGTTGAGCATAAAAGGCCAAGTGGCTTGGCTCAAAACTTTGAGATCCTAGAATGGAAGTGGGAGATGGTTAACTTGGATTTCATCACAGGCCTACCGAGATCTCGGAGGCAGCATGATTCCATATGGGTGATTGTAGACAGGATGACTAAGTCAGCGCACTTCCTGGCAGTCAAGACGACTAACACTGCGGAGGAGTATGCCAAGATGTATATCCAAGAGATTGTTAGGTTGCATGGAGTTACCTTATCCATCGTCTCGGACAGAGGAGTCCAATTTACATCTCACTTTTGGAAGTCTTTCCAGAAAAGATTGGGTACTAAAGTGAACTTGAGCATGACCCTTCATCCACAGACGGATGGTCAGGCAGAGCACACTATTCAGACGGTAGAAGATATGTTGAGAGCATGCGTCCTTGATTTTAAAGGAAATTGGGATGACCATCTACTATTGATTGAATTTGCATATAACAATAGTTATCATACAAGAATTCAAATGGCCCCCTATGAGGCCTTGTATGGGAGGAGGTGTAGATCATCCATTAGGTAGTTTGAAGTTGGAGAACCTGAGTTAATCGGGCCTGGCCTTGTCCACCAATCCATGGAGAAGGTAAATATTATTAGAGAAAGATTGAAGACTGCCTAAAGGCGTCAGAAATCTTACATAGATGTGAGGAGAAGAGGCCTAGATTTCAAGGTGAGCGATTGGGTATACCTGAAGGTATCACCCATGAAGGGTGTCATGAGGTTTGGGAAGAAGGGGAAATTAAGTCCTCGTTAAATTGGCCCTTATCAGATTGTGAGGAGAATTGGGAAGGTTTCTTATGAGCTAGAGTTACCATCTGAGTTAGACGGAATCCATCAGGTGTTCCATATTTTGATGTTGAAGAAGTGCTTGGGGGATCCTGCCTTGTTAATCCATGTAGAGAGCACAAGAGTTAGGGATAGTTTGTCCTATGAAGAAATTCTAGTCCAAATCCTTGATCGACAGGTTCGCAGACTGAGAAACGAAGAGATAGCCTCCGTCAAAGTTTTTTGGAGGAACCAATTTGTTGAGACGCCACATGGGAAGCTGAGGAAGAGATGAAAACAAAATACCTGCACCTATTTGTGCCTGATATTGATGAGAGTATCGGAGGTAATATTCCTACTTTTTAATTTAAATTGATGTTCCTACCATGAGTTGATGTGTATATTCCTGATATCTGAGTAGATGTTACTGTGGTCGATGAAGAGTTGAGGAGTTGAGTTGGTGAGTGAGTATCGAGTTGAGTCTTGAGTCTATTCGTGCCATAATACTGTTCATGCTCATCATTTGAAGACGAATGATCCCAAGGGGGATATGATGTAACGCCTAGTAAAATTACCAAAATACCCCTAGAGGAGAGGTGTGAGCAAAATGCATCTTCTGATGCTAGGATTGAAAATCCAAGAACGGATTCGTGATCAACACGAAAAATTAGAGTGACCAAGTCCAAAGATAATTTTTCGTTCTAAAATGAAAAAACAATGTGAGTCCGCGACAAAGCCGCGTCGCGGACCCATCGAAGAGACACACTTATATTTTTCGGTGATTTTTCGATGGAGTTGAATTTTTTTGAAGTGCACTATCCGCGAAAGGTCCGCGTCGCGGACTGTGTTATTTCATGTCTGATAATTTTTCTTTAAAATTTTGAGGGGCATTCTTGTCCATTTCTAATACTTTCTAAACATCCTATACGACTAATATATGTCGTTTTCTCTGAGAAACGGTTCCCAAAACCCATCCAAGAACATTCTTCCTAGCAAAATCACTAAGCTAGGGCTTGAGCGGAGTTGAGATTGAGGAAGTCAAGAGGAGATTGTTCAAGGTATTGTTGTTAGCAATCATCTCAGGTATGTAAGGCTAACTTAAAGCATGGGATTGTTCTCCCATGTGCCCTTTTGAATAAATCGAGTCATTTATGGAATATAATGAATTTGATATGAAGATTGTTGAGTATTGTACTGAGTTTTACTTAATTCATATATTTTACATGAATTGATGATCATCATAAACTTGATTTATTGCATATTTCATTTTCATGAGTGTTTTTCACAAAACCCTATGATTATTTTATTAAGAAGTGTAATAATGAACTTAAAGGATGAGTCTAGAGCCTTGACGATGATGATGTTTGTGATGTTATGATTTTTTTTCACATTTGATGAGAACCTTGATGATGATATTGATGAGAATGATGTTTCATGATGTCTTAACACCAAAAACTAAATTCTAAAAGAGTATTTCGAGTCCCTAATGTTGATGTTGATCTGGATGAGATGAGTTGATGTTGATGTTGAGGTATTATGTCCCTACAGGACTGATGATGATGTCCTATGTCCCTATGGGACTGGTGATGATGTATTATGTCCCTATGGGACTGATGAGGTTGATGTTTTATGAGCATGACGAGTTCTAGGAAGAGTATTGAGCGAAATGGGTAAGAGTGATTTCCACTCAAACCCATTAACTACGTGGCCCACGTAGGATGAGAGGATTGAACCGCAATGTGGATGGCTCCTTTCTTGTCCCAATATAGGACTGAGGTTTTTCTTGTGGATCTACTGAGGTTGATATCCTTTACCTCGGGAAGGGTACTGGATGGATGTGGAAATGACATCGCTTTGTTGTATCATCACTGGCTCATAGGTGATGGTTGTCAGTTAGAGAAACTCCTAGTGAGGTCTTACTTAATAGTACTCTAATGTTGATGTTGATGTGATGGTATGAGTCAAGTTTCTTAAGTTGAGTTGAGTCGAGTTCCTTGAGTTGAGTTGAGTCGAGTTTCCTTGAGATGAGTCTGATGTATTGATGATGTTGAGATGAGATGTTGATGATTCATGTGTCTACTCTAATTTCTTGCCTTAGATAGACACTTGACATTCTGATGGAGTATGATGTTATCCCTATGTTATTGTACTTATATTGTTACATCCAGCCATGTTACATACTGTACATTCCACGTAATGACGCCACCCGGAGCTGCATCATTTCATGATGCAAATATAAAAGTTAGAGGACTTCAACAGACGTATCGTTGAGGTCAGAGATTTCGAGTTCAGTTATTGGTGAGCCTCCTTGCTATCCGGAGGAGACCCTATATTTGTTTGCTTTCATTATTTATTAAGTTGGGTAGCCATGGCCTGTCATGGTACCATCTTAGACAGTTGAGTCAGGTTAGAGGCTTCATAGTCGAGGTTTGATGTTTAGGTTTTCCTTTATGAGTTGAGTTTTCAATTGCATTTTCTTATCTTGATGTTGAGACTGATGTTGGCCATTGGCCCTTTTTATTGAGGTAACACACTACACTACTTCCACTATTCCACTATACTGATGTTGAGTGACTGTCCTGAGAACGAGTGGTTCGCTTGGGGACTAGAAATAGTCTCTGGGTGCCGGCCATGCCTGGGGTACCCTCGCAGGGCGTGACAAGAAAAGATAGCGGTGACGAGTGCTAAGACAGCATCATTTGAGCACTTGTATGAGGAGCTATGTGGTAAAGGCGGGGACAAGAGATTGTATAGGCTTGCTAAAAAGAGGGAAAGTAAAGCTCGCAACTTTGACCAAGTGAAATGTAACAAGGAAGGGGGGGTGAGGTGTTAGTAGATGACACCTCCATTAAATTAAGGTGGCAAGAAATTCTTAAATGAAAAAAAGATAGAAATATTGAGCTGGGTGAGTTGGCACGCTTTGAAAGTCATCGTGACTTTGGTTAAAGGAGGCAGTTTAAAGTTGAGGAGGTTAGAAGGGCTATTAGTAGGATGCAGAGAGTGAGGGTGGTCGGACCAGATGAGATTGCGGTAGATTTTTGGAAGAACATGGTCAAGGATGGCATAGAGTGGTTGACTAGACTGTTCAATGCTATTATGAAGAGTGCCAAGATGTATGATGAATGGATAAGGAGTACGATGGTGCCATTGTACAAGAACAAAAGGGATATTCAAAATTGTAACAATTGCAGGGGTATCAAGTTGTTAGGTCACACTATGAAGGTTTGGGAGAGAGTGGTGGAGATGAGGGTGAGAAGAGTAGTGTCTATTTTGGAAAATCAATTTGGATTCATGCCGGGGCGGTCGACTACTGAAGCAATTCATCTTGTCTGGAGATTAGTGGAAAAGTATAAGGAAAGAAAGAAGGACTATCATATGGTGTTCATTAATCTCGAGAAGGCCTATGACAAAGTTCCAAGGGATGTCATATGGAGGTGTATAGAGGTGAAAGGTGTCACAATGGCATATATCAGGGCGATTAATGATATGTACGATGGAGCATAAACTCAGGTAAGAATGGTGGGAGGAGACTCAGAGTATTTTCCTGTTCATATGGGACTCCATAAAGGATCTGTATTGAGCCCTTTCCTGTTAGTTGTAGTGATGGATGAGCTGACACGATCTATCCAGGAAGAGGTTCCATGGTGTATGCTATTTGCAGATGAAATAGTACTGATTGATAAGACTTCGACTAGAGTTAAGAATAGGTTGGAGGCTTGGAGACACGCCTTGGAGTCCAAAGGATTTAAACTGAGCAGGACCAAAATAGAATACATGTAGTGCAAATTCAATATTGCAAGGGATGAAGCAGACATTGATATAAAGCTGGCCACTCAACCTATCCCCAAGAGGGAAAACTTTAAATATATTGGGTCCATCATCAAGAGTAGTAGTGATATCAATGATGATGTCACACATCGTATTGGGGCAGCTTGGACTAAATGGAGGCTTACCTCGGGAGTGTTGTTTGAAAAGAAGATACCACCTAAACTCAAAGGTATGTTTTACAGAATGGTGGTTAGACCATCTTTGTTGTATGGGGTGGAGTGTTGGCCAATAAAGAATGCACATGTTCAGAAGATGCATGTCGTAGAGATAATGATGTTGAGATGGATGTGTGGTCGCACAAGGAGGGATAAGATTAAGAAGGAGATCAATCGGGAGAAGTTGTTGGTGGAACCAATGGCAGATAAGATGAGGGAAGCGAGACTGCGATTGTTTGGACATGTGCAGAGATGGAGCACCGATGCGCCTGTTAGGAGTTGTGAGAGGTTAGTTTTGAGAGCTACACGGAGAGGTAGTGGTAGACCAAAGAAGTATTGGGGGGAGATCATCAGACAAGATATGGCGAATTTGGATCTCACTGAGGACATGGCCTTAGATAAAAAGGAGTGGAGGTTGCAAATTAGAGTAGCAAGCTGATTTGTTGGTAGGTTTAGGTGGATGGGTGACCTCGAGGTTTAGTGAGGTAGCAGGGATAGGTGTGATTGATTTCACTATTTGTTGTATGGGTGTTGAATGGGTGAGGTAGCAGGTTCACATGAGCTTTTCGTAAATAGTCGCTCTTTTTATTTCTATTTCTATTTCTATTACTCCTTTTGTTCCCTTTCCTTCCCTTTGCCATTTCTAGTTTATTCTCCTTCTGGGTTGTTGAGTCAAGGGTTCCCAAGAAATAACCGCTCTACTTCTATATACGAGGTAGTGGTAAGGTCTGCGTACATTCTACCCTCTCCAGACCCCACTTGTGGGATTCAACTGGGTATGTTGTTGTTGTTGTTTTAATTAAATGCTATGAAAGCACCTTGCTAAAATAATGGAGTAATTGAAAATCTCAATCCTCTACCCTTGTTTAAAATCATAATAGAGAGAAAGTGTTCTGAGCCATTTAGATCCACATGAAGAGTATTTAGAAATGCGGGACTTAAACCTGTCTCTAACCTAGCCTTTACACTGGATGGTGTTGCGACCCTCTTTCTGTCTTGGTTGCTTCCTTTAGCTCATTTGTCTACCGTGAACCATAGAAGCAACCAACAACTTTGTTACCTCAACTCTAGCTCCCCTCCATTTTTTAGAGGAAAGAGTGCAAAAGTAATATACCAATTTGGATCACTAAATACTAATTGAAATCAAGTAATAGTATAAAGAAAAGAAAGAACTAAATTTCCCTAGTGTCTTGTAGCCTGTTGCAGAGTAGTACAAATTTTTCGATCCCATTCTACAAGACTCTACTAGACATATCCTTGAATGATGGCATCGAAGAAGCTAAAGCTTTGATACCAACTTTGCCCCAACTCAAATCACCATGATTGACACCTACACTAACCCCACGCTGGGAGAATCATATTTTACCAATTATGAAATACTATAATTGCCTCATTTAGTGCAATTTAAAAAAAATATTAAGGTAGAAAATAAAGTGTCAAGTAAAATAGATTAAGAAGTGCAGATGTATAGACTATTACATATCTAGAATTCATCGTACATGACAATAAACTAAATATTTAAGAATAGTCATAAACTAAATAAATGTCTAAAGGAGATAAACATCTTTCCTCTAGAAGATCTGTGTAGGATAGATGGAGTAGTTGACCCTTACATTAGAAATGCAATTGCGTTAGATGTGGGTCCTCGTAGAAGACTTTGGATCAAATCATCAAACATATAAGTTTCCACAATAATTATACAAAAATCACAAACTATACATAATATAAGCAGTCACACACAAGCATGGAATTGCATCTATAGTGAATCACATTGGAATACACAGTGCATCTCACTAGTCATAATATAAGCAGTCACACACAAGCATGGAACAAGATCTATATATACTTTTTATATATATCTTTTTATGTTTTTACATGAGAAAAAAATGATTTTTGAATGTTAGATTGTTTCTAAGATTTTTTTTTCTCTCCAGATCCTACTTATGGGATTTACTAGGTATGTTGTTGTTGTTGTTGTTGTTGTTGTAGATTGTTTCTGTTTTACCCAATTTTTTGTAATTTCTTAGTTATAGGTTTTGTAAATTATCAGTTGGTTTGAATTTTTTTCCCTTCATAAGTTTATTTGATATAGGTAAATTTAATTTGATTCTAGATTTAAATTATTTCTTTTTACCGAGAATCTGAAAAAATGGAAACTTGTTAGGAAACAAATAAACATGTCCAGACCAGCATCTGAGGATTCAAGCAGTATGAATATAGAGAGGCTTGTTAGTACTGGATGGATACTTTTCAATCCAATGATTGATAACCCTATTTATGACTTCTTCGAGGAGGAAGTTCCTCTCAAAATACCAATTTTTGACACTAACGATCACATCTATACCTACTTAATCCATGCATCTTGCCTAACTAGACCAATCAAGTATTCTACACTCTCAAAGCCTACTACCAGAGCACAGAACCAAGATGTTTCTGCTCCTCCCTTGTCATCTACTTAATCCATGCATCTTGGTTCCGTACACCGGTAGTAGGCTTTGGCAGTGTAGAATACTTGATTGGTCTAGGTAGGCAAAATGCATGGATTAAGTAGGTATAGATGTGATCGTTATTATCGAAAATAGGTATTCGAGGAAGAACTTCCTCCTCGAAGAATTCATAAATAGGGTCATCAATCACTGGATCAAAAAGCATCTATTCAGTACCAACGAGCCTCTCTATATTCAGACTGCTTGAGTCCTCAGATGCTGATCTGGACATTTTTATCTGTTTCTTAACAAGTTTCAATTTTTTCAGATTCTCAGTAAAAAAAAATTAAATCTAGAATCAAATTAAATTTATCTATATCAAATAAACTTATGAAGGGAATAAATATTCAAACCAACTGATAATTTACAAAACTTATAACTAAGAAATTACAAAAAATCGGGTAAGATAGAAACAATCTACAACAACAACAACATACCTAGTGAAATCTCATAAGTAGGGTCTGGAGAGAAAAAAAATATTAGACACAATCTAACATTCAAAAATCATTTTTTTCTTATGTAAAAACATAAAAAGATCTATATAAAAAAGTATATATAGATCCTGTTCCATGCTTGTGTGTGACTGCTTATATTATGACTAGTGAGATGCACTGTGTATTCCAATGTGATTCAGTATAGATGTAATTCCATGCTTGTATGTGACTACTTATATTATGTATAGTTTGTGATTTTTTTATATTTATTGTCGCGACTTATATGTTTGATGATGTGATCCAAAGTCTTCTACGAGGATCCACATCTAACGCAATTGCATTTCTAATGTAAGGGTCAACGAGTAGCGCAATTGAGAGGGGAGAGTAGAAAGTATTTGGGAGGAGATCTTATGAGGGGTAGAAGGTTTTAGGAGAATGAATTAAGAGGGGAGGGATATCAACTGAATTAGGGGTTTAGGATAGGTAAAAGGTCATAATTAATAATTAAAATAAACCAAAATTACATAAATATCATTAATGAAACGGGCAAAAATTGGAACCGTCATGTCCATACGGTTGCCTACACGGTCCGTGAGATGTCATGAAAAGCGACTGTGAACCATTACTTAGACATTTTCGTAGAGCCAACACTAGAAATTTATTCGAGGCTAAGGGGTACCGTGTGACACTATACAAGTCATGACATGGACCGTGTGATAGTACTTGAAATAATTTCCATATGACAAAGTTATGAGATGATACTTCCATACATAGAAAAATTTTACGCAACAAGTTACACAGAGGGCCACACAGCTCGTGACATATCACACGGACCGTGTGACTGGTCGTGTGCCCTCACTTGGTCCGAAGTTTCCCCAGTATCAAGTTCCCCCGTTGTGAGCTAGACCAAGTGTCCTTCCACGGGAGGCCACACGCTCCCTGTAGCTTCACACGGCCCGTTTGGGTCTTCCATGGAGTGATGTCTGGAAGTTTCGCTCAGGATGGTACCGAGAGATCCGGTAATGCCGCTCGAAAAATCTGGGTCCTTACATGGATCCACTAGGGATCTAGCCTTAACAAGTCCTCTATTGCTTTCAGGGACTTTAACTCAAGAAGGAACCTCAATGTAATGGTTCTAATCCTCACCTACGCTTGACGACGTAGTTAATGAGTGCGAGTGGGACTTACTCTTACTCATTTCGATGCTCTATACTCCTCCCAAGACTCAATGCTCATAAGACTCCTCAACTCAATCAAATCATCTCAATTTGCCTCATGGAGGCACTTATCAACTCAATTAGTCTCATGGAGAATCTCATCAACTAAATTAGCTCAACTCAATGGTGCCTTTCAGCCAAACATCTCAATTAACTCATAAACTCAGTGCTCATTGAATAACTCAAGGTCTCAGATCATCATTAAGAAGAAGTCATTTAGACGAGACTCCAGAATTCAATTATGAATACTCAAGCGATCATCAATCTTAGTTAACTCAACCTTATACTCACATCAACGTCACAATCAACATACTCAAGTCAAGACTCTAGACTCTATCCCTAGGTTCATTCATACATGCTTTCACAGAATAACATATATGGTTATACATTAACTCTTGAAAATTATTTAATTCAAGAAAACAAGTTTATGATGATCATCAACATATGAAAATACATGTAATCGATATAATTTTCAAGAAAGTATTTCAAAAAACATCTATGAGGACTCATGGACTCTCAACTCCTCTATTGCTATCAATGGGGCACATGGAAGAACAATCACATGCTTTAGTTTAGCCTTACATACCTGGTGTGAAGCTTTTGGACAATTAACCTCAAAGAATTCTCCTCGAACTCCTCAATTCCTCGCTCCTCTTCTCTCCTCTTTAGCCCTAGTCTTATTCACGAACATACAAAGGACTTAGAATAGGGGTTAAAACCATTTTTACGCTCAAAACAACCCATTTAGATCATGTTTTGAGTTTAGGAGGGGTCGGAAAAGGTGTGGAATGCCCCTCATGAAAACTTGAAAAAATAAGTTTGCCTCGGTCATAGGGGTCCGCAACACAGACTAGGTGTACCGGTGTGGATTTTCGCCAAAAATTCTTCGAATGAGTATTCTAATCTCATAGGTAATTTTTGGACAAAATTTAAGTGTTGGTCCATGGCATGTGTGCATCGCACACCTGTCGGGCACTCTCACTAGAATTCGTTTTCGCATCGAAAAATTTATCTTTTGATCCAATTGCTGTAATAATCAACAGATACCGCTTCCCTACTCAATTTTTAATGTTGATCACATATCCGGCCTCGGATTTTTCATCGAAGCAAGATGCGTTATGCGCACATCTCTCCTCTAGGGGTATTTTGGTAATTTTATCAAGTATTACATCATCTCCCCCTTGGAATCATTCGTCCTTAAATGACGAGTAAAGGTGGACATCAAGGTACAAATAGACTCAAGTCTCACTCAATAACTCAGATTCTTGACTCCTCATCAATCTCAACTCATACTCAAGAATAGACACGTCAACTCAAGAATAGATAAATCAGTTTAAGTCAAGGGTAAGGATATTACCTTCAACATTCTCATCATCAGGCATTAATAGATTTAGATATTTAGCTCTCATCTCTTCCTCAGCTTACCATGCGGCTTCATCAATAGATTGATTTCTCCGAAGGACCTTGACTGAGGGTTGATTCTCAACTTGCGAACCGGGCGATCCAAGATTTAGATCGAAATATCCTCGTAGGAAACACTATCCTTTTACTCCAATGCTCTCAACAGGGATCACCAAGGTAGGATCTCCTAAGCATTTCTTCAATATCTAGAGGGTGGAACACAGGATGAATTATGTCTAACTTGAAAGGCAACTCTAGCTCATAATCAGCCTTCCCAATTCTCTTCACAATTTGATAGGGACCAATATAGCGAGGACTCAATTTCCCCTTATTCCCAAATCTCATGAAACCCTTCATAAGTGACACTTTCAAGTATACCCAATCACTCACCTCAAACTCTATGTCTCTTCCCCTTACATCGATGTATGATTTCTGGTGAGTCGATGCAGTCTTCAACCTCTCTTTAATGACCTTTATCTTCTCCATTGACTGATGGATAAGATCAGGTCCAATCAACTCAGCTTCTCCAACCTCAAACCACCTAATTGGTGATAAACATCTCCTCCCATACAAGGCTTCATAGGGAGCCATTGAATGCTTGCATGATAACTCTTGTTATATGTGAATTCAAACAATGGTATGTGATCATCCCAATTTCCTTTGAAGTCAAGGACACATGCACTTATCCTCCAACGTCTAAATTGTACGCTCTGCTTGTCCATCTGTCTGTGGATGAAAGGTTGTACTTAGATTCAGTTTTGTACCTAATCCCTTCTGGAAAGATCTCCAAAATCGGGAGGTGAATTGAGCTCCTCTGTCAAAGATTATGGACAGGGGAACTCCACGTAACCTCACAATGTCACAGATGTACAACTTGGCATACTCCTCTACAGTGTTAGTTGTCTTAAATGCTAAGAACTGAGCGGATTTTGTCATCCTATCCACAATCACCCATATCGAATCATGTTGCTTTCGAGACCTCGGTAAGCCAGTAATGAAGTCTATGTTAACCATCTCCCACTTCCACTCATGAATCTGAAAGTTCTGTGCCAATCCATATGGCCTTTAATGCTCAACTTTAATTTGTTAGAAATAAACTCAGCAATATCCCTCTTCATTCTACTCCACCAATAGACTTCTCTCAATTTGCAATATATCTTGGTAGAGCCAAGATGAATGGAATATCTAGAGCTATGGCCTTCTGCCATAATTCTATCTCAAATACCATCACTATCTGGTATGTACAATCTACTCTGGTATCTCAATACTCCATCTCCCCCTTTAGAGAAGACCATCACTTTTTGTTTATGGACAGCCTCTTTAAACTGAAGTACGACAGGATCTTGGTCTTATTTTTGTTTCACCTCTGCCACTAAATATGAAGCAGACCTATTCTTGACATTGACTCCTCCATCATCATTCTCCTCAAGCTGAATTTTCGATCGAGCCAATCGATGCACTTCCTTTGCTAAATCCTTCTTTCCTTCCTCAACATAGGCCTTTCTACCTATTGACAACCTGTTAAGAGCGTCAGCAACAATGTTAGATTTACCTGGGTGGTAGTGAAAGCTCATGTCATAATCCTTGAGCAACTCCAACCATCTTCTCTGTCGTAGGTAGAGCTCTTTCTGGCTGAAGATATATTGCAACCTTTTATGGTCAGCCAACACATCCATATGCACTCCGTACAAGTAGTGGCACCGGATTTTAAGTGCAAACACCACCGCTGCAAACTCAAGATCATGGGTTGGATAGTTTCTCTCATGAACCTTAAGTTATTTGGAAGCATAGGCTATTACATTCTCTATCTACATAAGCATAAAGCCCAACCCAACTCTTGAAGCATCACAGTATATCACAAAGTCCTTTATCCCATCGGGCAAGGTTAAGAATGATGTAGTAGTCAATCTAGTCTTCCACTCTTGGAAACTCTTCTCACATTCATCAGAACATTGATATTTGACCTTCTTTTAAGTCAACTTTGTCAATGGTGCGGATAGGGAAGAAAATCCATCAACAAATCTGCGGTATAGCTTGCTAACCCCTAGAAACTTCTAATGTCAGTTGGAGAGGTCGGTCTGGGCCAGTTTTTAACCACTTCAAAATTTTGGGCATCTACTCAAATACCATCACCGGAAACAACATAGCCTAGGAAGGCCACTAACTTAAGCCATAACTCAAATTTTGAGAACTTTGCATACAACTCATGGTCCCTAAAATTTTTGAGGACAACTCTGAGATGATTTACGAGCTCTTCCTCATCTCTCAAATACACCAAAATGTCATCGATGAACACAATCACAAACATATCAAGGTATTATCTAAACACCTGATTCATCAAGTTCATGAAGGCTGCAGGTGCATTCATCAACCCATAGGACCTCACCAAGAACTCAAAATGGCCATATCTAGTCCTAAGGGCTATTTTTGGAATATCACATTCCCTCACTTTCAACTGCTGCTAGCCAAATATGAGGTCTATCTTTAAGAAACAAGAGACAATGTGAAGTTGGTCAAACAAATCATCTATCCTGGGGAGAGGATATTTATTCTTTATCGTGACCTTGTTCAGTTGCCTATAATTGATACGCATTCTGAGAGACCCATCTTTCATTCACACAAATAGGATAGGAGCACCCTAAAGAGAAACACACAGCCTGATAAAGCCCTTCTCTAACAAATCTCTCAACTTCTATTTCAATTCTTTCAACTCAGTGGGGGTCATCCTATAAGGTGGAATAAGATAGGTTGGGTATCGGGGGAACATCAATCTCAAAGTCAACATTTCTATCAGGAGGGACTCTAGGAAGATCCTTACAAAACAGTTCAGGGAACTCATTCAAAATCAGAACTGACTCAAGGGTAGGAGACTCAACATCATTAGAATTAAGTCGCACGAGGTGATAGATACAACCTTTGGAAATTAGCTTTCTTACCCTAAGGTAGGAGATAAACTTTCCCTTAGTTGCAACAGAATCACCCGTCCACTCTAGAACTAGTTCATTCAGGAATTGAAACTTAACAGCTCAGGCTATGCAGTCAATAGAGGCATAACAGGCGTGCAGCTAATCCATGCCTAGGATTACATCAAAATCAGTTATCTCTAATTTAACCAAATCAATAAGTGTATCCTTATGATGGATGGACACTACACAAGCTCTATAGATTCTCTCAGTTCGAATAGACTCAGCTATTAGAGTAGAAACATCAAAGGGTTCAAGCAGACTATCAGGGGTTCTATCAAATTATTTTGGCACATAAGGAGTTACAAATGATAGTGTGGCACCAAGATCCACCAAAACAAAACAATCAAGAGTAAAGACTCAAATCATACCTGTCATAGCATCTGGGGAGTTCTCCTGATATTCGCGACTACCCATGGCATACAAACGGTTTGTAGCTTTGCCTTCGCCTGACGTAGTACCTTTCTAGTTTCCTCTGGATGGTGGGGCTGGTGCGGAAGATTAAGCTCCATCAGCCCACTTTAGATGCTCTCTCTAAAAGTGACTCACTTGGCCCTACTTGAAACAAGCATTGCTCCCCTCTAGGCATCTACCCAAGTGTAATTTGTCACACATAACACATAGTGGCTTACCCTGTGAACCTTGAGCCACACTAGCCTGTGACCTGTGACTGAGTTCCCTGGACTCCAAAGTTCTAAGACCACTATTCATTCGTGGTTTTGGGAATAGGGCTACTAGCAGATGATGGTGCTAGACCGGACTAGAATTTGTTGCCATTCCCTCTCTTTCCAACCTCATGGCTAGATGTCTTAGCCCTCTTACATCTGAACTCTTCTCTGTCATGTTGTCTCTCCTCATTAGATTGTTGCACATAGGTCATCAACCTCCCGATGTCTGTATCACTCACAAGAATTTCTCCCCTCCCATCTTCCTTTTGCCCTCTATTCAACCCATCAACATGCATCCTCATTCTCTTCCTCATATCAGTAACCCAGAGCATAATGAGATAGCTGAGTGAACTTCAGCCCATACTCTTGCACAATCATAGGGCCCTGTTTCGGATTAAAGAACTCTCTTACCTTAGCCTCCCTTCGTTCTCTTGGAAAGAAGTGCCCCAAGAAAGCTTCCTCAAACACTACCGAAGTCGACAATGTGGCTTTCTCTCTTCTACCCTTCTTCCATTGATCATATCATAGTCTGGCCACACCTTTGAATTGGTAGGAAGCTAGTTCAACTCTATCAGCATTAGCCACATGCATCACTTGGAACACTTTTTAAAGCCCTTCACGTAGTTGTTAGGATCCTCAGTAGATGCAGACCTTGTGAACTCAGGCGGATTCATCCTCAAGAATTCCCAAACTCAAGATGTGTCCTGTGCATCCTGGCTACCTTCTCCATTCCTCGCAGCAGGTGTTGTGAAAGCCTGGGATAGAGTTTGGATAACCTAGCAAAGCTCAGCATTTAAAACCTCATGTTGCGGGGGCTGCTCAACAGGGACAGCTGGATTCAAAGGCTCATCATGTCCTTGAGGCTCGGGTGGGCTAACATTCTGCCTAGTAGGATGCCCTCTACATCTGACTGCTTTTCTAGGAGGCATGATCTCAATTCTACAACTCGTAGAGCACGAATTAGAAGGGAGTTTCATAGAGTGTTAACTCTATCGCATGAATCAGATCATGAAATAAGTGTAAACATTCCTTATATACTATAGCTTCCTTCTTATGAAGTGTGGTGCACAACACACACATAAATAACAATATACTAGATACACTTCGTAGACTCCCTAGGACTTACTCTTACTCATTTTGGTGCTCGATACTTCTCCCAGGATTCGATGCTCGTAAGACTCCTCAACTCAATCAAATCATCTCAATTAGCCTCATAGAGGAACTCATCAACTCAACTAATGTCATGGAGAATCTCATCAACTCAACTCAACGGTGCCTTTCAGCCAAACATCTCAATTAGCTCATCAACTCAGTGCTCATTGAATAACTCAAGCACTAAGATCATCATTAAGAAGAAGTCATTTAGACAAGACTCTAAAATTCAATTATGAATACCAAAGGGATTATCAAGCTCCGTTAACTCAACCTCATACTCACATCAACATATATCACGATCAACGTACTTAAGTTAAGGCTCTAGACTCCATCCCTAGATTCATTCATACATGCTTTCACAGAATAACATATAAGGTTATTCATTAACTCATGAAAAGTATTTAATTCTAGAAAACAAGTTTATGATGATCGTCAACATATGAAAATACATGTAATAGATATAACTTTCAAGAAAATATTCAAGAAAGTATTTCAAAAAACATCTATGGGGACGCATGGACTCTCAACTCCTCTATTACCATCAATGGGGCACATGAGAGAATAATCTCATGCTTTAGATAAGTCTCACATACGCGGTGTGAAGCTTTTGGACAATCAACGTTAAAGAATTCTCCTCAAACTCCTCAATTCTTCGCTCCTCTTCTCTCCTCTTTAGCCCTAGTTTTTCTCAAGAACTTAAAATGGGGTTTAAACCCCTTTTTACGCTCAAAACAACCCATTTGAGTTTAGGAGGGGTTGGGAAACGTATGGAATGCCTCTCATGAAAAATAAAAAAAATATGTTTGCCTCGGGCATAGGGGTCCCTGGCACAGACTGGGTGTCTCGAAGTGGATTTTCACCAAAAATTCTTCGAACGAGTTTTATAATCCCACAGAAAGTTTTTGGACAAAATTTATGTGTTGGTCTGCAGCGGGTGCGAGTTGCGTACCTATGGCGCACCCTCACTAGAATTCGTTTTCGCATCAAAAAATTATCTTTTGATACAGTTTCCCCAAAAAATCAACCGATGCAGCTTTCCCACTCAATTTTTTTATGCTGATCGCATATTCAGCCTTGAATTTTCTATCGCAGCATGGGAAGACACGTTATGCGTGCATATCTCCTTTAGGGGTATTTTGATAATTTTACCGGGTGTTACAGTCATCATGTGGCTACTCAACATGTTATCATTGTGGAAACTGGAGAGGTAACTTGCTTTTATTTTATTAGTGTCTATCTATCTGGAAATGTGCCTCACGCTTTGGTTTAATATAATTTTTGTATTATAAATATTAAATTTTAGATGGTGTATGGATATTTTTGGATCCCGAACCATAAAATTATAAATCTTAATTGAACATCTAAAAGGTTGGCATAATTAATAATTCATTTGTCGGGGAAGATGAAATTTATTTTGAAAATTTTAATTAGCAAAAATACTATTTCCAAAAATCAATGATGTCTAAATGATGATTTTAAATTCCCAAAAAAGTCCGTATTGTTTTATCTTCACTATTCATTAAGATATGTATTAAATAATAGAGTTGGTGAACTCAATTTTGAGAAATTGAAGTAAAAAAAAATCTTAATAAGTAAAGTTGGCCCATTTTTATAAACACCACAAAGACAAAGCATACTTAATAAGTTAATATGAAGTTCATTGCTAGATTTAAAATTTCCGTAAGTTCCTTTTGAGGAAGAATCCATAACTATGTGTTGCTCATCTCCCTTATATGGTGGTTATGGCAGAATTTGCTTTCCTCTATAGCTAGTAATATGAAGAAGGTTGGGATGAGCACAATGCGAGTAGTACTAATCCCAACCTGATGTCTGCATAAGTTGAGACTTTCTTATTCTTCAACAATTGCTGATGTTGGGCAGTAGAATTTTACGGATTAATTCTCTTGAGACGTTAGTGGATCTAAAACTTCCAGTTCTAGTATGTAGAATTTTTTTGTCACTACTTTCATCTTTCCTAACTGATCTTAGCCGTGATCATTCGCCATGATTTAATATTTATATTCTACTGTATTGTAGTTATCTGTATACTAGTTGGATTTTTAGTTGGTGAAGATTGGATGGTCAGTCATTTCCGTTATATTGTACTTTTAAAATCCAACAACCTTTTTAAATGTTGATTATCCTGCTTTTGTGTCACGGATCAATAAAAAAATGTCTCCTTTATGTGTAGGATAAGACTTGAGTACATCGTACACTCCTTAGACCCCACTTGTGGCATTTACACTAGGTTTTGGTTGTTTCCATGAATGTGTTTTTAGCTTTTTAGTTTTTTTACATTTATGTAGATTTACTTCTTCTTCCTTACACTAGCCAAAAAGAATCTTCTCTACTTGACTATAATTTTTAGATTTGACTTTTTGTATCTTTCACTTGACATTAAATGCAATATATATCCTTACTTCTATAAGGGGTAAATCTTTCGGTTGAATAGGTCAACAACGTGTCCCACTTTTATGATAGGCACAGATCGATGCTTTTGAGACCTATGGTTAAATAGGATAAATGTGTTATTTTTATTGTACCATTTCTAACGGTTGTTGGAGTTCCATAATGAGACAAGTTGCATGTGCTTTCCTGATATAGTTCAATCCCATTAAGAGCTTGCTGAATGGAGCAAAATCATCAAGATGTTGTCACACTTAAAGAGATGTAGCAAAATGTTATTCATGGTTCTGAACTAGCTGACTTGAATAATGTGAATAGAGAGCCAAATGCTTAGAGAGTTTCTACTTCCTTGACATCATGGAGACTCCGACTCAGAAATTGACAAAGGTTACTTTTTTCAGCAGGGGAACAAGAAAATCAGATTGGAGAGTATGAGGAGAATCATGGGGAAAATGCTCACAACCACTTAGTTATTTATGATCCTGTTGTCGCTATTGCTGCTGAGGTTAAACATCTCCGAGCTTGAAGAAAGTCTTTACCAAGTTATTCATCGAGAATTTTTCCAACTATAGGGCATTTGTTGAGCAGTGTGATAAGTGCTACAAATGGAAATACAAACATACAAGGGAGAAGTATGAAGAAATAAGGGAGCACATATTGGAACAGCTCTCGAGTATAAATCATGTGATTGTGTTGTTGCAGGTGTGACATACAACTAGAGGGACACTTTTTCTTTGTAGAGGGTGGGACTATAAATACTTTTTAGAGATTTGATTGTGTTGTTGCAGGTGTTACATACATTAAGAATCTAAGTTCAATCTTTTAAACCTGCATCTTATGATTAGGTGATATAGTCAGCAGGATATTAAATTGGGTCTTGAGGTTGAAAAAAGTGTAAAATGTTATGTACAAATGATAATATACCTTTTTCCATTTTGAGAGGAGCAGCCCGATTAATAAACATAAATTGTTCCTCCACCAATACTTGATAAATGTCCCTCCAATTTGTTCTTCCAGCATCTCTCTAAGTAATTCTGCACCTCTTTTGTTAATGCCACACCTCTTAACAGTGTTGTATGGAATCTAGGAGGATAGTCGAGGTAAGCATATACATTTGGTGAAATTTTGGATCTGTTTTGTTAATGCTACACCTCTTTTGTTAATGTGCGCTGTTTGCATTCTCTTGCTCAAAGGTACATTTCCTTTAACATTAGAAGTGATGTTGTTTCTTTCCCTTTCATTTCCAGGATCTATTCTTTTAATATCCTTGCTTGTCTCAGTTGCTTTACTGTTAGGTAAAAGCTCTCTAGCTGCAAGTGTGTTTTCTTGACATATTTCATCAACTTAGATAGCAAGGGTTGCACGATTACGTGATTTAAGATTAGTTCCAAGAATGTTTCCTTGACATTGTTTTAAAGCTTCTTTAATGGAACCAACAGCATTGTTGTAGCTCTCCTGAGTCGATGGTCCCTCTTCACCCAATATTATTGCTCGTGAACACAAATTATTATAACAACGGACTTTAGCTTGCGCATCATCCAGTCCTTCGTTGATGGAATGCCTGCTTGTGGCAGTATGTAGTTTTGGTCCAACATTGCAATATATACTTAGAATATTGATGACACCATACATTTGAAGAACCACAAAAGCATGTCTATAAAGGTAACCTTTGTACTCAAATGAACCGCATGAGAAATATATGTCTGACTTTGGTGAGTTCCACTACATCACAAAGTCCTGATTTGCATCAAAATCTTCTGATTCTTTTTTAAGATGGCATGAAGAGGCTCCTAATACTTCAACTTTGAACTTCTTGAATATTTCATGAGCATATACACGCAACATCTGTTTTTCGAAGGGGAAGGGAACTTAAGCTCAGGTATCTCATGCCAAGCGTCAAATTTAGTTTTGGCTTCCACTTCGTACTAGTCCTCAAGAAATAACTAATGTTGTCCAATAAACTCTCCAAGAGATATTTCACTTTGGATATATTTGTCAATGAAAGAGTTTATGCTTGCAGTTCTTGAAGCCATAGATAGGCTGGAAAAAAAATAGGATGTCCGCATTAATGTTGATGTTGTCATTTTGATCAAATAACAAAATTCTTCGACCTTGTCATCAACCCATTGCCAGGCACCATGTCCGCATCAAACATAGGAATGTATTCATGGTGTCATCAGCAAATAGTGCATAACCAAGATGGGTTATTAATACTCCATAGTAGCTTGGTTACTAAACCATCACAATTTCTGAGCACCGTGAACTTTTGTCTTTTCCACATCAGAATGGTACTTTATTCAATCCAATTTACATGTCTTACTTTTCTTTTAGATGTGTCGCAAAAACAATGTATCCTATCAAATGACTCCTAAATACTTATATCTAATGAAAATCTTGATTGGGATCATGTTTCACAGACAATTTCTGTTATTCAGAAAATTTAAGCAAATTTTAAATATACATTGATTTTAACTTTTAGATATTGTACACCAAGTAAATCTCATCTAAATTAGTTAAAAAAAAAACATACGTAAGCAAGTTGACATTCAATGTAATTGAAAAGAGAGCTTTCAATGAATCAAGTAATTTGTATTAGAGCTCTAAATTTCTAACTCACCTTATGAATATCACTTTCTTGCAATAATATTTTTTGTTGCTAAATAATAATGATTTATGGCAAAAACGTTTTTGGTTGTGCAAGCTTTTACCATCAACTTTATCATCATAATATTCTTACACCAATTTTTTTCTTGTTGTCAAAAGTATTCTTGGCCTGGCGACAACATTGAATATATTGCGACAAAAATTGTGACACCCATAACTCTATTCCTACAAGTACACATGTTTCAAGCCTCATTCTTATATGTGGGAAGTGTATTAGGTTCATAAAATCCCTCTAGTACTTAGCTGAGTGCAAAACTTTCCTATAAATAAAGTTTCTAGTGTTAGATTATGCAAGGGTCAACTTTAAATGATCCTAACTCTTAGCACTCGAATAATGAGGAGGCCCATGACCTTCCAAATGAGAGCTCTTTGAATTAGCTTTCTAACACAACTAATTTCACCTCATCTGGAGTTTAGAGTCAAAGGTTATGATCGTTTTACTGAAAACTGCCAAAGCAGAGTTGTATGTACGAGATGACGTACGGGTCGTGGATTAATGTATGGCTCGTCTGCAAACTCATGGAGAATCCTGAAAATTTATTTTTTGGTCCCAGATTTTACTGACCAATCTACGGGTTATAGAAACTTCTACGGGCCGTAGATTGGCATGTAAAAATGATCCAAAGACCCCGAAATTGGCACAACAGTTTACGAAAGGGTGCCTACCGGTCGTGGAAGTTTCTACGGGCCATAGGTAGGCCAGCAGACGACTTTTGACAGCTTTTTGAGAAGGTTATTTTGGTCTTTTTCTACCCTTTCAAAGCCTAAATTTGACGTTTTTACACCTAAATAAAGCCCTACACATGTCAGTTCAACCATTTTACACTAAAACACCTATCTAACTTAGAGCAAGGATTCAAAGGAGAAAAAGGCTAGGATTTGAAGCGAAAACTTGAGAATTCTTCCGAGCTATCTCAAGATTCAAAACTTCCAAGTATGTAAGGCTAACCAAAATATGTATTGCATTCCTTCATGTGCCCCATAACCTAAACCGATGTAGTTGTGACTGAATTTAGTCTCCCATGAATGTTTCTTGAAGGGTTTTCTTAAATTCTAATGTATCTCTATATAATTTCGCATGAATTACAGTTTTTGTGAATTAAATGCTTGAATTAGATTATTTTGCCTTACTATATGAACCCTACAATGAATTCTTGTTAATTTTACATATTTTACTTAAATGAGCATGCATGAGTATAATTTGAGCCTAAAGAGTCTATGGAGTCCCTAAATGCTTTAACTCAACTATTGTTTTTCTGAATGTTATGAGTTAGAATGATACATAATAGAGTCTCTATGAGGCAAGCTGAACTTTGAAAGAACGTAACCAAAGTGTTGATAGTTGATGTGATGAACTGAGTTGACAAATGTCTAGTGAGACTAGATGAATGAGTTAACCATAAGGTTGATGTGTTATAAACATATTGAGTCTTCGAAGGAGTATTAAGCACCGAATTGAGTAAGAGTAAGTCCGACTCGAACTCAATAATGACTTATCTTGCATGGAGAGAATTAAACCAGATTTTTCCTATTGTCCCAGAAAGAGGACTTGATGTTACTTATTTTAGATCAACTGACGGGATGTCCTATACCCTGACAAGGTATTCTGAGTACTCTGAGTGGATTGGATTAGATTGTATATGAGTGGTCATTGTCTAAACTGTATTCCTACTTTATACTTTTTACTAGATGATTGAGTTTTCTACTTCTTGAGTTGAGCTATTTGAGTTGATGTTATTCTTCCTTTATATGTTTCTCTCTGCCATTTTACATACTCGTATATTCCACGTATTGAGATCCATTTGGGCCTGCATCTTTTCATAATAGAGAGACAGGTAGTCATCAACAAGGGCCCCGTCGAGGACCTGTTTGCATTCAGCTAATTAGTGAGTCCTCCCTTGCTTTAAGAGGATATCATGTTTTTCATTCTAGATTTGAGTATTAGACTTATTTTATTCTATTTAAAGGTAGTCATGGGTTTGTCATAGGCACTATTTGTCAGATGTTTTAGAAACTTCATAGACAAGATCATTAAGTTATGATTGGATTATGCTTTGACTAGTTTCTTTCATACTAGTCTTACTTAGTTTATGGATAAAATGTTTGGCATTTGGCCTTTATTTATCATCTTTCATTTCTTTTCTTTAAGTATTCTTACACACTGATAATGTGATTGAACGAATGTGATGAGGCTGAATGGTTCTCTTGGGGACTAACAATAGTCTCTGAGTGCCGGCCACGCCAAGGGTATCTTCCCGGGGCGTGACAAACATGGTATCAGAGCACAAGGTTCAAGTGTCCTAGGAGTCTATGGATCGGAGTCGTGTCTAGTAGAGTCTTGTTTATGGATATGTTGTGCACACTTTAAAAGTAGGAGGCTATAGGATAGTAGGAATTGTTACACTTTCTTGTATTTTGAGTTCGTGCAATAGACTTTAACTCTATTAAAGTATCTATCTAATTCATGCATTGCATCATGCCTCCTAAGTGTACCGCCACCCAAAGAGATGTCTCAGCTCGCAACACTGAGAATCCTTCACAAAAGGTGTCTCCTTAGATGGAGACGAGAGGCCAGGGTCGATGCGCTAGAGTCACTAGGGCATCCTAGATCCCTACTACTTCACCTATTCCTACTACAGAGGCTGATTTCAGAGAAGCTATCACAATGCTCACCCAAATGGTATCCGCAATTGGAGTTCACAAACTCTTAGCTCTAGCTCTTAAGAGCCAACTACTACGATGAGACCTCAAGATATTTTGAGGATGAAGCCACCAATCTTCATAGGTTCTAAGGTTGAGGAAAACCCCTAAACCTTTATTGATGAGATGTGGAAGGTGTTGAAAGATATGCATGTGATGGAGATTGAGGGAGTTGAACTTTCTTGCTTCCTATCAACTCAAGGATATGGCAAATATTTGGTACTATTAGTGGGAAAAGAGTCGAGGTGAGGATGTTGATCCTGCCATTTGGGATGACTTTGACAGTGTGTTTCTTGATCACTTCTTTCCATGAGAGTTGAGTGAAGCGAAGGTTGAGGAGTTTATTAACTTGAAGTAGCGGGGGGTTACTGTCAAAGAATATAGCCTCAAGTTCATACAACTATCCAGATATGCTCCAGAGATAGTCCCTGATATGAGATCTAGGATGAGAAAGTCCATATTTGGCTTGGACAAGCATGTGAAAAAGGAGTGCGAAGCAACGTTGCAAATTTCATACATGGACATCTCTAGGATTATGGTCTATGCTTCACAACTTGAGGAGGATAACAAGAGAGATAGGAAGGAGCACTTGAGCAAGAAGGCTAAGTCAACAGGCATGATCCTAGCAAGCATAAACAATTTAAGGGGGATAGTTCCTACTTTCAGAAGAGGTCTCCAAATTATGCACCATCATTGGTAAGTGAACCAGCTTCGAGTAACAAGTATGATCAGAAGTCTCAGGGCCATCAGAATTCAAGAGTTCAGGGTTCTCAATCCCAAGCTAGTCTGACTCAAGCTTCGAGGGGGAAACCACTATGTGTCAAGTATGGTAAACTCCACCTAGGTTAGTGTCATGAGGGCACCAATGTTGGTTATAGGTGTGGACAGACAAGTCATTTCTAGAATGAGTGCCCAATGAGGAGACAGGTGATAGAGGTAATAAAGCTCAGTCTTCAGCAGCACCACAGAGAGGTTCCACAACTAATACGGGCACGGGTACAAGACATTTGTATGTGATGGGAAATCGATATGATCAGGAAGTTTCACGAGATGTTATCACAGGTATGCTTCGAGTCATTTCCTATGATGTGTATGCCTTGCTTGACCCAGGTGCCACTTTACCATTTGTAGCTCCATATATAGCAAATAAGTTTGACATACTTCCTGAATGTCTTCTTGAGCTCTTCCGTGTTTCCACTCCTATTGGCGAGTCTATCTTAGCTGAAAAGGCATATAGAGATTGCACGGTATCTATCTAGCGTATAGATATTTTGGCAGACTTAGTTGAGTTAGAGATTTTTTACTTTGACGTGATTCTTGGCATAGACTGGCTTCATTCATGTTATGCCTCTATCAATTGTAGAACCCGGACCATCTAATTCCAATTTCCAAATAAGCCTATTGTAGTGGAAGGGTAGTTCTGCAGTGCCCAAGGGTATGTTTATTTCCTACCTTAGGTGCAGAAATTAATGTCTAAAGGATGTATATATCACTTTATGCGAGTTAAGGCTGATAATGTAGAGTCTCCACCTTTCAAGTCAGTTCCAGTTGTCAATGAGTTTCCTTATGTCTTCCCTGATGATTTTCCTAGAGTCCCTCCTAAAAGGGAGATTGACTTTGGGATCGATGTTCTCCCCGATACTCAAACCATCTCTATTATTCCATATAGAATGGCTCCCGCAAAGTTGAAAGATCTCTTGGATAAGGGATTTATTAGGCCGAGTGTCACTTCGTGGGGCATTCCTATCCTATTTGTTTGAAAGAAAGATAGTTCCCTCAGAATGTGTATAGATTATCACTAGTTTAATAAGGTGACCATTATGAACAAATATCCCCTTCCAAGGATCGACGACTTGTTTGACCAACTTCAGGATGCCACTGTTTTCTCCAAGATGGACCTCAGATCAGGCTACCACAAGTTGAAAGTGAGATAATATAACATCCCGAAGATAGCTTTTAGTACCTCATATGGTCACTTTCTGTTTCTGGTAATATCCTTCAGATAGATCAATGCTTCTGTTGCTTCCAATGGACTTAATGAACAGAGTATTAAGACATTACCTTGACATGTTTATGATTATGTTCATCGATGATATTCTGGTGTACTCCAGAGATGAGGAAGAGCATGTCGATCACCTCCGTATTATTCTTCAAACCCTCAAGGATAAGGAGTTGGATGCCAAATTTTCAAAATATGAGTTATGGCTTAAATTAGTGTCATTTTGAGTCCATGTTGTCTCAGGTGATGGTATTCGAGTAGATATGTAGAAGATTGGGGCAGTTAAAAACTGGCCTAGACCCATCTCTGCGACTGGCATAAGAAGTTTTCTGGGTTTGGGTGGTTACTAGCGTAGATTTATTGAGGGATTATCTTTTATATCCCCACCATTGACTAAGCTGACTCAAAATAAAGCTAATTTTCAGTGGTCCAACGAGTGTGAGAAGATTTTATAAGAGTTGAAAACAAAATTGACGACTGCGCCAGTGTTGACTCTACCTTAAGGACTGATGATTTTGTGATATATTGTGATGCTTCTAGAGTGGGGTTGAGATGTGTTCTGATACAGAGAGGTAAGGTCTTAGCCTATGCTTCCACAATACTCAAGAATAATGAGAGGAACTATCCAACTCACGACTTGGAATTGGTTGCGGTGGTGTTTGCACTCAAGATTTGGTACCACTACTTATATGGAGCACATGTAGATGTATTCACAGGCCACAAGAGGCTACAATATGTATTCACCCGAAAAGAGCTTAGCTTGAGGCAGAGGAGATGGCATGAGCTGCTCAAGGACTACGACGTGAGCATCCTCTACCATCAATGTAAAGCTAATGTTGTTGCTAATACTCTTAGCAAGTTCTTTATGGGAAGCGCTGCTCATGTTGAAGAAGAGAAGAAAGATTTGGCCAAAGAGGTGCATAGACTAGCGCGATTAGGAGTTCAACTCGATGAATCTAGTGAAGGTGGAATACTTGTGCATAAGGAGTTTACATCATCCCTTGTAGTAGAGGTAAAGGAGAAGCAAGATCAAGATCCCATCTTACTCTATTTTAAGGAAGATGTACATAAGCAATAAGTGATGACATTCGTTAAAGGGGGAGATAGGGTATCAACATATCAAAGTAGATTGTGTGTTCAGGACATTGATGGTATTTGAGAAAGGATCATGGCAGAAGCCAATAACTCTAGATATTCCATCCATCCAGGGCTTACCAAAATGTACCGCGACTTGAGAGAGGTTTATTGGTGGAGTGGGATGAAGAGAGACATTGCAAACTTTGTTTATAAGTGCCCAAATGCCAACAAGTAAAAGTTGAGATCCAAAGGCCATATGGAGTAGCTTAGAATTTTGAAATTCTAGAATGGAAGTGGGAGATAGTCAATATTGATTTTATCACAGGCGTACCAAGGTCTCACAAACATCATGATTCAATCTGGGTAATCGTTTATAGGATGACGAAATCAAACTCACTTCTTAGTGGTAAAGACTACTAACACAACAAATGACTGTGCCCGATTGTATATCCAAGAGATTTTCAGATTGCATGGAGTTCCTTTTTCCATTTTATTAGATAGAGAAGCTCAATTCACTGCCCAATTCTCGAAGTCCTTTTAGAAAGGCCTATGTTCAAAGGTGAACTATAGTACTGCCATCCACCCTTCCACCGATGGCCAGGCAAAGCATGTAATACAGACCTTAGAAGACATGTTGAGAGAATTATCATCGACTTCAGGTCATTGGGATGACTATTTTCCTCTGATTGAGTTTGCCTACAACAATAGCTTTTATTCGAGCATCCAAATGGCTCTTTATGAGGCCCTCTATGGTAAAAGATGTAGATCATTGATTAGATGATTCGAGGTAGGTGAAGCATGGTTGATTGGGAAAAACTTGGTACACAAAGCTATGGAGAAGGTAAATATTATCCAAGAGAGATTTAGAACTGCACAGAGTCACTAGAAGTCCTACACTAACGTTAGGAGAAGGGACCTAGAGTTTGAAGTGAACGATTTCGTATACTTAAAAGTGTAACCCTTAAAAGGTGTAATGAGATTCTGGAAGAATGGAAACTTTAGTACTCTATACATTGGTTCCTACCAAATTTAGAAGAAAGTGGGAAACGTAGCACATGCGTTGGAGCTACCACAAGAGCTGGCAGCCATACATCCGGTCTTTCACTTTTCTATTCTTAAGAAGTGTTTGGGATATCCATCCTTGGTTGTGTCTGTTTAAAGCATTTGAGTGAAGGATAGTTTGAGTTATGAAGAGACCCTAATCCAAATCCTTGAACGTCAAGTTCCCAAGTTGATAACTAAAGAGGTTGCTTTGTAAAAGTGTTGTGGAGAAGTCAATCCATTGAAGAGGCTACCGGGGAAGCTGAAGAGGATATGAAGGCTAGATACCCTCATCTATTCGTGCCTTATAATGATGAAATTTATGGCAATGATCCATTTCTATTCGGAGTTATTTTTCAATTGTTGAGTTGAGTCCTTATCTCTGAGTTGATGCTTGTGTTGTCTATGAGTATTTGAATATGCATGTCTTTAATTGTATTTGTGCCTAATGATGATGTTAGAAGTAGTCTTTCAATTCTGAATCCTAAGTTGAAGTTGATTTTTGGAGTGTAAGTATTCGCATATCAGAGTATTTGAGTTCCTACTTGATAGGTCTCCTAGTTGCTCATCATTCGAGGATGACTGATCCCAAGGGGGATATATTGTGAAACCCCATAACTCTATTTCTACATGTACCCATGTTTCAAGATTCATTCTTATATATGGCAAATGTGTTAGGGTCATAAAAGACCTCTAGTACATAGTTGAGTTCAAAACATTCCTACAAATTGTGTTTCTAGTGTTGGATTATGCAAGGGTCAACTTTAAATGATCATAACTCTTAGCACACAAAGAATTAGATGTCCGATGACCTACCAAATGAACGCTCTTTGAATTATCTTTCCAATACAACTAACTTCACCTCATTTGGAGTTTGGAGTCAAACGTTATAGCCATTTTACTGAAGACTACCATAGTAGAGTTATATCTACGAGATAACTTACGGGCCATGGATTAATGTACAGCCCCTCTGCTAACTCGTGGAAAAAGACCTAAAAATTCATTTATTGGTTTCATATTTTACGGACCGATCTACAGGTTGTAGAAAATTTTACAGGTCGTAGATTGGGGTCGTGAAAGTGACCTAGAGACCTCGAAATTGTCCCAAAAGTTTACGGAAGGGTCCCTATAGACCGTGGAAGTTTCTACAGGCCGTAGGTGGGCCCATAGATGACTTTTGAAAGTTTTTTAAGAAAGGTTATATTGGTCTTTCTCCATCCTTTCAGAGCCTAAGCCTTACATTTATACACCTAAATAAAGCCTTAAACATGTTAGTTCAACCACTTTATGCTAAAACACCCTCTCCAACTTAGAGCAAGCTTACAAAGAAGGAAAAGGCGAGGGTTTGAAGCGAAAAATTGAGTATTCTTCCAAGTCATCTCAAGATTCAAAACATTCAAGTATGTAAAGCTAACTAAAACATGGATTATGTTATTTCATGTGCCCCATAGCCTGAATTGATGGAGTTGTGAGTGAATTGAGTCTCTCATGAATGTTTCTTGAAGATTTTTCTTTAATTCTAATGTATCTCTACATAATTTTGCATGAATTACAGTTTTTGTGAATTAAATGCTTCAATTGGATCATTTTACCTTACTACATGAACCATAGCATACATTCTTATTATGTTTACATGTTTTACTTAAATGAGCATGCATGAGTATAATTGAGCCTAAAGAGTCTATGGAGTCCCTAAATTCTTTAACTCTACTATTGTATTCTTGAGTGATATGAGTTAGAATGATGCATGATAGAATCTCTATGAGTCAAGAGCTGAACCTTAAAAGAATGTAACCAAAGAGTTGATAGTTGATGTGATGAACTGAGTTGACAAATATCCAATGAGACTAGATGAATGAGTTTACCATAGGGTTGATGTCTTATGAGCATATTGAATCTTGATAGGAGTACTGAGCACCGAATTGAGTAAGAGTAAGTCCAACTCGAACTCAATAACTACATAGCTGGTGTAGGAGAGGATTGAACTGTAAAACTTGATGTTTCTATTGTCCCAAAAACAGGACTTAATGTTACTGATTTTTGATCCACTGATGGGATGTCCTTTACCCTTGCAAGGTATTGGATGGATGTGGCAATTACATCACCTCGTTGTATCATTATTGGCTCGAAGGTGATGGTTGTCGGTTATTGAAACTCCCATAAAGGCCCTGATAGTACTCTGAGTGGATTGGATTAGATGGTATATGAGTGGTCATTGTCTAAACTATATTCCTACTTCTGACTTTTGACTAGCTTATTAAGTTTTCTACTTCTTGAGACGAGCTATTTGAGTGGATGTTGTTCTTCCTTTATATGTTTCTTTCTGTTATTTTACATACTCATACATTCCACGTACTGATGTCTATTTGCGCTTGCATCTTTTCATGATGCAGCACTAAGTGGCATCAATACATAGAATGTACGGTTTGACGTTGGGGTCTTTTTCTCTTTGAGTTGAGTTAGCATTTACATTTGCTCACAATTGATGTTTAGTTTGAGTTTTCTTGGCCATTGGCTCTTCTTATCGATATAGAATGATAGACGTAACCCACTGCTTTATCCTAATTCCGCTATGCTTGATTTTGAGTGATTATCTTGAGATCGAGCGGTTCACTTGGGGAAAAGCAATAGTCTCTAGGAGCCGGCCACGCCTAGGGTACCCTGCCGAGGCATGACCAACTTGGTATCAGAGCACAGAGTTCAAGAGTCCTAGGGAGTCTATGAAGCCCTGTCTAGTAGAGTCGTTTTTATTTATGTGTCGTGCACCACATTTCCTAAACAGAAGGCTATAGGACATTAGGAATGGTTACACTTCTTTGATATTCTAAGTTCGTGCGATAGAGTTTGACTCTATGAAACTCTTTTATAATTCATGTGTTGCGTGTTTGCAGACCATACCTCCTAAATGCACTACTGCCCAGAGAGATGCCTCAGCCCCAACTGCTAAATATCCCCCACTAGAGGTCCCTACCCAGCCTGAGATGAGGAGACGGGGCCGACCTGCCAGAACTACTGAGATCCCACAAGCACCACCTGCTCAGTGAACCTCCACTTCAGAAGTAGACTTTAGGGGAATCATTGTAATGCTCACTCAGTTGGTGGCCTCCCAGAGTAATAGCCAAGGTCCCCAGGCCCCTAGCTCTAGCTCCCAAGAGCCTACAACTGCAACCAGGCTCAGAGATTTCCTGAGGATGAACTCACCAGTCTATACAGGGTCGAAGGTTGAGGAGGACCCACAAAGTTTTATTAATGAGATGTGTAAAATTTTGAGGCTTATGCATGCTAATGAGGTTGGGGGAGTTGAGTTGGTCTCTTATCAACTTAAGGATGTTGCTAATGTCTTGTATAACCAGTGGGAAGATGCTAGAGATAAGGATGTTGAACCTGCTAAGTGGGAGGAGTTTGAGAGTAGTTTCCTCGATTACTCATTCCCCAGGAGGTGAGGGAGGTGAAGGTTGAGGAGTTCATGAACCTGAAGCAAGAGAGGATGATCATCAAGGAGTGCTGCCTCAAGTTCATTTAGCTATCATGATATTCCCCAGAGATGGTCCTTGATATGAGGGTGAGGATAAGGAAGTTCATCTATGGATTAGGCAGGTATGTAAAGAGATAGTGTAAGGCAGCATTGCTGATTCCAGGTATGGACATTTCTAGACTCATGGTCTATGCCCAGTAAACTGATGAGGATAAGAATAATGACAGAGAAGAGCAACAGAGTAAGAAGCTCAAATCGGCAGGGCATGAGACTAGCCAACAGAAGCAGAATAAGGGTGATAGAACCTATTTCCAAAAGAGGTCTTCTAACTATGCACCCTCTGTGGAAAGTGCGCCTATTCAACAAAACAGGCATGATCAGAAATCTTATGGTCGCCAAAATTTCAGAGCTCAGGGTCCTCATTCCCAAGCTAGCATAACCCAAGGCCCGAGAGGAAAATGACCTTGTGGAAGATGTGGCAAGCTACACCTTAGTGCGTGCCATAGGGGCACAAGTGCTTGTTATTCATGTGGACATCCTAGCCATTTTTAGGGTGTGTCCTATGAGTAGATGGATGATGGGAGTAACAAAGCTCAGTCTTCTACAACACCCCCTGTGGGCAGTCATCCAAAGGCTACTACTGTGGGTGCAGGAGGCGGGACGAATCCCTGTATGTGATGGGTAATAACAAGACCAAGAGGTTGCACCAGATGTTGTTACGGGTATTCTCCAAGTCTTTTCTAATAATTGTTATGCATTGCTTGACCCGGGGGCCACTTTATCTTTTGTGACGCCCTATGTGGCCAATAAGTTTGAGATTTTCTAGAGTGTTTACTTGAGCCTTACACTGTTTCTACTCCTACTAGTGAGTCTATCCTAGCTTAGAGGGTCTATAGAGATTGTGTAGTATCCATCTATCATAGGGATAGTTTGGCTGACTTGGTAGAGTTGGAGATGGTTGATTTTGAGGTAATCCTTTGTATGGATTGGCTCCATTCCTGTTATGCCTCAATACAATGTAAGACCCGAGTTTTAAAATTCCAAAATTTCTGAATGAACTGGTCCTAGAGTGGAAGGGCAGGTCTGTTGCACCTAAGGGTAAGTTAATTCTTGCCTGAGGGCTAGAAGGTTAATCTCTAAAGGTTGTATTTACCACCTTGTGCGAGTTAAATCTGATGATATTGAGTCCTTTACTCTTGAGTCAGTTCCGATTGTGAATGAGTTCCCTGAGGATTTACCTAGAGTCCCTTCTGATAGGGAGATCAACTTGGGGATTGATGTTCTTCCGTATATGCAGTCTATTTCAATTCCACCATATAGGATGGCCCCCGCTGAGTTGAAGGAGCAGTTGAAGGATTTGTTAGAGAAGGGTTTTATCAAGACCAAATGTTTCTCCTTGGGGTGATCCCGTTCTATTTGTACGAAAAAAGGATGGGTCTCTCAGAATGTGCATAGACTATAGGCAACTAAGCAGGACAACCTTGGATAGATGATCTGTTTGACCAACTTCAGGGTGCCTCATGCATTTCAAAGATAGACCTCAGATCGGGTTACCACCAGTTGAAGGTGAGAGAATGTGATGTTCCAAAGACAACCTTCAGGACTAGATATGGCCACTTTGAGTTCTTGGTCATGTCCTTTGGGTTAACGAACACACCTGCGGCTTTCATGGATTTGATGAATAGGGTGTTCTGGCCTACCTTGACATGTTTATAATCATGTTCATTGATGATATTTGGTCTATTCGAGGGATGATGTGGAGCATGCCAAACACCTTAGAGTTATCGTTCACACTCTTAAGGATCATGAATTGTATGCGAAGTTCTCAATATGTGAGTTTTGGCTCAAGTCAGTAGCTTTCCTAGGCCATGTTGTTTTGGGTGATGGAATTCGAGTAGATGCCCAGAAGATTGAAGCGGTTAAGAACTGGCCAAGACTGACCTCTCCAACTGACATAAGAAGTTTTTTGGGTTTGGCAGGCTACTACCGTAGATTTGTTAAGGGATTTTCTTCCCTATCCGAACCATTGACCAAGCTGACTCAGAAAAAGGTCAAGTTTCAGTGGTTTGAGGAATGTGGGAAGAGCTTCCAAGAGTTGAAGACTAGATTGACCACAACACCTGTTTTGAGTTTGCCTGATGGGACGGAAGATTTTGTGATATATTGTGACGCATCAAAAGTTGATAGGGATGTTTATTGATGCAGAGAGGGAATGTGATATCCTATGCTTCCAGGAAACCTAAAGTTCATGAGAGGAAATATCTAACCAATGATATTGAGTTGGCGGCAGTAGTGTTCGCACTTAAAATCTGGTGCCACTAGTATGAAGTGCATGTGGACGTGTTCATTGACCACAAGAGCCTGCAGTATGTCTTCGATCAAAGAGAGCTCAACCTGCGACAAAGGAGATGGTTGGAGTTTCTCAAGGATTATGACATGAGCATCCTATACCACCCAGGTAAAGCTAACACTTTTGTTGATTCCCTTAGTAGGTTGTCAATGGGTAGTACAACCCTTGTTGAGGAAGAGAAGAAAGATCTAGTGAAGGAAGTGCGTAGGTTGGCTGGGCTGGGAGTCTAACTCGAGGAGAATGATGAGGGAGGAGTCAAAGTTCAGAATGGGTCTACATCATCCCTAGTAGTAGAGGTAAAAGGGAAGCAAGATCTAGATCATATCATACTCCAATTGAAGGAGGTTGTCCACAAACAAAAAGTGATGGTCTTCTCCAAAGGGGGAGATGAGGTGTTGAGATACCAGAGTAGGCTATGTGTTCGTGATGTTGATTGTGTCCGCGAGAGGATCATGGTTGAAGCCTACAATACTAGATACTCCATTCATCCGGGCTCCACCAAGATGTACCACGATTTGGGAGAAGTCTATTAGTATAGTGGAATGAAGAGCAACATTGCTGAGTTTGTTTCAAAGTGCCCGAATTCCCAGCAAGTAAAGGTTGAGCATCAACGGCCAAGTGGCTTGGCTCAAAACTTTGAGATTCAGAGTGAAAATGGGATACGGTTAACATAGACTTTATCACCGGCCTACCGAGATTCCGGAGGCAGCATGATTCCATGTGGGTAATTGTAGACAAGATGACTGAATCAGCGCACTTCTCGGTACTTAAGATGACTAATACTGCGGAGGAGTAGGCCAAGATGTATATCCAAGAGATTGTGAGGTTTCATGGAGTTCCCTTGTCCATTATCTCGGACAGAAGAGCCCAATTTACCTCTCACTTTTGGAAGTCTTTCCAAAAAGGATTGGGCACCAAAGTGAATTTGAGTACAACCTTTCATCCTCAGACTGATGGTCAAGTAGAGCACACTACTCAGACGGTAGAAGATATGTTAAGAGCCCGCATTCTTGACTTCAAAGGAAATCGGGATGACCATCTACCTTTGATTGAATTTGCATATAACAATAGCTATCATGCAAGAATTCAAATGGACCCCTATAAGTCCTTGTACGGGAGGAGGTGTAGGTCACCCATTGGGTGGTTTGAGGTTAGAGAAGCTGAGTTGATTGGGCCTGACCTTGTCCACAAGTCCATGGAGAAGGTGAAAATTATTAGAGAGAGGTTGAAGAATGCACAAAGCAGTCAAAAATCTTACACCGATGTGAGGAGAAGAGACCTAGAGTTCGAGGTGAGTGATTGGGTATACTTGAAGCTATCACCTATGAAGGGTGTCATGAGATTTAGGAAGAAGGGGAAATTAAGCCCTCGTTATATCGACCCTTATCAGATTGTGAGGAGAATTGGGAAGGTTGCTTATGAGCTAGAGTTACCATCTGAGTTAGACGGAATCCATCCGGTGTTCCACATCTCTATGTTGAAGAAATGTTTGGGAGATCATGCCTTGGTAATCCCTATTGAGAGCACTGGAGTCAAAGATAACTTGTCCTATGAGGAAATTTCCGTCCAAACCCTGGATCGACAGGTTCACAGACTGGGGAGCAAAGAGATAGCCTCCGTTAAAGTTTTATGGAGGAACCAATTTGTTGAGGAAGCCACATGGGAAGCTGTGGAAGAGATGAGAACTAAATACCCGCACATATTTGTGCCTAATAACGAGAATATCGAAGGTAATATTCCTATTCTTAACTTATTGATGTTTCTATCCAAGTTGATATGTATATTTTGATGTTTTGAGCAGGTGTTATTGAGGTCAATGAAGAGTTGAGAAGTTGAGTTGTTGAGTGAATATCGAGATGAGTCTTAAGTCTATTCGTGCCATAATACCCCTCCTACTCATCATTCGATGACAAATGATCCCAAGGGGGAGATGATGTAACGCTCGGTAAAATTACGAAAATACTCCTAAAGGAGAGATATGCACATAATGCGTCTTCTGATGCTCGGATGGAAAATCTTAGGCCAGATTCGTGATCAGCATAAAGTTTTAGTGGGAAAAGGGTCTTGGTCGATTTTTAAAGCGACCGAGTCAAAAGATAATTTTCGATCCAAAACACGAAACAGTGAGAGTCCGCAATAGAGCCGCATCGCGGACCCTTTGCAGAGGCGCACTTACATTTTTTCTTAATTTTTCAGCGGGGTTGAGAAAACTTGTTCGGCAAATATTTTTTCAAAGAATGAAATGTCCGCGACTAGTCCGCATTGTGGACTGTGTTATTTTAAGGCTGGAAAATTTCTAAAATTTTGAGAGGCATTCTAGTCTATTCTTAGCATTGTGAAAAACCCATATACGATTATTATTAGTCATATTAGTGAAGAAAGGGTTCAAAACCCATTTTAAAATCCTCTTCATAAAAAAATTCACCAAGTTAGGGCTTGAGGAGAGTTGAGGTTGAAGAGTCAAGAGGAGATTCTACGATGAATTGTTGTTGGCAATCATCCCAGGTATGTAAGGCTAACCCAAAGCATGGGATAATTCTCCCATGTGTCCCCTTTGAGTAAATTGAGTCTATGATTGAAAATAATGAGTTTGATGTGAGGATCCTTGAGTATTCCACTGAGTTTTTACTTAATTCATATATTTTACATGAATTGATGATCATCACAAACTAATTTACTTCATAACTTGTTTTCATGAATGATTTTACAAATTACTTTGTCTATTTTACTCAAGAATAAAAGAATGAACTTAGAGGATGAGTCTAGAGCCTTGACGATGATGATGTTTGTGATGTTGTGATTGTGGTCCAAGTTATTGAGAGTCGTGATGATGATGTTGATGAGAGTGATGTTCATGAGTCTTAAACTTGAAAAAAAATTCTAAAAGAATGTTTCGAGTCCTTGAAAAAAATTTCTAAAAGAATATTTCGAGTCCATGACATTGATGTTAATAAGATGATGTTGATGTTGATGTCAATGAGATGATGTTGATGTTAATGTTAGTGAGATGAGTTGATGTTGATGATGATGTTGATGTTGATGTACTATGTCCCTATGGGACCGATGATGAAGATGTTTTACGAGCATGTCGAGTTATGGGAGGAGTATTGAGCACCTAAATGGGTGAGAGTGAGTCCCACTCGAACTCGTGGCCCATGTAGGAGAGAGGATCGAATTGTAATACGGATGTTTCCTTTGTCCCAAAAGAGGACTGATGGTATTTCTTGTGGATACACTGATAATGATATCCTTTACTTCGGGCAAGGTACTGGATGGATGTGGCAACGATATCGCTTTGTTGTATCATCACCGGCTCATAGGTGATGGTTGTCGGTCAGAGAAACTCCCAGTTAGGTCCTATATTGATAGTACTCCAATGTTGATGTGATCGTATGAGTCTTGATGGATGTTGGTGTTGCATTATCTACTCTTTATTCTTGATCTAGATAGACATTTTACAAACTGGCGGAGTATGATGTTGAGTTGATGTTATCCCTATATTGTTCTATATGTACTATTATATTCATCCATCTTGCATACCGTACATTCTACGTATTGATGCCACTTAGTGCTGCATCATTTCATGATGCAGATATAGGAGGTAGAAGACTTCAGCAGATGCATCATTGAGATTCGGAGATTCTGAGTTCAGTTATTGGTGAACCTTCGTGCTATTCGGAGGAGCCTTTTTCGTTATCAGTTATTTTATGTTATTGAGTTGGGTAGCCATGGTTTTTCATGATACCTTTTTAGACTGTCTAGTTGAGTTGAGTTAGAGGCTTCATAGACATGAGTTAGAGGCTTCAACTTTTTCCCTTTGAGTTGAGTTAGCATTTACATTTGCTTACAATTGATGTTGAGATTGAGTTTTCTTGGCCATTGGTCCTTCTTATCGATGTAGACTGATAGATGTAACCCACTACTTTATCCTAATTCTGTATGCTTGATGTTGAGCGACTGTCCTAAGATCAAGCGGTTCGCTTAGGGACTAACAATAGTCTCTGGGTGCCGGCCACGCCTAGGGTACCCTCTCGGGGCATGACAACTATTAAGTCATTTCATGATAAGAGTTGATATATACCCCTCTATTTCTCTCTTATATTTAGCCTATTCATTAGTTCTTGGCATATAGTTTGTGACTTGAAAGAGCCAATGCAAGCACAAACAAACATATTAAATATTGATTATGTATGTATCGACATAACGTTTTTCTGCCAAAGATTTGAATGTAATTCAGTTATATTCAATTTTAGTGCTCCCTACGCCACCAATAAAGAATGAATGTAGAGGAATATATCGGCAACATGTCCTGCTTTTATGATAAGCACATATCGATGTTGTTGTTGTTGTGTTGTTTTTATTGTAACATTTCTAACTATTGCTGGAGTTCCATAATGAGACAAATTGCATCTGCTTTCCTTATATAGTTCAATCCCATTAAGAGCTTATTGAATGGAGCAAAATCATCAGGATGTTGTCACACTCGGAGAGACGGAGCAAAATGTTATTCATGGTTCTGAACTAGCTGACGTAAATAATGTGAATAAAGAACCAAATGCTTTGAGAGTTTCTACTTCCCCTGACATCATCAAAATCCGACTGAGAAATCAACAGAGGTTACATCATCAGCATGGGAACAAGAAAATCTGATGGGAGGATGAGGAGAATCATGGGGAAAATACTCACAACCAGTTGGTAATTTATGATCCTGTTGTCGCTATTGCTGCTACTCCTGTTGCTGTTGGTGTTAAACCTCTCTGAGCTCAAAAACAGCCCTTACCAAATTATTCACCTAAGGCTTTTCCAACAAGAGGGGCATTTGTTGTGCAGTGTGATAAGTGCTACAAACGGCGATACATACATACAAGGGAGAAGTATGAAGAAATAAGGGAGCACATATTGGAACAACCCTTCTATTGTTGAAACAATTCTTGAATATAAATCATGTGATTGTGTTGTTGCAGGTGTGACATACAACTAGAGGGACACTTTTTTCTTTGGAGAAGGTAGGGAGGAAGGTGGGACTATAAATAATTTCTAAGTTCAATGTTTTTAACCTGCATCTTATGATTAGGTGATATAGTCAACAGGCTATTAAATTGGTTCTTGAGGCTTAAAAAAGTGTACAATGTACAAATGATAATATACCTTTTCCATTTTGAGTGGAAAAGGTATGGAATCTCGTAGGATAGTCAAGGAAGGAATATCCATTTTGTTAAATTCTGCACCGCTTTGTTAATGTCACCACCTCTTTTGTTGATGTGCACTGTTTGCAGTCTCTTGCTCCAAAGGTGCCTTTCCTTTTTCATTAGAAGTGATAATGTTTCTTTCCCTTTCATTTCGAGGATCTACTCTTTTAATATCCTTGGCAAGAGCGTTTCCTTGACATATTTCGTCAACCTGGATAGCAAGGATTGCAGGATTACGTGATTTAATTAGTTCCAAGACTGTTTTCTTGAAATTATTTTAAAGCTTCTTTAATGATTGGACCTACTTGTCTTCTCTAAGACTGAACTTTTGGATCAACTTCCACCATTTTTGTTCAAATTGCTCTTTAGTCCATGATTTATATATGCACTTCCTAAAAATTTTCATAATTGTTTGATGCAAAATGTTGAGATAGTCAAGACACCTTGGGATCTTCTCCAATATACTCAACAAATTCGGTATCTGGAAATATTTCTCCAACAACTGCTTTGATGATGTCATTTTGATCAAATAACAAAATTCTTGGACCTTGTAATCCACCATATCCGCATCAACTATGGGAATGTATACATGGTCTCAGTAGCAAATAGTGCACAACCAAGTTAGATGGATTGAACGTGTTGTGTTGCTCCAATGAAGAAAGACAAAGGTATTTTATATTTGTTTGTGAAGTATGCAGTTTCCAATGACACCACATCATCAAAGTTAGAAGGGTGTCAAACCAGAAAACATTCTTAATTGTTGGCATGTTGGTTCTAAATCTATACGTCACAGAAAATTTTTGGATTCTCTTCCTGTTCATGCACAAAAAGTTCAAGTAAAACCAGATGCCTAGGGATTGGTATGCACTATTACTGTCATGTTGGTTCTTCAAAAGATTCTCCAGATTACCGGAAAATTGGTATGCACCATACCACTTTAATTCAGAAGCCAACATATTTTCCTGTTGAACTTTTTCATCATTGTCAAGTGGATCAACATTTTTGTGCCTTGTGAAGGAGTGCGCTTGAGGTGTAAAAGCTCATGGTTGTGCACTTGAATGTACCACTTTTCACTCGATGACCTTCTCTTCACGTACGTACAAGCTTTACAAACTATCTTAGGAATTCATATGTATAAACCAAATTCCATATGTCTAAAGCCTCCACATTACTCTTCCCCATCCCAACACTTGATTTCAGTGCTTATGTACCACTACTTGTGTCTAGCTTTACCCAGAATTTGCTTTGAGCTAAGATTTCAGTATTCAATTTCAGAAGGTTTACAGCAAAAAGAAATTTAATTATTAATACTCCAAAGTCGATTGGTTACTAAACCATCACAATTTTTTAGAATAGTCAACTTTTGTCTTTTCCACATTAGAATGGTACTTTTTTCAATCAAATTTTACGTGTCTTACTTTTCTTTTCGATGTTTCTCAAAAACAATGTCTCTTATTGAAAAAGAAAATTGTGATTCTATGTGCTACTGGACTTCCCTAAAAGGCTAAAACTACAAAGATTTGCTATCAAAATTTATGAAAAAGCGGAACAAACCATCACTAAATATCAGATACACCAGAGCAAGGAGCAAGAGACCAAAAAGGATTGCAATTGCAGCTGTACAATGTTGATATCCTCAATTTTCCAATAAAGAGGAGATATCCTATTTATCTCTACTTCTTTACTATCAATGCTTCCCCTCTATTCATTAGGAATACTGAATTGCCAAGATATACAAAGAGCTCCTATGGATTGGAATCATGAACTACAGTGGGCCATTGCCCATGATAGGGGAAGAAACACTATGGCAAAAGTCTATAGAATGTGTTGGTTGGCTGTATTAATCGCATATGGATTGAAAGGAACAACAAAAGTTTCCATCAAAAGGAAATGACCCTATTTTGCTAATCATACAGATCATTCAGAATGTATTCTATAAGAAGGGGCAGCTTGGCCTAGACTAGCACCTCAATTACTATCCATAGTTCATTAAAGGTTGTGTCATGTTCCTGGTCTAGTTTGTGTTTGAGATAAGAAGTTTAGATGTTTGAGCATGCTCTACTAATTTGTGGACATCTAGTCCAATTATTTTACTTTGTAAAGAAATGTTTACTTGGCATATAAAATTTATTTTATTATAAAAAATTCATAATGATCACATTTGCAATATACTAATTAACTTTGAACTCAAGTGCCCTTAGACAAGTATAGATTGCAGTTCAAAATATTTGTACTACATCACCAAAATAAATGCAGTTCGTGTGTAGTACTCTTCTAAAGCCCTATGGAATAGGCTTTTCCACTAGCAAGGCATGCCTGCGCAAGCATTTAAATGGGCTGAAAAGTCGGAATAGGCACAAGATGCTAAAGGCTAGTGTACTATTGTAATTTACAAATTTTCTTGGTAGCATAAGTTTACAGTGTTTGGATTAAGAGGAATAACATTCTCATCCCAGCTAAAATTTTTTATCCACAAGTCATTCTCTTCTTTAGAGGATTATAAAAGAGATGAATATATTTCCCTAGTTGTTGTTTTAATAGTCAGTAGTTGACCTAATAGTATATCACTAGTACAGTTGTTGTTTTAAAAGATATTAGTGATATACTAAATGTTTGTTTCTTGTTTGCTAGTTGCTCCAATAATAAAATTCTTGTATTTCAAAAACAGGGAACAAGAATCTTGAGAAGAAAGCAAACGAGACAATGAGTGAACTTTAGGTGTTCGCCAAAAAAAAAAATAGATGGATGAATATATTTCACATGAATTGAACTCAAGGAAGTGTTCTTTTTGAAATTTCCTATTTCTTAATTTATTTAACAAGGGACCAAACCGAATAAAAATGGAAATATATGAAATGTCGCTTGATTTGTAGAACTGATGAAGAACGTCACCTAATGGTTGTCTTTGGTCAACATTCTTGGAAAACCTGCCTGAATAAAAATTTTGATGGTGTGGTTAGTTTCAGAATGTCGAGTTTGGTTTAAAATGACACTTCATTTGGTTCTCGAAGCTTTCAGACTCATTTGGAGCCATTCGTGGAAATTTGCTAAAAATGATTGTGGGAGTGGGACCCACAATTAGTTGAAATGACCTCGTATGAGAATTTTGACTATGACATTGAATCCCGAACATCAATTTTGGTGGGGGTAGCATAGTTTGTTTGTGTTCACGGGGTCCTGGATGAATTCCGAGTACCCCATTGTAAATTAGAAGTTGGGAAAATCAGTTATCTTAGCTGATGACCTATTGTCGACACTATAGCAGCCCTAGGCTCACTATAGTGACTAGGGTGTGTCTATAGTAACAACCATCCATGGTTAGGTGTCACTTTAGCGACCCCTGAGCTAGCTATAATGACCAGGGGCTCGTTATACCAATGCCTGCCCTTTTTGGACAGGTCACTATAGAGACCACCAGTGTGGCTACGAGAATACCCGTACGTGGTATATGTATTAGTACTTGTTCGTGATTCAACTCACATGCATACCTTCCAAAGATGGTTTCTTCCTCATTTCAATCTCAAATTTGGTGATTCAAAGCCTTTAATTCAAGAAATTTTCATAGGCAACCATTGGAGATGTTAGAAATTAAAATTGAGGTTTTGTTTGAAGGTAATTTTTGTGTCATAAAGGCTATACAGTGTATTTCAGATTGCCTTTTGGGCTGATTTTAAGAGATGATAACTTGGCCATTTGGATTCCATTTTAGTGATTTTTGGTTCTATTTTGGGTGCAATTCCGCAAGGATCATCGTGGGGTGATTTACTTTGGATTTTAGAACTTATTTCTGGTAAAATTTCCACCGTACGACATATAATCAATACACAGTCTTCTGGTCAGCATCTCTATAGTAACAGGCTACACACAGTCATCCAGATACTAGTTGAGTCAGCACGTATGCCTGTCCTAGGCACTAGCTCATATTCTGCCCTTACCAGGCCCTTTTTTTGTGTAAAGCAACTCATAGGGAAACTTCGGTATAATCTAAGCTAAGCCCAAGAGGATAGATACAAGAAGGATGTCACCTACCCAAAATCATAATACACCCTAGCTGCTATCAAGGATTTCACCCAAGGCAACCATGTGTCGGCCTACTGAAAATGTGCTCCTCTTAAACAGGATACCAGTCCTAGGACTAACCCATGTAACTAGTGTCTCATCGCAGATAGCCTAGAAAGCCTATAGGATATAACCTACACCTTGCTAATAGGGTCACACTCCCGTCTCTAACCCGCCAGTAGCTCTTAGCAACACCTCTCGTTTCACAGAATGCAAGGCTCCCTTAGGGGTGCACTATACCCATCCCCAGAACATGGTGTGTCTCTCAAGTCACTAACCAGTAGCACAAGTACATTACAGATAACAACGGTATATAAGATCATATAAGTCACAGGTAGAGCAAAATCATATTTTTAAACAGGAAATTCTACCATAAGTACTCAGAACGAATATGGATAATCATAGCCGCATTATGCATATACATTCCAATTAGATATATATACTAAATTCAGCATACAAGGTAGCATGTAATTACAGGTCAGGCTCAATAGCTAGTGTATTTCAGTAGCCCCAGACCACACACATATACAAGCAAGAGTCCACAAACATACGAGCAAAAGTCAAGCTCAATGTACGTACCTATGATATGTTCTCTACCCAACTAGCCCCTTTCAGGCCCTTTCGTAGCCAAACACTAAGAATTCAGTTAGTATAGCAGTGACAACTAAAACAACCCTCAATTCAACAATTGTAATCCCATATCACCATATATAAAAAATGCAAATCCACAAACATCTATATACAACATGAATCTCACAGCTCAACCCATCCACAATAAATTTCTACATATTCCAACTCAAATATGCAACATTTCAGCTCAGTCTAAGGTTAGAGAAAGCCTAGCCTACCTAGCATCCAATGCCTCTTGCTCTGAGTCAAACCAGCCAAGCTTTTCCCCTTTGAATCTCTTCCCAATGTTGCTAAGCTATTAGAATAAAATTTACAAGGTCAATAGGGTCAAATTGGCTGTAAAAACTTGAAGAACGGGTGAAAATATGTCAATCGGGCCTAAAATGGGCAAGATTGGACTCATGGCCGAAATCCCAAATAAATTCCCAAAAAGGGTCCCCCGGTCACCTTGAGTCTACAGCCAAATATTCGGCCAAAAGGGACCCCAGAAGACTGAGAAAATGCCTCAAAATGTAGTTATAAACTTTACCGTGAAAACTTTCTTTTCAAAATTTTCTTGGTGAAAATTCTCAAAAATCAAACAAACTCTGCGAACACACAGCATACCACAACATTTCTCTCGTAATGTAGAACAATTTAGATGCAAATTTTACTTAATTTCATTGATAAATGACCGTGATATCGCAATGTAAAATTTCACTCATTTTCAATATACAACCAGAAAAAATGAAGATTTTACCTCGAAATACATGCCAAATTCAAATTCTTACACCACCACGACATTCCTCGCAAAAACTCCAAGTCACATAGCCTTTTGAATCACTCAAATCAGATGAAAAATGAGATTGAAATCACGGAGCGATGTTGTGAGGAAATATGTATATAATTTCTTTTAACTCCAACATATATATACACATGCATGGCTGACACGTTTCTACCTCGTGGCAGCGCCTGCCTGCACCACGTGGTAGCTCCAAAATTTGCCACGTTTATCCATCTCTTCCAATTAATCTTTCAATCTCTTTGTCGTCTTTTCGGGCTTGTCCGAACTCCGATTTTTGTAAACGAACTATGTAACTCTATGGATTTTGACGTTCCGGATCCAATGGTCTGGTCGGAATTTTCAACGTTATTTCCTACGATAAATTGAGGGTCCCATTTCCTTATACATAACTTTTGACAGAAATCCCCCAGGGATTAAATCACATCCAAACGTCCTCGGTATCAAACGAAAGGTCGTCCTAGACTAAAATTGATGTTTTGAAGCTAATTGCGCTATCAAAATTCTCATCTGGGGCATGGTTCCCAATGGCATTGACTGAGTCAAATATTAATCAATTCCTGCAGCAAATTTTGCAGTCCATGATGTAATTGCACCAGACATGCTCCTAGCCTAATTCGACCATTTCGGAGCTAATGAAATCATCAGAATTCATTCAGAGGCCATTCACTAGGACTTTACCAAAGAATTTATTTTATGGGTATAACTTCGCAGTTAACTCAAAAATCCACCTAACTCCCAAATAACTCAACCAATAGCCATCCCAACAGTCCCAACAAATCACCAATGGACTAAGGTCACTACACGCATGCTCAAATCCATAAAATACCTGTAAAACCATATAATCACCGGGAGGGTCATTACACAAACAAACTATGCAATCCTATCAAATTTGACGTTCCAAATCCAATGACGTAGTCAAAATTCTCAGAGGAGATCGTTATGACTAAATGTAGGCACCACTTGGCAATATTTCCCATACCGAGGGACTCAAAATGAGCTTGGAGCCTTGAAAACTGACTGAAAGGTCATTCTAGACCAAAGTCGGCATTTCGAGCTAAGTAAGTCGTCAAAATTCCTATCCAAGCACGTTTTTCAAAAATATTGACTAAAGTCAATTATTGACTAGTTGTGGAGGCTAAAATGCAAAACTGAGTACAAACTCACAACCAAGGCTTCGGTACTGAAGCAGTTTGCTCATATTTTACTACAAAAACCATTTTCAAGCTATAACTGATCTTCTAACATGAAAAACTACACAACTTCTAAATGAATGACCAGGCGATCGAGGTACTAGTGCTAGCAAGTCATAAATGACTTGGGGTTGCTATTGAAAGCATCTAACCAATGAAAAAGATGCGGAAATACATAAATGACTTAGAGAGTCATCACATAAATCACATATGTAATCCCACTGAAATTGATATTTTGGACTCAATGAAATTATCGAAAATCGAATTGGAGATCTCCTTGATTCAAAATATGATGAGATGAACCTCAATTAACTTAACGCACTAGACTTACCAAATCGCTGCTGAAATGTCAAAAATTTGTGAAGAAGCTCATTCTAGTGCGAAAATCACCTCTTAGAAAGGAACCATCAGAAATTTAATCCAAGCACCCAAACTCAAATGTTGACCAAAGACAACTAACTTTAACTCAATTTCAAACTTTGAACCTAAAATCTACAAAATAACTCCAAATCTAATTCTGATAACTCTCCTAGACCAACTTCCACATTCGAAACTGATTATTGATGAAATTTTGTTCCAAGATTCTAATCTCTAGATGACTCAAGTACAAAATTAGACAACTTACGTCTTGAAAACTCAATTCCTAAGAAAACACCTAATTTTTTACAACATTTACAAAAGCCAACTTTCAAAACCAATAAAATATGACTCGGGCAACTATCGGGAGGGTAAAATAGTAATTTTTTAAAATAACAAAAATTACTTTAGGATCATTATAATATGTGTGGTCCTGGGGAACTAATAATGATCAAGTTATGGCCCAATAAAACAACCTAGACCTAACCCATTTAATCTTTTTAGTCTCCCCGTTCATTCAATTTAATTAGACGACCCACACTTCTTCCTTTCACTATTTATTTCGCTCTCACAATATTTTTCCTAACCCTAATTCGTTTTTATATCTTTTGCCGCCTCCAACTTTCCTCTTTGTCTCCCTTTCATCTTGTAAACCTTAACAACCTCATCGATGTCTTGATTATTTTGTATGTGAATTTGTGTTCTCTTTTCATATCGAACCCTCTTGTCATTTGTTTTTCTCCTTATAGCCGTTCACTATAAAATTTGGATTGAAAAATAGTAGATCTGAGAGAAGTTTTCATCACAATTTTTTCCAAAACAAGAAAGAAGATGAAGATATCGAAATATATGGACATTGCTATTTAAATACTAGTAAAATGAGGTAAGAACATCTATTTTTTTCTTTAATGTCGATTGATTTATTTCCATATTTGTATTATTTATTTTATTTTTTTAATTATTGTTGAAAAGAAAAAGTATTGAGGAGATACAAAGGGCAGAATCAATCTCTTACCAACAAGACAAAAATTTCAGGTAGTCAACCAATTGAGCTACTAAAATTCACTGTAATACCATATATTTTAGCCTATTCTATATTATGTGCCCTCATTTATTTTGTTTAATATTATTCTTACACCAATTTGTTTCTTATAGTCAAAAGTACTCTTAGCCTGGCAATATCATTGAATATATTGCAACAAAAAAAATTGATCCAAATCACCTACTTTGTTGTACTTAATTTACTCAAAATTTACCTAACATTTTAACACTTATATTGTATTAAAAAAATAATATTCTCTATTTTACACTATTAATATATCGATTTTTTAAAAATTTTAATTGCATTTTTAGTTCTCACAAAACTACATATGCGTTTATGTTTATAAATTTAACTGATTTGATTAAAGTATGACATTTGTTACTACGTATTATTTTAATGATTTTATCAATATCATATTATATTATCGTTGTACTATTTTTTTTCTTTAAATAATAATAATCCTAAATACAATTATCAATCTTTATCAAATAACTATCAAAAAATTTCTATTTTAGCTAAAATTTACATTCCACTTCAACCCCTAAGTTGATTTAATTTGTGACCCAACAAAACAAGCCAGAAACTAGCCCATTTGTTTTTTGAAAGAAAAAAATCTCAATTTAATTGAGCAGCCCTCATTTCTCTCCTTCATTATTTATTTAACTTTCACAATTATTTTCTTATCCCTAATTATTCTACTTTCTTCAAAAGCTCCCCACTCACCTCTTTCTCTGTCTTTCAAACAAACCTTAATAGCATTCTCCAAGTCTTAATCTTTCATATGTGAATTGGTATGTTTTCCTATCACATTATTTTCTCTCCTTTATCCATTTACTATAAAGTTTGGACTATAACATAAAGATCTGAGTGGAGTTTTTGCCATAAATTGGTCGCAGAAAGGAAAGAAGATGAAGATATCGCAAAACAAGGATGAAATTATTCAAATATCAATAAAATGGGGTAACACAGTCTATCTCTTCTCCGAATATTTATTATTTGATTTTGATTTTTGTATAATTTATTTTAATATCATTTTTTTATATTTAAAAAGAAAACACTCAATGGGATTATAAAATGGGGAATCGAACTCTTACCAACAAGGCAAAAATTCAGGTACTCAACCAACTTAACTACTTAAAATTTTTTCTTAATACTGTATATTTTAATATTTCATATTATATGCTCTCATTCCCTTGTTTATTTTTGACTGACATTTTGTTTAATATCAATTCTAAGAATAGTAATATAAATTCCTAGAGTCCATTTTCCCATCCCCATCCCCACACCCCCAAAAACCTTGTAACCCTAATTTAGTTTGCCTACTTTTCATGAGCCTCAAAACCTTAGTCATGATGTTACCAACTAATCTCTCACTAGTTGGTAAGCCTATCACATAGCTTGATACCAGGGATAGCGAGCTATCACACATGAAAGAAATAAAAGGAAATCAGGAAAAAAATTGAAAGGTAGGATCGAATAAACATGACAACAGTTTTTGTGACGCGGTATTAGCTGATAATTGAGCTAGTAATGCTAAATAAGAGATAGAATCAACACAGATGCAATATATATAGAATTTTCTCAGAAAGAAAAATAAAGATTAGTCTTCTCCAAAACAATTGGAGAATGACTGCTCTGGATGCCAGAAGTTCACAGAAATCTCCTGATCTCAAAATTTGCTCCATACAAGGTGCTCGTCAAACAATGAGAACTCATACTATAAAATGTAGGATGCAGAAGTGTAGTATGAGTACAAAACAAATGATACACAGTAGGCATAAGTCGACTTTCTTTCAAGGATAACACAAGTATAAATAACAAGTAAAAAGGGAAGGTACACAGTACAAAAAACTAAGAAGGGATAACATATTATAATGCACGTAAACAAAGACAAAGGAATAGATTAAATGAGAAATAGATAGAAATAAGGGAACATACTTGAGAAAGCTGGCCTAGCAACCTAATCATAACAAGATCTTTCCACAGAAGTCAACTAAGCAAAAAGATACTAATAGAATCACTACTGTTCACTACAACAGCCTAGGGGCCAATCAAACACTACCAATCAGGGAGTACCATAGAGATAAGTCTAAGCCACGCATATAACAAACTATCAACACAATACAAGAATACATGAATATAATCAAACAATAACTTAACTGAACCCAATGAGCCTAAAAGATAAACCAGCAAAAATAACTCAACTAACCTCCCATATGACCTGTAACTAATTATTTCGGTGATAGGCGATGCACATGAATGAAGGTAATGGAATAGTTAACCATAGTCCTATCTATAACAATTGCATCCGTAACAAAGCATATACATCTACCCTAGCCCTGAGATAGCAAGGTAGGACCCATTTAGCTCCCTTTTTCTGTTTAGTGGGTCACATGGATAAAGTGGTCCATAGGGGACGTGGAATGTCTGTATAGCATACCTATGTTCGAATTAGGGCTTACATAAAGCCTATCCTTTAGATATGCTCCATCCAGGCACTAGAGATACATATATGACCATCTTGAATGCCTCTATGTTTCCAAAAATTAGTTATCAAGGTGTAAGGGTGGTATGACTCTTGTCAAAAGTGATTTTAAAGAGCAAAAGATTGAAGTCAGTCTTCATTAAAATCAATAGTGAAAGTCCAATGCAAGAGATCATACCACAAAATACGTGAAACCAAATGTCAATGAAATGCATGCCATCACTTGCATCAAAAAATAACACCTAAACAATCAGTTGTACAATACTAACGTTGTCCAACTCTCAGAGTGTAGGAAACTAATCATGAATATGACAGGTCCTCGACCAAGGCCTCAGGCCAAACAATTGATATCCATATATACTACAACAAGCCCCATATCCTTCTCAAGAAAGATTTTCCATGAGCAAGCCTATGTAACTATTAATAATTAGCATAGACTATATGCATGGTCTCAGCAGTCATTTTGTATAATTCATTGAAATTCTCAATATGATCAAGAAGATGACAGGTTGTGCTTGGATCTGTCAAGTTTTGCAGTGCCATCAGGTAGACCTCTTGAAATCCAAAAAAGCATCTCAGTTTAAAATTTGTTTTGCTGATAGTATATTGAGCTTTATCTTAGTCTTGAACTAGATTTTATGTTCAGTTAGGCTCAAGGTCTATCACCTTAACACAAATACAGTCTCAGGTCATAGTTAGATTCCATAAAGCCTCAAAGCATCTTTTAAAAGTTTTCATATTTTTGTCCTATCGATCTAATTTCTCATCTACTTTCTAAGTTTCTATGATTTTCTCAAGTTATCTTGGGCGGAAATATCATTCTACCTTCCATATTTGGCTTCAACACTATCTTAGTTGTATCTATTTCCTAATTAGTTGGTTCCCCTAAAAGCAAAAGGGTGTATTTCGTAATTATATTTATTGTTGAAGTTGTAAATTTGTTTTCTTGATCATGAGTGATTCAATCCTTAGTGGTGATGTCACAAAAATCTAGTTAAGACTTATACCTTGAGGAACTAAAGTGGTTTCTACAAAGTTTCAGAGTATGTGGCACAATGTGCAAAGCTGGACATGTTCTCTTTTAAGATTCCAGAACCACTATAGAAAGAATATGAAAAAGGATCGACCACCACCTTCAGAAGATATAAATCGTGTTTATGATGGTATGGATTTCCCTAACACATGTTACCATAACTATAACATGATTGTAAATCGTGTTTACGATGCCATCAAACCTAATTTCGATTCGTGACACAGGATACGCCTTACTGTAGTGGTGGTCGATGCTTTTTAACATATTCTTTTTGTAGTGGTTCTGGAATCTTAAATGAGAACATGTCTAGCTTTGATCCTTGTGCCACAAACTCTGATACTTTCTAGAAACCACCTTAGTTCCTCATGGTACTGGTCTTAACCTGATTGTTGTGACGTCACTACTAAGGATTGAAACACTCATGATCAAGAAAACAAATTTACAACTTCAACAAGAAACATAATTATGAAATACACTGTCTTGCTTTGAGGGGAAGAAATTAGTTAGGAATAGATACAACTAACATAGTGTTGAAGCCAAATATAGAAGGTAGAAAGATATTTTCACCAGAGAGAACTTGAGTAAATCGTAGAAACTTGGAAAGTCTATGAGAAATTAGATCGATAGGACAAAAAGATGAAAACCAAAGAAGCTTTAAGGCTTTATGGAAACTAGCTGTGACTGAAGACTGTATTTGTGTTAAGGTGATAGACCTTGAGCCTAACTAAATACAAAAGCTAGTTCAACACTAAGATCAAGCTCAACATACTCTCAGCAAAACAAATTTTCAGCTGAGCGCTTACTGCCTCAATATTCAACAAATTTTCAGTTGAGATGCTTTGCTGGATTTCAAGAGGTCTGCTTGGTTGCATTTCGAAACTTGACAGATCAAAGCACGACCTGCCATCTTCTTGATCATATTGAGAATTTCATACAAAATGAGGCACCATGTCCACATCAACCATGGAAATGTATGCATGGTCTCAGCAGCAAATAATGCACAACCAATCAAGATGGGTTGAACATGATACGCTGCTCAAATGAAGAAAGCCAGAGGTATTTATATTTGTTTGTGAAGTATGCAGTTTCAAATGACACCACATCACCAAAGTTAGAAGGGCGTCAAACAGAAAAACATTTCTCATTTGCTGGCATGTTGGTTCTAAATCTATACAACATAGAAAACTTTTGGATTCTCTTCTTGTATGTGCACAAAACGTTCAAGCAGAACCAGAAGCCTAGGGATTGGTATGCACTATTGCTGTCATGTTGATTCTTGAAAAGATTTTCCACATTACTGGAGAATCGGTATTCACCATTCTACTTTAACTCAGAAGCCAACATATTTTCCTGTTGAACTTTTTCATCATTGTCAAGCGGATCAACATTTTTGTGGCTTCTGAAAAAGTGCACTTGAGCTGTAAAAACTCATGGTTGTGCACTTGAATGTACTATTTTTCACTCGACGACCTTCCCTTCACATGCATATAATCTTTAAAAGCTATTTTAGGAATTCATATGTTGCTTCATGAGAACCAAATTTCATATATCTAAAGCCTCCACATTACTCTTCCGCATCCCAACAGATAATTCCATTGCTTATGTAGCACTACTTGTGTCCAGCTTTACTCTGCATTTGCTTTTTAGCTAAGATTTCAGCAACCAGTTTCAAAAGGTTTACAGCAAAAAGATAGACTATTCCTGTATTGATATCCTACAGAAGGTTTCAGAAAATTTGATTATTAATACTCCAAGTAGATTGGTTACTAAACCATCACAATTTCTGAGCACAGTGAACTTTTGTCTTTTCCACATCAGAATGGTCTTTATTCAATCCAATTTATGTGTCTTACTTTTGTTTTCGATGTGTCACAAAAAACAATGTCTCTTATTGAAAAAACAAAATTGTGATTCTATATGTTACTGGACTTCCCTAAAAGGCTAAAACTACAAACATTTGCGATCAAGAGTTGAGAAAAAACTTACCAAACCACTACTGAATATCATATACACTAGAAGCAAAGAGCAAGAGACCAAAAAGGATTGCACTTGTAATTGTACAATGTTGATATCCAACTCCTATGGCCTTAAAATCCGTAAATTGTCCAATGAAATGTTTCTTGTTTGCAGAAAAGACGAAGAACGTCACTTACAGCTTGACATTACTATACAATTGTTTTCACATTTGCTTTAACTCTATGTATCACAGCTTAGATATAGATATCTAATCCTAAACTAGTTTTATTCTGAAGGAGAAAGCTCAATGCAAATGATACTTGTCCTTATGAAGGGAACAAACATAAATTCAGGAATAGGTCTATCCAAGATAGTAATTTCAACTTCATGAATCAATGTTAGTCATAGAATAGTTCTTGTCTATGAGAACGACGTTTTATCTACAGAGAACCTAGAAACTTTTTATATTCATCAAAATGCATAGACATCAAGTTTTTAATTTCTAAATACAGACTAAAGAAAAGGCAGATGGGAAACTTAAATCATTGGAATAAGTCAAAAAGGGAAGTAGACTCATATCAACCTCAAGACAAAGAAGTTATGACTGGTTAAGTTGTTTTATTGTTGAAGCTTTTTTCCATTATTACTAAATTGATGGTTAAAGCTATGCATGAGAACTTGTAAACAATGTATGATAGGCTTGCTAAAGAGAGAAAAATGAAAGCTCGTAACTTGGACCAAGTGAAGTGCATCAAGGATGAAGGGGGTGAGGTGTTGGTGATTGATACCTCCATTAAATTAAGGTGACAAGCTTACTTTCATAAACTCTTATATGAAAAAAGAGATAGAAACATTGAGCTGGGTGAGTTGGCATGCTCTGAAAGTCACCGTGACTTTGGTTATAGCAGGCGGTTTAGAGTTGAGGAGGTTAGAAGGGCTATTAGTAGGATGAAGAGAGGGAGGGCGATCGGACCAGATGAGATCCCGATAGATTTTTGGAAGAACATGGTCAAGGATGGCATAGAGTGGTTGACTAAACTGTTCAATGCTATTATAAAGACTGCCAAGATGCCTGATGAAAGGAGGAGGAGTACGATGGTGCCATTGTACAAGAACAAAGGGGATATTTAAAACTGTAACAATCACAGGGGTATCAAGTTGTTAAGTCACACTATGAAGGTTTGGGAGAGATTGGTAAAGATGAGGGTGAAAAGAGTAGTGATTATTTTGGAATATAAGTTTGGATTCATGCCGGGGTAGTCGACTACTAAAGAAATTCATCTTTTTCGGAGATTAGTGGAAAAGTATAAGGAAAGAAAGAAGGACCATCATATGGTGTTCATTGATCTCGAGAAGGCCAATGACAAAGTTCCAAGGGATGTCTTATGGAGGTGTCTAGAGGTGAAAGGTGTCCCAATGGCATATCAGGGTGATTAAGGATATGTACGACGGAGCCAAAACTCGGGTAAGAACGGTTGGAGGAGACTCAGAGTTGAGATGGGACTCCATTAAGGATCTGTGTTGAGCCCTTTCCTATTTGCCGTAGTGATGGATGAGCTAACGCGATCTATCTAGGTGGAGGTTCCAAGGTGTATGCTATTTACAGATGACATAGTACTGATTGATGAGACCCGGACTAGCGTTAATGATAGGTTGGAGGCTTGGAGACACGCCTTGGAACCCAAAGGATTCAAACTGAGCAGGACAAAAATAAAAGACATAGAGTGCAAATTCAGTGTTACGAGGGATGAAGTGAACATTGATGTGAAGCTGGCCACTAAACTTATCCCCAAAAAGGAAAAGTTTAAATATATTGGGTCCATCATCTAGAGTAGTGGTGATATCGACGATGATGTCACATATCGTATTGGGGCAGCTTGAACTAAATGGAGGCTTGTCTCGGGAGTGTTGTGTGACAAGAACATACCACCTAAACTCAAAGGTAAGTATTATAGAATGGTGGTTAGACTATCTGTGTTGTATGGAGTGGAGTGTTGGCCAATAAAGAATGCATATGTTCAGAGATGCATGTCGTAGAGATGAGGATGTTGAGATGGGTGTGTGGTCACACAAGGAAGGATAAGATTAAGAATGAGATTATTTAGAAGAAGCTGGAGGTGACACCGATGGCTAATAAGAAGAGGGAAGTGAGATTGCGATTGTTTGGACATGTGCAGAGACGTAGTACCGATGCGCCTGTTAGGAGGTGCGAGAGGTTAGTTTTGGGAGCTATACAAAGAGGTAGAGATAGAACGAAAAAGTATTGGGGAGAGATGATCAGACAAGATATGGCGCATTTGGATCTCACCCAGGACATGACCTTAGATAGAAAGGAGTGGAGGTCGCGAATTAGAGTAGCAGGCTGATTGGTTGGTAGGGTTAGGTGGATAGGTGACCTCGAGGTTTAGTGAGGTAGCACGGGTAGGCGTGATTTATGTCACTATTTGTCATATGGGTGTTGCATTTATCGTATTTACATATTCACATGTACTTTTCATAAATAGTCGCTCTTTCTATTTCTATTTCTATTTGTATTTCTCCTTTTGTTCCTTTTCCTTCCCTTTGCCATATCTAGTTTATTCTCTTTATGGGTTGTTGAGTCGAGGGTTCCCAGGAAATATCATCTCTACTTCTATATACGAGGTAGTGGTAAGATTTGCGTACATTTTACCCTCCCCAGACCCCACTTGTGGGATTCAACTGGGTATGTTGTTGTTGTTTTAGTTAAATGCTATGAAAGAAAAAGGATCTTTTCTTTTATTGCACTTTTTCTACTTTAGTTTACATGCATATAAAAATGGGTAGATCTTTCAAGATAACTTTCATTCATGTGAAACTATTCACTCTTATAGAATCAACTATTATAATAAGGAAGAAAAATATAGTTTAGAGAAAGAACATTTTGACATATTAACACATATACATAGTTTGTTCTACATCCAAACTGTGAGGACATGAAAATTTTACTATGATAGTACCTTGCTAAAATAATGGAGTAATTGATAATCTCAAACCTCTACCCTTGTTTAAATTTATAATAGAAGAAAGTGTTCTGAGCCATTTACATCCACATTAAGAGTATTTAGAAATACGGGAGTTAAACCTGTCTCTAACCTAGACTTTACCCTGGATGGTGCTGCAACCCTCTTTCTATCTTGGCTGCTTCCTTTAGCTCTTTGTCTACCGTGAACCATAGAAGCAACCAACAACTCTGTTACCTAAACTCTAGCTCCTCTCAATTTTTTAGAGGAAAGAGTGAAAAAGTCATATACCAAATTGGGTCGCTAGATACTAATTGAAATCAAATAATAGTACAAAGAAGACAAAGAACTGATTTTCCCTAGTGTCTTGTAGCTTGTTGAAGAGTGTACAAATTTTTTTATTCCATTCTATAAGGCATATCCTTGAATGATGGCATCGGAGAAGCTAAAGCTTTGATACCAACTTTGCCACAACTCAAATCACCATGATTGACACCTACCCTAACCCCACGCTGGGCAAATCATATTTTACCAATTATGAAATACTATAATTGGCTCATCTAGTGCAATTTAAAAAATTATTAAGGTTGGAAATAAAGTGTCAAGTAAAATAGATTAAGAAGTGCAGATGTATAGACTATTACATCTCTAGAATTCAAAAGTCATCGTACATGACAATAAATTAAATATTAAGGAATAGTCATTAACTAAATAAATAAAATAATGTCTAAACAAGATAAACATCTGTCCTCTAGAAGATCTATGTAGGATAGATGGAGTAGTTGACCCATACATTAGAAATGCAATTGCATTACATGTGGGTCCTCGTAGAAGACTTCGGATCACATCATCAAACATATAAGTTGCCACAATAAATATAAAAAAATCACAAACTATACATAATATAAGCAGTAACACACAAGCATGGAATTACATCTACACTGAATAACATTGGAATACATAGTGCATCTAACTAGTCATGATATAAGTCGTCACACACAAGCATGGAACAGGATCTATATATACTTTATTATATAGATCTTTTTATGTTTTTACATAAGAAAAAAATGATTTTTGAATGTTAGATTCTCCGGACCCTACTTATGGGATTTCACTGGGTATGTTGTTGTTGTTTATGTAGATTGTTTCTATCTTATCCAATTTTTTGTAATTTCTTAGTTATAAGTTTTGTAAATCATCAGCTGGTTTGAATTTTGTTTCCCTTCATAAGTTTATTTGATATAGATAAATTTAATTTGATTGTAGATTTAAATTTCTTTTTACTGAGAATCTGAAAAAATGGAAACTTGTTAGGAAACACATAAAAATGTCCAGATCATCATCTGAGGATTCAAGTAGTATGAATATAGAGAGGCTCGTGAGTACTGAATGGATACTTTTCGATCCAATGATTGATAACCCTATTTATGATTTCTTCGAGGAGGAAGTTCCTCCTCGAATACCAATTTTCAACACTAAGGGTCACATCTATAACTACTTAACCCATGCATCTTGCCTAACTAGACCAATCAAGTATTCTACATTGCCAAAGCCTACTACTGGAGCATAGAACAAAGATGTTTCTGCTCCTCCACTGCTAGAGCATTCTACCAGTGCCAATGCTGGGTTGTCACAGAACGATAGACAAAAAATACAACCAACAGGTAGTTTGTGTTTGGTTGGACTTTCCATCTTATCTTCTATGACAACCCAGCATTGGCACTGGTAGAACCCTCTAGCAGTGGAGCAGCAGAAACATCTTGGTTCTGTGCACCAGTAGTAGGCTTTGGTAGTGTAGAATACTTAATTGGTCTACTTAGGCAAGATGCATGGATGTAGTAGTTATAGATGTGATCGTTAGTGTTGAAAATTGGTATTCGAAGGACTTTCTCCTCGAAGAAGTCATAAATAGGGTTATCAGTCACTGGATCGAAAAGTATCCATTCACTACCAACGAGCCTCTCTGTATTCATACTGTTTGAATCCTCAGATGCTGATATGGACAATTTTATGTGTTTCCTAACAAGTTTACATTTTTTCAGATTCTCAATAAAAAAAATAATTTAAATCTAGAATCAAATTAAATTTATCTATATCAAATAAACTTATGAAGAGAAAAATAATTCAAACCAACTGATAAGTTACAAAACTTATAACTAAGAAATTACAAAAAATCGGATAAGACAGAAACAATCTACAGCAACAACAATATACCCAGTGAAATCCCATAAGTAGGGTCTGGAGAGAAAGAAATGTTAGAAATAATCTAACATTCAAAAATCATTTTTTTCTTATGTAAAATCATAAAAAGATCTATATAAAAAAGTATATATAGATCTTGTTCCATGCTTGTGTGTGACTGGTTATATTATGAATAGTGAGATGCATTGTGTATTACAATGTGATTCAGTATAGATGTAATTCCATGCTTGTGTGCGACTGCTTATATTATGTATAGTTTGTGATTTATTTATATCTATTGTGGCGACTTATATGTTTGATGATGTGATCCAAAGTCTTCTACGAGGTCCCACATCTAACGCAATTGCATTTCTAATGTAAGGGTCAACATGTAGCACAATTGAGAGGGGAGAGGAAAGAGAATTTGGGAGGTGATCTTATAAAGGGTAGAAGGTTTTAGGAGAATGAATTAAGAGGGGAGGGATATTAGCTGAATTGGGGGTTTAGGATACGTAAAAGGTCATAATTCATATTTAAAATAAATCGAAATTACATAGACACCATTAATCAAAAGGGCAAAAATTGGAACCGTCAGGTCCATACAGTTGCCTACACGGTCCGTGAGACGTCACATGGACCATGAAAAGCGATCGTGAACCGTCACTTAGACAATTTCATAGAGCCAACTCTAGGAATTTATTCGAGGCTAAGGGGTACCACAGGAACGACTTCACGGCCTACGTGACACTTCACGGGTCGTGACATGGACCATGTGATAATACTTGAAATAATTTTCACACGACAAAGTTACGAGATGGTACTTTCATACTTAAAAAAATTTTACATAGCGAGTTACACGGAGGGCCATATGGCCCGTGACACATCACACAGACCGTATGAGTGGATGTGTGCCCTCACTTGGTCCAAAGTTTCCCCAGTCTCAAGTTCCCCTGTCGTGAGCTGGACTAAGTTTTGAAATGCCATCAGGTAGACCTCTTGAATTCCAACAAAGCATCTCAATTGAAAATTTGTTGAATGTTGAGGCAGTGAGTGCTCAGTTGAAAACTTATTTTGCTGACAGTATATTGAGCTTTATCTTAGTCTTGAACTAGATTTTATGTTCAGTTAGGCTCAAGGTCTATCGCCTTAACACTAATACAGTCGCAGGTCATAGTTAGATTCCATAAAGCCTCAAAGCATCTTTTAAAAGTTTTCATATTTTTGTCCTATCGATCTAATTTCTCATCTACTTTGTAAGTTTCTATGATTTTTTCAAGTTCCCTTGGGTGAAATAATCGTTCTACCTTCCATATTTGGCTTCAACACTATGTTAGCTGTATCTATTTCCTAATTAGTTGCTTCCCCTAAAAGCAAAAGGGTGTATTTCGTAATTATATTTATTGTTGAAGTTGTAAATTTTTTTTCTTGATCATGAGTGATTCAATCCTTAGTGGCGATGTCACAAAAATCTAGTTAAGACTCGTACCTTGAGGAACTAAAGTGGTTTCTACAAAGTTTAAGAGTATGTGGCACAATGTGCAAAGCTAGACATGTTCTCTTTTAAGATTCCAGAGCCACTATAGAAAGAATATGTTAAAAAGGATCAACCACCACCTTCAGAAGATATAAATCGTGTTTATGATGGTATGGATTTCCCTAACACATGTTACCATAACTATAACATGATTGTTAATCGCGTTTACGATGCCATCAAACCCAATTTCGATTCGTGACACGGGATATGCCTTACTGTAGTGGTGGTCGATGCTTTTTAACATATTCTTTCTGTAGTGGTTCTAGAATCTTAAATGAGAACATGTCTAGCTTTGCACCTTGTGCCACAAACTCTGAAACTTTCTAGAAACCACCTTAGTTCCTCATGGCACTGGTCTTAACCTGATTGTTGTGACGTCACTACTAAGGATTGAATCACTCATGATCAAGAAAACAAATTTACAACTTCAACAAGAAACATAATTAAGAAATACACCATCTTGCTTTGAGGGGAAGAAATTAGTTAGGAATAGATACAACTAACATAGTGTTGAAGCCAAATATAGAAGGTAGAAAGATATTTTCACCAGAGAGAACTTGAGTAAATCGTAGAAACTTGGAAAGTCTATGAGAAATTAGATCGATAGGACAAAAAGATGAAAACCAAAGAAGCTTTAAGGCTTTATGGAAACTAGCTGTAACTGAAGACTGTATTTGTGTTAAGGTGATAGACCTTGAGCCTAACTAAATACAAAAGCTAGTTCAACACTAAGATCAAGCTCAACATACTCTCAGCAAAACAAATTTTCAGCTGAGCGCTTACTGCCTCAATATTCAACAAATTTTCAGTTGAGATGCTTTGCTGGATTTCAAGAGGTCTGCTTGGTTGCATTTCAAAACTTGACAGATCCAAGCACAACCTGCCATCTTCTTGATCATATTGAGAATTTCTACCAATCATACAAAATGAGGCACCATGTCCACATCAACCATGGAAATGTATGCATGGTCTCAGCAGCAAATAGTGCACAACCAATCAAGATGGGTTGAACATGATGCGCTGCTCAAATGAAGAAAGCCAAAGGTATTTATATTTGTTTGTGAAGTGTGCAGTTTCAAATGACACCACATCACCAAAGTTAGAAGGGCGTCAAATAAGAAAACATTTCTCATTTGCTGGCATGTTGGTTCTAAATCTATATAACATAGAAAATTCTTGGATTCTCTTCTTGTATGTGCACAAAACGTTCAAGCAAAACCAGATGCCTAGGGATTGGTATGCACTGTTGCTGTCATGCTGGTTCTTGAAAAGATTCTCCAGATTACTGGAGAATCGGTATGCACCATTCTACTTTAACCCAGAAGCCAACATATTTTCCTGTTCAACTTTTTCATCATTGTCAAGCGGATCAACATTTTTGTTGCTTCTGAAAGAGTGCATTTGAGCTGTAAAAACTCATGGTTGTGCACTTGAATGTACTATTTTTCACTTGACGACCTTCCCTTCACATGCATATAATCTTTAAAAGCTATTTTAGTAATTCATATGTTGCTTCATATGAACCAAATTTCATATATCTAAAGCCTCCACATTACTCTTCCGCATCCCAACAGATAATTCCATTGCTTATGTAGCACTACTTGTGTCCATCTTTACTCTGCATTTGCTTTTTAGCTAAGATTTCAGCAAGCAGTTTCAAAAGGTTTACAACAAAAAGATGGACTATTCCTGTGTTGATATCCTACATAAGTTTTCAGAAAATTTGATTATTAATACTCCAAGTAGATTGGTTACTAAACCATCACAATTTCTGAGCACGGTGAACTTTTGTCTTTTCCACATCAGAATGGCCTTTATTCAATCCAATTTATGTGTCTTACTTTTGTTTTCGATATGTCACAAAAAACAATGTCTCTTATTGAAAAAAGAAAATTGTGATTCTATATGTTACTGGACTTCCCTAAAAGGCTAAAACTACAAACATTTGCTATCAAGAGTTGAGAAAAAACTGACCAAACCACTACTGAATATCAGATACACCAGAAGCAAAGAGCAAGAGACCAAAAAGGATTGCAATTGTAAGTGTACAATGTTGATATCTAACTCCTATGGCCTTAAAATCCATAAATTGTCAATGAAATGTTTCTTGTTTGCAGAAAAGACGAAGAACGTCACTTACAGCTTCACATTACTATACAATTGTTTTCACATTTGCTTTAACTCTATATATCACGGCTTAGATATAGATATCTAATCCTAGGCTAGTTTTATTCTGAAGGAGAAAGCTCAATGCAAATGATACTTGTCCTTATGAAGGGAACAAACATAAATTCAGGAATAGGTCTATCCAAGATAGTAATTTCAACTTCATGAATCAATGTTAGTCATAAGAATAGTTCTTGTCTATGAGAACGACGTTTTATCTACAGAGAACCTGGAAACTTTTTATATTCATCAAAATGCATAGACATCAAGTTTTTAATTGCTAAATACGGACCAAAGAAAAGGCAGATGGGAAACTTAAATCATTGGAATAAGTCAAATAGGGAAATAGACTCATATCAACCTCAAGACAAAGAAGTTATGACTGATAAAGTTGTTTTATTGTTGAAGTTTTTTTCCATTATTACTAAATTGATGGTTAAAGCTATGCATGAGAACTTGTAAACAATGTATGATAGGCTCGCTAAAGAAAGAGAAATGAAAGCTCGCAACTTTGACCAAGTGAAGTGCATTAAGGATGGGGGGGGTGAGGTGTTGGTGGATGATACCTCCATTAACTTAAGGTGACAAGCTTACTTTCATAAACACTTATGTGAAAAAAGAGATAGAAACATTGAGCTGGGTGAGTTGGCATGCTCTGAAAGTCACCGTGACTTTGGTTATTACAGGCGGTTTAGAGTTGAGGAGGTTAGAAGGGCTATTAGTAGGATGAAGAGAGGGAGGGCGGTCGGACCAGATGAGATCCCGATAGATTTTTGGAAGAACATGGTCAAGGATGGCATAGAGTGGTTGACTAAACTGTTCAATGCTATTATAAAGACTGCCAAGATGCCTGATAAAAGGAGGAGGAGTACGATGGTGCCATTGTACAAGAACAAAAGGGATATTCAAAACTGTAACAATCACAGGGGTATCAAGTTGTTAAGTCACACTATGAAGGTTTGGGAGAGATTGGTGAAGATGAGGGTGAAAAGAGTAGTACTATTTTGGGATATCAGATTGGATTCATGTCGGGGTGGTCGACTACTAAAGCAATTCATCTTTTCCGGAGATTAGTGGAAAAATATAAGGAAAGAAAGAAGGACCATCATATGGTGTTCGTTGATTTCGAGAAGGCCAATGACAAAGTTTCAAGGGATGTCCTATGGAGGTGTCTAGAGGTGAAAGGTGTCCCAATGGCATATCAGGGCGATTAAGGATATGTACGACGGAGCCAAAACTCGGGTAAGAACGATTGGAGGAGACTCATAGTTGAGATGGGACTCCATCAAGGATCTGTGTTGAGCCCTTTCCTATTTGTCGTAGTGATGGATGAGCTAAAGTGATCTATCTACGTGGAGGTTCCATGGTGTATGCTATTTACCGATGACATAGTACTGATTGATGAGACTTGGACTAGAGTTAATGATAGGTTGGACGCTTGGAGACACGCCTTGGAGCCCAAAGGATTCAAACTGAGCAGGACCAAAATAGAAGACATAGAGTGCAAATTCAGTGTTACGAGGGATGAAGTGAACATTGATGTGAAGCTGGCCACTCAACCTATCCCCAAAAGGGAAAAGTTTAAATATATTGGGTCCGTCATCTAGAGTAGTAGTGATATCAATGATGATGTCACATATCGTATTGGGGCAGCTTGAACTAAATCAAGGCTTGCCTCGAGAGTACTGTGTGACAAGAACATACCACCTAAACTCAAAGGTAAGTATTACAGAACGATGGTTAGACTATCTTTGTATGGGGTGGATTGTTGGCCAATAAAGAATGCACATGTTCAAAAGATGCATGTCATAGAGATAAGGATGTTGAGATGGCAGTGTGGTCACACAAGGGGCATAAGATTATGAATGAGAATATTCGGAAGAAGCTGGAGGTGACACCGATGGCTAATAAGATGAGGGAAGTGAGATTGCGATTGTTTGGACATGTGCAGAGACGTATCACCGATGTGCCTGTTAGGAGGTGCGAGAGGTTAGTTTTGGGAGCTACGTAGTGAGGTAGAGATAGACCAAAAAGGTATTAGGGAGAGATGTTCAGACAAGATATGGCGAATCTGGATCTCACCCAGGACATGACCTTAGATAGAAAGGAGTGGAGGTCGCAAATTAGAGTAGCAGGCTAATTGGTTGGTAGGGTTAGGTGGATAGGTGACCTCGAGGTTTGGTGAGGTAGCATGGGTAGGCGTGATTTATGTCAATATTTATCATATAGGTGTTGCATTTATCGTATTTACATATTCACATGTACTTTTCGTAAATAGTCGCTCTTTCTATTTCTATTTCTATTTCTCCTTTTGTTCCCTTTCCTTCCCTTTGCCATATCTAGTTTATTCTCTTTATGGGTTGTTGAGTCGAGGGTTCCCAAGAAATAGCATCTCTACTTCTATATACGAGGTAGTGGTAAGATATGCGTACATTCTACCCTCCCCAGACCCCACTTGTGGGATTCAACTGGGTATGTTGTTGTTGTTTTAGTTAAATGCTATGAAAGAAAAAGGATCTTTTCTTTTATTGCACTTTTTCTACTTTAGTTTACATGCATATAAAAATGGGTAGATCTTTCAAGATAGCTTTCATTCATGTGAAACTATTCACTCTTATAGAATTAACTATTACAATAAGGGAGAAAAATATAGTTTAGAGAAAGAACATTTTGACATATTAACACATATACATAGTTTGTTCTACATCCAAACTATGAGGACATGAAAATTTTACTATGATAGCACCTTGCTAAAATAATGGAGTAATTGAAAATCTCAAACCTCTACCCTTGTTTAAAATCATAATATAAGAAAGTGTTCTGGGCCATTTACATCTACATTAAGAGTATCTAGAAATGTTGGACTTAAACCTGTCTCTAACCTAGACTTTACCTTGGGTGGTGCTGCAACCCTCTTTCTATCTTGGCTGCTTCCTTTAGCTCGTTTTTCTACCATGAACCATAGAAGCAACCAACAACTATGTTACCTAAACTCTAGCTCCTCTCCATTTTTTAGAGGGTAGAGTGAAAAAGCCATATACCATTTGGATTGCTAGATAGTAATTGAAATCAAGTAATAGTACAAATAAAAGAAAGAACTGAAATTCCCTAGTGTCTTGTAGCTCGTTGAAGAGTAGTACAAATTTTTCAACCCCATTCTAAAAGACTACTAGACATATCCTTGAATGATGGCATCGAAGAAGCTAAAGCTTTGATACCAACTTTGCCACAACTCAAATCGCCATGATTGACACCTACACTAACCCAACGCTGGGCAAATCATATTTTACCAATTATGAAATACTATAATTGGCTCATTTTGTGCAATTTAAAAAAAATATTAATGTAGGAAATAAAGTGTCAAGTAAAATAGATTAAGAAGTGCAGATGTATAGACTATTACATCTCTAGAATTCAAAAGTCATCGTACATGAGAATATATTAAATATTTAAGAATAGTCATTAACTAAATAAATAAAATAATGTCTAAATGAGATAAACATATGTCCTCTAGAATATCTGTGTAGGATAGATGGAGTAGTTGACCCATACATTAGAAATGCAATTGCGTTAGATGTGGGTCCTCGTAGAAGACTTTGGATCATATCATCAAACATATATGTTGCCACAATAAATATAAAAAAATCACAAACTATACATAATATAAGCATTCACATACAAGCATGGAATTACATCTATACTGAATCACATTGGAATACACAGTGCATCTAACTAGTCATAATATAAGTGGTTACACACAAGCATGGAACAGGATCTATATTTACCTTTTTGTATAGATCTTTTTTATGTTTTTACATAAGCAAAAAATGATTTTTGAATGTTAGATCGTTTCTAACATGTTTTTCTCTCTAGACCCGACTTATGGGATTTCAGTGGGTATGTTGTTGTTGTAGATTGTTTCTGCCTTACCCGATTTTTCGTAATTCCTTAGTTATAAGTTTTGTAAATTATCAGCTCGTTTGAATTTTTTTCCCTTCATAAGTTTATTTCATATAGATAAATTTAATTTGATTCTAGATTTAAATTATATTTTTTTACTGAGAATCTGAAAAGATGGAAACTTGTTAGGAAACACATAAAAATGTCCAGATCAACATCTGAGGATTCAAGCAGTATGAATATAGAGAGGCTCGTTAGTACTGATGGATACTTTTCGATCCAATGATTGATAACCCTATTTATGATTTCTTCGAGGAGGAAGCTCCTCCTCGAATGCCAATTTTTTACACTAACGATCACATCTACACCTGCTTAATCCATGCATCTTGCCTAACTAGACCAATCAAGTATTTTACATTGGCAAAGCCTACTACCGGTGCACAAAAACAAGATGTTTCTGCTACTCCACTGCCAGAGGGTTCTACTAGTGCCAATGCTGGGTTGTTACAGAACAATAAGACAGAAAATCCAACCAAACACAAACTACATGTTGCCGCTCCTCCACCAACTGCCTCCTGTCTTCCTGAAAAACTTACTCATTTTCACGACCCCGGAGGGTACCCTAGACGTGGCCAGCACTCATAGACTATTGCTAGTCCCCAAGCGAACCACTTGGCCATATCACATCCATTCATTCAATAAACTCGATCAATCAGCGGAAGACTAAAGATAGAGATGGGCACATCTAATGTCTCAAAAGTATATCAAATGATTAAAAGGGTTAGTATAAAGGAACTTGATCAATAAATACTCAACTCTAGTCTATGAAGCCTCTATCACTATTAAGTGGTGCCAATGAAAGACCCATGGCTACCGCAAATCCAAAGTAAAGCTAACTCAAGACTAACTCTAATAAGCATGATGAAAATAAAGCAATGATCCTCCGAAGTAAGAGAGGCTCACCAACTTAGCTGAAATGCTCAGATCCTCCATGATGCGCCTGTTGACGTCTCTATTACTTGCCTCTGCATCATAAAATGATGCATTCTAAATGGGACGTTAGTACATGGAATGTATGAGTATGCAAAATGGCTGAATGAAACAAAAACAAGTAGAATAATATAGATATACATCAACTTAGAATATACTCAATCAGAATGTCAAATGTCTATCTAAAGCAAGAATAAAGAGTACACAAGTGACTCATCAACCAATCAAGCCTCATTAATCCACTCAACCCAACTCAGAGGAAGTCAACTCAAATCAACTCAACTCGACTCAGAGTGCACAGTGTGGGATCCTATTTGGCACTCTCTTTTATCCGATAATGTTCATTTATGAGCCAGTGATTGTACAATAATCCCATTGATGTTACCATAGCCATTTCGTTCTTGCCAGATAAATAACACCTTGGATTGTCATGACTCGGGACTAGGGCCTAGATATAACACAGTGAATAGGAACCCGAGAGTCCCCAAATAAGCCTCGAGTATCTAAATCCACATCATCGGTTCAAGAAGGGAATACAAATGGTAATACATAGTTCTAAGGGGCGGGACAATAGGTCTCAGGCTCTGGGGGCATACGGTGCTAGGGACTTTCCACATTTCCACACCAAATTATGCACATAGCCAAATATAATTTCCTATAAATCAATCCAACATAAATACATAAGCCAGATACCACACATAACAAATGGATTTAAAAAGACTCTACCATACTATCCAATGAATGCCTCTAATTAAGATGGAATAGGGGCCAAGACATGTTTCGAGCTTTCCCTCAAATGAAAAGGGACTCGAAGATAGTAAAGGTAAAGAAAGATGGCTTGTCCTTGGAGAATGGGACTCCCCACAATTACCCTTCTGGATCGGAATACTCGTCAAACAGTTGATACTCGAAGTGCTCGGCCCCGACATGGTAAAATCATGTAGGCATAGAGTATGTGTTAGTACATTTAAAAGTACTAAGTATGCGGGCATGCAATGCACATGACTTACCAAACCTGCATTTCAATGTTAGATGACAAGGGCACATAATATAGCAAGAACCATATATCCAATGGAAGTATATACGAGATGCCATGAAATTTACGATGCATGAAATGCAACAATGCTCATATATAGTGGGGGTGGACTATAACCGACAAATCAAACCCATGCGAGCTATTATATGAATTAGTCCGATAAAGACCTACCATGTTTGCCAAAGGAAATCTACATCACACCTTACGACCATGTTTTTCGGTGGATGGTCACCTTCCTTACGACCACGCTTCTCAGAAGGATTTTCCATAATCATATCATATCATATCATAAACAAAATAAAAGAATAAACATTCCTTATGACCCAGTCTTTCAAGTAATGGCTAACGTTCCTATATTGGCGCATAGTTCAAGGAAAGGGAGAGGGCCCTTGGGGATAGCCCTGACGCCCCAATCCACATGAATACTTATACATATACGTGCTTTCAAGAGATACAATACTCACTTCAAACCATTCAATGCACATTTAATCTCAAATGCAAAATCATGAATCATAATTCTAATGCTCATGCAAGGAATAGCTCATCTACATATACGGAATGGTGCAAAAACCCAAAATGCTCAAAGAGCCATAATCATTAACATATATATGATCACATTCTTGTCATAACCAATGCCTTACCAAAATCATATCATAATCATTTTATAAAATGTAATTGGGCTTAACCCACTTCATAATTTCCATATAAACCAATAGTTCTTAATGCAAATGCAATACATGATGTGAGGATAGCATTGGCAACATAGATTTATGTTAAAATCAACATTTAAAATATGAAGTCAAATAAATTCATAATTTAAATCAACATCTAAATAATGATATGAATCACCCATGCATAAATAGACTTTAAACAGGGGACATGCATGTTCATAACTCCATAGCTCAATGTAAAACATCATAATAATGTTCAAAGTAAGTATAAATCATGGGTATAGTACAACCCATATATCAATTTGATTTAATAAAATCAAATAATGAAAACCCATATTGAAAGTAGACTAAAATTCACGAAATCAATTGAAAGGATTTTTGGGTCTCCTTGGTTGAAAGGGACCAAGAATCAATCTCATATATCTTGATTGAGGAGCTGAATTTGGGGAAGGACTTAGCTTGAATTTGAACTTCAATTAGTCCTAGCCTTATATCTTGATAGGGGAGAGTGGAGAGTATTTGGGAGGTGACTTTATGACGGGTAGAAGGTTTTAGGAGAATGAATTAATAGAGGAGGGATATCAACTGAATTAGGGGTTTAAGATATGTAAAAGGTCATAATTCATAATTAAAAAAAACCAAAATTACATAAACTCCATTAATGAAATCGGGCAAAAATTGGAACTGTCATGTCCATATGGTTGCCTACATGGTCCGTGAGACGCCACACGGATCGTGAAAAACGACCGTGGATCGTCACTTAGACAATTTTGTAGAGCCACTGCTGGGAATTTATTCGAGGCTAAGGGGTAGCACACGGACGACTTCACGACTCGTGTGGCGCTACATGGGTCGTGACATGGATCGTGTGATAGTACTTGAAATAATTTTCGCACGATAAAGTTATGAGACGGTGCTTCCATACTTAGAAAAACTTTATGTAGTGAGTTACACGAAGGGCCACATGGCCTATGACACATCACACGGACCGTGTGAGTGGCCGTGTTCTATCACTTGGTTCGAAGTTTTCCCCGTTTCAAGTTCCCCTGTCGTGAGCTCTACCAAGTGTCCCTCCATGGGAGACCACATGGTCAGTGTGGCTTCACACGGCCCGTGTGGGTCTTCCGTGGAGTGATGTCTGGCAGTTTCACTTGGGCAGTACCAAGAAACATCAACAGGTGCATCATTGAGGATCTGAGCATTTCAGCTAAGTTGGTGAGCCTCCCTTACTTCGGAGGATCATCGCTTTATTTTCATCATGCTTATTAGAGTTAGTCTTGAGTTAGCTTTACTTTTGATTGAGGTATTCATGGGTCTGTCATTGGCACCACTTGATAGTGATAGAGGATTCATACACTAGAGTTGAGTATTTATGTTGAGACTTATTGAGCTAGTTCCTTTATACTAGCCCTTCTATTTATTTAATATACTTTTGAGACATTAGATGTGCCCATTTCTATCTTTAGTCTTCTACTGATTGATAGAGTTTACTGAATGAATGGATGTGATGCGGTCAAGTGGTTCGCTTGGAGAACTAGCAATAGTCTTTGAGTGCCGGCCACGTCTAGGATACCCTCCTGGTTCTTGAAAGTGAAAAAGTTTTTCAGGCAGAGTGGAGATAGCTGGTGGAGGAGCGGCAACATGTAGTTTGTGTTTGGTTAAATTTTCCGTCTTATCGTTGTGTGAAAACCCAACATTGGTACTGGTAGAACCCTCTAGCAGTGGAGGAGCAGAAACATCTTGGTTCTGTGCACCGGTACTAGTCTTTGGTAGTGTAGAATACTTGATTAGTCTACTTAGGCAGGATGCATGGATTAGGTAGGTATAGATGGGATCGTTAGTGTCGAAAATTGGTATTCGAGGAAGAACTTCCTCCTCGAAGAAGTCATATATAGGGTTATCAATCACTGGATCGAAAAGTATCTATTCAGTACAAATGAGCCTCTCTGTATTCATACTGCTTGAATCCTCAGATGCTGATCTGGACATTTTTATGTGTTTCCTAACAAGTTTCATTTTTTCAGATTCTCAGTAAAAATAATAATTTAAATGTAGAATCAAATTAAATTTATCTATATCAAATAATCTTATGAAGGGAAAAAAATTCAAACCAATTGATGAGTTACAAAGAAACAATCTACAATAATAATATACCCAGTGAAATCCCATAAGTAGGGTCTGGAGAAAAAGAAATGTTCGAAACAATCTAACATTCAAAAATCATTTTTTTCTTATGTAAAAACATAAAAAGATTTATATGAAAAGTATATATAGATCCTGTTCCATGCTTGTGTGTGACTGCTTATATTATGACTAGTGAGATGCACCGTGTATTCCAATGTGATTCAGTATAGATGTAATTCCGTGCTTGTGTGTGACTGCTTATATTATGTATAGTTTGTGATTTTTTTATATTTATTGGGGTGACTTATATGTTTGATGATGTGATCCAAAGTCTTCTACGAGGACCCACATCTAACGCAATTGCATTTCTAATGCAGGGGTTAACCTGTAGCGCAATTGAGAGGGGAGAGGAGAGAGTATTTGGGATGTGATCTTATGAAGGGTAGAAGATTTTAGGAGAATTAATTAAGAGCGGAGAGATATCAACTGAATTGGGGATTTAGGATAGATAAAAGGTCATAATTCATAATTAAAATAAACCAAAATTACATAAACATCATTAATGAAACGGGCAAAAATTGGAACTGTCAGGTCCATATTGTTGCTGACACGGTCCGTGAGACGTCACACGGACCGTGAAAAGCAATCGTGAACCGTCACTTAGACAATTACGTAGAGCCAACGCTGGGAATTTATTTGAGGCTAAAAGGTACCACAGGGACGACTTCACGGCCTGCATGACACTACATGGGTCGTGACATGGACTGTGTGATAGTACTTGAAATAATTTTCGCACGACAAAGTTACGAGAGGGTACTTCCATACTTAGAAAAATTTTATGTAGTGAGTTACACGGAGGGCCACACGGCCTGTGACACATCACACGGACCGTATGATTAGCCATGTGGCCTCACTTGGTCCGAAGTTTCCCCAGTCTCAAGTTCCCCTGTCGAGAGCTGAACCAAGTGTCCCTCCACGGGAGGCCACACAGTCGGTGTGGCTTCATACAGCCCGTGTGTGTCTTTCGTGGAGTGATGCCTGGTAGTTTTGCTCGGGACAGTACCAAGAGATCTGGTAAAGCTGCTCGAAAAATCCAGGTCCTTACATAGATCCACTAGGGATATAGCCTTAACAAGTCCTCTATTGCTTTCAAGGACTTTAACTCAAGTGGGAACCTCAATATAATGGTTCAAATCCTCACCTACGCTTTACCATGTAGTTAATATGTGTGAGTGGGACTTACTCTTACTCATTTTGATGTTCTATACTCCCTCCCAAGACTCAATGCTCATAAGACTCCTCAACCTAATCAAATTATCTCAATTAGCCTCATGGAGGCACTCATCAACTCAATTAGTCTCATGGAGAATCTCATCAACTCAATTAGCTCAACTTAATGGGGCTTTTCAGCCAAACGTCTCAATTAACTCATAAACTCAGTGCTCATTGAATAACTCAAGGACTCAGATCATCATTAAGAAGAAGTCATTTAGACGAGACTCTATAATTCAATTATGAATACTCAAGGGATCATCAAGCTCAATTAACTCAACCTTATACTCACATCAACGTCACAATCAACATACTCAAGTCAAGGCTCTAGACTTTATCGCTAGATTCATTCGTACATGCTTTCACAGAATCACATATATGGTTATACAATAACTCACAAAAAGTATTTAATTCAAGAAAACAATTTTACGATAATCATCAACATATGAAAATACATGTAATCGATATAATTTTCAAGAAAATAGTCAAGAAAGTATTTCAGGAAACATCTATGGGGACTCATGGACTCTCAACTCCTCTATTTCCATCAATGGGCCACATGGGAGAACAATCCCATGTTTTAGTTCAGCCTTACATACCTGCTGTGAAGCCTTTGGAAAATTAACCTCAAAGAATTCTCCTCGAACTCCTCGATTTCTCCCTTCTCTTCTCTCCTCTTTAGCCCTAGTCTTTTTCAAGAACTTACAAAGGACTTAAAATGGGGGTTAAAACCCTTTTTTTTTTGCTCAAAACGACCCATTAGATCATGTTTTGAGTTTAGGAGGGGTCGCGAAAGGTACGGAATGCCCCTCATAAAAATTTGAAAAAGAAGGTTTACCCATCACATGGCACACTAGACAGTCCGTGGAAGACCGCATGACCCATGTGGGGTTTCGGTGTGATGTGCCTTAGCCTGAAAGTCCCTGTAATCGCAATTGTGCCCAAGAAACCCTTTATTGGAGACTACATGATATGTGTGACCTCACGCTAGCCGTGTGGGACTCCCATGAAGTGACACTTGGTCAAATTTTCTCTCGGGGTGACATTATGAGGTCCGATAAAGTCGTTCAAATTCCAGGTCCTTACAGACATGAGTGTCATGACCCGAGGTTAGGTCCTAGATGTGACATGACGAATGGAGACCCGAGAGTCCCCAAATAAGTCTCAAGTATCCATAACCAAATCATCGGTTCGAGAATAACATTCAAACACATTTAGTTATATAGTTAAATAAGATCTAAGGAATCATTCCAATAATACGAAAGCAATACAATAGTCATAGCAACCAAATCTAAGAAGAGTTTACATAGTTCCCAACAATGCCTCTAGTCAAAGGAACGGGGGCCAGGACAAGTTCCGAGCTCACCCTCAATAGTATAGAACATCCGTAATAACAATAAAGAAGATAGCTGGCTCGGCCTTGGAAGAAGGGAGTCACCACAGTAACTTCAACGATGGACTATTCGTCAAATGGATGGTATTAAAGTGCTTGGCCCCTACATGATAAAATCATGTAAGCATAGAGTATGCGTTAGTACTTTTGAGTGTACTAAGTATGCGGACATGCAATGCACATGACTTATCAACCTGTATTTCAATGTTAGATGACTAGGGCACATAATGTAGAAAGAATCATATATCAAATGTAGATGTATACAAGATGCCATGAAATTCATAATGTATGCTATGCAATAATGCTCCTATATAGCGGAGATGGACTATAACCGACAAATCAAATCCATGTGATCTATTACATGAATTAGTCTGATAATGACCTCCCATCGGTAGGAGAAGATTACTTCCCAAAGTTAATCTACATCACACTTTACGACCACATTTTTCAGTGGATGGTCACCTTTCTTACGACCACGCTTTTCAGAAGGATTTTCATAATCATATCATCATATCATAGCATAAACATAATTGGCGAATATCCATTCCTTACGACCTTGTCTTTTCGGTAATGGAGATCGTTCCTATGTTGGCACATAGTTCAAGGAATGAGAGAGGGCCCTTGGCGATAGCCCTGACGCCCCCAATCCATTGGTGCTAGGTCAACAACATCCCACATGAATACTTAAACATATATGTGTTGTCAAGAGATTCAATGTTCATTTCAAAATGTTCAATGCATACATTGGCTCAAATGCCAAACCATAAAATCATAATGCTCATACAAGGAATAACTCCTCTACACATATACGAGATGGTGCAAGCACCCATAATGCTCATAGAGCCATAATCATAGACATGCATGTGATCACATCCTTGTCATAACCAATGCCTTATGAAAATCATATCATAATCGTTTCACAAAATATAATTGGGCTTAACCTACTTCATAATTTCTATATGTCAATGTTCATTAATGCAATATAATGCATGATGTAAGAGTAGCATGGATAACATAGATTCAAGTTTAAAATGGGCCTTATAAAATATAATTTAGGAAATCCATAATTAAATCCATATATAAAATCGTATTGTAGATCACCCATGCATATGTCAACTTAAAAGGGGACATGCATGTTCATAGCTTCATTTCTCAATGTAAATCATCACAATAGGGATAAATAACTTAAAATCATGAATAATGTACAGCCCATACATCAATTGAATTTAATAAAATCAAATAATGGAAACCCACATTTAAAGTAGACTAAAATTCAAGAAATCAATTGAAAGGAATTTTGGGTCTTCTTGGTTGAAAGGGACCAAGAATCAATCCCACATACCTTGATTGAGGAGCTGAATTTGAGGGATGAATTGGGCTTGAATTGGATTCCTATGGAACCCTAGCTTTGATACTTGAGAGAGGAGTGTAGACAGGAATAAGGAGGTGATCTTGTGATAGGTAGAATGTTTTATGAAAATGAATTAGGAGGGGAAGGGTTTTAAGTGAATTAGGGGTTTAGGATAGGTAAAAGGTCACAATTCTTAATTAAAACAGATCGAAATTACATAAACACCATTAATGGAAGAGACCTAAATTGGTACCGTAAGGTCCATACGGACCACTACACAGTCTGTGAAATGCAACATGGACCGTGAACAGTGGTCATGGTCCTATACTTAGAAACTTGCAGGTGAAAAATCTCACGGAACTATGTAGTGCCACATGGACAACTACACGGTCCGTGTGACTCCACACAGGCCGTGACGTCGACCGTGTAATGGTACTTGAAATAATATTCACACAACAAAGTTACGAGATGGTACTTTCATACTTATATAAATTTTTATGTAGTGAGTTACACGGAGAGCCCCACGGACCGTGTCACATCACACAAACAGTGTGAGTTTCTGTGTGCCTTCACTTAGCCAAAATTACCCTTTGTCTCAAAGTCGTTCCAACCGTGAACTAGACCTAGTGCCTCTTCACAGAAGGCCACATGGTCTGTGTGGCTTCACATGGCTCGTGCAGGCTCCTCCGTGAAGTGATGCCTGACAGTTCACTTTGGGACAATTCTAAGACATTCGAGGAAATGCCATTTGAGAAATTTTGGGTCCTTACAATGAGATAGTTAGCATTCTGTTTAGTCGGATGCCCTCTTCCCTTATCAGCTCTTCTCAAAAGCATGATCACGAGTCTTTAAATGCGTAATGCACGAATTAGAAGAGAGCTTTCATAGAGTTTAACTCTATCGCACGAATCGATAAAGAAGTGTAAAAATTCTGAATGTCCTATAGCCTCCTGCTTATAAAGTGTGGTGCACAACACACCTATAAACAAGACTCTACTAGATACGGCTTCATAGACTCCTTAGGGCACCTAAACTCTATGCTCTGATACCAAGTTTTCACACCCTCGGAGGGTACCCTAGATATGCCCAGCTCTCAGAGGCTATTGCTAGTCCCCAAGAGAACCACTTAGCCTCATCATATTCATTCAATCATAACTTAACAAATTAGCAGAAGACTGAGGATGAAAAGTGGTGGACAAATCTCAATAAGTAAAAGATGAAGTCAACTCAATAAGTCTAGTACGAAAGAAACTAGCCAAAATAAATGATCAAACTCATGACAAAAAAACGCTAGTCTATGAAGCCTCTATCAACTATTTAATGCTACCAATGGTAGACCCATGGCTACCTCAAATCAAAATAAAGATGATCAAAGTCTAACTCTAGGAAGCTAAATGAAAATATAAATGAGAATCCTCCGGATTAAAGGAGGGCTCATCAACTCAGCTGGATGCAATAGATCCTCAATTGTGCATTTGTTGATGATCTCTAGTACTTGCCTCTACATCATAAAATAGTGCAATCCAAATGGACGTTAGTACGTGGAATGTATGAGTAAGTTAAATGGTTGAATGAAACAGGTGTAGGTAGAATAATATAGAATAACATCAAATCAGAGATACTCCATCAGAATGTCAAATATTTATCTAAAGCAAGAATAAAGAGTAGACAATGAGCAATAAATACCAATCTAATCCAATAAAATCAAATCAAATGAGAGTAGTATCAGTATGGAACCTATATAGGAGTTTCTCTTCTCTGGCAACAATCACTTATGAGCCGGTAATTGTACAACAATACGGTCGATGTTGCCACAGTCGTTCCGTACTTGCTAAGTAAAGAACAAATCTGATCCATAATGAATGTAGAAAAATAACTGATCAAGTCCTATTGTTTCAGGACAATAAAATGGGGACATGTCCAACTTTAACAGACTTAGTCCTCAAAATAGGAACTTGTCCGACTTTAACAGTCTTAGTTCACAAAATATGGCCCTATGGACTTAGTCCACTCCTATGCTTGACAACGTAGTAAATGAGTGTGAGTTGGACTTTTTATTACTCATTTTGGTGCTCGATATTCCTCCAAAGACTCAATGCTCATAAGACCATCCATCTCAATCAACTAACTCAATTAGTCTCATAAACTCTCATTATTTCAGCATCTCTATCATAATTGGGCCTTCTGGCCTATCATATCAATTGTCACATTAACTCAATTCTCAATCAATCTTTCAAAGAAGTTTAGACCAATCATTAAGAGAACAATCAATTAGACCAATCTTTAGAGTTCAATTCTGAATACTCACAGGACTATCAAGTTCTATCAACTTATCATCATGCTCATATCATCTTCATAATCAACATTCACAAGTCAAGGCTCTAGACTCAATCCCTAGGTTCATTCATGCATTTTTTTTACAAAATAATATATAGGGTTTATACAATAGTTCATCAAAAGAATTTAAACCAGTAATCAAGTTTTTGGTGATCATCAACATGTGAAAATACGTAGCATATATATATATATATATATATATATATATATATATATATATATATATATATATATATATATATATATATATATATATATATATATATATATATATATATATATATATATATATATATATATATATATATCAATTTCCACGGGCTTATTAGCTAAATGGCAATTGGCACATACAATACGCTATATATATAATTTATAAGAAACGTTCTAGAAATATGCATGGGGACTCAATACATTCACAATCTTTCTATTACCATTAAGGGGGCACATGAAAAGACGTTCCCATGTTTTAGTTTAGCCTTATATACCTGGACTAAGGTAGACAATCAACTTGGCAAGAATCCGACTTGAATTCCTTGAATCCTCTCTCTTCATTCTTCTCTCTTCTCTCTTTTCTCTTCTCTTTAACCCTAGATCTGTTGTTAAAATGTTCCGAAAGGCTTACGAATGGGTTAAAACTCTTTTTACACTTACAACGACCTATATTGATTGTGTTTTAAGTTTGGGAGAGGTTGGAAAAAGTCTAGAATGCCCCTCATAAAAAACTGAAAATAATTCAGCTCGGGACACCTAGTCCATGTCGCACACTCTGATGAATTTTGGGGGTTGTAATAAAAAAATTTGATCAAATTTTCTAATCCCATAGAAAATATTGGAATCATATCCAAGTGTAAGTCCGCGACAAGTCCTCATTGGGGGACTGTCATACACTTATTCTAGAATGTGTTTTCACATCGAAAAATTATCTTTTGATCTGGTTGCTCTAAAGATCAACCAAGACCATTTTCCCATACTATTTTTCATAATGGGTCATATTTTCGGCCTCAAATTTTCTATCGGAGTTTAGGAAGAAGCGTTGTACGCACACCTCTCATCTAGGGGTATTTTGATAATTTTACCGTATGTTACAAACATAAATCCCACAGCTCAACCGATTCATAGTATGATTCTACACATTCCAACTCAAATATGCGACATTTCAGCTCAGTCTAAGGTTAGAGAAAGCCTAGCCTACATGGCATCTAACGCCTTATTCTTTGATCAATCCAGCCAAGCTTTTCCCCTCCGAATCTCTTCCTGATGTTGCTCAGCTTTTAAAATAAAATTGACAAGGTCAATACGGTCGAATTGGTTCTAAAACCTTAAAGAACAAGCGAAATATATATGAATCAAGCCTAAAATGAGGAAAAAAAGGGACCACACCCAAAATCTTGAATAAATTCTTGAAAAATGGTACCTGATAATCACCCTGAGTCTACAACCAAATATTTGGCCCAAAACAGACCCAGAAGACCGAGAAAATGCCCAAAATGAAGTTATAAACTTTACCAGAAATTTTGTTTTTCAAAACTTTCTTGGTCAAAATTCTCAAAAATCGGACAAAATTAGTGAACACCCAGCATACCACAATGTTCCTCTTGGAACGTAGAAAACTTTAGACACAAATTTTACTCAATTTTGTTGAGAAATAAGATATCGCAAGTAATGTTTTCTCTCATTTTTTATATACAACCAGAAAAAAGATAAAGATTTTACCTCAAATACGCGCCAAACTCAAATTCTGACACTACAGTAGCATTCCTCGCAAAAGTCTGAGTCACGTAGGCTTTTGAATCAATCAAATCGAATGAAAAATGAACTCAAAATCACGGTATGAAGTTGAGAGGAAATATGTATATAACTTCCTTGAACTCCCACATATATATACACATGCATGACTAACACATTTCTGCTTTATAGCAACGCCACATGGCAGCTCTAGAATTAGTCATGTGTATCCCTCTCTTTTCATTAATCCTTCAATCTCTTTTTCGCTATTTTGGGCTTGTCCGAACTCTGATTTTCAGAAACAAACTATGTATCCCTATGGATTTTTATATTTCAGATCCAATAGTGTGGTCGGAATTTCCAATGGAGCTTCCTACAAATAAAGTGAGGTCCCACTTCTTCATACGCACCTTTTGATGGAAAGCCCCCGGAGGGTCTAAATCATATCCGGCCGTCCCTTGTATTAAATAAAGGGTTGTCCTAGACCAAATTCAATGCTTCGGAGCTAACTAAGCTATCAATATTCTCATCTGGGGCATGGTTCTTGAGGGCATTGAGTGAGTCAACTATTAATAGATTTTGGCGACGAGATTTACAATTTATGATGTTATTGCACAGAACATACTCTTAGCCTAATTCGACTATTTCAGAGCTTATGAAATCCTCAGAATTTCATTCTGAGGCCATTTACTAGGACTTTATTTGAAAACTCATTTTACGGGTATAACATCCCGATTAAGTCAAAAATCCGCCTAACACCCAAATAAGCCAACCAATTGCCATCACAACAGTCCCAACATATCACCAATGGTCGAGGTCACTATACGCATGCTCAAATCTACAAAATACCTGAAAACCCATAGAAATGATCCGGAGGGTCATTACACAAACAAACTATGCAATGCTGTCAAATTTGACGTTCCAAATCCAATGATGTAGTCGAAAATCTCATATAAGATTGTTATGACTAAATGTGGGCACTATTTCCCAAGGCCATATTTCCCATACCGAGGGGATCAAGATGTGCTCGGAGCCTTGAAAACCGACTGAAAGGTCGTTCTAGACCAAAGTCGGCATTCCGGAGCTTACTACATTGTCAAAATTTCCAGCCAAACATATTTTTCAAAAATGTTGAGTAAAGTAAATTATTGACTAGTTCTGAAGGCTAAAATACAAAACTAATTACAAACTCACACTAAAGGCTTCGGTATTGAAGATGTTCACCCATATTTTATCACAAAATTATTTTTAAGCTATAACCGACCTTTTAACATGAAAAACTGCACAACTTCTAAATGAACGACCAAGCAATCGAGGTACGAATGCGTGTAGGTCCTAAATGACTTGGATTCGCTATTGAAATGATCTAACTGATGAGAAAGATGTGGAAACACACAAATAACTTAGAGAGTCATTACACAAATGACATATGCAATCCAACTAATTTGATATTTTGGACTCAATGAAACTATTGAAAATCGAATTGGAGATCTCCTTGATTCAGAATCTGATGAGCTGCAATTAAACTAACTGAAGGCAATAGAAGTAGCAAATCGCTACTGAAACGTCAAATTGTTTTGAAGAACCTCATTCTAGTGTGAAAATCACCTCCAAGAATGGAACAATCAAAAATCTAATCTGAGCATCCAAACTCAAATGTTGACCAATGATACACTTAAGTCAAACTTTAACTCAATTTCCAACTTTGAACCTAAAATCCACATAACAACTCCAAATCTAATTCTAATAATTCTCCTAAATCAACTTCCACATTCGAAACTTATTATTGATGGAATTTTGTTCTGAGACTTGAATCTCCAGATGACTCAAAAATTTAGAATTAGACAACTTACGCCTTCGAAAGTCAATTCCTTTGCAAAAGCCTAATTTTCTAACATGTATAAAATCCAACTTTCAAAATCAATCAATATGATTCGGGGCAGCTATCCTTTTTCTAAAATAACAAAAATTACTTTAGGATCATTACAATATATGTGGTCTTGTGTCATTAACAATGATTAAGTTATGGCCCAATAACCCAGAACCCAACCCATTTGATCTTTTTAATCTCCTTGTTCATTCAATTTAATTGGACGACCCAAACTTCTTCCTTTCACTATTTATTTATTTCGCTCTCACAATTATTTTTCTTAACCCTAATTCATTTATCTTTTCTTCTACCGCCTCCAACTTTCCTCTTTGTCTCCCTTTGATCTTGTAAACCTTAATAACCTCATCGATGTCCTAATTATTTTGTATTTGAATTGGTGTTCTCTTTGCATTTTGAACCCTCTTGTCATTTTTTCTCTTTTACTCATTCACTTTAAAATTTGGATTAAAAAAATCAAAGATCTGAGAGAACTTTTCATCACAAATCTTCCCAAAACAAGAAAGAAGATGAAGATATCAGAATATATGGACATAACTATTTAAATACTAGTAAAATGAGGTAAGAACATCTATTTTTTTCTTTAACGTCAATTGATTTATATCCATGTTCGTATGATTTATTTTAATATTTTATTATTATTATTATTGAAAAGAAAATGTATCGAGGAGATTACCAAGGGCAGAATGGATCTCTTACCAACAAGACAAAAATTTCAGGTAGTCAACCAATTGAGCTACTAAAATTTTCCATAATATCATATATTTTAGCCTATTCAATATTATGTGCCCTCATTTATGTTGTTCAATAATATTGTTACACCAATTATTTTCTTATTGTCAAAAGTATTCTTGGCCTGTCGATAACATTGAATCTATTGCAACAAAAACAAATTGATCCAAATCACCTAATTTGTTGTACTTAATTTACTCAAAATTTAGGTAACATTTTATCACTTTGATTGTATTTAAAAATCAATATTCTATATTTTACATTATTAATGTATCTATTTTTTAATATTTTAATTGCATTTTTAGTTCTCACAAAACTACATATGTGTTTATGATTATAAATTTAACTAATTTGATTAAAATATTTTATATGACATTTATTATTACGTATTATTTTTATGATTTTATCATTATCATATTATATTGTCGTTGCAGTATTTTTTTCTTTTAATAAAAATAATCCTAAATACAATTATCAATCTTTTTCAAATAATTATCAAGAGTTGTCTATTTTCGCTAAACTTCACATTCAACTTCAATCCCTAAGTTGATTTGATTTGTGACCCAACAAACCAAGCAAGAACCCAACCCATTTTTTTTTATTTTTTTACTTTTCACCATTCATTCAATTTAATTGAGCAGCACACACTTTTTTCCTTCATTATTTATTTAACTTTCACAATTATTTTCTGATCCCTAATTATTCTACTTTCTTCGAAAGCTCCCAACTCACCTCTTTCTCTCTCTTTCATACAAACCAGAATAACATTCTTCAAGTCCTAATCATTTTATATGTGAATTGGTATATTTTTCTATCATTTCAAAACTCCTTTTCACTTTCTTTTCTCTCCTTTATCCATTTACTATAAAGTTTGGATTAAAACATAAAGATTTGAGTGGAGTTTTTTCATAAATTTGTCACAAAAAAGAAAGACGATGAAGATATTGCTAAACATGGATGAAATTATTCAAATATCAGTAAAATAGGGTAACACCGTCTATTTCTTATCCGAATTTATTATTTGATTTTTGTTTTTGTTTAATATATTTTTTAATTATTTAAAAGGACAACACTCAATGGGATTATAAAGTGGGGAATAGAACTCTTACCAACAACGCAAATATTCAGGCACTTAACCAAATTGACTACATAAATTCTCCTTAATACTGTATATTTTAGTATTTCATATTATGTGCTCTCATTTCCTTGTTTATTTTTAACTGACATTTTGTTCAATATCAATTCTAAGAATTGTAATTTAAATTCCTAGAGCCTATTTTACCATCCCCATCCTCACACCCCCAAAAAAAACTTGTAACCCTAATAGAATTTTCCTTCTTCTCATGACCATCGAACCTTAGTCATGATGGTACCTACTAATCTCTCACCAGTAGGTAAGCCTATCACATAGCTTTAGACCACGGACAACGAACTATCACACTTGAAAGAAATATAAGGAAATGAGAAAAAAATTGAAAGATAGGATCAAATACGCATGACAACACTTTTTGTGACCTAGTATTAGCAGGTAATCGAGCTACTAACGCTAAATAGGAGATAGAAGCAAAATAGATACAATATATACATGATTATCTCTGAAAGAAAAATGAAGACTAGTCTTCTCCAAAACAATCGAAGAATGGCTGCTCCCGATGCCAAAAGTTCACCAAAATCTCCTGATCTCAAAATTTACTCCATACAAGGTGCTATTCTACAATGAGAACTCATACTATGAAATGTAGGATACAGAGGTGTAGTATGAGTACAAAACAAATGGTACATCGTATGCATAAGTTGACATACTTTCAAGTATAACACGATTACAAATAACAAGTAAAAAAGAAAGATACATTACAAACAACTAAGAAGGGATAGAATATTATAATACATGTAAACATAGACAAAAGAATAGACTAAATGAGAAAGAGATGGAAACAAGGGAACATGCGTGAGAACACTAGCCTAACAACCTAATCACAATAGGATCTTTCCATAGAAGTCAACTAACCAAAAAGATACTAATCACTACTATTCACTACAATAGCCTAGGGGCCAATCCAACACTGGCAATCAGGGAGTACCGTAGAGATAAGTGTAAATCACACATATAACCAACTATCAACACAGTAAAAGAATACATAAATATTATCAAATAATAACTTAACTAAACCCAATTAACTCAAAAGATACAAGCAACAAAATAACCCAACAAACCTCCCATATGACAGGTTAGTGTAATTAGTAACTAATTATTTTAGTGATAGGCAATTTACATGAATGAAGGTAATGCAATAATTAGCCATAGTACTATCTATAAAAATTGCCATCTGTAACAAAGCATACACATATACACTGACCCTCAGATTTCAAGATAGGACTCATTTAGCTCCCTTTTTCTGTTCAGTGTGTACATGGATAAAGAGGTCCATAGGATACGTGGAAAGTCTATATAGCATACCTATGCTAGAAATAATGCTCACATAAAGCCTATCCTTTGGGATGTGCTCTATCAACATACTGGAGCTACATATGAGACCATATTAGTATAGACCAGATCGAGAATATCCTCAATCAAGTAGTAAGTGGTAAGAAAAGGGCCAACAATCTACCCCACTGATCAATAAAGTAATGACCACATCTCTAATGCCTCTATGTTTCCAAAAATCAGTTATCAAGTAAAAAGGGTGACTCTTGTCAAACACTATTTTAAAAAGTGAAAGATTGAAATCAGTCTTTGTCAAAATCAATAGTGAAAGTCCAATGCAAGAGGTTGTACCATAAAATATATGAAACAAAATGTCAATGAAATGCATGCCATCAGTACTTGCATCCAAACAATAGCAGCTTAACAATAAGTTGTACAGTACTAAGACTATCCTACTCTAAGAGTGTAGAAAACTAATCTGGAATTTTGCAGATCCTCGACCAAGGCCTCAGGACCAACAGTTGATATTGATATATACAACAATAGTAGCATAACATAATTCCAATACTTAAGAAATGGGAAAATCAAGGAATAGCTCGATTACCAACAGGGAAAACTAATTTAATGATCCACACTTACCCACATATACTTCTTAACCATCAACCAGATATGGCTTAGTCAACCTATCACTATCACAAGTTATCAAGGCCCAGACACTAGTGGAGGTTATCATACCAAATCAATCAACACAGGGAGAAATACATGGCTATAGGGGTGTTAAAACACATTCTAAGGCACCTAAGTCACAACCTAGACTAAGGCCGCAAGTATAGAAAGTAGACCATAGCCTACCTGGAAAGCGGACACACGCATTCCCGATCCTCTAAGCTGAAGCTTCTCCCTTCTGAATCTCCTCTGATCGCCTTAAGGATAACTAAAATTATACTAAGATAAAAAAAAAATTGAAACTGATAACATATACTAAGGTAATATCTCATCACAAACTCCTTAAATAAAAGTAAAACCTATCTGATAGTAAGAAAAGCTAATTGAAATATACAAATGGTACTCCTAAACTAAGATAAGTGGAGTTTTCTTCTAGAGTACCAATAATGTGGTCATAATTATCTTGTGATTACTCTTGATTCAATTCACTCCTTTTGTATATGTGGAAAAAAGAGAACAAAATTAAAATTTAAATTGAAGTGTTAATATTGACATAAAAAAAAGAAGAAGAATCTGTAACATGATCTTTCCTTTCATATATTGTTATTACTTCATTAATTTTAAGTGATTACGTTGGGGTATATAGCCATGGAACACAAGCATAAGAAAAAAAAATATAAGGCAAATGAACACAAGCATAAAAAAATTAAGAGAGAAATTTTGATTAAGGCTAAAATTTTTTACTATACATCCAATGAATTTAGTGAATTGTTTAAGATGTATGACCACAAATAATTGATCTTGTTACAGAATGCATATGATTGATAGACAAAAATTCTTTTTGGGGTATTCTGGTACTTTGATAAAGTTCTTAAAATGTTACTTGACATGTACATATAAATTACCTACAAGCTAGATTTTTTCTTCTTCTTTATTTTGAATACCTTCTCTACTACTTCACAAATGTTTTCGTCTTTCAAATATGTAACGAAGTGTTTCTTATTTCCTACTAGAATATGGATGATCAAAACGTTAATGGTGATGAAGAAACTATTAATCGATGTTCCCATGTCATTTGTCACTCCTGAAATATTAAAAGTTGATGATTCAAAGGTAAGCTTTTGAAAAGTTCCTTCAATTATAAGGTGTTTAGTCGGTTGGGGGTGGGGCCGGGGGTAAGGGGTAGGGGTGGTGAGAGGGTCACATGCTTATGTAAGTTAAGGATAGCATCGTGAAATATAGGATCACTAATAGGGAAATACATAGAGCTAGTAAAATGTCTTAAGAGGAGACATATTAATATAGTGTGTATGGGAGACCAGATGGGTAGGTAACAAAGCTTGGGACGTGAATTGGTTTAGGTTGTGGTACTCGGGTGGTTCTAGGGATAGAAATGATGTAGGTATCCTAGTAGACGAGGACCTTAGGGATTATGTGGTTGAGGTTAGGAGGGTTAATGATAGGATGATGTTCATCAAACTCGTGGTTTGGTAGGCACGTAGTGAACGTAGTTAGTGTTTATGCGCCCCAAGTAGGCCTAGATGAGGAAGTCAAAAGGCTCTTTTGGGAAGATTTGGATGAGGTTGTTCGAGGCATACCAAAGATAGAAAAAATTTTCATTGGGGGCAAATTTAGTGGGCATATTGGGGCAACCAATAGTGGGTTTGAAGATATTTATGGAGGCTTTAGTTTTAGGGATAGGAATGGAGGCGGGACATCTCTCTTGGATTTTGCTAAAGTCTTTGATTTAGTTATTGCTAACTCATGCTTCCCAAAGAGGGAAAACCACTTAATCCTCTTCCTTAGTACGGTAGCTAAGACTTAGATAGATTACTTGCTTCTTCGGAAGGGCGATAAAAAGATAAAAACCAATGTAAGGATTGCAATGTTATTCCAAGTGAAAACATTTCCACTCAACATAGGCTTCTAGTGATGGATTTGGAGATCAAGGGAGAAAAGAAGAAGAAGGTTATGCCCAACCGAGGATTAGATGGGGATGCCTTAGTCCTGCCCTTTCCTGAGAGATGGAAGAAAAGTTGAGAGACTTAGATGCTTAGAGTAGTGGTGGAAATGTGAACAATATGTGGGACAATAGTGTTGGTTGCATTAGAAACGTAGCAACCGAGGTACTAGGGGTTTCGAGAGGGGTCTTTGGTGGATGACAAGGCAACTGGTGGTGGAATAAGGAAGTTCAGGCTAAAGTGAAAGATAAGAAGGTTGCTTACACAAAGTGGTCGGAGTGTAGGGATGAAGATTACAAGCGAACGCTTAAAGAGACATATAAGACAGCTAAGTCAGAAGCAAAGATAGTGGTGACAGGTGATAAGACAACAGCATTTCAGCGCCTGTATGAGGAGCTAAGTGATGAATGTGGGGAAAAGAGATTGTATAGGCTCACTAAAGAGAGAGAAAGGAAAGCTCACAACTTGGACCAAGTGAAGTGCATCAAGGATGAGGGGGCTGAGGTGTTGGTGGATGACACCTCCATTAAATTAAGGTGGCAAGCTTACTTTCATAAACTCTTAAATGAAAATAGAGATAGAAATATTGAGCTGGGTGAGTTGGCATGCTCATAAAGTCATCATGACTTTGGTTATTGCAGGCAGTTTAGAGGGGAGGAGGTTAGAAGGGCCATTAGTAGGATGAAGAGAGGGAGGGCGGTCGGACAAGAGGAGATTCCGATAGATTTTTGGAAAAACATGGTCAAGAATGGCATAGAGTGGTTGACTAGACTGTTCAATGCTATTATGAAGACTGCCAAGATGCCTGATGAAAGGAGGAGGAGTACGATGGTGTTATTGTACAAGAACAAAGGGGATATTCAAACTGTAACAATTACAGGGGTATCAAGTTGTTAAGTCACCCTATGAAGGTTTGGGAGAGATTGGTGGAGATGAGGGTGAGAAGAGTAGTGACAATTTTGGAAAATCAGTTTGGATTGATGCCGGGGCGGTCGACTACTTAAGCAATTCATCTTGTCCGGAGATTAGTGGAAAAGTATATGGAAAGAAAGAAGGACCATCATATGGTGTTCATTAATCTCGAGTAGGCCTATGACAAAGTTCCAAGGGATTTCCTATGGAGGTGTCTAGAGGTGAAAGGAGTCCCAATGGCATATATCAGGGAGATTAAGGATATGTACGATGGAGCCAAAACTCAGGTAAGAACGGTGGGAGGAGACTAGAGTATTTTCCAATTGAGATGGGACTCCATCAAGGATCTGTGTTGAGCCCTTTCCTATTTGCAGTAGTGATGGATGAGCTGATGCAATCTATCTTGGAGGAGGTTCCATGGTGTATGCTATTTGCAGATTACATAGTACTGATTGATGAGACTCGGATTAGAGTTAATGATAGGTTGGAGGCTCGGAGACATGTCTTGGAGTTCAAAGGATTCAAACTGAGCAGGACCAAAATAGAATACATAGAGTGCAAATTCAGTGTTACGAGGGATGAAGCAGACATTGATGTGAAGCTGGCCGCTCAGCCTATCCCCAAGACGGAAAATTTTAAATATATTGGGTCCATCATCTGGAGTAATAGTAATATCGACGATGATGTCACACATCATATTTGGGCAGCTTGAGCTAAATGGAGGCTTGCCTCGGGAGTGTTGTGTGACAAGAACATACCACCTAAACTCAAAGGTAAGTATTACAGAATTGTGGTTAGACCATCTTTGTTGTATGGGGTGGAGTATTGGCCAATAAAGAATGCACATGTTCAGAAGATGCATGTCGTAGAGATGAGGATATTGAGATGGATGTGTGGTCACACAAGCAGGGATAAGATTAAGAATGAGATTATTCGGAAGAAGCTGGAAGTGGCATCGGTGGCACCGATGGCTGATAAGATGAGGGAAGTGAGATTGCGATTGTTTGGACATGTGTAAAGATGGAGTACCGATGCACCTGTTAGGAAGTGTGAGAGATTGCTTTTGGGAGATATACAGAGAGGTAGAGGTAGACCGAAGAAGTATTGTGGGGAGATGATCAAACAAGATATGGCGAATCTGGATATCTCTTAGGACATGACCTTAGATAGAAAGGAGTGGAGGTCGCGAATTAGAGTAGCAGGCTGATTGGTTGGTAGGGTTAGGTGAATAGGTGACCTCGAGGTTTGGTGAGGAAGTAGAGGTAGGCATGATTGATGTCACTATTTGTCGTATGGGTGTTGAATTTATTGTATTTACATATTCACATGTGCTTTTCGTATATAGTTGCTATTTTTATTTCTATTTCTGTTTCTATTTCTATATCTCCTTTGGTTCCCTTTCCTTCCCTTTGCCATATCTAGTTTATTCTCTTTATGGGTTGTTGGGTTGAGGGTTCCCAGGTAATAGCCTCTCTACTTGTATATACCTAAGGTTTGCGTACATTCTACCCTCCCTAGACCGCACTTGTGGGATTCAACTGGGTATGTTGTTGTTGTTTTAGTTAAATCTTATGAAATAAAAAGGATCTTTTCTTTTATTGCACTTTTTTTACTTTAGTTTACATGCATATGAAAATGGGTAGATCTTTCAAGATAGCTTTCATTCATGTGAAACTATTCACTCTTATAGCATTAACTATTACAATAAGAGAGAAAAATATAGTTTAGAGAAAGAACATTTTGACATATTAACACATATACATAGTTTGTTCTACATCCAAACTATGAGGACATGAAAATTTTACTATGATAGCACCTTGCTAAAATAATGGAGTAATTGAAAATCTCAAACCTCTACCCTTGTTTAAAATCATAATAGAAGAAAGTGTTTTGGGCCATTTACATCTACATTAAGAGTATCTAGAAATGTGGGACTTAAACCTGGCTCTAACCTAGACATTACCCTGGATGGTGCTGCAACCCTCTTTCTATCTTGGCTGCTTCCTTTAGCTCGTTTGTCAACCATGAACCATAGAAGCAACCAACAACTCTATTACCTAAACTCTAGCTCCTCTCATTTTTTTAGAGGAAAGAGTGAAAAAGTCATATACCAATTTGGGTTGCTAGATACTAATTGAAATCAAATAATAGTACTAAGAAAAGAAAGAACTAAATTTCCCTAGTGTCTTGTAGCTTGTTGAAGAGTGTACAAATTTTTTTATTCCATTCTTTAAGACATATCCTTGAATGATGGCATCAAAGAAGCTAAAGCTTTGATACCAACTTTGCCACAACTCAAATCACCATGATTGACACCTGCACTAACCCCATGCTGGGAGAATCATATTTTACCAATTATGAAATACTATAATTGGCTCATTTAGTGCAATTTAAAAATTTATTAAGGTAGGAAATAAAGTGTCAAGTAAAATAGATTAAGAAGTGCAGATGTATAGACTATTACATCTCTAGAATTCAAAAGTTGTCGTACATGACAATAAATTAAATATTTAAGAATAGTCATTAACTAAATAAATAAAATAATGTCTAAACGAGATAAACATCTGTCCTCTAGAAGATCTATGCAGGATAGATGGAGTAGTTGACCCATACATTAGAAATGCAATTGCGTTACATGTGGGTCCTCGTAGAAGACTTTGGATCACATCATCAAACATATAAGTTGCCACAACAAATATAAAAAAATCAAAAACTATACATAATATAAGCAGTCACACACAAGCATGGAATTACATCTACACTGAATAACATTGGAATGCACAGTGCATCTAACTAGTCATAATATAAGTCGTCACACACAAGCATGGAACAGGATCTATATATACTTTTTTATATAGATCTTTTCATGTTTTTACATAAGAAAAAAATGATTTTTGAATGTTAGATTGTTTCTAACATTTTTTTTCTCTCCGGACCCTACTTTTGGGATTTCACTGGGTATGTTGTTGTTGTTGTAGATTGTTTCTGTCTTACCCAATTTTTTGTAATTTCTTAGTTATAAATTTTGTAAATTATCAGCTGGTTTGAATTATTTTTCCCTTCATAAGTTTATTTGATATAGATAAATTTAATTTGATTCTAGATTTAAAAATTTTTTTTACTGAGAATCTGAAAAAATGGAAATTTGTTAGGAAACACATAAAAATGTCCAGATCGTCATATGAGGATTCAAGTAGTCTGAATATAGAGAGGCTCGTGAGTACTGAATGGATACTTTTATATCCAATGATTGATAACCCTATTTATGATTTCTTCGAGGAGGATGTTCCTCCTCGAATACCAATTTTCAACACTAACGGTCACATCTATATACCTACTTAATCCATGCATCTTGCCTAACTAGACCAATCAAGTATTCTACATTGCCAAAGCCTACTACTGGAGCATAGAACAAAGATGTTTCTGCTCCTCCACTGCTAGAGCATTCTACCAGTGCCAATACTGGGTTGTCACAGAACGATAAGACGAAAAATCCAACCAACATGTAGTTTGTGTTTGGTTGGACTTTCCATCTTATCTTCTATGACAACCTAGCATTAGCACTGGTAGAACCTCTAGCAGTGGAGCAGCAAAAACATCTTGGTTTTGTGCACCGGTAGTAGGCTTTGGTAGTGTAGAATACTTGATTGGTCTACTTAGGCAAGATGCATGGATTAAGTAATGTCAAAAATTGGTATTCGAAGAAGGACTTCCTCCTCGAAGAAGTCATAAATAGGGTTATCAGTCACTGGATCGAAAAGTATCCATTCAGTACCAACGAGCCTCTCTGTATTCATACTATTTGAATCCTCAGATGCTGATTTGGACATTTTTATGTGTTTCCTAACAAGTTACCATTTTTTCAGATTCTCAGTAAAAAAAATAATTTAAATCTAGAATCAAATTAAATTTATCTATACCAAATAAACTTATGAAGGGAAAAATAATTCAAACCAACTGATAAGTTACAAAACTTATAACTAAGAAATTACAAAAAATCGGATAAGACAGAAACAATCTACAACAACAACAATATACCTAGTGAAATCCCATAAGTAGGGCCTGGAGAGAAAGAAATGTTAGAAACAATCTAACATTCAAAAATCATTTTTTTCTTATGTAAAATCATAAAAAGATCTATATAAAAAAGTATATATAGATCTTGTTCCATGCTTGTGTGTGACTGCTTATATTATGAATAGTGAGATGCACTGTGTATTACAATGTGACTCAGTATAGATGTAATTCCATGCTTGTGTGCGACTGCTTATATTATGTATAGTTTGTGATTTTTTTTATATTTATTGTGGCGACTTATATGTTTGATGATGTGATCCAACGTCTTCCACGAGGACCCACATCTAACGCAATTGCATTTCTAATGTAAGGGTCAACATGTAGCACAATTGAGAGGGGAGAGAAAAGAGAATTTGGGAGGTGATCTTATGAAGGGTAGAAGGTTTTAGGAGAATGAATTAAGAGGGGAGGGATATCAGATGAATTGGGGGTTTAGGATAGGTAAAAGGTCACAATTCATATTTAAAATAAACCGAAATTACATAAACACCATTAATCAAAAGGGCAAAAATTGGAATCGTCAGGTCCATATAGTTGCCTACACGGTCTGTGAGACGTCACATGGACCATGAAAAGCGATTGTGAACCGTCACTTAGACAATCTCGTAGAGCCAACTCTGGGAATTTATTCGAGGCTAAGGGGTACCATAGGAACGACTTCACGGCCTGCGTGACACTACGCGGGTCGTGACATGGACCATGTGATAGTACTTGAAATAATTTTCACACGACAAAGTTACGAGACGGTACTTCCATACTTAGAAAAATGTTACATAGCGAGTTACATGGAAGGCCACATGGCCCGTGACACATCACACAGACCGTATGAGTGGCTGCGTGCCCTCACTTGGTCCGAAGTTTCCCCAGTCTCAAGTTCCTATATCGTGAGCTGGACTAAGTGTCCCTCTACGGGAGGCCACATGGTCCGTGTGGCTTCACACAGCGTGTGTGTCTTCCGTGGAGTGATGCCTGGTAGTTTCGCTCGGGACGGTACCAAGAGATCTGGTAAAGCCGCTTGTAAAATCCAGGTCCTTACTGTGATCCACTAGGGATCTAGCCTTAACAAGTTCTCTATTGCTTTCAAGGACTTTAACTCAAGAAGGAACCTCAAGGTACTGGTTCTAATCCTCACCTACGCTTGTCCACGTACTTAATGAGTACGAGTGGGACTTACTCTTACTCATTTTGGTGCTTTATACTCCTTCGCAAGACTCAATGCTCATAAGACTTCTCAACCCAATCAAATCATCTCAATTAGATTCATGGAGGCACTCATCAATTCAATTAGTCTCATGGAAAATCTCATCAGCTCAATCAGCTCAGCTCAATGAGGCCATTCAGCCAAACATCTCAATTAACTCATAAACTCAGCGCTCATTGAATTACTCAAGGACTCAGATCATCATTAAGAAGAAGTCATTTAGACAAGACTCTAAAATTCAATTATGAATACTCAAGGGATCATCAAACTCAGTTAACTCAACCTTATACTCGCATCAACATCACAATTAACATACTCAAGTCAAGGCTCTAGACTCCATCCTTAGGTTCATTCGTACATGCTTTCACAGAATCACATATATGGTTATACCATAACTCACGCAAAGTATTTAATTCAAGAAAATAAGTTTATGATGATCATCAACATATGAAAATACATGTAATCAATATAATTTTCAAGAAAATTATAAAGAAAGTATTTCAAGAAACATCTATGGGGACTCATGGACTCTCAACTCCTCTATTTCCATCAATGGGCACATGGGAGAACAATCACATGCTTTAGTTTAGTCTTACATACCTGGTGTGAAGCTTTTGGAAAATTAATCTCAAAGAGTTCTCCTCGAACTCCTCAATTCTTTGCTTTTCTTCTCCCCTCTTTAGCCCTAGTTTTTTCAAGAACTTAGAAAGGACTTAGAATGGGGGTTCAAACCCTTTTTATGCTCAAAATGACCCATTTAGATCATGTTATGACTTTAGGAGGGGTCGGGGAAGGTCTGGAATTCCCCTTATGGATACTTGAAAAAATGGGTTTGCCCATCACATGGCATACTACACAGTCTGTGGAACACCACACCGCCCGTGTGGGATTTCGGTGTGACGTACCTTAGCCCAAAACTCCCTGTCAAGTCCTTGTAATCGAAATTGTGCCCAAGTAACCCTTCACTTGAGGCTACACAGTATGTATGACCTCACACTAGCCGTGTGGGCCTCCCATGAAGTGACACTTGGTCAAAATTTCTCTTGGTGCGATATTATGAGGTCCGATAAAGTCATTTGAAACTCTAGGTCCTTACAGGCATGAGTGTCATGACCCGGGGTTAGGTGCTAGATGTGATACGGCAAATGGAGACCCAAGAGTCCCCAAATAAGCCTCAAGTATCCGTAACCACATCATCGGTTCGAGAATAGCATTCAAACACATTTAGTTATATAGTTAAATGAGATCATAGGAATCATTCCAATAATTCAAAAGCAATACAATAGTCATAGCAACCAGATCTAAGAAGAGTTTACATAGTCCCCACCAATGCCTCTAGTCAAAGTGGGGGCCAGCACAAGTTCCAAGCCACCCTCAATAGAAGAGAACATCCGTAATAATAATAAAGAAGATAGCTTGCTCGCCCTCGGAAGAAGGGAGTCACCACAGTAACTCCAAGGATGGACTATTCGTCAAACGACTGGTATTCAAAGTGCTTGGGCCCTACATGGTAAAATCATGTAGGCATATAAGATGCGTTAGTACTTTTGAATGTACTAAGTATGCAGACATGCAATGCACATGACTTATCAACCTGCATTTCAATGTTAGATGACTACCACACATAATATAGAAAGAATCATATATCCAATGGAGATGTATACAAGATGCCGTGAAATTCATGATGCATGCAATGCGATAATGCTCCTATATACTGGAGATGGACTATAACCGACAAATCAAATCCATGTGAGCTATTACATGAATTAGTCCTATAATGACCTCCCATCGGTAGGAGAAGATTACTTGCCAAAGGTAATCTACATCACACCTTATGAGCACGTTTTTCAGTGGATGGTCACCTTCCTTACGACCATGCTTGTTAGAAGGATTTTCGTAATCATATCATATCATAGCATAACAAATATCCATTCCTTACGAGCCGGTCTTTTCGGTAATAGAGATCTTTCTTATGTTGGCACATCGTTAAAAGAATGGGAGAGGGCCCTTAGGGATAGCCCTGACACCCCCAATCCATTGGTGCTAAGTGAACAACATCCCACATGAATACTTATACATATATGTGCTGTCAAAAGATGCAATGTTCATTTCAAAACTTTCAATGCATACATAGGCTCAAATTCTAAACCATAAAATTATAATTATAATGCTTATGCAAGGAATAGCTCCTCTACACATATACGAGATGGTGCAAGCACCCATAATGCTCACAGAGCCATAATCATAGACATACATATGATCACATTCTTGTCATAACAAATGCCTTATCAAGATCATATCATAATCGTTTCACAAAACATAATTGGGCTTAACCCACTTTATAATTTCCATATGCCAATGTTCACGAATGCGATGCAATGCATGATGTGAGAGTAGCATGGCTAATGTAGATTCAAGTTTAAATTCGGCCAGATAAAATATAATTTAGGAAATCCCTAATTAAATCCACATGTAAAATCTTATTGTAGATCACCCATGCATAAATCAACTTAAAAGGGGACATGAATGTTCATAACTTCATTACTCAATGTGAATCATCATAACATGGCTTAAAATAACATAACATCTTGAATAATGTACAACCCATACATCAAATGAATTTAATAAACTCAAATAATGGAAACCCATATTTAAAGTAGACTAAAATTCATGAAATCAATTGAAAGGAATTTTGGGTCTTCTTAGTTCAAAGGGACCAAGAATCAATCCTACATACCTTGATTGAGGAGCTGAATTTGAGGGATGAATTGGGCTTGAATTGGGCTCCAATAGAACCCTAGCTTTGATCCTTGAGAGAAGAGTGTAGAGAGGAATAAGGAGGTGATCTTGTAAGGGGTAGAATGTTTTAGGAAAATGAATTAGGAGGGGAGGGTTTCAACTGAATTAGGGGTTTAGGATAGGTAAAAGGTCACAATTCTTAATTAAAACAAACCGGAATTACACAAACGCCATTAATGAAACAAAGCTAAATTGGGACCGTCAGGTCCATACAGACCACTACACAGTATGTGAAATGCAACACGAACCGTGAACACTGGTCGTGGTCCTATACTTATAAACTTGCAGGGGGAAAATCTTACGGAACTAAGTAGTGCCACACAGACGACTACACGATCCGTGTGACTCCACACGGGCAGTGACGTCGACCATGTAATGATACTTGAAATAATTTTCGCACGACAAAGTTACGAGACGATACTTCCATCAGACACACAGACTATGTGAGTATCCATGAGCCTTCACTTGGCCAAAATTACCCTTTGTCCTAAAGTTGTCCCAACATTGAACTGGACCTAGTGCCTCTTCACGGAAGGCCACATGGTCTGTGTGGCTTCACACGGCCCATATAGGCTCCTCCGTAAAGTGATGCCTAGTAGTTCACTTTGGAACAATTCCAAGACATTCGGGGAAATGCCACTTGAAAAATCCAAGTCCTTAGATCATCTCTCCCTTGGGAACATTCGCGCCCGAATGTGCAAGAACAAGGCTTGAAAGGCTTGACTTAAAGCATGAAACACCCAACATAAGATACAATGCATAGTTCATTATTCAAAAATCATATAAAAAGCATTATTCAAAACCATTTCACAAGTCCTTTAATCAATATCAAAATTGTAATCAAGACACTCAAACATTATAAAAATCCTTTTTTTCGTGCACATATATGCATGTCATGTCATGAGACTCACAAGGACAAGAAATGACACCATTTGATAAGGAAGAGTACTAATATTTTAGGCTTGAGTAGATTGGAAAAGATGAGGGTATTAGTGCACCATGTCCAGCTCCGCCTCCCAAGTATCACTCTCCACATGTTGATTTCTCCAAAGCACCTTCACCGAAGCTACATCATTATTATGAAGCCGCTTTACTTATCTATCCAAGATTTCCACCGGAGCCTCCTAATAAGATAAATTCTCTTCCACCCCAATCCCTTCCAAGGGCCCAATGGTGCTAGGATCACCAACTAGCTTTATTAACATAGACACATGAAAGACCGGGTGAATGGAACTCAAGTCCAGAGGCAACTCCAACTTATAAGATACATCTCCAACTCGCTCAACATTCTCATAAGGGCTAACATACTTGGTGCTTAGCTTGCTCCTCTTACCAAAATGCATCAAACCATTCATAGGCGAAACCTTCACCTTCACCCAATCACCGACATGAAATTCAAGATCCCTTCTCCTAACATCTGAATAAGACTTTTGATGACTTTGGGCCGTTTTCAACCTCTCCCTAATCACCTTCACCTTATCCATGGCGTCCATCACAAAATCCGGACTAACTAGTGCCATCTCTCCCAACTAAAACCATCCCACCAGTGACATACACCTTCTTCCATATAAAGCTTCAAATGGGACCATACCAATGCGAGCATAGAAGTTATTATTATAAGCAAACTCAATGAGTGGAAGGTGATCATCCCAATTGCCTTTAAACTCCAACACACAGGCCCTCAACATATCCTCCAAGGTTTGAATAGTCTTCTCCACTTAGCCATTGGTTTGAGGATGAAAAGCGGTGCTCAACTTAATCTTGGTCCCCAGTCCCTTCTGAAAAGACCTCCAAAAGTGGGAAGTGAATTTGGTACCACGATCCGATATAATGGACCTAGGCAAACCATGCAACCTCACAAACTCTTGGATATACAACCTTGCTTAATCTTCGGCACCGAAGGTAGTCTTGACCGATAGGAAATGAGCCGACTTCCTCATCCGATCCACGATGACCCAAATGGAATCGAATTGCCTTCGGGTCCAAGGCAACCCAACTATAAAATCCATGTTCACATCTTCCCATTTCCATGTGAGAATCTCAATGTCTTGGGCCAAGCCACCAGGCCTTTGGTGCGCTACCTTCACCTGTTGACAACTTAAGCATTCAGATACGAACTTAGTGATGTCTTTCTTCATACCATGCCACCAATACACTTCCTTCAAATCCCAATACATTTTGTAGATCCCGGGTGAATAGAATAATGAGAGTTCTGAGCCTCACTCATGATCACCCTTCTAAGAGCATCCATATCCAGAAGACAAAGCCGGTCTTGGTACCGGATTACACTATCTCCCCCTGGAAGAACACCTTGATCTCTTTTTCAATAACCAACTTCTTCAATTCAAGTAATGATATGTCTAAAAATCTTTCTTGGCCTTTACATCACTCACCATGGAAGATTCTGTCCTGCTTTGAACACGAACACCACTATCGCTCGAATCAGCCAACCTGATGCCCAACCAAGCTAATCGAAGAACATCTTGCTAACTCCTTCTTTTCTCCCCCAACATGCACCACACTCCCCATAGACAACTTGTTGAGAACATCGGCCACAACATTGGCTTTGTCGGGGTGATACAAACACTCATGTCATAATCCTTTAGGAGTTCCAACTACCTCTTTTGCCTTAAATTGAGATCTCTCTTAGTGAATACATATTGCAAACTCTTATGATCGTTGAACACATCAACATGAACCCCATACAAGTAATGTCTTCAAATCTGTAAAGAAAAAACTACCGCCGCCAATTCAAGGTCATGTGTTGGATAATTACGTTAACGCACCTTCAACTGCTTTGATGCATACGCTATTACCTTACCCTATTGCATAAGCACACAACCCAATCTGATTCGTGAGGCATCACAATGCACCATGTATCCCTCAAACCATTTGGTAATGTCAAGACTGGAGCCGATGTAAGCCGATCCTTCAAAGTTTGGGTCAACTTAGTCAATGGAGATGCAATAGATGAAAACCCTTCAACAAACCTCCGGCAATACCCGGCCAACCCAAGGAAACTATGAATATCTGAAGGAGTCAACGGTTTGGACCAATTTTTCACGGCCTCGGTTTTCTTCGGATCCACCTTGATACCATCACCAGAAACTAAATGACCAAGGAAGGCCACTTCGCCCAACCAAAATTCACACTTGCTAAACTTGGCATACAATTTCTTCTCCCTCAATGTTAGGAGAACCATTCTAGAGTGATCCCTGTGCTCTTGCTCACTTTGCGAGTAAATGAGAATGTCATCAATGAAGACCACTACAAAATTGTCAAGGAATGTCTAAAACACCCAGTTCATTAGATCCATAGACACGACCAGAGCATTGATTAGGCTAAATGAAATTACCAAAAACTCGAAATGCCCATACCTTGTCCAAAAAGTTGTTTTGAGAATGTCACACTCCCTAACCTTCAACTGATGTTACCCGGAATGAAGATCAATCTTCGAGAAATGAGTAGCCCCTTGAAGCTGATCAAACAAGACATCAATCCTGGGCAACAGGTACTTATTTTTAACGGTCACCTTGTTAAATTGTCCGTAATCAATACTCATCGGAAGAGTTTCGTCCTTCGTTCTTACAAACAACACTGGAGCACCCCACGTCGATATACTAGCTGAATGAAACCCTTCTCCAACAAATCCTTTAACTGCTCCTTTAATTCTTTCAACTCTGCCGGCGCCATACGATAAGGAGGAATAGAGATAGGTTGAGTACTAGAAGAAGATCTATACCAAATTCTACCTCCCTTTCAGGAGGAATGCCGGGCAAGTCCTCGAGAAACACGTCCGAAAACTCATTCACCACACAGACCGACTCAAGAGTAGGCACTTCGGACTCCCTATCCTTGACCCTCATAATATGATATATGCACCCTTTTGGAGATCATTTTCCATGCCTTGAGGTAGGAAATAAACTGACCTTTAATAGAGGAGTCACTACCCTTCCATTAAAGGACGGGCCCACCGGGAGGTTGGAACTTGACCTTTCGGGTTCCACAATCTATAGAAGCATATGATGCATGTAACCAATCCATCCCAAGAATTACATCAAAGTCAAACATCTCAAGTTCCACAAGATCACACGGGAAAACTTTATGCAACACAGAAATAGGGCAACCATAATAGACCCTATGTTCAATAACAGATTCACCCACGGGAGTATAGACCTAAAAAGGATCCTTCAAAATCTGGGGACACAAACCACACTTAACAACCAGCAGAGGAGTCACAAAAGACAAAAGTTGCACCCAGATCAAGCAAAACATAAGTATCAAAATTAAAGACTTTTAACATACCAGACCCTGGCCTGGCCTCTATAGGCATTCCTAGAACAGTTGGCAACCTTATGATTTTTATCGTGACACCCATAGCAACCACCTAAATCCCACCAACAACCCCTGTGTGAGGACTTCCATACTTGTCACACAGAGGATGGCCCTGACCACCAATAGGTGCCCTCGTAAGAGGTACCCGAGCATTAGTGACCTGGCAACCCGAACCTTGGCCTTGCTGGAAGCGGCCAAAACCAACATTTTGAGAACGAGAGAATCTACCATTAAAATAGGTTCTCTTGAGATCGTGAACCCTCCTCTCCTTAAGTTTCTCCCCTTCGATTTGTTCATTGTACACCATGAGTATGGCAATATCCATGTCCCGTATAAGCATAGCAATACGACATTCCTTCACAAGTAAATTAGAGATACCCGAAACAAACTTTTGCATCCTTGCACGGGGGAATATTTGGATATTCCCCAATGACAGAGCATATTTGGATAGCTTTGTGAACTTAAGGGAATAGTCCCTCACACTTATACTTCCACGCTTGAGGTTGGTAAACTCAGTCATTCTGCCTTCCATAAGCTCAAGTGGAAAGAAAATATCAAGAAAGAAAATCTGAACTCTTCCCAGTTGACCTCACCACCGCAAACTCTCTCCAAAGTCCATTAGGTATGCCCTACCTGAGCCACATCCTTCTGTTGATAGGCAGCCAATTCAGCCTTCTCTTCAGAAGTGACAGCTATGATGTTCAGTATCTTGGTAATCTCATCAATGAACTCCTGAGCATCCTCACCAGCCTTTGACCCATAAAACTCTAGAGGATTCATCTGGGTGAAATTCCTCACCCTAGAAGCAGGTGTAGGATCCCATGGCAACTTGGCCTGCCTTGCTTGAGAACTCACCACTTGAGCAAGCATGGTGAAGGCTGTACGGAATTCCCCATTTGAGATGGGTTCATCCACATGCTCATGTGGAGCCTGATCTTCATTAACCGAAGCCAGCCTTGGTAGAGGGGGTCTTCCTCGAGGCATCTTCTGAAATGGATCAATGACACCGTCAAATAAGGGAACTAAATATACTAGCCATAGCACGATAAAAGATATGAAGACCTGAGGTATTTCCTAAAATGTCTTCATAGCCACCCACTCATAGGTTTGGTGCACTTCACACCCATGAATCAGACTCTACTCAACGCGGCATGTTGGACTCCGAGGATCATATATAAACCTAGGGCTCTGATATCATCTTTTGTCATGACTCGGGGTTAGGGCCTTGATGTGATACGGCGAATGGAGACCCGAGAGTCCCTAAACAAGCCTCAAGTATCCGTAACCACATCATCGGTTCGAGAATAACATTCAAACAAATATAGTTATATAGTTAAATCAAATCTCAAAAATCATTCTAGCAATACGAAAGCAATACACTAGTCATAGCAACCAGATCTAAGAAGAGTTTACATAGTGCCCAACAATGCCTCTAGTCAAAGGAATGGGGGCCAGGACAAGTTCCAGGCTCACCCTCAATCGAAGAGAACATCCATAATAACAATAAAGAAGATAGTTGGCTTGCCCTTAAAAGACGGGACTCACCACAGTAACTCCAAGGATGGACAATTCGTTAAACGACTGATATTCAAAGTACTCGGCCCCTACATGATAAAATCATATAGGCATAGAGTATGCATTAGTACTTTTGAATAAACTAAGTATGCGAGCATGCAATGCACATGACTTATCAACCTGCATTTCAATGTTAGGTGATTAGGGCATATAATATAGAAAGAATCATATATCCAATGGAGATGTATACAAGATGCCGTGAAATTCATAATGCATGCAATCCATAATCATATCATATCATAGCATAAACATAATTAACGAATATCCATTCCTTACGACCTGGTCTTTTAAGTAATGAAGATCGTTCCTATGTTGGCACATAGCTCAAGAAAGGGACAGGGCCCTTGGAGATAGCCCTGATGCCCCCAATCCCACATGAATACTTATACATATATGTGTTGTCAAGAGATTCAATGTTCATCTCAAAACGTTCAATGCATACATAGGCTCAAATGCCAAACAATAAAATCATAATCATAATGCTCATACAAGGAATAGCTCCTCTACACATATACGAGATGGTGCAAGAACCCATAATGCTCATAGAGCCACAATCATAGACATGCATGTGATCACATCCTTGTCATAGCCAATGCCTTATCAAAATCATATCATAATTGTTTCACAAAACATAATTAGGCTTAACCCACTTCATAAATTCCATATATCAATGTTCATGAATGCAATGTAATGCATGATGCGAGAGTAGAATGGGTAACAAAGATTCAAGTTTAAAATCGGCCTTATAAAATAAAATTTAGGAAATGCATAATTAAATCCACATATAAAATCGTATTGTAGATCACCCATGCATAAATCAACTTAAAAGGGGACATGCATGTTCATAACTTCATAACTCAATGTAAATCATCATAATAGGGCTTAAAATAACTTAAAATCATGAATAATGTACAACCCATACATCAATTGAATTTAATAAAATCAAATAATAGAAACCCTCATTTAAAGTAGACTAAAATTCATGAAATCAATTGAAAGGGATTTTGGGACTTCTTGGTTGAAAGGGACCGAGAATCAATCCCACATACCTTGACTGAGGAGCTGAATTTGAGGGATGAATTGGGCTCCAACGGAACCCTAGCTTTGATCCTTGAGAGAGGAGTGTAGAGAGGAATAGGAAGGTAATCTTGTGAGGGGTAGAATGTTTTAGGAAAATGAATTAGGAGGGGAGGGGTTTCAACTGAATTAAGGGTTTAGGATAGGTTAAAGGTCACAATTCTTAATTAAAACAAAATGGAATTACATAAATGCCATTAATGAAATAGACCTAAATTGGGACCGTCAGGTCCATATGGACCACTACACGGTCTGTGAAATGCAACACGGACCGTGAACATTGGTCGTGGTCCTACACTTAGAAACTTGCAGGGGGAATATCTCACAGAACTAAGTAGTGCCACACGGACGACTACATGGTTTGTGTGACTCCACACGGGCCTGTGATGTCGACCGTGTAACAGTACTTGAAATAATTTTCGTATGACAAAGTTACGAGATGGTACTTCTATACTTAGATTAATATTTACGTAGTGAGTTACACGGAGATCCACACGGACCGTGTCACATCACACAGACCATGTGAGTGTCCGTGCGCCCTCACTTGGACAAAATTACCCTTTGTCCCAAAGTTGTCCTAATCGTGAACTGGACCTAGTGCCTCTTCACAGAAGGCCACACTGTCTGTGTGGCTTCAAACGGACCGTGTAGGCTCCTCCGTGAAGTGATTCCTTGTAGTTGACTTTGGGACAATTCCAAGACGTTCGGGGAAATTCCACTTGAGAAATTCTGGTCCTTACAATGAGTTAGTTAGTATTCTGGTTAGTCGGATGCCCTCTTCCCTTATCAGCTCTTGTCAAAAGCATGATCACGATTCTTTAAATGCGTAATGCACGAATTAGAAGAGAGCTTTCATAGAGTTTAACTCTATCGCACGAATCAGAATAATAAAGAAGTGTAACAATTCCTAATGTCCTATAGCCTCCTGCTTATAAAGTGTGGCGCACAACACACCTATAAACAAGACTACAAGATACAACTTCACAGACTCCTTAGGGCACCTAAACTCTACGCTCTGATACCTAGTTTTTCACACCCTTGAAGGGTACCCTAGATGTGGCCCGCCCTCAGAGGCTATTGCTAGTCCCCATGAGAACCACTTAGCCTCATCATATTCATTCAATCATAGCTTAAGAAATTAGCAGAAGACTAAAGATGAAAAGTGGTGGACAAATCTCAATAAGTAAATGATCAAGTCAACTCAATAAGACTAGTAAGAAAGAAACTAATCAAAATAAATGTTCAAACTCATGACAAACAAAACTCTAGTCTATGAAGCCTTTATCAACTATTTAATGCTACCAATGATAGACCCATGGCTACCTTAAATCAAAATATAGATAATCAAAGTCTAACTCTAGGAAGCTAGATGAAAATATAAATGAGAATCCTCCAGAGTAAGGGAGGGCTCATCAACTCAGCTGGATGCAATAGACCCTCAACTGAGCAGTTGTTGATGATCTCTCGTACTTTCCTTTTCATCATAAAATGGTGCAATCCAAATGGACGTCAGTACGTGGAATGTACAAGTATGTAAAATGGCTGAATGAAACAAGTGTAGGTAGAATAATATAAAATAACATCAAATCAGAAATACTCCATTAGAATGTCGAATGTTTATCTAAAGCAAGAATAAAGAGTAGACAATGACCAAACAATACCAATCTGATACAATGAAATCAAATCAAATCAGAATAGTATCAGTATGAAACCTATCTAGGAGTTTCTCTTCTCTGACAACAATCACTTATGAGCTAGTGATTGTACAACAATACCGCCGATGTTTCCACAGTCGTTCCGTACTCGCCAAGTAAAGAATAAATGTGATCCATAATGAATCTATATAATTAACTGATTAAGTCCTATTCTTTTAGGACAATAAAATGGGGTACATATTCAACTTTAACGGACTTAGTCCTCAAAATAGGAACCTAACTGACTATAACGGACTTAGTCCACTCCTATGCTTGGCAACATAGTTAATAAATGTAAGATGGACTTTTTATTAATCATTTCGGTGCTCGATACTCCTCCTAAGAATCAATGTTCATAAGACCATCCATATCAATTAGTCTCATAAAGACTCTAATTACTAGCTCAATCATAATTGGGCCTTCTGGCCTACTATATCAAATTTATAAGAAACGTTCTAGTAACATGCATGGGGACTCGATATATTCACAATCTTTCTATTACCATCAATGGGGGCACATGGAAGGACGTTCCCATGTTTTAGTTTATCCTTATATACCTGGACTAAGGTAGACAATCAACTTGGCAAGAATCTGACTTGAATTCCTTGAATCCACTCTCTCTTCTCTCTTCTCTCTTCTTTCTTCTTTCTTCTCTCTTCTCTTTAGCCCAAGATCTATTGTCAAAATGTTCCAAAAGGTTTATGAATGGGTTAAAAACTCTTTTTACACTTAAAAAGACCTATATTGATCGTGTTTTAAGTTTAGGAGGGATTGAGAAAAGTCTAGAATGCCCCTCATGAAAAACTGAAAAAACAATTCAGCTCGGGACACCTAGTCCATGTTACAGAGTTTGATGAATTTTGGGGTTTTTAATCAATAAAATTTCGATCAAATTTTCTAATACCATAGAAAATATTGGGATCACATCGAAGTGTAAGTCCGTGACAAGTCCTCATCGCGGGCCTGTCGCACATTTGCTCTAGAATGTGTTTTCACATCGAAAAATTATTTTTTGATTTGGTTGCTCTAAAGATCAACCAAGACCATTTTCCCACACTATTTTTCATGCTAATCGTATTTTCGGCCTCAGATATTCCATCGGAGTTTGGGAAGAAGCATTGTGCGCACACCTCTCATCTAGGGGTATTTTGATAATTTTACCGGATGTTACAAACATAAATCCCACAACTCAATCGATTCACAGTATATTTCTACACATTCCAACTCAAATATGCAACATTTCAGCTCAGCCTAAGGTTACAGAAAGCCTAGCCTACTTGGCATCTAACGCCTCTTTCTCTGAGTCAATCCAACCAAGCTTTTCCTCTCCGAATCTCTTCCTGATGCTGCTCAGCTTTTAAAATAAAATTGACAAGGTCAATACGGTCGAATTGGTTCTAAAAACTTGAAGAACGGGCAAAAATATGTCAATCAGGTCTAAAATGGGAAAAATAGGGACCATGCCCAAAATCCTGAACAAATTCTTGTTGAATTTTGCCCTCGAAAAAAAATTAGTGAACACCCAGCATACCACAATGTTTCTCTTGGAACGTAGAAACGTTTAGACACAAATTTTACTTAATTTTGTTGAGAAATAAGATATCGCAATGTAAAGTTTTCACTCATTCTTGATATACAACCAGCAAAAAATAAAGATTTTGCCTCAAATACGAGCCAAACTCAATTTCTGACACTACAACGGCATTACTCGCAAAACTCTGAGTCACGTAGGCTTTTGAATCACTCAAATCGAATGAAAAATGAGCTTCAAATCACGATACGAAGTTGAGAGGAAATATGTATATAATTTCCTTGAACTCCCACATATATATACACATGCATGACTTACACATTTCTGCTTTATGGCAATGCCACATGGCAGCTCCAGAATTAGCCATGTGTCTCCCTCTTTTTCCATTAATCCTTCAATCTCTTTTTCTCTATTTTGGGCTCATCCAAACTCTGATTTTCACAAACAAACTATGTAACCCCATGGATTTTGATATTTCGGATCCAATAATGTGGTCGGAATTTCCAATGGAGCTTCCTACAAATAAAGTGAGGTCCTACTTCTTCATACGCATCTTTTGATAGAAAGCCCACGGGGGGTTTCAATCTTATCCTGACGTCCCTTGTATTAAATAAAAGGTTGTCCTAGACCAAATTCAATGCTTCAGAGCTAACTGCGCTATCAATATTCTCATCTGGGGCATGGTTATCGAGGGCATTGACTAAGTTAACTATTAATCGATTTCGGCGCCGAAATTTACAATCTATGATGTTATTGCACGGAACATACTCTTAGCCTAATTAGACTATTTTGGAGCTTATGAAATCCTCAGAATTTCATTCCGAGGCCATTTACTAGGACTTTATCTGAAAACTCATTTTACGAGTATAACGTCCCGATTAACTCAAAAATCCGCCTAACGCCAAATAAGCCAACCAATTGCCATCGAAACAGTCCAAAATATCACCAATGATCGAGGTCACTATATGAATGCTCAAGTCTAAAAAATACCTGAAAACCCATAGAAATGATCGAGAGGGTCATTACACAAACACACTATGCAATCTTGTCAAATTTGATGTTTCAAATCTAATGATGTGGTCGAAAATCTCATATGAGATTGTTATGACTAAATGTTGGCACTATTTCCCAAGGCCATATTTCCCATTCCGAAGGGCTCGGAATGAGCTCGAAGCCTTGAAAACCGACTGAAAGGTCGTTCTAGACCAAAGTCCATTACGGAGCATACTACATTGTCAAAATTTCCATCCAAACACGTTGTTCAAAATTGTTGAGTAATGTAAATTATTGACTAGTTCTAAAGGCTAACATGCAAAACTGAGTACAAACTCACACCAAAGGCTTCGGTACTGAAGCCTTTTACCCATATTTTATCACAAAATTATTTTCAAGCTATAACCGACTTTCTAACATGAAAAACTGCACAACATCTAAATGAACGACCAAGCAATCGAGGTACCATTGCGGGTAGGTCATAAATGACTTGGATCATTACAATATATGTGGTCTTGTTATGGTCTTGTCATAAAATACAAACAATGATCAAGTTATGGCCCAATAAAACAACCCAGAACCCAACCCATTTGTTCTTTTTAATCTCCTTGTTCATTCAATTTAATCGGACGACATACACTTCTTCCTTTCACTATTTATTTCGCTCTCACAATTATTTTTCTTAACCCTAATTTATTTCTATTTTCTTCTACCGCCTCCAACTTTCCTCTTTGTCTCCCTTTCATCTTGTAAACCTTAACAACCTCATCGATGTACTGATTATTTTGTATTTGAATTTGTGTTCTCTTTACATTTTGAACCCTCTTGTCATTTTTTCTCTTTTACTCATTCACTATAAATTTTGGATTAAAAAAATCAAAGATCTAAGAGAACTTTTCATCACAAATCTTTCCAAAACAAGAAAGAAGATGAAGATATCGGAATATCTGCACATAACTATTTAAATACTAGTAAAATGAGGTAAGAACATCTATTTTTTTCTTTAATGTCAATTGATTTATATCCATGTTTGTATGATTTATTTTAATATTTTATTATTATTACTATTGAAAAGAAAATGTATTGAAGAGATTACAAAGGGTAGAATTGATCTCTTACCAACAAGACAAAAATTTCAGGTAGTCAACCAATTCAGCTACTAAAATTCTCCATAATATCATATATTTTAGCCTATTCAATATTGTGTGCCCTTATTTATGTTGTTCAATAATATTCTTAAACCAATTATTTTCTTATTGTCAAAAGTATTATTGGCCTAGCAATAACATTGAATCTATTGCAACAAAAACAAATTGATCCGAATCACGTAATTTGTTGTACTTAATTTACTCAAAATTTAGGTAACATTTTATCACTTTGGTTGTATTTAAAAAACAATATTCTATATTTTCCATTATTAATATATCTATTTTTGAATATTTTAATTGCATTTTTAGTTCTCACAAAACTAGATATGTGTTTATGATTATAAATTTTACTTATTTGATTAAAGTATTTTATATGAAATTTATTATTACGTATTATTTTTATGATTTTATCAATATCATATTATATTATCGTTGTAGTATTTTATTCTTTAAATAATAATAATCCTGAATACAATTATCAATCTTTTTCAAATAACTATCAAGAGTTGTCTATTTTCACTAAAATTCATATCAACTTCAGTCCCTAAGTTGATTTGATTTGTGACCCAACAAAATAAGCAAGAACCCAACCCATTTGTGCTTTTTTTTTTTTTACTTTTCACCATTCATTCAATTTAATTGAGAAGCACACACTTTTTTCCTTCATTATATATTTAACTTTCACAATTATTTTTTGATCCCTAATTATTCTACTTTCTTCGAAAGCTCCCAACTCACCTCTTTCTCTCTCTTTCATACAAACAATAATAGCATTCGTCAAGTCCTAATCATTTTATATGTGAATTGGTATATTTTTCTATCATTTCCAAAGTCCTTTTCACTTTCTTTTCTCTCCTTTATCCATTTACTATATAGTTTGGATTAATACATAAAAATATTTGAGTGGAAATTTTGTCATAAATTTGTCACAAAAAAGAAAAAAGATGAAGATATCGCAAAACATGGACAAAATTATTCAAATATCAGTAAAATAAGGTAACACCGTCTATTTCTTATCCGAATTTATTATTTGATTTTTGTTTTTATTTAATATCATTTTTTAATTATTTATAAGGACAACACTCAATGGGATTATAAAAGTGGGAAATCGAACTTTTACCAACAACGCAAAAATTCAGGCACTCAACCAACTTAAGTACTTAAACCCTCCTTAATACAGCATATTTTAGTATTTCATATTATGTGCTCTCATTTCCTTATTTATTTTTAACAGGCATTCTGTTTAATATCAATTCTAGGAATTTTCATTTAAATTCCTAGAGTCTATTTTACCATCCCCATCCCTGCACCCCCAAAAATAACTTGTAACCCTAATTGAATTTTCCTACTTCTCATGACCCTCAAAACCTTAGTCATGATGGTACCTACTAATCTCTCACCAATAGGTAAGCCTATCCCATAGCTTTAGACCAGGGACAACGAACTATCACACTTGAAAGATAGGATCGAATAAGCATGACAACACTTTTTGTGACCTAGTATTAGAAGATAATCGAGCTATTAATGCTAAATAAGAGATAGAAGCAACACAGATACAATATATACATGATTCTCTCTGAAAGAAAAATGAAGACTAGTCTTCTCTAGAACAATCGGAGAATGGCTGCTTCGAATGCCAGAAGTTCACCAAAATGTCCTGATCTCAAAATTTACTCCATACAAGGTGCTCTTCTACAGTGAGAACTTATACTATGAAATGTAGGATACAAAAGTGTAGTATGAGTACAAAACAAATGATGCATAGTATGCATAAGTTATCTTACTTTCAAGGATAACACGAGTACCAATAACAAGTAAAAAAGGAAGGTACATTACAAACAACTAAGAAGGGATAACATATTATAATACATGTAAACATAGACAAAAGAATAGACTAAATGAGAAAGAGATGGAAACAAGGGGACATGCTTGAGAATGCTAGCCTAACAACTTAATCACAACAGGATCTTTCCATAGAAGTCAATTAACCAAAAAGATACTAAGAGAATCACTACTATTCAGTACAATAGCCTAGGGGCCAATCCAACACTGGCGATCAGGGAGTACCATAGAGATAAATGTAAGCCACACATATAACCAACCATCAACACAATACAAGGATGCATGAATATAATCAAACAATAACTTAACTAAACCCAATGAACTCAAAAGATATAAGCAACAAAATAACCCAACTAACCTCCCATATGACAGGCTAGTGTAATTAGTAACTAATTATTTTAGTGATAGGCAATTCACATGAATGAAGGTAATGCAATAATTAGCCATAGTGCTATCTATAACAATTGTCATCTGTAACAAAGCATACACATATACACTAGCCCTCAGATTGCAAGATAGGACCCATTTAGCTCCTTTTTTCTGTTCAGTGTGTACATGGATAAAGGGGCCCATAGAATACGTGGAAAGTCTATATAGCATACCCATGCTAGAAATAATGCTTACATAAAGCCTATCCTTTGGGATGTGCTCCATCAAGGTACTGGAGCTACATATGAGACCACATTAGTATAGATCAGATCGAAGATATCCTCAGCAAGTAGTAAGTGGTAAGAAAAGGGCCAACAATCTACCCAAGTGATCAATCAAGTAATGACCATATCTCTAATGCCTCTACGTTTCCAAAAATCATTTATCAAGTTGAAAGAGTGGTATGACTCTTGTCAAGCGCGATTTTAAAGAGTGAAATATTAAAATCAGTCTTTGTCAAAATCAATAGTGAAAGTCCAATGCAAGAGGTTGTACCATAAAATACGTGAAACAAAATGTCAATGAAATGCGTGCCATCAGTACTTGCATCTAAACAATAGCAGCTTAACAATAAGTTGTACATTACTAAGACTATCCTACTCTAAGAGTGTAGGAAACTAATCTTGAATCTTACAGGTCCTCGACCAAGGCCTCAGGCCCAACAGTTGATATCCATATATACAACAATAGTAGTATAACATAATTCCAATACTTAAGAGACGGGGAAATCAAGGAATAGCTCGATTACCAACAGGGCAAACTAATTTAATGATCCACACTTACCATCACATACTTCTTAACCATCAACCAGATATGGCTTAGTCAACCTATCACTATCACAAGTAATTAAGGCCCAGACACTAGTGGAGATTATCAGACCAAAACAATTAACACAGGGAGAAATACATGGCTATAGGGGTGTTAAAACACATTCTAAGGGACCTAAGTCACAACCTAGACTAAGGCCTCAAGTATAGAAAGTAGACCATAGCCTACCTGGAAGCCGAAAACACGCATTCCCGATCCTCTAAATTGAAGCTTCTCCCTTCTGAATCTCCCCTGATCGCCTTAAGAATAACTAAAATTATACTAAGATAATTTATTTTTTGAAACTGATAACATATACTAAGGTAATATCTCATCACAAACTCCTTAAATAAAAGTAAACCTCTCCAATAGTAAGAAAAGCTAATTGAAATATACAAATGGTACCCCTAAACTAAGATAAGTGAAATTTTATTCTAGAGTACCAATAATGTGGTGATAATTATCTTGTAATTACTATTCATTCAATTCTCTCCTTTTGTATATGTGGAAAAAGAGAACAAAATTAAAATTTAACTTGAAGTGCTAATATTAACATAAAAAAGAAGAAGAAGAATCTGTAACATGATCTTTCCTTTCATATATTTTTATTACTTCGTTAATTTTAAGTGATTACATTGGGGTATATATGCATGGAACACAAAAGCATAAGAAAAATAAATATAAGGCAAATGAACACAAGCATAAGAAAAAGAAAATTTAAGAGAGAAATTTCGATTAAGGCTAAAATATTTTATTACACATACGATGAATTTAGTGAATCGTTTGAGATGCATGACCACAAATAATTGATCTTGTAGACAAAAATTCTTTTGGGGGTATTCTAATACTTTGATAAAGTTCTTAAAATGTTACTTGACATGTACATATAAATTACCTACAAGCTAGAATTTTTCTTCTTCTCTTTTTTGAAAACCTTCTCTACTACTTCACAAATGTTTTCGTCTTTCAAATATCTATCAAAGTGTTTTTTATTTCCTACTAGAATATGGATGATCAAAACATTTATGGTGATGAAGACACTATTATCCGATGTTCCCATGTCATTTGTCACTCCTCAAAAATTAAAAGTTGATGATTCAGAGGTAAGCTTTTGAAAAGTTCCTTCATTTATAAGGTATTTAGACGGTTGGGGTTGGGGGCAGCGGTAAGGGATAGGGGTAGTGAGAGGGTCACGGGCTTATGTAAGTTAAGGATAGCACTGTGGAATATATGATTACTAACAGAGAAATCCATAGAGCTAGTAAAATGTCTTAAGAGGAGACATATTAATATAGTGCGTGTATAGGAGACCAGATGGGTAGGTACCAAAGCTTGGGACGTGAATGGGTTTATATTGTGGTACTCGGGTGTAGGTATCCTAGTAGACGAGGACCTTAGGGATTATGTGGTTGAGGTTAGGAGGGTTAATGATAGGATGATGTATGTTCATCAAACTCGTGGTTGGTAGGCACGTAGTGAACGTCGTTAGTGTTTATGCGCCCCAAGAAGGCCTAGATGAGGAAGTCAAGAGGCTTTTTAGGAAGATTTGGATGAGGTTGTGCGAGGCATACTGGAGACAGAAAAAATCTTCATTGGCGGCAACTTTATTGGGCATATCGGGCAATAACTAATGGGTTTGAAGATGTTCATGGAGGCTTTATTTTTGGAGATAGGAATGGAGGTGGGACGTCTCTCTTGGATTTTGCTAAAGCCTTTGATTTAGTTATTGCTAACTCGTGTTTCCTGAAGAGGGAAAACCACTTAATCCCCTTCCGTATTACGATAACTAAGATTCAGATAGATTACTTGCTTCTCCAGAAGGGCGATAGAAACCTATGTAAGGATTGCAAGGTTATTCCGAGTGAAAACATTTCCACTCAGCATAGGCTTCTAGTGATAGATTTGGAGATCAAGAGAGAAAAGAAGAAGAAGGTTATTTATGCCCAACCGAGGATTAGATGGGGATGCCTTAGTCCTACCCGTTCCAGAGAGATGGAAGAAAAGTTGAGAGACTTAGAGTCTTAGAGTAGTGGCAAAAATGTGAACAATATGTGGGACACTACTGCTGTTTCATTAGAAAGGTAGCAACCAAGGTACTAGGGATTTCGAGAGGGGCCTTTGGTGGACGGCAGGGTAATTGGTGGTGGAATAAGGAAGTTCAGGCTAAAGTGAAAGATAAGAAGGTTGCTTACACGAAGTGGTTGGAGTGTAGGGATGAAGATGAAAAGCGAACGCTGAAAGAGACATATAAGATAGCTAAGTCAGAAGCAAAGATAACAGTGAAGAGTTCTAAGACAGCAACATTTGAGCACCTGTATGAGGATCTAAGTGATAAAGACGGGGAAAAGAGATTGTCCAGGCTCGCTAAAGAGAGAGAAAGAAAAGCTCGCAACTTGTACCAAGTGAAGTGCATCAAGGATGGGGGGGGGGGGGGTAAGGTGTTGGTGGATGATACCTCCATTAAATTAAGGTGGCAAGCTTACTTTCATAAAATCTTAAATGAAAAAAGAGATAGGAATATTGAGTTGGGTGAGTTGGCATGCTCTGAAAGTCATCATGACTTTGGTTATTGCAGGCGGTTTAGAGTTCAGGAGGTTAGAATGGCTGTTAGTAGGATGAAAAGAGGGAGGGCGGTCGGACCAGATGAGATTTCGATAGATTTTTGGAAGAACATGGTCAAGGATTGCATAGAGTGGTTGACTAGACTGTTCAATGCTATTATAAAGACTGCCAAGATGCTTGATGAAAGGAGGAGGAGTACTATGGTGCCATTGTACAACAACAAAAAAGATAATTCAAAACTGTAACATTTACAGGGGTATCAAGTTGTTAAGCCACACTATGAAGGTTTGGGAGAGATTGGTGGAGATGAGGGTGAGAAGAGTAGTGACTATTTTGGAAAATCATTTTGGATCATGCCGGGGCGGTCGACTACTGAAGCAATTCATCTTGTCCGGAGATTAGTAGAAAAGTATAGGGAAAGAAAGAAGGACCATTATATGGTGTTCATTGATCTCAAGAAGGCCTATGACAAAGTTCCAAGGGATGTCCTATGGAGGTTTCTAGAGGTGAAAGGTGTCCCAATGACACATATTAGGGAGATTAAGGATATGTATAACGGAGCCAAAACTCGGGTAAGAACGACGGGAGGAGACTTAGAGTTGAGATGTGACTCCATGAAGGATCTGTGTTGAGCCTTTTCCTGTTTGCTGTAGTAATGGATGAGCTGACGCGATCTATCTAGGAGGAGGTTCCATGGTGTATGCTATTTGCAGATGACATAGTACAGATTGATGAGACTCGAACTAGAGCTAATTATAGGTTGGAGGCTTGGAGACACGTCTTGGAGCCTAAAGGACTCAAATTGAGTAGGATCAAAATAGAATACATAGAGTTCAAATTCACTGTTATGAGGGATGAAGCGAACATTGATGTGAAGTTGGCCACTTAACCTATCCCCAAGAGGAAAAATTTTAAAGATATTGGATCCATCATCTAGAGTAGTGGTGATATCGACGATGATGTCACACATCGTATTGGGGAAGCTTGAACTAAATGAAGGCTTGCCTCAGGAGTGTTGTGTGACTAGAACATACCACATAAATTCAAGGGTAAGTATTACAGAATGGTGGTTAGACTATCTTGGTTTTATGGGGTGGAGTGTTGGCCAATAAAGAATGCACATGTTCAGAAGATGCATGTTGTAGAGATGAGGATGTTGAGATGGATATGTGGTCCCACAAGGAGGGATAAGATTAAGAATGAGATTATTTGGAAGAAGCTGGAGGTGGCACCGGTGGCTGATAAGATGAGGGAAATGAATCTCCATATGTTTGGACATGTGCAGAGACGGAGTACCGATACACCTGTTAGGAGGTGCGAAAGGTTGCTTTTGGGAGCTACACAGAGAGGTAAAGGTGGACCGAAGAAGTATTTGGGGGAGATGATCAGAGAAGATATGGCGAATCTGGATCTCACCCAGGACATGACCTTAGATAGAAAGGAGTGGAGGTCGCGAATTAGAGTAGCAGGCTAATGGGTTGGTAGGTTTTGGTGGATAGGTGGCCTCGAGGTTTAGTGAGGTAGCAGGGGTAGGCATGACTGAAGTCACTATTTGTCGTATTGGTGTGGAATTTATCGTATTTACATATTCATATGTGCTTTTCGTAAATAGTCACTCTTTTTATTTCTATTTCTATTTCTATTTCTCCTTTTGTTCCCTTTCCTTCCCTTTGCCATGTCTAGTTTATTCTCTTTCTAAGTTGTTGAGTCGAGGGTTCCCAGGAAATAGCCTCTCTACTTCTATATACGAGGTAGTGGTAAGGTTTGCGTACATTCACTACAAGAAAATAGGTCTTGAACGAGGGAAAATTCGGTCGTTAAAAGTATAAATCCGGTCTTTATTAGTCAATAACGACCAATAAAAATTCCGTCGTCGCCGGTCGTTAGTAGCTCCGACGTTAAAAGTTAATGACCGGATTAAATCCCGTCGTTAAAAGTTAACGACCGAATTAAATCTGGTTGTTAAAAAAACTTTAACGACGACAAAAATCTGGTCGTTATACATTTTTTTAAGCAACCAAATTTTTCCTTCACTAATTGATATTCTAGTTATTAAAAAAAAAAAAAAGAAAGTCTGGTGCACTTCAGGGGAAGGGTCTAACAACCACAAGGATCTATTGTAGAGTAGTCTTACCTTGCATTTTTGCCAGATGATGTTACCAAGGATTGAACCTGTGACCTTCTGGTCACATGACAACATCTTTACCAGTTACTCCAAGGCTCCCTTCAGTTCTAGCTATTAAAACCTTAATTATAACCACAAATCAAATCAGGAAAAGTGCAAACGGCGTACGGATTTACACACACAAACATATAAATACATGCACATATGAAAACATACAAATTTATTATATTCATATAAAATTTCATAGTTCACTACAAAGATTGATATTGCGTAAAGTTATAAAAATATAGACATACAAATTTATATAATATTATTTTTTAACTTTTAATAAAATAAAAAATAGAACATCTTTAAACAATTTCTGAAATATGAAATGCATTCTTCTTGTGCTTCGAAAAAAAATTTCGCTTATACTTCTTTACACTTTTGCTGAGAATGAGTTCTTCAAACTACATATCCTGTCAAAAGACAAGTACAAAAACATAATACTTCTAATAACTATTATCTTCCTTTTTCTTTTTTGCAAATTCAAGATTAACCACAATGAAATATAAAATTTGTTTCCGTTCTCACAACCATATAAAAAGAAAGTTGGGCTTCCTAGTTCTAGACATAAAATTGTTTGTTTTGTATTTTGTACCTTAAGTTATTGATTTTTCGCACATTGTTTCATGGATAAAACCCCCAACTTCTTTTAGTTTCACTTTTTATACTAATGGTATTCACCTAATATAAATAATTCAATATCATTAAAATTATTATGAGATACGAATAAATTATATCATCTTAAATTTTAAATAATTAAAAAATCATGATTTCACAACCAATAATGAAAAAAAATTGGCACAATATATATAATATATATATATATATATATATATATATATATATTATTAAAAGAAACATTATTACTGGATATTGATTCTTAAGTCTATTGATCGAGGTAATTTGCAAGTGGAGAAACATCTTTCCTCTTGAGAAAATTACTTACGACCAAATTTATATAACTTTTCTACCTTAAATAAATCTCATAAGCTCATAATTATATATTTAATATTATTACATTTATTGTTAGTTTTTTGTTTCACTGCAATTTTTTGTTTTGACCTACTTCACCTTGCATCTTTAAAAATGTCGAGTAAAGATGGATAAATTGTCTCTCAAAATAAAAACATATATAGAAACTATATCAATATATTAATATTTATTTTATTAATTTTTTTTTTACAAAATAAGCAAAATTATAAAAGATGGAGGATTTTTATCAGAATGATTAACAAAACACCACTTGTTATACTTATAACATGATTTGGTCTGATCTCTTTACTCTCATATTAGTTAAAAATATTTTTACACTAACTAATATGTTTTAATGATGTGATGCGATGCAATGCAATGCTTTTTAACAATCAAATTTGTCCCCTCATTAATGTTAGATTAAAATTTATCTTTAACGACCGGAAAAAGATTTGGTCGCTATAAGTGTATTTATAAAATTTGAAAAAAGATTTGGTCGCTATAAGTGTATTTATAATGACTGTAAAATAACTTGGTCGCTATAAGTATATTTGTAACGACTGTAAAATAATTTGGTCTCTATAAGTATATTTATAACGACTGTAAAATAATTTAGTCCCTATAAGTATATTTATAACGATCGAAAAAAAATTTGGTCACTATAAGTATATTTATAACGACCGGAAAAAATTTTGGTCACTATAAGTGTATTTATTTCGACCGGATTCATTTCTCATCGCTAAGAAATGGTCGTTAAAAGTCTTTTTTCTTGTAGTGATTCTACCCTCCCCAGTCCCCACTTATGGGATTCAATTGGGTATGTTGTTGTTTTAGTTAAATGCTATGAAAGAAAAAAGATCTTTTCTTTTATTGCACTTTTCTTACTTTAGTTTACATGCATATAAAAAGGGTAGATCTTTCAAGATAGCTTTCATTCATGTCATACTATTCACTCTTATAGAATTAACTATTATAATAAGGAAGAAAAATATAGTTTAGAGAAAGAACATTTTGAAATATTAACACATATACATAGTTTGTTCTACATCCAAACTATGAGGACATGAAAATTTTATAATGATAGCACCTTGCTAAATTAATGGAGTAATTGAAAATCTCAAACCTCTACCCTTGTTTAAAATCATAAAAGAAGAAAGTGTCATGAGCCATTTACATCCACATTAAGGGTATCTAGAAATGCGGGACTTAAACCTGTCTCTAACCTAGACTTTACCCTGGATTGTCCTGCAACCCTCTTTCTATCTTGGCTTCTTCCATTAGCTCATTTTCCTACCATGAACCGTAGAAGCAACCAACAACTCTGTTACCTTAACTCTAGCTCCTCTCCATTTTTTAGAGGAAAGACTGAAAAAGTCATATACCAATTTGGATCGCTAGATACTAATTGAAATCAAGTAATAGTACAAAGAAAAGAAAGAACTAAATTTCCCTAGTGTCTTGTAGCTTGTTGAAGAGTAGTACAAATTTTTCGATCCCATTCTACAAGACTACTAGACATATCCTTGAATGATGGCATCGAAGAAGCTAAAGCTTTGATACCAACTTCTCCACAACTCAAATCGCCATGATTGACACCTACACTAACCCCACGCTGGGCAAATCATATTTTACCAATTATGAAATACTATAATTGGCTCATTTAGTGCAATTTAAAAAAATTATAAATGTAGGAAATAAAGTGTCAAGTAAAATAGATTAAGAAGTGCAGATGTGTAGACTATTACATCTCTAGAATTCAAAAGTTGTCGTACATGACAATAAATTAAATATTTAAGAATAGTCATTAACTAAATAAATAAAGTAATGTCTAAATGAGATAAACATCTATCCTCTAAAAGATCTGTGTAGGATAGATTGAGTAGTTGACCCATACATTAGAAATGCAATTGCGTTAGATGTGGGTCCTCGTAGATGACTTTGAATCACATTATTAAACATATAAGTTGCCACAATAAATATAAAAAAATCACAAAATATACATAATATAAGCAGTCACACACAAGCATGGAATTACATCTATACTGAATCACATTGGAATACACGGTGCATCTCACTAGTCATACTATAAGTCGTCACACACAAGCATGAAACAGGATCTATATATACTTTTTTATATAGATCTTTTTATGTTTTTACATAAGAAAAGAATGATTTTTGAATGTTAGATTGTTTCTAACATTTTTTTCTCTCCATACCCTACTTATGGGATTTCACTGGGTATGTTGTTGTTGTTGTAGATTTTCTCTGTCTTACGCGATTTTTTGTAATTTCTTAGTTATACGTTTTGTAAATTATTAGCTGGTTTGAATTTTTTTTCCCTTCATTAGTTTATTTGATATAGATAAATTTAATTTGATTCTAGATTTAAATTATTTTTTTAATGAGAATCTGAAAAAATAGAAACTTGTTAGGAAACACATAAAAATGTCCAGATCAGCATCTGAGGATTCAAGCAGTATGAATATAAAGAGGCTCGTTAGTACTGAATGTATACTTTTCGATCCAATGATTGATAGCCCTATTTATGACTTCTTCGAGGAGGAAGTTCCTCCTCGAATACCAATTGTCGACACTAACGATCACATCTTTACCTACTTAATCCATGCATCTTGTCTAACTAGACCAATCAAGTATTCTACATTGCCAAAGCCTACTGCCGGAGCACAGAACCAAGATGTTTCTACTCCTCCACTGCTAAAAGTTCTACCAGTGCCAATGTTGGGTTGTCACAGAACGATAAGACGGAAAATCAAACCAAACACAAACAACATGTTGGCGCTCCTCCACCATCTGCCTCCAGTTTTCCTGAAAAACTTAGTCATTCTCATGACCCGGGAGGGTACCCTAGTCATGGCCAGCACTCAAAGACTATTGCTAGTCTCCAAGTGAACCACTTGGCCACATCACATCCATTCGTTCAATAAATTCTATCAATCAGCGGAAGACTAAAGATAGAAGTGGGCACATCTAATGTCTCAAAAGTATATCAAATAAATAGAAGTGCTAGTATAAAGGAACTAGCTCAATAAGTCTCAACATAAATACTCAACTCTAGTCTATGAAGCCTCTATAACAATCAAGTGGTGCCAATGAAAGACCCATGGCTACCTCAAATCAAAAGTAAAGCTAACTCAAGACTAACTCTAATATGCATGATGAAAATAAAGCAATGATCCTCCGAAGTAAGGGAGGCTCACCAACGTAGCTAAAATGCTCAGATCCTCCGTGATGCGCCTGTTGACGTCTCTATTACCTGCCTCTACATCATAAAATGATGCATTCTAACGGGGACATCAGTACATGGAATGTATGAGTATGTAAAATGGCTGAATGAAACAAAAATAGGTAGAATAATATAGAAATACATCAACTCGGAATATACTCAATCAGATTGTCAAATGTCTATTTAAAGCAAGAATAAAGAGTAGACAAGTGACTCATCAACCAATCAAGCCTCATCAATAAACTCAACTCAAATCAACTTAACTCGACTCAGAGAACACAGTGTGGGATCCTATTTGGGACTTTCTTTTATCCGATAATGTTCATTTATGAACCAATAATTGTATAATAATCCCGTTGATGTTACCACAGTCGTTTCGTACTTGCCAGGTAAATAACACCTTGGATTGTCACGACCCGGGACTAGGGCCTAGATGTGACATGGCGAATGGAAACTCGAGAGTCCCCAAACAAGCCTCGAGTATCTAAATCCACATCATTGGTTCAGGAAGGGCATAAAAAGAGTAACACATAGTTCTAAGGGGTGGGACAATAGGACTCACTCTCTTGGGGCAATACGGGGCTAGGGAATTTCCACATTTCCACACCAAATTATGCATATAGACAAATACGAATTTCCCATAAATCAATCCAACATAAATACATAAGCCAGATACCACGCATAACAAATGGATTTCAAAAGAGTCTATATATTGTCCAACGAATGCCTCTTATCAAGATGGAATAGAGGCCAAGACATGTTCTGGGCTCGCCCTCAATTGAAAAGGGACTCGAAGATAGTAAAGGTAAAAAAAGATGGCTTGTCCTTGGAGAATGGGACTCACTACAATTACTCTTCTGGATCGGACTACTCGTCAAACAGTTGATACTCAAAGTGCTCGGCCCCGACATGGTAAAATCATGTATGCATAGAGTATGCATTAGCACGTTTAATGTAATAAGTATGCGAACATGCAATGCACATGACATACCAAACCTGCATTTCAATGCTAGATGACAAGGGCACATAATATAGAAAGAATCATATATCTAATGGAAGTATATACGAGATACCATGAAATTTATGATGCATGAAATGCAACAATGCTCATATATAGTGGGGGTGGACTTTAACCGACAAATCAAACCCATGCGAGCTATTATATGAATTAGTCCGATAAAGGCCTCCCATTGGTAGGAGAAGATTACTCGCCAAAGGTAATCTACATCAAACCTTTAGACCATGCTTTTTGGTGGATTGTCACCTTCCTTACGACCACGCTTCTCAGAAGGATTTTCCATAATCATATCATATCATATCATAAACAAAATAAAATAATAACCATTTTTTATGACCCGATCTTTTTGGTAATGGCTAACGTTCCTATATTGACGCATAGTTCAAGGAAAGGGAGAGGACCCTTGGGGATAGTCCTGGTGCCCCCAATCCATCGATGCTAAGTCAACAACATCCCACACAAATACTTATAAATATAAGTGCTTTCAAGAGATACAATACTCACTTCAAACCGTTCAATGCACATTTAGGCTCAAATGCCAAATCATAAATTATAATCGTAATGCTCATGCAAGGAATAACTCATCTACATATATGGAACGGTGCAAGCACCAAAAATGATCAAAGAGCCATAATCATTGACATGTATTTAATCACATTCTTTTCATAACCGATGCCTTACCAAAATCATATCGTAATCATTTAATAAAACATAATTGGGCTTAACCCACTTCATAATTTCCATATAAACCAATGCTTATGAATGAAAATGCAATGCATGATGTGAGGATAACATGGGTAACATAGATTTATGTTAAAATCAACATTTAAAATATGAAGTCAAATAAATCCATAATTTAAATCAACTTCTAAATCATGATATGAATATCCCATGCATAAATCAACTATAAACAAGGGACATGCATGTCCATAACTCCATAGCTCAATGTAAAACATCATAATAAATGTTAAAAGTAAGTTAAAATCATGGGTATAGTACAACCCATACATCAGTTGGATTTAATAAAATCAAATAATCAAAACCCATATTGAAAGTAGACAAATTCACGAAATCAATTGAAAGGACTTTTGGGTCTCCTTGGTTGAAAGGGACCAAGAATAAATTCCACATACCTTGATTGATGAGCTGAATTTGGGCAAGGACTTAGCTTGAATTTGAACTTCAATTTAACCCTAGCCTTGAATCTTGAGATGGGAGAGCGGAGAGTATTTTGGAGGTGATCTTATGATGGGTAGAAAGTTTTAGGAGAATGAATTAAGAGGGGAGGGATATCAGTTGAATTAGGGGTTTAGGATAGGTAAAAGGTCATAATTCACAATTAAAATAAACCAAAATTACGTAAATGACATTAATGAAATGGGCAAAAATTAGAATTCTCCGGTCCATATGGTTGCCTACACGGTCCATGAGATGCCACACGGACCGTGAAAAGCGACCGTGATCCGATTTTGGAAGGCATTGCATCATGGGTTGGGTACACGATTAGACATGAGTTTAGCATTTCATCCTCAAACAGACGGTCAGTCCGAGCGGACCATTCAGGTGTTGGAAGAGATGCTTAGGGCATGTGCAATTGATTTTGGTACCCGGTGGGACCAACACTTGCCCTTAGCAGAGTTTGCTTATAATAACAGTTATCACTCCAGTATTCAGATGGCACCATTTGAGGCGTTGTGTGGGCATAAGTGTCGGTCACCTATTGGGTGGTTCGACTCAGTCGCCATCGAGACATTAGACACTGACTTGCTCAAAGATGCTATGGAGCGGGTGCGCTTGATCCAGAGTCCACTGTTGATAGCCCAGAGTCGGCAGAAGAGCTACACTGATAGGAGAGTTTGTGCCTTAGAGTTTATGATAGACGATCATGTGTGGCTAAGGATATCACCCATGAAGGGTGTGATGAGGTTTGGGAAGAAGGGCAAGCTTAGCCCGAGGTTTATTATCCCATTCGAGATTCTTAGGAGAGTAGGTGAGGTGGCTTATGAGTTGGCTTTGCCACCTAGATGGTCAGCTGTGCATCCAGTATTCCACATGTCTATGCTCCAAAAATACATACGAGATGAGTCGCACATTATTTCTTATGATACCGTAGAGTTGGGTCCAGATTTGTCTTATGAGGAGGAACTAGTAGCCATTCTAGATAGACAGATTCATAGGCTCAAGTCTAAGGAGATCTTTTCAGTTAAGGTTCAGTGGCAACACCGACCTGTTGAGGAGGCTACTTGGGAGACAGAGTCGGATATGCGTGCTCGATATCCCCAACATTTTGAAGCTTCAGGTAGTTTCTTCTACCTTATGTTTGAGGACGAACATGATTATTAGTGGTGGATGATGTAAGGACCCGTTAGATTATTTTAAAAATTAGTCCTCTTGTTTTCTTAAAATATCCTTCTCGTAAATTTTGAATGGGTATTTTGGACTATTAGACAACTATAACTACTAAATTCATGAGGAAAGTTAGACATTTAATTTAATTAATGGACTAAAGTGGCAACTTATCCCATGCTACTTATCTTATAATTATTAAAATAAATAGAAGTATTCACTTTTAATAACCTAGTTAGTCTACAATATCTACACTAACTACCCAACCCCCATCACGTTGCCCTCCTAAAAGCCCTCAACTGATTCCCTTTCCCTACTCCTTCATGTTCCTGTCTACCTGGAACATACATCACACAATGCTACTACTAGGTATTATCTATATAACGTATACACGCACATCCAGGAACAGAGGTTTTCGGAAGAAAATAAAGAGATTAAGAGAGGAAGATTTGCAGCGAAAGAAAAAGAGAAATCAATTAAAAATTGGAACAGAGAAGAGAGAGTACATGAAAATCAACAAAAGAGTGAGAAAAAAAATAGGAATAGCTAAAAGAAGTTAGTCCAAAATATTTTCGTTGGGAACGTTTTCAGTTCTTGATTAAAGTTTCCTACTTGAGATTCCATTCGTTGGTTCTGCTTCTAATCTAGATGAGTTTAGCATTGCTAAATTTTTGAAATCAGTAGTTAGTAGCGGTTGTCTCCTGATGTCTCCCTGACGTGAAAGTTCTACAAGAGAGAATTGTCATTTCGGAAGTTAAGTTTAAGATTTGTCTATTCGGTGAAGTATTTGAGTGTTGTTTCAGCATTGAGGTAGGTTTGGCTATCCTTCTTTGAGACTGAGATTTAGTTATTGAATATCTTTCTGTGGTAATCTATGGGATGGGATCGTATCATGTGTTGGGTTTCTGATTCTTATTGTGATGCTAGTGTGAGTGTGTTTATTTTCTATGGTGTTGCTTTGAGAGCATATGAATCCTAAACTGAGAATAGTGTGAATATGACATGTTGAGAAAAGGAGATATTTGCGAGATGATAATGAGGATCATGGGTTACTTGAGGAAATAAGGGTACTAAAATATGGTGAAATATTTTAAAGGTGAATTGTATCCAAATATGTATAAAAGAGGGTGAATATTATAATCGATAAACTTGAAGAACTTTGATATTTATTGTGCTTATTGAGAGGAATATTGCTTCTGTAATAGTGTCTTGGTTGCATGCATCCTTACTACATATCAGGACATTTTGGGAAGTTGTGAATGGTGATTTTTACCATGAGTCCTTGACCACGGGCACTTGGGTGGCAAGGTAGTTGATATATTGTGATTGAGGTATATGGCCTACGAGGTCCCCATGGGTCCCTTTAGTCTGGGAGCCTTATCTCGACGGGGGTGTATATGACAGGTTGTGCGGTGGTCTTGATACCACCTTGCATTACATTGCATTGCACGACATTGCATACCATTTCATTATACTACTTGTGGTTGTCTTGGGGTTGGCTTCTGTGAGATTATATGTTTATTCGCGTCGTTCTATATAAATTGGCGGCACCGATGCCGGACTAGTTTTCTTCTTGCAGGTGGAAGGGTTCCTAGACTATTTCATAGTTTATTCATTTTCTAATTCCCAGTCGGTTAAACCTAATAGGTACATATTATGTGTACTCACCCCTACTCCTTTCTCCCTCGCAGGTTCTCGTCAAGATTATCCATGTGGTAGTTAATTTTCTCGTGCACTTGGTTCATACCAGATCTAGTGGTGAGACTCAGGTCTTTGAGTTTCCATTGGATCCTATCTTAGTTGTTTAGTCTTTATTTCTATTGGGAGACTGAGATGCACTTAATTCACTAATTATGTATTAGATGCTCTTTATACTCGTGACACCAGGTTTTTGGATATTATTTTTATGTGGCGACTATTTATAATATTGGATTTTTCTCTTTCTAGGGTACCTTTATTGTTGGAATTGGAATTAAGTGGTCTTTTAGTCATGACCCCATTTTGGGTCGTGACAACTCCACGGAAGGCCACTCACTGGGTCTGTGTGATGTGTTACAAGCCGTGTCTAAGTATGGAAGTACCGCCTCGTAACTTTGTCCTACAGAATTATTTCAAGTACTATCACACGGTCCATGTCACGACCCGTGTAGCATCACACGGGTTGTGAAGTCGTCCCTATGGTACCCCTTACCCTCGAATTTATTCCCAGCAGTGGCTCTATGAAATTGTCTTAGTGACGGTTCACGATCGCTTTTCACGATCCGTGTGGTGTCTCACAAACCATGTAGACAACTATATGGACCTGAAGGTTCCAATTTTTGCTTGTTCCATTAATGGTGTTTATGTAATTTTGGTTTATTTTATTTATGAATTATGACCTTTTACCTATCCTAAACCCCTAATTCAACTGATATACCTCCCCTCTTAATTCATTCTCCTAAAACCTTCTACCCATCATAAGATCACCTCCTAAATACTCTCCACTCTCCCCTTTCAAGATTCGAGGCTAGGGTTAATTGAAGTTCAAATTCAAGCTAAGTCCTTCCCCAAATTAAGCTCCTCAATCAAGGTATGTGGGATTGATTTTTGGTCCCTTTCAACCAAGAAGACCCAAAATTCCTTTCAATTGATTTCATGAATTTTAGTCTACTTTGAATGTGGGTTTACATTATTTGATTTTATTAAATTCAATTGATATATGGGTTGTACATTATTCATGAATTTAAGTTATTTTAGGCCCTATTATGATGATTTACATTAAGTAATGAAGTTATGAACATGCATGTCCCCTTTTAAGTTGATTTATGCATAGGTGATCTACAATATGATTTTATATGTGGATTTAATTATGGATTTCCTAAATATTATTTTATAAGGCCAATTTTAAACTTGAATCTATGTTACCCATGCTACTCTCACATCATGTATTACATTGCATTCATGAACATTAACATATGGAAATTATGATGTGGGTTAAACCCAAGTATGTTTTGTGAAACTAATATGATATGATTTTGATAAGGCATTAGTTATGACAAGGATGTGATCACATGCATGTCTATGATTATGGCTCTATGAGCATTATCGGTGCTTGCACCATCTCGTATATGTGTAGAGGAGCTATTTCTTGTATGGGCATTATGATTATGATTTTATGGTTTGGTATTTTAGCCTATGTATGCATTGAACATTTTGAAATGAACATTGAATCTCTTGACAACACATATATGTATAAGTATTCATGTGGGATGTTTTTGACCTAGCACCAATGGAATGGGGGCGTCAGGGCTATCTCCAAGGGCCCTCTCCTTTTCTTTGAACTATGTGCCAACATAGGAACGATCTCCATTACTGAAAAGACCAGGTCGTAAGGAATGGATAGTCGCTGATTATGATTATTCTATGATATGATATGATTATAGATTGCATGCGTCATGAATTTCATGGCATCTTGTATACATCTCTATTGGATATATGATTCTTCCTATATTATATGCCCTAGTCATCTAACATTGAAATGCAGGTTGATAAGTCATGTGCATTGCATACCCGCAGACTTAGTACATTCAAGAGTACTAATGCATACTCTATGCCTACATGATTTTACCATGCAGGGGCCGAGCACTTTGAATACAAGCCGTTTGACGAATTGTCCATCCATGGAGTTACTGTGGTGAGTCTGATCTTATGAGGGTGAGCCAACTATCTTCTTTATTGTTATTATAGATGTTCTACTACGTTGAGGGTGAGCCCGGAACTTGTCCTGGCCCCCGTTTCTTTGACTAGAGGCATTGTTGGGTACTATGTAAACTCTTCTTAGATCTGCTTGCTATGACTATTGTATTTCTTTCGTATTACTTGAATGATTCCTGAGATCCGATTTAACTATATAACTATATGTGTTTGAATGCCATTCTCAAATTGATGATGTGGTTACGAATACTTGAGGCTTGTTTGGGGACTCTTGAGTCTCTATTCGTCGTATCACATCTAGGCCCTAACCCCGAGTCGTGAAAAAAGCTGGTATCAGATCCCTAGGTTCATAAATGATCCTCGAAGTCCAACATGTCGCGTTGAGTAGAGTCCGATCATGGGTGTGAAGTGCACCATACCTATGAGTGGGTGGCTACGAAGACGTTTTAGGAATTACCTCACTTCTTCATATCTTTACTGTGCTATGGCTAGTATATTTAGTTCCCTTATTTGATGGTGTCGTCGATCCATTTCAGAAGATGCCTCGTGGAAGACCCTCTCTACCAAGGCCGGTTTCGGCTAATGAAGATCAAGCTCCCCACGAGCATATGGATGAACCCATCTCAAATGGGGAATTCCGTACAGCCTTCGCCATGCTTGCTCGGGTGGTAACTTCTCAGGCAAGGTAGGCCAACTTCGCACGGGATCCTACACCTGCTTCTAGGGTGAGGGACTTCACCCGGATGAATCCTCTAGAGTTCTATGGGTCAAAGGCTGGTGAGGATGCTCAGGAGTTCATTGATGAGCTTACCAAGATACTGAACATCATGGTTGTCACTTCTGAAGAGAAGGCTGAATTGGCTGACTATCAACTTAAGGATGTGGCTGAGGTACGGCATACTCAATGGATGTTGGAGAGATCTTGCGGTGGTGAGGTCAATTGGGAAGAGTTTAGATTTGCTTTCTTGATTGTTTCTTTCCACTAGAGATTAGGGAGGCCAGAATGAGTGAGTTTATCAACCTCAAGTAGGGGAGTATGAGTGTGCGGGACTATTCCCTCAAGTTCACAAAGCTTTCCAAATATGCTCCGTCATTGGTGGCTGGCCCCCGTGCAAGGATACAAAAGTTTGTTTCGGGTATCTCTTATTTACTTTTGAAGCAATGTCGTACTGCTATGCTTATAAGGGACATGGATATTGCAAGACTCATGGTGTATAATGAATAGACCGAATGGGAGAAACACAAAGAGAGGAGGGTTCACGATCCCATAAGAGCCCGTTTAGATGGTAGATTTTTTGGTTCTCAAAATGTTGGTTTCGACCGCTTCCAGCAAGGCCAAGGTTCGGGTGCTCGGGTCACTAATTCTCGGGTACCTCCTCACAGGTCACCTGTTGGTGACGGTTAGGGCCATCCTCTATGTGACAAGTGTGGAAGGCCTCAGACGGTTTTGTTTTGGAGGGATTTAGGTGGTTGCTATGGGTGTGGCGATAAAAATCATAAGGTTGCCGACTGTCCTAGGAATGCCCGTAGAGGCCAGGGTCAGGTGGCCCAGGGTGGGAAAGTTCAACAAAGAGCTCCCCAAGGAGTGGCCCCAAGGAACAACAGGTTCTATGCACTCCATGCCTGTTAGGATGTCAAGAAGGCTCCGAATATCGTGACTGGTATGTTAAAAGTCTTTGATTTTGATACTTATGTTTTGCTTGATCCGGGTGTAAATTTGTCTTTTGTGACTCCTCTGTTGGCTGTTAAGTGTGGTTTGTGTCCCCAGATTTTGAAGGATCCTTTCTCGGTCTATACTCCCTTGGGTGAATCTGTTATTGAACATAGGGTCTATTATAGTTGCCCTGTTTCTGTGTTGCATTAAGTTTTCCCGTGTGATCTTGTGGAACTTGAGATTTTTGACTTTGATGTGATTCTTGGGATTGGTTACATGCATCATATGCTTCTATAGATTGTGGAACCCGGAAGGTCAAGTTTTAACCTCCCGATGAGCCCGTCCTCGAATGGAAGGGTGGTGACTCCTCTATTAAAGGTCGGTTTATTTCCTACCTCAAGGCACGGAAAATGATTTCCAAAGGGTGCATATATCTTATTGTGAGGGTCAAGGATATGGAGTCTGAAGTGCCTACTCTTGAGTTGATCCATGTGGTGAATGAGTTTTCGGATGTGTTTCTCGAGGACTTGCCCAGCATCCCTACCGAAAAGGAGGCAGACTTTGGCATATATCTTCTTCCAGATACTCAACCTATCTACATTCCTCCTTATCGTATAGCGCCGGCAAAGTTGAAAGAATTAAAGGAGCTAAAATAGATTTGTTGGAGAAGGGTTTCATTCGGCCTAGTATATCGCCGTGGGGTGCTCCAGTGTTATTTCTAAGAAAGAAGGACAAAACTCTTCGGATGAGTATTGATTACGGACAACTAAACAAGGTGACCGTTTAAAATGAGTACTCATTGCCCAGGATTGATGACTTGTTTCATCAACATCAAGGGGCCACTCATTTCTCGAAGATTGATCTTCATTCTAGCAACATCAGTTGAAGGTTAGGGAGTGTGACATTCTCACATGATAAGGGGACAACCAATCCATAACACAAGATAACATCAAAGTCAAGCACGTCTAGAAGGATCAAATCAGCCTGGGTCTCCCTACCTAAGAATATCACAATACAACCCCGATATACCTGATCCACCACTAAGGATTCACCCATGGGTGTAGATACATAGATAGGCACATCAAAAGGCTCACATACACTATCAATATCATTAGCAAAATAAGTGGATACATATGAATAGGTGGACCCAGGGTCAAATAATACTGAAGCTGAACGATGGCAAACTCGAATAATACCTGTAATCAGAGAATCCGATGTCTCTGCTTTTGTACGGCCTGGAATGGCATAACACACCCGGCGCTCTCCACTAACCTGTGATCCACCATGAGCACCACCTCGAACTCCACCCCTAGCACCTCTAGTGCTACCCCTCGGACTCTGTGAAGCGCCTCTAACTACTGGAGCTGGTGTAGACCGGGCCGTTTGTGTCCTCGATGGAAAAGAAGCAGGAGCATGCTTAGGACAATCCTTGGCATGGTGGCCGAACTTATCACACACATAACAACCTCTAGGTCTGGACCTGCTTGTACTACCTGCACTAGGAAAGGCAGCATGAACTGGTCTCTCCTGATAACCCTGAGCGCCCTGCCTCTAAGAATCTCTGTCTCAGCGAGCATCACTGCCAAACTGACCGTGATAGCGGGACCTCTTACCACCACCCTGTCGATCCTGTCTGTTTCCCTCTATCATTCTAGCATGGTCAACAATGCTCTGAAAGGAACCACCAGATAACAAAAGAGAGGTTGTGGCCTCCTGAAGATAACTTGTGAACCCCTTCACAAATTGACGAATCCACTCTCACTCTGTGGGAATACTAGACATGTTATAACGGCATAACTCATGGAATCGTTCCTCGTACTCGGTCACAGTCATGGAACCCTGCTCCAATCTATCGAACTCATCACGACGTCTATCACGAAGGTTGTATGGTACAAACCCCTCAAGAAAGATCTCAGTAAACTGCCCCCAATCCATCGCTGGAGCATCAACTGGCCTCCAGGCCATAACCGACCTCCACCACTCTCTAGCCATGCCTATGAACTGATAAGAGGTGTAAGCTACTCCGTAAGCCTCCAGAACACCTAAATTGAACAATCAACCCTGGCACTCTGTTAGGAAGTTATATGCCCCATCCCTAGCGGTAACATCAAATTTGGGAGGAGTCAATCTCTCAAAGCGCTTTTGCTCAGACAAGGACATAGCAGCACTAGTAGAAATGGTGGGGCTGAAAACCTCGGAGGTGCAATAGAAGGCATGGAAAATGGACTCAGGGTCTGAGATTCCATATTAGGTCCCTGAGCTGGCTATGAAGGACCAGGAGGTATAGCAGGAATTGAGGTACCTGGAACATCACTAGTAGCAGGGTTACCCTCCAACCTTGAAAATAATCGAATCAATCGCTCCTGTAATATTAGTTTACTCTCTAAGGATGCAAGAGGCTGAACTGGGTCCTCAGTCTGCTCCTCGTGCTCATAAACTGGGTCAGCAATAGGCTCAGGTGAAGGCCCTCTAGTCTAATCTCGGGCTGGTGCTGCTCCACTAGCCCGGCCTCGACCTCTAGCTCTACCACGACCTCTGCCTCGCTCTCTAGCGGGGGCTTGGACATCAAGTACTGACTCATCTTCAGTATTTCTAGCTCTAGTTCTCGCCATCTGTGCAGGAAGAAGAGATTAGAAGCGTACAAAACTTGAATATGAACAAATTGCACGAAATAAATCAATGGAAAGAGGATTTCTCCTAAGAAACATCCTGTAGCCTCTCGAAGATAAATATGGATGTCTACGTACTGATCCACGAGACTCTACTAGACACCCTGCTCTTTAACTCATGAGACCGATGAACCTAGTGCTCTGATACCAAACTTGTCACAACCCAAAATGGGGTCATGACTAAAAGACCGCTTAATTCCAATCCCAACAATAAATGTACCCTAAAAAGAGAAAAATCCAATATTATAAGTAGTCACCACATAAAAATAATAATATCCCAAAACCTGGTGTCACGAGTATAAAGAGCATCTAATACATAATTATTGAATTAAGTGCATCTCAGTCTTCGAATAGAAATAAAGACTAAACAACTAAGATAGGATCCAATGGAAACTCGAAGCCCTGAGTCTCACCAATAGATCTGGTATGAACCAAGTGCACGAGCAAATCAACTACCACGTGGATAATCTTGACGAGAATCTGTGGGGGAGAAAGGAGTAGGGGTGAGTACACATAATATGTACCTAGTAGGTTTAACCGACTGGGAATTAGAAATTGAATAAACTATGAAATAATTTAGGAACGCTTCCACCTGCAACAGGAAAACCAGTCCAGCATCGGTGCCGCCAATCTATAAAGAATGACGCGAATAAAGTAAACATATAATCTCACGGAAGCCAACCCCAAGACAACCACAAGTAGTATAATGAAATGGTATGCAATGTCGTGCAATGCAATGTAATGCAAGGTGGTATCAAGACTGCCGCACGACCTGTCGTATACACCCCGTCGAGCTAAGGCTACCATACTAAGGGGACCTATGGGGGCCTCGCAAGCCATATACCTCAATGACAATATATCAACTACCTTGCCACCCAAGTACCCGTGGTCAAGGACTCATGATAAAAATCACCATTCACAACTCCCAAAATGTCCTGACATGTAGTAAGGATGCATGCAACCAAGACACAATTACGGAAGCAATATTCCTCTTAATAAGCACAATAAATATCAGAGTTCTCAAAGTTTATCGATTATAATATTCACCCTCTTTTATACATATTTGGATACAATTCTCCTTTAAAATATTTCACCATATTTTAGTAACCTTATTTCCTCAAGTAACCCATGATCCTCATTATCATCTCGCAAATATCTCCCTTTCTCAACATGTCATATTCACGCTATTCTCCGTTTAGGATTCACATGCTCTCAAAGCATCACATAGAAAATTAACACACTCACACTAGCATCACAATAAGAATTAGAAACCCAACACATCATACGATCCCATCCCAAAGATTACCACATAAAGATATTCAATAATTTAATCTCAGTCTAAAAGAAGGATAGCCAAACCTACCTCAATGCCGAAACAACACTCGAATACTTCACCGAATAGACAAATCTTGAATCCAACTTCCGAAATGATAATTCTCTCTTGTAGAACTTCCACGTCAGGAAGATATTAGGAGACAACCGTTACTAACTACTGATTTCCAAAATTTAGCAATTCTAAACTCATCTAGATTAGAACCAGAACCAACGAATGGAATCTCAAGTAGGAAACTTTAATCAAGAATTGAAAACGTTCCCAACGAAAATATTTTGGACTAACTTCTTTTAGCTATTCCTATTTTTTTTCTCACTCTTTTATCGATTTTCTTGTACTCTCTCTTCTTTTTTCCAATTTTTAATTGATTTTTCTTTTTCTTTCGCTACAAATCTCCCTCTCTTAATCTCTTTATTCTCTTCCAAAAACCTCTGTTCCTGGATGTCTGTGTGTACGTTATATAGATAATACCTAGTAGTAGTATTGTGTGACGTATGTTCCAGGTTGATAGAAACGTGAAGGAGTAGGGAAAGGGAATCAGTTGAGGGCTTTTAGGAGGGCAACATAATGGGGGTTATGTAGTTAGTGTAGATATTGTAGACTAATTATGTTATTAAAAGTGATAATACTACTATTTATTTTAATAATCATAAGACAAGTAGCATGGGATAAGTTACCACTTTAGTCCATTAATTAAATTAAATGTTTAACTTTCCCCGTGAATTTAGTAGCTATAGTTGTCGAATAGTCCAAAATACCCATTTAAAATTTACGAGAAGGATATTTTAAGAAAACAAGAGGACTAATTTTTAAAATAATCTAATAGGTCCTTACAGGAGTGATGCCTGACATTTTCGCTCGGGACGGTTTCAAGAGACGTCAATAGGTGCATCATTGAGGATCTGAGCATTTCAGCTAAGTTGGAGAGCCTCCCTCACTTCGGATGCTTATTAGAGTTAGTCTTGAGTTAGCTTTACTTTAGATTTGAGGTAGCTATGGGACTGTAATTTGCACCATTTGATAGTGATAGAGGCTTCATCGACTAGACTTGAGTATTTATGTTGAGACTTATTGAGCTAGTTCCTTCATACTAGCCCTTCTATTTATTTGATATACTTTTGAGGCATTAGATGTGCCCATTCCTACCTTTAGTCTTCTGCTGATTGATAGAGTTTAATGAATGAATGGATGTGAGGTGCCCAAGTGGTTCACTTGGGGACTAGCAATAGTCTCTGGGTGCCGGCCACGTCTAGGGTACCCTCCCAAGTCGTGACTAAACTTTTCGGGCAGCGTGGAGTTAACTAGTGGAGGAGCGGCAACATGTAGTTTGTGTTTGGTTGGATTTTCCGTCTTATCATTCTGTGACAACCCAGCGTTGGCACTGGTAGAACCCTCTAGTATTTGAGGAGCAGAAGCATCTTGGTTGTGTGCACCGGTAGTAGGCTTTGGTAGTGTAGAATACTTGATTGGTCTAGTTAGGCAAGATGCATGGATTAACTAGGTATAGATATGATCGTTAGTGTCGAAAATTGGTATTCAAGGAAGAACTTCCTCCTCGAAGAAGTCATAAATAGGGTTATCAATCACTGGATCGAAAAGTATCCATTTAGTACCAACGAGCCTCTCTGCATTCATACTGCTTGAATCCTCAGATGCTGCTCTGGACATTTTTATGTGTTTCCTAACAAGTTTCCATTTTCATAGATTCTTAGTAAAAAAATAATTTAAATCTGGAAACAAATTAAATTTATCTATATCAAATAAACTTATGAAGGGAAAAAATTCAAACCAACTGATAAGTTACAAAACTTATAACTAAGAAATTACAAAAAATCGGGTAAGACAGAAACAATCTACTACAACAATAACAACATACCAAGTGAGATCCCATTAGTAGGTTCTGGAGAGAAAGAAATGTTAGAAACAATCTAACATTCATGAATCATTTTTTCTTATGTAAAACATAAAAAGATCTATGTAAAAAAGTATATATAGATCCTGTTCCATCCTTGTGTGTGACTGCTTAAATTATGACTAGTGAAATGCATTGTGTCTTCCAATGTGATTCAGTGTAGATGTAATTCCATGCTTGTGTGCGACTTCTTATATTATGTATTGTTTGTGATTTTTTTATATTTATTGTGGCGACTTATATGCTTGATGATGTGATCCAAAGTCTTCTTCGAGGACCCACATCTAATTCAATTGCATTTCAAAAGTAAGGGTCAACATGTACCGCAATTTAGAGGGGAGAGGAGAGAGTATTTGGGAGGTAATCTTATGAAGGGTAGAAGGATTTAGGAGAATGAATTAAGAGAGGAGGGATATCAGCTGAATTGGGGGTTTAGGATAGGTGAAAGGTCATAATTCATAATTAAAATAAACCGAAATTACATGAACGTCATTAATGAAACGGGCGAAAATCGGAACCATCAAGTCCATACGGTTGCCTACACGGTCCATGAGATGTCACACCACCGTGAAAAGCGATCGTGAACCATCATTTAGAAAATTTTGTAGAGCCAACGCTGGGAATTTGTTCGAGGCTAAGGGGTACCACAGGGACGACTTCACAGCCCGCGTGACACTACACGGTTCGTGACATAGACCGTCTGATAGTACTTGAAATAATTTTTGCACGACAAAGTTACGAGATGGTACTTCCATACTTAGAAAACTTTTACATAGCGAGTTACACGGAGGGTCACATGGCCTGTGACACATCACACGGACCGTATGAGTGGCCATGTGCCTTCACTTGGTCCAAAATTTCCCCAGTCTCAAGTTCCCCTGTCGTGAGCTGGACCAAGTGTCCCTCCACAGAAGGCCACATGGTTCGTGTGGCTTCACACGGCTATGTGTGGCTTTCGTGGAGTGATTCCTAGTAGTTTCGCTCGAGACGGTACCAAAAGATCTGGTAAAGTCGCTCGAATAATCCAGGTCCTTATATGGATCCACTAGGGATCTAGCCTGAACAAGTCCTCTATTGCTTTCAAGGACTTTAACTCAATAGGGAACCATAATGTAATGGTTCTAATCCTCACATATGCTTGACGACGTAGTTAATGAGTGTGAGTGGGACTTACTCTTACTCATTTTGATGCTCTATACTCCCTCCGAAGACTCAATGCTCATAAGACTCCTCAACCCAATCAAATCATCTCAATTAGCCTCATGGAGGTACTCATCAACTCAATTAGTCTCATGGAGAATCTAATCAACTCAATTGGCTCAACTCAATGAGGCCTTTCAGCCAAACATCTCAATTAACTCATACACTCAGTGCTCATTGAATAACTCAAGGACTCAAATCATCATTAAGAAGAAGTCATTTAGACGAGACTCTTCAATTATGTATACTCAAGGGATCATCAAGCTCAGTTAACTCAACCTTATACTCACATCAACGTCACAATCAACATACTCAAGTGAAGGCTCTAGACTCCATCCCTAGGTTCATTCGTACATGCTTTCGCAGAGTAACATATATGGTTATACATTAACTCACGAAAAGTATTTAATTCAAGAAAATAAGTTTATGATAATCATCAACATATGAAAATACATGTAATCGATATAACTTTCAAGAAAATAATCAAGAAAGTATTTTAAGAAACATCTATGGGGACTCATGTACTCTCAACTCCTCTATTTCCAATAATGGGCCACATGGTAGAACAATCTCATGCTTTAGTTTAGCCTTACAGACCTGGTGTGAAGCCTTTGGGAAATTAACCTCAATGAATTCTCCTCGAATCCTCAATTCCTCGCTCCTGTTCTCTCCTCTTTAGCCTTAGTCTTTTTCAAGAACTTACAAAGGACTCAGAATGGGGTTAACACCCTTTTTACACTCAAAATGACCCAGGTAGATAATGTTTTGAGTTTAGGAGGGTCGGGAAAGGTCTAGAATGCCCCTCACACAAACATGAAAAAAAGGTTTTCCTTGGTCACAGGGATCCGCAACGTGGACTGGTGAATAGGAGTGGTTTTTTGCCAAATCTTCTCTGAATAAATTTTCTAATTTCGTAGAAAATATTTGGACAAAATTTAAGTGTTGGTCTGTAGCAGGCACATCACACACCTATCGGGCACCCTCACTGGAATTCTTTTTGCATTGAAAAATTATATTTTGATCCAATTGCTCTAAAACTTAACAGATACCACTTCCCCACTCAATTTTAACGTTGATCACATATCCAGCCTCGGATTTGTCATCGAAGCATGGGAAGGCGAGTTATGCACACATCTCTCCTCTAGGGGTATTTTGGTAATTTTACTAGGTATTACATCATCTTCCCTTGGAATCATTCGTCCTAGAATGATGAGTAATGGTGGACATCAAGGTACGTGTAGACTCAAGACTCATCTCTAGACTCACTGAATAACTCATATTCTTGACTCCTCATCAACCACAACAAACTCAACTCAGACTTAGGAATAGACACGTCAACTCAAGAATAGATAAATCAGTTTAAGTCAAGGGTAACGATATTACCTTCAACATTCTCATCATCAAGAATGAATAGATTCAGATATTTGGCTCTCTTCTCTTCCTCAACTTCCCATGTGGCTTCCTCAACAAATTGGTTTCTCCGAAGGACCTTGACTGAGGGCTGGTTCTCAACTTATGAACCTGGCGATCATGGATTTAGATAGAAATCTCCTCATAGGAAAAACTATCCTTTACTCCAATGCTCTCAATAGGGATCACCAAGGCAGGATCTCCTAAGCATTTCTCCAATATCGAGATGTGGAACAAAATATGAATTGCGTCTAACTCGAAAGGCAACTCTAGCTCATAAGCAAGCTTCCTAATTCTCTTCACAATCTGATAGGGACCAATATAGTGAGGGTTCAATTTCCCCTTCTTCCCAAATCTCATGACACCCTTCATAGGTGACACTTTCAAGTATACCCAATCATTCACCTCAAACTATAAGTCTCTTCTCCTCACATCGGTGTATGATTTCTTGTGACTCTGTGTAGTCTTCAACCTCTCTTTAATGACCTTTACCTTCTCTATTGACTGATGGAGAAGATTAGGTCCCAATCAACTCAGCTTTTCCAACCTCAAACCACTTAATTGGTGATATATATCTCCTCCCATACAAGGCTTCATAGGGAGCCATTGAATGCTTGGATGATAACTATTCATATATGTGAATTCGAACAATGGTAAGTAATCATCCCAATTTCCTTTGTAGTCAAGGACACAGGCACTCAACATATCCTCCAACATCTAAATTATACGCTCTGCCTGTCCATATGTCGATTGATGAAAGGTTGTACTTAGATTCACTTTAGTACCTAATCCCTTCTAGAATGATCTCCAAAATTGGGAGGTGAATTGATCTCCTCTGTCCGAGATGATGGACAAGGGAACTCCATGCAACCTCATAATGTCACAGATGTACAACTTGGTAATGAAGTCCATGTTGACCATCTCCCACTTCCACTAAAGAATCTCAAAGTTTTATGCCAATCCATATGGTCTTTAATGCTCAACTTTAACTTGTTGGCAATTCGGGCACTTAGAAACAAAGTGAGCAATATCCCTCTTTATTCTACTCCACCAATAGACTTCTCTCAAGTTCTTGTATATCTTGGTAGAGCCAAGATAAATGGAATATCTAGAGCTATGGGCTTCTGCCATAATTCTATCTTGAATATCATCACCATCATGAATGCAGAATCTACTCTGGTATCTCAATACTCTATCTCCAATTTTAGAGAAGACCATCACTTTTTGTTTATGGACAACCTCTTTCAACTGAAGTATGACAGGATCTTGGTCTTGCTTTTCTTTCACCTCTACCACTAAAGATGAAGCATGCCCGTTCTTAACATTGACTCCTCCCACATCATTCTCCTCAATTTGAACTCCTAATCGAGCCAATTGATCCACTTCCTTTGCTAGCTCCTTCTTTCCTTCCTCAACATAGGCCATGCTACCTGTTGAAAACCTGTTAAGAGCATCAACAACAATGTTAGCTTTACCTGGGTGGTAGACAATGCTCATGTCATAATCCTTGAACAACTCCAACCATCTTCTCTGTCGCAGGTTGAACTCTTTCTGACTGAAAACATATTGTAACCTTTTATGGTCAGGGAACACATCCATAAGCACTCCATACAAGTAGTGGCACCGGATTTTTAAGTGCAGACACCACTGCTGCCAACTCAAGATCATGGGTCGGATAGTTCCTCTCATGAACCTTAAGTAGTCTAGAAGCATAGGTTATCACTTTCTCTATCTGCATCAGCACAAAGCCCAACCCAACTCTTAAAGCATCACAGTATATCACAAAGTCCTTTATCCCATCAGATAAGGTTAAGACTGGTGCAGTAGTCAATCTAGTCTTCAACTCTTGGAAACTCTTCTCACATAAGCAAATACACGCAACATCTATTTTTTGAAGGGGAAGGGAAACTTAAGCTCAAGAATCTCATGCCAAACGTCAAAATTAGTTTTGGCTTCCACTTCATACTAGTCTTCAAGAAATAACTTATGTTGTCCAATAAACTCTCAAAGAGATATTTCGCTTTGGATATATTTGTCAAAGAAAGACTTTATGCTTGCAGTTCTTAAAGTCATAGATAGACTGGAAAAATATAAAAATAGGATGTCCACATTAATGTTGATGTTGTCATTTTAATCAAATAACAAATATTCGACCTTGTCGTTCACCCATTGCCAGGCACCATGTCCGCATCAACCATGGAAATGTATTCATGGTCTCATTAGCAAATAGTGCATAACCAAATAAGATTGGTTGAAAATAATGTGCTGCTCCAATGAGGAGAGACAAAGGTATTTTATACTTGTTTGTGAAGTGTGCAGTATCAATTGACACCATATCACAAACATTAGAAGGGCATCAACCCAGAAAAAATCTCTCAATTGCTGGCATGTTGGTTCTAAATCTATACAGCATATAACATTTTTGGATTCTTTTCCTGTATATGCACAAATATTTCAAGCAAACCAGACGCCTAGGGATCGGTATGCACTATTGCTATCATTTCGGTACTTGAAAAGATTCTCCAGATTACCGGAGAATTGGTATGAACCATTCTACTTATATACTGAAGCCAACATATTTTCCTGTTGAACTTTTTCCGCATTGGTCAAGTAAATCAACATTTTTGTGGCGTTTGAAGGAGTGCACTTGAACTGTAAAAGCTCATGGCTATGTTCTCTAATGAAATTATGAATGTACCACTTTTCACTCGACAACCTTCTCTTCACATGCATACTATCTTTACAAGCTATCTTAGGAATTCGTAGGTTACTTCATGTGAAGCAGATTCCATATACCTAAAGCCTCCACATTACCCTTCTCCATCCCAACAGTTGATTCCATTGCTTATGTATCACTACTTGTGTCCAGCTTTACTCAGAATTTGGTTTGAGCTAAGATTTAAGCAATCAGTTTTAGAAGGTTTATAGCCTACAAAAATTTTCAGAAAATTTGATTATTAATACTCCAAAGTAGATTGGTTACTAAACCATCACAATTTCTGAGCACAGTGAAATTGTGTCTTTTCCGCATTAGAATGGTACTTTATTCAATCCAATTTACGTGTCTTACTTTTCTTTTTGATGTCACAAAAACAATGTCTCCTATCAATCGACTCCTAAATACTTATATCTAATGGAAATCTTGATTGGGATCATATTTTATATACAATTTATATTATTTAGAAAATTTGAGCAAATTTTAAATATAAGTGGACTTTAACTTTTAAATATTGTACACCAAACAAATCTCATCAAATTAGTTAACAAAGAAAAACTTACGTAAGGAAGTTGACATTCAATGTAATTGAAAAGAGAGCTTTCAATGAATCAAGTAATTTGTATTAGAGCTCTAAATTTCTAACTCACCTTATGAATAACACTTTCTTGCAATAATATTTTTTGTTGCCAAATAATCATGATTTATGGAAACAACTTTTTTGGTTGTGTAAGCTTTTACCATCAACTTTTATCATCATAATAATATTCTTACACCAATTTTTTTCTTGTTGTGAAAAGTATTCTTGGCCTGGCTACAACATTGAATATATTGCGACAAAAATTGTGACACCCCATAACTCTATTCCTACATGTACACATGTTTCAAGCCTCATTCTTATATGCGGGAAGTGTATTAGGGTCATAAAATCCCTCTAGTACTTAGCCGAGTTCAAAACTTTCCTATAAATAAAGTTTCTAGTGTTAGATTATGCAACAGTCAATTTTAAATGATCCTAACTCTTATCACCCGAATAATTATGAGGCCCATGACCTACCAAATGAAAGCTCTTTGAATTAGCTTTTCAACGCAACTAATTTCACCTTATTTGGAGTTTGGAGTCAAACGTTATGATTATTTTACTGAAGAGTGCCAAAGCAGAGTTGTATGTACGAGATGACTTACGGACCGTGAATTAATGTACGGCTCATCTGCTAACTCATGGAGAAAGTCCTGAAATCTTTTTTTTTGGTCCCAGATTTTATGGACCAATCTACGGGTCATAGAAACTTCTACGGGTCGTAGATTGGGCACATGAAAATGATCCAGAGACCCCAAAATTGGCCAAAAAGTTTATGGCAGGGTCCCTACCAGCCATGAGAGTTTCTACAGGCTGTAGGTGGGCCAGTAGACGACTTTTGACAACTTTTTGAGAAGGTTATTTTTAGAAGCATGCAACACTGAGAATCCCTCACTAGAGGTGCCTCCTCAAATGGAGATGAGAGGTCAGGGTCAACGCGCGAGAGTCACCAGGGCTCCCTAGACCCCTACTACTTCACCTACTCCTACTACGGAAGCTAATTTCAGAGGATCTATAACAATGCTCACCCGAATGGTAGCCGCAGTTGGAGTTCACAAACTCCTACCTCTAGCTCCTAAGGGCCAACTACTGTGATGAGACTTTGAGATTTTCTGAGGATGAACCCACCAATCTTCACAGGGTCTAAGGTTGAGGAAGGCCCCCAAACTTTTATTGAAGAGATGTGGAAGGTGTTGAAAGATATGCATGTGACGGAGATTGAGGGAGTTGAACTTTCTTGTTTCCTATCAACACACGATTATGGCAAATATTTGATACAATTAGTGGGAAGAGAGCCAAGGTGAGGATTTTGAGCCTGCTATTTGGGATGACTTTGACAGTGTTTCTTGATCACTTATTTCTATGAGAGTTGAGGGAAGCGAAGGTGTAGGAGTTTATTAACTTTAAGTAGTAGGGGATGACTGTCAAAGAATATAGCCTCGAGTTCATACAACTATCCAGATATGTTCCAGAGATGGTCCCTGACATGAGATGTAGGATGAGAAAGTTCATATCTAGCTTGGGCAAGCATGTGAAAAAGGAGTGTGACACAACATTGTTGATTCCGTACATGAACATCTCTGAGCTTATGGTCTATGCGCAACAACTTGAGGAGGATAGCAAGAGAGATAGGAAGGAGCACTTGAGCAAGAAGGCTAAGTCAGCAGGGCATGAGCCTAGCCAACATAAACAAAGTAAGGGGTTAGTTCCTATTTTCATAAGAGGTTTCCAAATTATGCACCATCCTTGGCAAGTGAACCAGCTTCGAGTAACAAGATGATCAGAAGTCTCAGGGCCATCAGAATTCAAGAGTTCAGGGTTCTCAATCCCAAGCTAATCTGACTCAAGGTTCGAGGGGGAAACCACCATGTGTCAATTATGGTAAACTCCACCTAGGTGAGTGTCGTGAGGGCACCAATGCTTGTTATACGTGTGGACAGACGGGTCATTTCTAGAATGAGTGCCCAATGAGGAGACAGGGTGATGGAGGTAATAAATCTCAATCTTCAGCAGCACCACAGAGAGGTGCCACAAATAATACGGGCGGGGGTACAAGCCATATGTACGCGATGGGAAATCGATAAGATCAGGGAGTTGCACCAGATGTTGTCACGGGTATGCTTTGAGTCATTTCCTATGATGTGTAGGCCTTGCTTGACCCAGGTGCCACTTTATCATTTGTAGCTCCATATGTGGCAAGTAAGTTTGAGATCCTTCTTGAATGTCTTCTTGAGCCCTTCAGTGTTTCGAATCATATTGGCGAGTCCATCCTAGCTGAAAAGGTATATAGAGATTGCACGGTATCTATCTATCGTAGAGATACTTTGGCAGACTTAGTTGAGTTAGAGATGATTGACTTAGACGTGATTCTTGGCATAGACTAGCTTCATTCATATTATGTCTCTGTCAATCGTAGAACCCGGACGATTGAATTCCAATTTCCAAATGAGCCTTTTGTAGAGTTGAAGGGTAGTTCTGCAGTACCCAAGGGTAAGTTTATTTCCTATCTTATGTCTAGAAAATTAATTTCTAAAGGATGTATCTATCACCTCATGAGAGTTAACGCTAATAATGTAGAGTCTTCACCTTTCTAGTCAGTTCCAGTTGTCAATGAGTTTCTTGATGTCTTCCCTGATGATTTGCCTGGAGTTCCTCCTAATAGGGAGATTGACTTTGGGATTGATGTTCTCCTCGATACTCAACCCATCTCTATTCTTCCATATAGAATGTCTCTCGCAAAGTTGAAAGATCTCGTGGATGAGGGATTCATTAGACCGAGTGTCACTCCGTGGGACACTCCTGTCCTATTTGCTTGAAAGAAAAATAGTTCCCTCAGAATGTGTATAGATTATCGCCAGTTTAATAAGGTGACCATTATAAACAAATATCCCCTTCCAAGGATCAATGACTTGTTTCACCAACTTTAGGGTGCCACTGTTTTCTCCAAGATGGACCTCAGATCAGGCTACCACAAGTTGAAAGTGAGATAATACAACATCTTGAAAATGGCTTTTCGAACCTGATATGGTCACTTTGTGTTTCTGGTAATGTCCTTCATATTGACCAACGCTTCTGCTGCTTTCATAGACTTAATGAACAGAGTATTCAGACATTACCTTGACATGTTTATGATTTTGTTCATCGATGATATTCTAGCGTACTCCAGAGATGAGGAAGAGCATGTCGATCACCTCCGAATTATTCTTCAAACCCTCAAGGATAAGGAGTTGGATGCCAAATTTTCAAAATGTGAGTTATGGATTAAATCGGTGTCATTTTCGGTTAATATTGTCTCAGATGATGGTACTCGAGTAGATATGTAGAAGATTGAGGCAGTTAAGAACTGGCCTAGACCCATCTCTCCGACTGAAATAAGAAGTTTTCTGGGTTTGGCTGGTTACTACCGCAGATTTATTGAGGGATTCTCTTCTATATCCCCACCATTGACTAAGCTGACTCAAAATAAAGCTAAGTTTTAGTGGTCTAACGAGTGTGAGAAGTGTTTATAAGAGTTGAAAACCAAATTGACGACTGCGCCAATGTTGACTCTACCTTAGGGGACTGATGATTTTGTGATATATTGTGATGCTTCTAGAGTGGGATTAAGATGTGTTCTGATACAGAGAGGTAAGGTCTTAGTCTATGCTTCCAGAAAACTTAAGAGCAATAAGAGGTACTATCCAACTCGCGACTTGGAATTGGTTGTGGTGGTGTTTGTACTCAAAATTTGGTGCCACTACTTATATGGAGCACATGTAGATGTATTCATAGACCACATGAGGCAACAATATGTATTCATCCAGAAAGAGATTAACTTAAGGCAGAGGAGATGGCATGAGCTGCTCAACGACTGCGACATGAGCATCCTCTACCATCCAGGTAAAGCTAATGTTGTTGTTGATACTCTTAGCAAGTTCTCTATGGGAAGCACTGCTCATGTGGAAGAAGAGAAGAAAGATTTAGCCAAAGAGGTGCACAGACTAGCGTGATTAGGAGTTCAACACAATGAATCTAGTAAAGGTGGAATACTTATGCATAAGGAGTTTACATTATCCATTCTAGTAGAGGTATAGAAGAAGCAAGATCAAGATCCCATCTTACTCCAATTGAAGAAAGATGTACATAAGCAAAAAGTGATGACATTTGTCAAAGGGGGAGATAGGGTATTAAGATATCAAAGTAGATTGTGTGTGCAAGACATTGATGGTATTCGAGAAAGGATCATGGTAGAAGCCCATAACTCTAGATATTCCATCCATCCAGGGTTTACCAAAATGTACCGCGACTTGAGAGAGGTTTATTGGTGGAGTGGGATGAAGAGAGACATTGCAGACTTTGTTTTTAAGTGTCCATACTACCAACAAGTAAAAGTTAAGAACCAAAGGACATGTGGACTAGCCTAGAATTTTGAAATTCCAGAATGGAAGTGGGAGATAATAATTATTGATTTAATCACAGGCTTACCAAGGTCTCGCAAATAGCATGATTCAATCTGAGTGATAGTTTATAGGTTGACTAAATCAGCTTACTTCTTAGCGGTAATGATTACTAACACGACAGAGGACTGTGCCCGATTATATATCCAAGAGATTGTCAGATTGCATGGAGTTCCTTTGTCCATCATATCAGATAGAGAATCTCAATTCACTGCCCAATTCTGGAAGTCCTTTATGAAAGGCCTATGTTCAAAGGTGAACCATAGTACTGCCTTCCACCCTACGACAGATGGCCAGGCAGAGCATATGATACAGACCTTGGAACACATGTTGAGAGAATTTTCATCCATTTCAAAGGTAATTGGGATGACCATTTGCCTCTGATTGATTTTGCCTACAACAATAGCTTTCATTCGAGCATCCAAATAGCTCCTTGTGAGGCCCTCTATGGTAAAAGATGTAGATCACTGATTAGATGATTCGAGGTAGGTGAAGCAGGGTTGATTAGGAAAAACTTGGTACAACAAGCTATGGAGAAGGTAAATATTATCCAAGAGAGATTTAGAACTACACAGCGTCACCAGAAGTCCTACATTGATGTTAGGAGACGGGACCTAGAGTTTGAAGTGAACGATTAGGTATACTTAAAAGTTTCACACATAAGGTGTAATGAGATTCGAGAAGAAGGGAAATTTTAGTCCTCGATACATTGGTCCCTACCAAATTTAGAAGAGAGTGGGAAACGTAGCATATGAGTTGGAGCTACCACAAGAGCTGGCAGCCATCCATTCACTCTTTCAATTTTCTATGCTTAATAAGTGTTTAGGAGATCTATCCTTCATTTTGTCTATTGAAAGCAATTGAATGAAGGATAATTTGAGTTATGAAGAGACCCCAATCCAAATCCTTGATTGTCAAGTTCCCAAGTTGATAACTAAAGAGGTTGCTTTGTAAAAGTGTTGTGGAGAAGTCAATCCATTGAAGAGGCTACACGGGAGGATAAAGAGGATATGAAGGCTAGATACCCTCATCTATTTGTCCCTTATAATGATGAAATTTATGGTAATGGTCCATTTCTATTCGGAGTTACTTTCCAATTGTTGGGTTGAGTCCTTATCTCTGAATTGATGCTCGTATTGAGTCTACAAGTATTTGAGTATGCACGTCTTTAATTGTATTCATGCCTAATGATGATGTTAGAAGTAGTCTTTCAATTCTGAATCCTGAGTTAAAGTTGATTTCTGGATTGTAAGTATTCGAGTATCCGAGTATTTGAGTTCCTGCTAGATAGGTCTCCTAGTTGCTCATCATTCGAGGATGAGTGATCCCAAAGGGGATATATTGTGACACCCCATAACTGTATTCTTACATGTACTTATGTTTCAAGATTCATTCTTATATGTGGGAAATGTATTAGGGTCATAAAAGACCTCTGGTACTTAGTTGAGTTCAAAACATTCCTACAAATTGAGTTTCTAGTGTTAGATTATGCAAGGGTCAACTTTAAATGATCATAACTCTTAGCACACGAAGAATTAGATGGCCCATGACCTACTAAATGAAAGCTCTTTGAATTATCTTTCCAATGCAACTAACTTTACCTCATTTGGAGTTTGGAGTCAAATGTTATGGCCGTTTTACTTAAGACTACCATAGTAGAGTTGTATCTACGAAATAACTTACGGGCCATGGACTAATGTACAGCCCCTCTGCTAACTTGTGGAAAAGGTCCTAAAATTCATTTTTTGGTTTCAGATTTTACCAACCAATCTACAGGTTGTACAAACTTCTACAGGCCGTAGATTGGGCTCGTGAAAGTGACCTAGAGACCTCGAAATTGGCCCAAAAGTTTACGGAAGGTTCCCTATAGGCCGTGGAAATTTCTACAGGCCGTAGGTGGGTCCATAGATGACTTTTGAAATTTTTTTAAGAAAGGTTATTTTGGTCTTTTCCCATCCTTTCAAAGCCTAAGCCTTACATTTATACACCTAAATAAAGTCTTAAACATATCAGTTCAACCATTTTATGCTAAAACACACTCTCCAACTTAGAGCAAGCATATAAAGGAGGAAAAGGCAAGGTTTTGAAGTGAAAACTTGAGTATTCTTCTAAGCTGTCTCAAGATTCAAAACTTCCAAGTATGTAAGCCTAACTAAAACTTGGATTATGTTATTTCATGTGCCCCATAGCCTGAATTGATGGAGTTGTGAGTGAATTGAGTCTCTCATGAATGTTTCGTGAAGATTTCTCTTAAATTCTAATGTATCTCTATATAATTTTGCATGAATTACAGTTTTTGTGAATTAAATGCTTGAATTAAATCATTTTGCCTTACTACATGAACCCTTGCATGAATTCTTATTATTTTTACATGTTTTACTTAAATGAGCATGCATGAGTATAATTGAGCCTAAAGACTCTATGGAGTCCCTAAATGCTTTAACTCTACTATTGTTTTCCTGAGTGCTATGAGTTAGAATGATGCATAACAGAGTCTCTATGAGTCAAGCTGAACCATAAAAGAATGTAAATAAAGAGTTGATAGTTAATGTGATGAACTGAGTTGACAAATGTCCAATGAGACTAGATGAATGAGTTAACCATAGGGTTGAGTCTTATGAGCATATTGAATCTTGATAGGATTATTGAGCACCGAATTGGGTAAGCGTAAGTCCAACTTGAACTCAATAACTACATAACTGGTGTAGGAGAGGATTGAACTGTAAAACTAGATGTTTCTATTGTCCCAAAAAGAGGACTTAATGTTACTGATTTTGGATCCACTAATGGGATGTCCTATACCCTGGCAAGGTATTGGATGGATGTGGCAATTACATCACCTCATTGTTTTATCATTGGCTCAAAGGTGTTGGTTGTCGGCTATTGAAACTCCCATAAAGGCCCTGATAGTACTCTGAGTGGATTGGATTAGATGGTATATGAGTGTTCATTGTCTAAATTGGATTCCTACTTTAGACTTTTGACTAGATTATTAAGTTTTCTACTTTTTGAGATGAGTTATTTGAGTTGATGTTGTACTTCCTTTATATGTTTCTTTCTGGCCATTTTACATACTCATACATTCCACGTACTTACGTCCATTTGCGGTTGTATATTTTCATGATGCAGAGACTGGTACTAGCGGTCATCAACAGGCACCCCACTGAGGACCCACTTGCATTCAGCTGATTCGTTAGTCCTCCTCTGTTTTCGGAGGATATCATTTTTTTCTTCTAGCTTTGAGTATTAGACTTATTTTATTCTATTTAGAGGTTGTCATGGGTCTGTCATTGGAACCATTTGCCAAATATTTTATAGGCTTCATCGATTAGACTGTTGTTATGATTGGATTATGTTTTGACTAGTTTCTTTCATACTAGTCTTAGTTTATGGATAGAATGTTTGGCTTTTTGCTTTTATTTATCATTTGTCATTTCTTTTCTTTACGTATTCTTATACACTGATGTTTTTCGCTATTAGAATGTGATTGAACGAATTTGATGAGGCCGAGTGGTTCGCTTTGGGGATAGCAATAGTCTCTAAGTGTCGGCTACGCCAATGGTACCCTCCCGGGGCACGACAAAAATAAATTGATCCAAATTCTCTACTTTGTTGTACTTAATTTACTCAAAATTTACGTGGAATTTTATTACTGAGATTGTATTTAAAAAATAATATTCTCTTTATTACATTATTAGTATATCTATTTTTGAAAATTTTAATTGCATTTTAGTTCTCACAAAACTATTTATCTGTTTATGATCATATATTTAACTAATTTGATTAAAGTATTTTATATGACATTTATTATTACGTATTATTTTTAGGATTTTACCAATATCATATTATATTATCATTGGAATATTTGTTTTTTTAAACCTAAATATAGTTATAAATGTTTTTCAAATAACTATCAAAATTATGTCTATTTTAGCTAAAATTCACATTCCACTTTAACCCCTACAAAAACAACAACAACATACCTAATGGAATCCCACAAGTGGGGTCTGGGGAGGGTAGAATGTACGCAACCTTACGACTACCTCATAGAAGTAGAGAGGCTATTTCCTTCGAATCCTCATCTCAACAATCCATAGGCGGAATAAACTAGATATGACAAAAATGAAAGGAAAAGAAAGGAATAGGAAGAGCGACTACTACTAAAAAGCACATAATATTATGTAAACCCTATAAATTTAACACACATAATACAGATATAGACAACACCCTACACTACCCCGCGCTAGACATCAACCTAACCCTGCTAACCTATTAACCTTCTACTCTAATACGCGATTCCACTCCTTCCTATCTAAGGTCATGTTCTCGGTGAGATCAAGTCTCGGCATATCCTGTCTTATCACCTCTCCCAAGTACTTTTTCGGTCTACCTCTACTTCTCCTAGTGCCTCCTAAGTCCAACCTTTCGCATCTCCTTATAGGAGCATTAGTACCTCTTTTCTGCACGTGTCCAAATCATCGCAGTCTTGCTTCCCCCATCTTATCAGCCACCGGGGCCACCCCTAGCTTCTCCCGAATAGTATCATTCCTAATTTTATCCCTCCTTGTGTGCCCACACATCCATCTCAGCATCCTCATCTCTGCAACCTGCATCTTCTGGATATGTGCATTTTTATTGGCCAACACTCCACCCCATACAACAAAGATGGTCTTACCACCACTTTGTAAAACTTACCTTTGAGTTTAGGTGGTATCTTCTTATCACACAATACTCCAGAGGCAAGCCTCCATTTAGACAAGCTGCCCCAATATGATGTGTGATATCATGTCGATATCGACACTACTCTGGATGATGGACCCCAGATACCTAAAGTTTTCCCCTTTGGGGATAGGTTGATTGGAAAGCCTCACATCAATGTCTGATTCGTTCCTCGCAATACTGAATTTGTACTCTAAGTATTCTATTTTGGTCTTGCTCAATTTGAATCCTTTGGACTCCAAGGCGTGTCTCCACACCTCCAACCAATCATTTAATTTAGTTCGAGTCTCATCTATCAATAGTATGTCATTTGAAAAAAGCATACACCATGGAACCTCCTCCTGAATAGATCGCGTCAGCTCATCCATCACTATGGCAAACAAGAAAGGGCTCAACATAGATCCTTGATGGAGTCCCATCTCAATAGGAAAATATTCGGAGTCTCCTCCCACCGTTCTCACTCGAGTTTTGGCTCTGTTGTACATGTCCTTAATCGCCCTAATATATGCCATTGGGACACCTTTTGCCTCTAGTCACCTCTATAGGACATCCCTTGGCACTTTTTCATAGGCCTTCTCGAGATCAATGAACACCATATGAAAGTCCTTCTTTCTTTTCCTATTATTCTCCACTAATCTATGAACAAGGTGAATAGCTTCCGTAGTCGACCCCCCTGGTATGAATCCAAATTGATTCTCTGAAATAGACACTACCCTTCTCACGCTCATCTCCACCACTCTCTCTCAGACCTTCATAGTGTGACTTAAACCCTAACTTGATTTAATTTGAGACCCAACAAAACAAGCCAGAACCCAACCCAATTTTTTTTTTTTAAATTTTCGCCATTCATTCAATTTAATCGAGCGGCCCACATTTCTCTCCTTCATTATTTATTTAACTTTCAAAATTATTTTTTAACACTAATTATTCTACTTTCTTTGAAAGCTTCCAACTCGCCTCTTTCTCTCATTCATATAAACCTGAATAGCATTCTTCAAGTCTTGATCATTTCATATGTGAACTGGTATATTCTTCTATATTTTCCAAACTCCTTTGTCACTTTCTTTTGTCTCATTTCTCCATTTACTATAAAGTTTGGATCAAAACATAAAGATCTGAGTGGAATTTTTATCAAAAATTTGTCCCAAAAAGGAAAGAAGATGAAGATATTGCAAAACATGGATGCAATTATTCAAGAAAAACATACCCAGTGGAATCCCACAAGTGGGGTCTGGATGGATGAAATTACTCAAATATCAGTAAAATGGGGTAACACTGTCTATTTCTTCTCCGAATATTTATTATTTGATTTTCATTTTGTATGATTTATTTTAATCTTATTTTTAAATTATTTAAAAGGAAAACACTCAATGGGATTACAAAGTGGGGAATCGAACTCTTACCAACAAGGCGAAAATTCAGGTACTCAACTAACTTAGCTACTTAAATTCTCCTTAATACTGTATATTTTAGTCTTTCATATTATGTGCACACATTTCCTTGTTTATTTTTAAGTAGCATCTTGTTTAATATCACTTCTGAGAATTGTAATTTAAATTCCTAGAGTCTATTTTCCCATCTCCACACCTCCTAAAAAACGTGTAACCCCTAATTCAATTTTTCTATTTGTCATGACCCTCAAAACCTTAGTCATAATGGCACCTACTAACCTCTCACCAGTAGGTAAGCCTATCCCATAGCTTAAAACTATGGACAACAAGCTATTACACATGAAAGAAATATAAAGAAAAGAGAAAAAAATTGAAAGGTAGAGTAGAATAAACATGAGAACACTTTTTGTCACTTGGTATTTGCCAGTAATCAAGCTACTAATGCTAAATAAGAGATAGAAGCAACACACATGTAATATAAACAAAATTGTCTTTGAAAGCAAAATAAAGACTAGTTTTCTCCAAAACAATCGGAGAATGGCTACTCTGGATGCCAGAAGTTCACCAAAATCACTAGATCTCAAAATTTGCTCCGTACAAGGGGCTCGTCAACAATGAGAAACCATACTATGAAATGAAGGATGCAAAAGTGTAGTATGAGTACCAAACAAATGATACTCAGTACACATAAGGAGACTTAATTAGTTTCAATGATAACACAAGTATAAATAACTAGTTAAAAAGGAAGGTACAGTACAAACACTAAGAAGGGATAGCATATTATAATACATGTAAACAAAGACAAAAAGGAATAGACTAAATGAGCAAGAGATAGAAACAAGGGAACATATTTGTGAACTCTAGCCTAACAACCTAATCACAACATGATCTTTACACAGAAGTCAACTAACCAAAAAGATACTAATAGAATCACTACTATTCACTACAACAACCTAGGGGCCAATCCAACTTTACCAATCTGGGAGTACCATAGAGATAAGTCTAAGCCACACATATAATTAACTATAAACAAAAAACAAGAATACATTGATATAACCAAAAAATAACTTACTGAACCCAATGATCCTAAAAGATACAAGCAGCAAAAATAACCCAACTAACCTCCAATACGACTGAGAGATGCAATTAGTAACTAATTATATCGGCGATAGGCGATGCACATGAATGAAGGTAATGCAATAATTAACCATAGTGCTATCTATAACAATTTACACCCGTAACAAAGCATATACATCTACCCTAGCCCTCAGATAGCAAGGTAGGACCCATTCAGCTCCTTTTTATTTAGTTGGTCACATAGATAAAGGGGTTCATAGGGGACGTAGAAAGTCTATATAGCATACCTATGCTCAAATTAGGGCTTACATCAAGCCTATCCTTTGGGATGTATTCCATCCCGGTACAGGAGCTACATATGAGACCACATTAGTATATAACGGACAGAGAATATCCTCAATCAAATAGTATGTGGTAAGAAAAGGGTCAACAATCTACCCGTCGTATCGATCAAGTAATGAGCACATCCCAAATGCCTCTACGTTTTTAAAAAATCAGTTATCAAGGTGTAAGGGTGGTATGAGTCTTGTCAAAAGCGATTTTAAAGAGTAAACTACTGAAATTAGTCTTAGTCAAAATCAATAGTGAAAGTCCAATGCAAGATATTGTACCATAAAATACGTGAAACCGAATGTCAATGAAATGCATGTCGTCACTTGCATCCAAAAGTAGCAACTAAACAATCAGTTGTAACACTATCCTACTCTTAGAGTGTAGGAAACTAATCTGGAATATTACAGGTCTTCGACCCAGGTCTCAGGACCAACAGTTGATATCCATATATACTACAACAAGCCCCATATCCATCTCAAGCAAGATTTTCCATGTGCATGCCTATGCCACGATTATTAATTAGCATAGACTGGAGTATAGAGTAGATTGAATACTTAATTAGATACTTGCTAGAGAGGTCAAGTTATTGATTGCATATGATATTACTGAGAAACGTCTTTAGCAGAATGTTTTTGCTCCTCACTTCGGTCAATTAGCAATAATTGTTTTACGACATAGCATCTAACACTCAATTTTTGTCCTCAATATTGATTTGTTCCTTTATATTTTTATATCCCGTGCTCATTACCAAGTAAAATAAAATGACTGCTTTTGCATCATTTGCAAGGACAGCAGGATCAGTGTGTCTGTAATCTTGAAGTATATTGTACAGAAGCTAAATATAAATGATCATATTGTGGTAATGATTTTATAAACAGAGAAATCTATACTGAAAGGCATACTGAAAATATTGCCACAATACAGCTTTTCCACTTAATTGTTTTATAATATTTTTCGCAGGTGGATGTTGTATGTTGTGGTTAAAAGCTGAATGGAGACATGACACTCAAGGACATCTAACTTATATGGATGTCACACCTTTCCAATTCTGGACGAGGAAAGGTAAAATGGGACTTGGAGGAGGCTGTGATTGAGCTAGGTTATGTTAGAAGTGAGAAGATAAAACTCCCCTAGGAAATAAGAAGTATGGCTTCTTCCATCATGGTTTAAAAGAGGTAATCTGCCTGTCTCTCAATGGACTTAAAACACTGATCAGTAGACTTATTAGTAACTTTCTCTGATTTATTATCGGCAAAATATATATGCTTTCAACTTGTTTTCTCTAGTTTCCTATCAAATATTGTGTTACTAGAATTCTATATACCTATCATCTAGAGTACTTCTTGCTTCATATTACAATAAGTTGGGTTTTTTCGAGAGTCTTTTTTCTCTAGAGGCATATGGAAGTAAGGCTATTGTGACGCCCGATAAAATTATCAAAATATCCCTAGAGGAGAGATGTGCGCATAACACGTCTTCTGATGCTCAGATGGAAAATCTTAGGCCGGATTCATGATTAACATGAAATATTGAGTGGGGGAAGGGTCTCGGTCGATTTTTAGAGCGACCGAGTCAAAAGATAATTTTTCGTTCTAAAATGAGAAACAGTGAGAGTCCATGACAGTGCCGCGTCGCGGACCCATCGTGGAGGCGCACTTACGTTTATTCTTAATTTTTTGACCGGGTTGAGAAAACTCGTTCAGGAAAATTTTTGCCAAGAATGAACTGTCCGCGACCAGTCCGCATCATGGATTGTATTATTTTGACGGCTGGAAAATTTTTAAAATTTCGAGGGGCATTCTAGTCAATTCTTAGCATCGTCTAAAACCCATATACGATTAATATAGGTCGTATTAGTGAAGAAAGGGTTCAAAACCCATTCTGTAATCGTCTTCCTAGGAAAATTCACCAAGTTAGGGCTTGAGGAGAGTTGAGGTTGAAGAGTCAAGAGGAGATTCTACGATGAATTGTTGTTAGCAATCCTCCCAGGTATGTAAGGCTAACCTAAAGCATGGGATTGTTCTCCCATGTGTCCCCTTTGAGTAAATTGAGTCTATAATTGAAGATAATGAGTTTGATGTGATGATCCTTGAGTATTCCACTTAGTTTTTACTTAATTCATATATTTTACATGAATTGATGATCATCACAAACTATTTTACTGCATAACTTGTTTTCATAAATGATTTTCCAAAATTCTATGTCTATTTTGCTCAAGAGTAAAAGAATGAACTTAGAGGATGAGTTTAGAGCCTTGACGATGATGATATTTGTGATGTTGTGATTGTGGTCCAAATTGTTGAGAATCTTAATGATGATGTTGATGAGAGTGATGTTCATGAGTCTTAAGCTTGAAACTTAATTCTAAAAGAATTTTTCGAGTCCATGATGTTGATGTTGATGAGATGATGTTGATGAGATGAGTTGATGTTGATAATGATGTTGATGTTCATGTACTATGTCTCTATGGGACCGACGATGATGATTTTTAATGAGCATGTCGAGTTCTGGAAGGAGTATTGAGCACCTAAATGGGTGAGAGTGAGTCCCACTCAAACTCGTGGCCTATGTAGGAGAGAGGATCGAATTGTATTACGGATGTTTCCTTTGTCCAAAAGAGGACTGATGTTATTTCTTGTGCATCCACTGATGGTGATTTCCTTTACCCTGGGCAGGGTACAGGACAGATGTGGCAACGATATCACTTTGTTGTATCATTACCGGCTCATATGTGATGGTTATCGGTTAGAGAAACTCCCAATTAGGTCCTACATTGATTGTACTCCGATGTTGATATGATGGTATGAGTCTTGATGGATGTTGATGTTGCATTATCTACTCGCTATTCTTGATCTAGATAGACATTTGACAAATTGACGGAGTATGATGTTGAGTTGATGTTATCCCTATATTATTCTATGTGTACTGTTATATTTAGCCATCTTGCATACCGTATATTCCATGTATTGATGCCACTCGGCGCTGCATCATTTCATGATGCAGATATAGGAGGTAGAGGACTTCAGCAGATGCATCGTTGAGGTTTGGACATTTTGAGTTCAGTTATTGGTGAGCCTTCTTGCTATCCGGAGGAGCCTTTTTCTTTATCAGTTATTTATGTTATTGAGTTGGGTAGCCATGGCCTGTCATAGTACCTTCTTAGACTATCTAGTTGAGTTGAGTTAGAGGCTTCATAGACATGAGTTGAAGTTTGATGTTAGGGTCTTTTTCCCTTTGAGTTGTGTTAGCATTTACATTTGCTTACAATTGATGTTGAGATTAAGTTTTCTTGGCCCATTGGCCCTTCTTGTTGATATAGACTGATAGATGTAACCCACTGCTTTATCCTAATTGCTCTATGCTTGATGTTCAGTGACTATCCTGAGATCGAGCCGTTCACTTAGGGACTAGCAATAGTCTCGAAGTGCTGGCCACGCCTTGGTTACCCTTCCAGGGCATGATAAAGTTGGTATTAGAGCACAGAGTTCAAGAGTCCTAGGGAGTCTATGAAGCCGTGTCTAGTACAATCTTTTTTATGTGTGTGTTTTGCATCACATTTCATAAACAGGAGGCTATAAGACATTAGGAATAGTTATACTGCTTTGACATTCTGAGTTCGTGCGATAGAGTTTGACTCTATGAAACTCTCTTCTAATTCGTGTGTTGCATATTTGCAGATCAAGCCTCCTAAATGCACTACTACCCAGAGAGATACCTCAGCCCCAACTGCTGAGGATCCCCCACTAGAGGTCCCTATCCATCCTGAGATGAGAAGATGGGGCCAACTTGCCAGAGCTACTCCCACAGGCACCATCTACTCAGTCAGCCTCCACTTCGGAAGTAGACTTCAGGGGAGCCATTGTATGATCACTCAGTTGGTGGCCTCCCGGAGTAATGGCCAAGTTCCCCAGGCCCCTAGCTCCAGCTCCTAAGAGCCTACGACTGTAGGCTCGGAGATTTCCTGAGGATGAACCCACCAATCTATATGGGGTCAAAGGTTGAGAGGACCCACAAAATTTTTATTGATGAGATGTGCAAAATTATGAGGGCTACGCATGCTAATGAGGTCGAGGGAGTTGAGCTGGTCTCTTATCAGCTTAAGAATGTTACTAATGTCTTGTATAACTAGTGGGAAGTTGGTTGAGGTGAGGATGTTGAACCTGCTAAGTGGGAGGAGTTTGAGAGTGCTTTCCTCGATCATTCCTTCCCCAGGAGTTGAGGGAGAAGAAGGTTGAGGAGTTCTTGAACCTAAAGCAAGAGAGGATGATTGTCAAGGCGTATAGCCTCAAGTTCATTCAGCTATCCTGATATGCCCTAGAGATGGTCCTTGATATGAGGGCGAGAATGAGGAAGTTCATGTCTGGATTGGGCAGGCATGTAAAGAGGGAGTGTAAGGCAGCATTGCTGATTCCAGTGTGGATATTTTTACTCTTGGTCTATGCTCAGCAATCTGACGAGGATAAGAAAAAGGACAGAGAAGAGCAGCAGAGTAAGAAGACCAAATCGGCAGGGCATGAGCCTAGCCAACAGAAGCAGAATAAGGGTTATAGAACCTATTTTCAAAAGAGGTCTTCTAACTATGCACCCTTTGTGGCAAGTGCGCCTGTTCAGCAAAATAGGTATGATAAAAAATCTTATGGTCACCAAAATTTCAGAGCTCAGGGTCCTCAGTCCCAAGCTAGCGTGACCTAAGGCCCAAGAGGAAAACCATCTTGTGGAAGATGTGGTAAGCTACATCTTGGTGTGTGTCGTAAGGGCACAAATGCTTGTTATTCATGTGGACAGCCTGGCCATTTTTAGGGTGAGTGTCCTATGAGGAGATGGGGTGATGTGAGTAACAATGCACAGTCTTCTATAGTGCCCCCTGCGGGTAGTCATCAGAGGCCTACTACTGCGGGTGCAATGGGCGGGATGAACGCCTGTATGTGATGGGTAATCAACAGGACCAAGAGGTTGAACCAGATGTTGTTATGACTATTCTTCGAGTCTTTTCTAATAATTGTTATGCATTTCTTGACCTGGGTGCCACTTTATCTTTTGTGACGCCCTATGTGGCCAATAAGTTTGAGATTTTTCCAGAGTGTTTACTTGAGCCTTATATTGTTTCTACTCCTACTGGTGAGTCTATCCTAGCTGAGAGTATCTATAGAGATTGTGTAGTATCCATCTATCATAGGGATACTTTGGCTGACTTGTTAGAGTTGGATATGGTTGATTTTGATGTAATCCTTGTTATGGATTGGCTCCATGCTTGTTATGCCTCAACATATTGTAGGACCCGAGTTTTCAAATCCCAAAATTTCCAAATAAACTAGTCCTAGAGTGGAAGGGAAAATCTGTTGCACCCAAGGGTAAGTTTATTTCCTGCCTAAGGGCTTAAAAGTTAATCTCTAAAGGTCGTATTTACCACCTTGTGCGAGTTAAATCTGATGATATTGAGTGTCCTACTCTTGAGTCACTTTTGATTGCTAATGAGTTCCCTGAGGATTTACCTGGAGTCCTTCCTAATAGAGAGATTAACTTCGGGATTGATGTTATTCCCGATGCGCAGCCTATTTCAATTCCACTAAATAGGATGGCCCCTGCTGAGTTGAAGGAGTTGAAGGAGCAATTGTACGATTTGTTAGAGAAGGATTTATTAAGCCAAGTGTTTCTCTTTGGGGTGCTCCCATTCTATTTGTACGAAAGAAGAATGAGTCTCTCAGAATATGCATAGACTATAGGCAACTGAACAGGACAACCCAGGATAGATGATTTGTTTGACCAATATCAGGGTGCCTCATGCTTTTCAAAGATAGACCTCAGATCGGGTCACCACCAGTTGAAGGTTAGAGAATGTGATGTTCCAAAGACAACCTTCAAGACTAGATATGGCCACTTTGAGTTCTTGGTCAAGTTCTTTGGGTTGACGAACACACCTGCAGCTTTTATGGATTTGATGAATAGGGTGTTCCGGCCCTACCTTGACATGTTTGTAATCATGTTCATTAATGATATTTTGGTATATTCAAGGGATAAGGAGGATCATTCCAAACACCTAAGAGTTGTATCATGAATTGTACGCGAAGTTCTTAAAGTGTGAGTTTTGGCTCAAATCAGTGGCTTTCCTAGGCCATGTTCTTTTGGGTGATGAAATTCGAGTAGTTGCCCAGAAGATTGAAGCGGTTAAGAACTAGAAAAGACCGACCTCTCCAACTGACATAAGAAGTTTCTTGGGTTTGGCAGGCTACTGCCGTAGATTTATTGAGGGATTTCATTCCCTATCCGCACCATTGACCAAGCTGACTTAGATAAAAATCAAGTTTCAGTGGTTTGAGGAATGTGGGAAGAGCTTCCAAGAGTTGAAGACTAGATTGACCATCGCACCTATTTTGACGTTGCCCGATGGGACAGAAGATTTTGTGATATATTGTTACGCATCAAGAGTGTGATTGGGATGTGTGTTGATGCAGAGAGGGAAGGTTATAGCCTGTGCTTCCAGGTAACTTAAAGTTCATGAGAGGAACTATCCAACCGATGATCTTAAGTTGGCGGTGGTAGTGTTCGCACTTAAAATTTGGCGCCACTACCTGTATGGAGTGCATGTGAACGTGTTCACTGACCACAACAGCCTGCAGCATGTCTTCAGTCAGAGAGATCTCAACCTGCAACAGAGGAGATGGTTGGAGTTTCTCAAGAAGTATGAAATGAGCATCCTATACCACCCAAGTAAAGCTAACATTGTTGTTGATGCCCTTAGTAGGTTGTCAATGGGTAGTACAACCCTTGTTGAGGAAGAGAAGAAAGAGCTAGCAAAGGAAGTGCATACGTTGGCTCGGTTGGGTGTCCAATTCGAGGAGAATGACGAGGGAGTAGTCAATGTTCAGAATGGGTCTACATCATCCCTAGTAGCAAAGGTAAAAGAGAAGCAAGATCTAGATCCTATCATACTCCAATTGAAGAAGGCTATCCACAAACAAAAAGTGATGGTTTTCTCCAAAGGGGGAGATAGGGTGTTGGGATACCAGAGTAGGCCATATGTTCCTTATGTTGATGGTGTCCACAAGAGGATCATGGTTGAAGCCCACAACACAAGATATGATATTCATCTGGGCTCCACCAAGATGTACCACGACTTGAGAGAAGTCTATTTGTGGAGTGGGATGAAGAGGGACATTACTGAGTTTGTTTCAAAGTGCCCGAATTACCAGCAAGTGAAGGATGAGCATCAACGGCCAAGTGGCTTGGCTCAAAACTTTGAGATTCCAGACTGGAAATGGGAGATGGTTAACACGGACTTTATCACCGGCCTACCGAGATCCCAGAGGCAGCATGATTCTATATGGGTGATTGTAGACAAGATGATTGAATCAGCGGACTTCTCGGCAGTTAAGACGACTAATACTGCGGAGGAGTATGCTATGATGTATATCCAAGAGATTGTGAGGTTGCATGGAGTTCCCTTGTCCATCATCTTGGACAGAGGAGCCTAATTTACCTATCACTTCTGGAAGTCTTTCCAGAAAGCATTGGGTACCAAAGTGAATTTGAGTACAGCCTTTCATCCACAGGCTGATGGTTAAGTAGAGTGCACTATTCAGACAGTAGAAGATATGTTGAGAGCATGTGTCCTTGACTTCAAAGGAAATTGGGATGACCATCTACCATTAATTGAATTTGCATATAATAATAGTTATTATGCAAGCATTCAAATGGCCCCCTATAAGGCCTTGTATGGGAGGAGGTGTAGGTCACCCATTGGGTGGTTTGAGGTTGGAGAAGCTGAGTTGATTGGGCCTGACCTTGTCCACCAGTCCATGGAGAAGGTGAAGATTATTAAAGAGAAGTTGAAGACTGCAAAAAGCCATCGGAAATCTTACACCGACGTGAGAAGAAGAGACCTAGAGTTTGAGGTGAGTGATTGGGTATACTTGAAGGTATCACCCATGCAGGGTGTCATGAGGTTTAGGAAGAAGGGGAAATTAAGCCCTCGCTATATTGGCCCTTATCAGATTGTGAGGAGAATTGGGAAGGTTGCTTATGAGCTAGAGTTACCTTTTGAGTTAGACGGAATCCATCTGGTGTTCCACATCTCTATGCTGAAGAAATATTTGGGAGATCCTGCCTTGGTAATCCCTATTGAGAGCACTGGAGTCAAACATAGCTTGTCCTATGAGGAAATTCCCATCCAAATCCTTGATCGATAGGTTCACAGACTGAGGAACAAAGAGATAGCCTCTGTTAAAGTTTTGTGGAGGAACCAATTTGTTGAGGAAGCCACGTGGGAAGTTGAGAAAGAGATAAGAACTAAATACCCGCACCTATTCGTGTTTGATGATGAGAATATCAAAGGTAATATTCCTTTTCTAAACTTAAATTGATGTTTCTATCCGAGTGGATGTGTATATTTTGATGTTTTGAGTAGATGTTATTGAGGTCGATGAAGAGATGAGAATTTGACTTGTTGAGTGAGTATCGAGAAGAGTCTAGAGTTTGTTCGTGCCATAATTCCCCTCTCACTCATCATTCGAGGACAAATGATCCTAAGGGTGAGATGATGTAATGCCCGGTAAAATTTCCAAATACTCCTAGAGAAGAGATGAGCACAAAATGCGTCTTCTGATGCGCGGATGGAAAATCTGAGGTCGGATTCATGATCAGCACAAATATTTATGTGGGGGAAGGGTCTCGGTCGATTTTTAGAGCAACCAAGTCCAAAGATAATTTTTCATTCCAAAACGAGAAATAGTGAGAGCCTGCGACAAAGCCGCATCGCAGACCCATCGCGGAGGCACACTTACGTTATTTCTTAATTTTTCGACAGGGTTGAAAAACCTCATTCAGGAAAAATTTTTCCAAGAATAAACTGTCCGCGACCAGTCCGCGTCGTGGACTGTGTTATTTTACAGCTGGAAAATTTCTAAAATTTTGAGGGGCATTCTAGTCCATTTCTAGCAACATCTAAAACCCAAATACGATTAATATAGGTCGTATTACTAAAGAAAGGGTTCAAAACCCATTCCGAAATCCTCTTCCTAGCAAAATTCACCAAGTCAGGGATTGAGGAGAGTTGAGGTTGAAGAGTCAAGAGGAGATTCTACGATGAATTGTTGTTAGCAATCATCCCAGGCTAATCCAAAGCAAGGGATTGTTCTCCCAATGTGTCCCCTTTGAGTAAATTGAGTCTATGATTGAAGATGATGAGTTTGATGTGAGGATCCTTGAGTATTCCATTTAGTTTTTACTTAATTCATATATTTTACATGAATTGATGATCATCACAAACTATTTTACTGCATAACATGTTTTCATGAATGATTTTACAAAATTCTATGTCTATTTTACTCAAGGATAAAAGAACGAACTTAAAGGATAAGTCTAGAGCCTTGACGATGATGATGTTTGTGATGTTGTGATTGTGGTCCAAATTGTTGAGAGTCTTGATGATGATGTTGATGAGAGTGATGTTCATGAGTCTTAAGCTTGAAACTGAATTCTAAAAGAATATTCCGAGTGCATGATGTTGATGTTGATGAGATGATATGGATGTTGTTGAGATGAGTTGTTGATGATGATGATAATGATGTACTATGTCCCTATGGGACCGATGATAAAGATGTTTTATGAGCATGTCGAGTTCTAGGAGGAGTATTGAGCACCTAAATGGGTGAGAGAGAGTCCCACTCGAACTCGTGCCCCATGTAGGAGAGAGGATCGAACTGTAATACGGATGTTTCCTTTGTCCCCAAAGAGGACTGATGTTATTTCTTGTGGATACACTAATGGTGATGTCCTTTACCTCGGGCAGGGTACTGGATGAATGTGGCAACAACATTGCTTCGTTGTATCATCACCGGCTCATAGGTGATGGTTGTCGGTCAGAGAAACTCCCAGTTAGGTCCTACATTTATAGTACTCTATTATTGATGTGATGGTATGAGTCTTGATGGATGTTGATATTGCATTATCTGCTCTTTATTATTGATCTTGATAGACATTTGACAAACTGGTGGAGTATGATGTTAAGTTGATGTTATCCCTATATTGTTCTATATGTACTGTTATATTCATCCATCTTACATACCGTACATTCCACGTATTGACGCCACTCGATGCTGCATTATTTCATGATGCAGATACAGGAGGTAGAGGACTTCATCAGACGCATCGTTGAGGATTGGAGATTCTAAATTCAATTATTGGTGAACCTCTGTGCTATCCGGAGGAGCCTTTTTTCGTTATCAGTTATTTTATTTTATTGAGTTAGGTAGCCATGGTCTTTCATGGTACCTTCTTAGACTATCTAGTTGAGTTGAGTTAGAGGCTTCATAAACATGAGTTGAGGTTTGACGTTGGTGTCTTTTTCCCTTTGAGTTGAGTTAGCATTTACATTTTCTCACAATTGATGTTGAGATTGAGTTTGCTTAGCCGTTGGCCCTTCTTGTTGATGTAGACTGGTAGACGTATCCCACTGCTTTATCCTAATTCCGCTATGCTTGATGTTGAGTGGCTGTCCTGAGATCGAACGGTTCGCTTGGGGACTAGCAATAGTCTCTGGGTGTCGGCCACGCTTAGGGTACCCTCCCGGGGCGTGACAGTTATTAAGTCATTTCATAATAACAGTTGATATATACCGCTCCATTTCTCTATTATATTTAGCCCATTCATTAGTTCTTGACATACAGTTTGTGACTTGAAAGAGTCAACACAACCACAGACAAACATATTAAATATTGATTATGTATGTAACGACATAACATTTTTCCATCGAAAGTTTGAATGCTAATTTAGTTATATTCAATTTTAGTGCTCCCTATGCCACCAATAAAGAATGAATATAGAGAAGTATGTCGGCAACATGTCCTACTTTTACGATAAGCACATATCGATGTTGTTGTTGTGTTATTTTAATTGTACCATTTCTAAATGTTGTTGGAGTTCCATAATGAGACAAGTTGCATTTGCTTTCCTTATATAGTTCAATCCCATTAAGAGGTTGTTGAATGGAGCAAAATCATCAAGATGTTGTCACACTTGGAGAGATAGAGCAAAATGTTATTCATGGTTCTGAACTAGATGACGTAAATAATGCAGATAGAGAGCCAAATGCTTTGAGAGTTTCTGCTTTCCCTGACATCATCGAGATCTGACTGAGAAATCAACAGAGGTTACATCATCAGGAGGGGAACAAGAAAATCAGATGGGAGAGGATGAGGAGAATCATGGGGAAATTGCTCACAACGAGTTAGTGATTTATGATCCTGTTGTTGCTATTGCTGCTACTCCTATTGCTGCTGAGGTTAAACCTCTCCAAGCTCTAAAAAATTTCTTACCAAATTATTCATCTAGTGCTTTTCCAACGAGAGGGGCATTTGTTGTGCAGTGTGATAAGTGCTACAAATAGCGATACATACATACAAGGGAGAAGTATGAAGAAATAAGGGAGCACATATTGGAACAACTATTCTATTGTGAAACAATTCTTGAGTACAAATCATGTGATTGTGTTGTTGCAAGTGTGACATACAACTAAAGGGACACTTTTTTTCTTTGGAGAGGATGGGGAGGAAGGTGGGACTATAAATACTTTCTAAGTTCAATCTTTTGAACCTGCATCTTATGATTAGGTGATATAGTCAGCAAGCTACTAAATTGGGTGTTGAGGCCTAAAAAAGTGTACAATGTACAAATGATAATATACCTTTTCCATTTTGAGAGGAAAAGGTATGGAATCTCATAGGATAGTCAAGGCAAGAATATCCATTTGGTTAAATTCTACACCGCTTTTGTTAATGTCATCACCTCTTTTTTTAATGTGCGTTGTTTGCAGTCTCTTGCTCCAAAGGTTCCTTTCCTTTTTTATTAAAAGTGATAATGTTGCTTTCCATTTAAGTTCGAGGATCGACTCTTTTAATATCCTTGGCAAGAGCGTTTCCTTGACATATTTCGTCAACTTGGATAGCAAGGGTTGCACGATTATGTGATTTAATTAGTTCCAAGACTGTTTTCTTGATATTATTTTAAAGCTTCTTTAATGATTGGACCTACTTGTCTTCTCTAAGACTGAACTTTTGGATCAACTTCCACCATCTGTGTCAAATTGCACTATTACTGTCATGTTGGTTCTTCAAAAGATTCTCCAGATTAACGGAAAATTGGTATGCACCATACCACTTTAATTTAGAAGCCAGCATATTTTCCTGTTGAACTTTTTCATCATTATCAAGTGGATCAACATTTTTGTGGTTTGTGTAGGAGTGCGCTTGAGATGTAAAAGCTCATGGTTGTGCACTTGAATGTACCACTTTTCACTTGATGACCTTCTCTTCACATGCATACAAGATTTACAAGCTATCTTCTGAGTTCATATGTTGCTTCATATGAACCAAATTCCATATGTCTAAAGCATCCACATTACTCTTCCCCATTGCAACAGTTGATTTCATTGCTTATGTACCACTACTTGTGTCCAGCTCTACTCAGAATTTTCTTTAAGCTAAGATTTCAGTATTCAATTTCAGAAGATTTACATAACAACGAAATTTGATATTAATACTCCAAAGTTGATTGGTTACTAAACCATCACAATTTTTTAGCATAGTTAACTTTTGTCTTTTCCACATTAGAATGGTACTTTATTAAATCTAATGTTACGTATCTTACTTTTCTTTTCGATGTGTCTCAAAAATAATGTCTCTTATTGAAAAAGAAAATTATGATTCTATGTGCTACTGGACTTCCATAAAAGACTAAAACTACAAAAATTTGCTATTAAGAGTTATGAAAAAGCGGACCAAACCATCACTAAATATCAGATACACCAAAGCGAAGAGCAAGAGACCAAAAAGGATTGCAATTGCAGCTATACAATGTTGATATCCTCAATTTTCCAATAAAGAGGAGATATCCTATTTATCTCTACTTCTTTACTATCAATGCTTCCCCTCTATTGATTAGGAATACTGAATTGCCAAGATATCCAGAGAGCTCCTATGGATTGGAATCATGAACTACAGTGGGCCATTGACCATGATAGGGGAAGAAACAATATGGCAAAAATCTATAGAATGTGTTGATTGGTGGTATATATCGCATATGGATTGAAAGGAACAACAAAAGTTTCCAGAAAAAGCAAATGACCCTATTTTGCTTATCAGACAGATCATTCAGAATGTATTCTATAAGAAGGGGCAGCTTGGCCTAGACTAGCACCTCAATTACTATGCATAGTTCTTTAAACGTTGTGCCATGTTCCTGGTCTAGTTTATGTTTGAGATAAGAAGTTTAGATGTTTGAGCGTGCTCTACTGGTTTGTGGACATCTAGTCCAATTATTTTACTCAATGTTTACTTGGTATATAAAATTTATTTTATTATAAAAAAATCATAATGATCACATTTGCTATATACTAATTAACTTTGAACTCAAGTGCCCTTAGACAAGTATAGATTGCACTTCAAAATATTTGTACTACATCACCAAAAATAAATGCAGTTCGTGTGTAGTACTCTTCTAAAGTCCTATGGAATAGGCTTTTCCACTAGCAAGGCATGCCTGCACAAGCATTTTGATGGGCTAAAAAGCTGGAATAGGAAAAAGTACAAGCTAAAGGCAAGTGTACTATTATAATTTACAAAATGTCTTGGTAGCATAAGTTTACAGTTTTTGGATTAAGAGGAATAACATTGTCCCGGCTAAAATTTCTGATCCACAAGTCGTTCCTTCTTTAGAGGATTGTACAAGAGATGAATATATTTCCCTAGTTGTTGTTTTAATAGTCAGTAGTTGACCTAATAGTATATCACTAGTATAGTTGTTGTTTTAAAAGCTATTAGTGATATACTAGATGTTTGTTTCTTGTTTGCTAGTTGCTCCAATAATAAAATTCCTATATTTCAAAAACAGGGAACATGAATCTTGAGAAGAAAGCAAAAGAGACCATGAGGGAACTTTAGGTGTTCGCCCAAAAAAATAGATGGATGAATATATTTCACATGAAGTGAACTCAAGGAATTGTTCTTTTTGAAATTTCCTATTTCTTAATTTATTTAACAAGGGACCAAACTAAATAAAAAAAGAAAATATATGAAATGTCTCTTGAATTGTAGAACAGTTGAAGAACGTCACCTAATGGTTGGCTTTTGTCAACATTCTTGGAAAACCTACTTGAATGAAAATTTTTATGGTGTGGTTAGTTTTGGAATAACGAGTTTGATTTATAATGACACTTCATTTGGTTCCCCAAGCTTTCAGACTCATTTTCAGCCATTCGTGGAAATTTGCTAAAAATGATCGTTGGAGTGGGACCCACAATCAGTAGAAATGACCTCGTATGAGAATTTTGACTATGACATTGAATCCAGAACATCAATTTTGGTGGGGTAGCATAGTTCATTTGTGTTCACGGGTTCCTGGATATTCCTGGATAAATTCCTAGTACCCCAATGTAAATTAGAAGTTGGGAAAATCAGTTATCTTAGCTGATGACCTATTGTTGTCACTATAGCGGCCCTAGGCTCGCTATAGTGACTAGGGTGTGGCTATAATAACAACCATCCATGGTTGGGTGTCACTTTAGCGACCCCTGAGTTAGCTATAGTGACCAGGGGCTCGTTATACCAATGCCTGCCCTTTTTGGATAGGTCGCTATAGCGACCACCGGTGTGGCTACGACAATACCCGTAAGTGGTATATGTATTAGTACTTGTTCGCGATTTAAATCACATGCATACCTTCCAAAGATTATTTCTTCCGCATTTCAAGCTCAAATCTGGTGATTTGAAGCCTTAAATTCAAGAAATTTTCGTAGGCGACCATTGGAGACGTTAGAAATTAAAGTTAAGGCTTTGTTTGAAGGTAATTTTTGTGTCATAGGTGCTATACAGTGTATTTTGGATTGAATTTTGGGATGATTTTAAGAGATGATGACTTTGCCATTTGGATTCCATTTTAGTGATTTTTGGGTCTATTTTGGGTGCAATTCTTTAAGGATCATCGTGGGGTGATTTATTTTTGATTTTAGAACTTATTTCTGGTAAAATTTCCATCGTACGGCATATAATCAATATACAGTCTCCTGGTCAGCATCTCTACAGCAACAAGCTACACACACTCATACAGATACTAGTCAAGTCAGCTCGTATGGCTATCCTAGGCACTAGCTCATATTCTGCCCTTACCAGGCCTTTTTAATGTAAAGCAACTCATAGGGAAACGTCGGTATAATCTAATCTAAGGCCCAAGAGGCTAGATACAACAAGGATGTCACCTACCCAAAATCATAATACATCTTAGCTGCTATCAAGGATTTCACCCAAGGCAACCATGTGTCGGCCCACTGAAAATGTTCTCCACTTAAACAGGATACCAGTCCCAGGACTAACCCATGTAACTAGTGTCTTGTCACAGAAAGCCCATAAGATATAACCTACACCTCGCTAATAGGGTCACAATCCCGTCTCTAACCCATCAGTGGCTCAGTAGCAACACCACTCGTTTCACAAAATGCAAGGCTCCCTTAGGGGTGCACTATACCCATCCCCAGAACATAGTGTGTTTCTCAAGTCACTAACCAGTAGCACAAGTACATTAAAGATAACAATGGTATATAAGATCATATCACAGTGTAACACCCCACATCTTACATGTACTTGTCCAACGCAGATGAAACATGATATGGCAGGGTCAAATCCGCACATATGTTTAAAAGTGCGTGAATTTTAGATTAAAGGGCTATATGTACGTCTAACGCTTAAGATGACCGAGTGTAAATAATTTTTAAGTCAAGTTAAGGAGAGTGTGACCTAAAATAAAGTAAAATAATTGAGGTGCTTGTGTGACTTAGGAAGCTAGTAGGTGAGTCACCTACATGTTAGCTTAAATAAGCTAGGTAAACGGAGACAAGGCCCAACACCGAATTTGTTCAAGTCCGATAAAGAATAAACCCTGAGTTAAGGATGTCATTTGGGCCGATGGTTTAGCATCATAAAAGGACAACATCTGCAGCCCAATATGGATAGGAAAAGGCCCAAATTACAATTACAATCCAATTCAAAACTAGGGCCCAAACTAAGTGGGCTTAGGGGAGAAATGTTTGCAACAAAGCCCATCCCATTTGAAGCCCAATAAGGCCCAAATGAAAGGGCCAAGCTGCTACCCCATAACCTTAATAAAATAAGGTTGAAAACCCAAAAGAAAGTCGGCCAAAAGTGGCCTATAAAAGGGAGAAACAAGCAGCAACTTTTAGCCATTTTCTCAAGCCAAAATTTCAGATTTCTCTCTAAGTTTCTTCTTGCTCTCTTCTCATTTTCTAAAGCAGCCAAGACACACTTCTAGGGTTCTTGAAGAGAACCTAATCCTTGAGGATTAAGGTAAGATAAAATACCCATGGTTTGGTGTAATATTTCCAAGAAAAACATGAAGAGTATGTTGGTTGTATTGTGCAGGAATTTTGGGACAGCATGTGTTCCAAATATTGTGGTTCACTTTTCTTGTTAAATAAGAGACTTTTGTCTTGTTGGTTTGCTGGGTTATGAAGTAATATGTATGTTTTTAAGAAGTCTTGGGTCTGGAATGATGTGAGGAGGCTGCTGGACCACTTTTATCTTCCGCAAAAAATAAGTTCTTAAATGATGTCTTAATTACGCTCATTAGTAAGAATTCGTGGACTGTTTTTGGGAATTGTTGTCTCATGTTTTCCATCTACTTAGGGACTGTTTTGGGACTGTTTTAGGACTGTAATTGTGTGTAAATATGTTGAGGACAGTTTGGTTGAGGTTGAAACGGATTTGGAATGGTTGACGTCGAAGTGTAGCGGAAGGACGCAATGTTGTGTTGTCTACTTGCATGTTGTGTAGAGTTGTTGTATGATGTACTATATGAGTTGTTGTAATGCTGTTATGGGACTAAACATAGCTGGATATGACATGTATATGGGAATGTGTGTTAGAAAATACGATTAGGAGTGGAAATGTTGAAAGAATACTCTTTGGGTGCTAATTCCGAGCTTGCTGCCCGGATATTATTTTTGGGTGAAATTGGATTACTAAGATGTGCTTACTAGCTTCTAACACTAGTTTTATCACCTAATATATTGTAGATAAGTGTTTGGAGGAAAAGGATACTACTCCGAGATAATAACGACATAGTACAGCGAGGTATGTAAGGCTACTTGATTTCCTATTACTTGGCATGAAATCTATAATCTTCCTTAGCACATAAAGGCACGTACAAACTCCGACATGGCTGCTAACCATGTCCCCACTTTTTTACCATGTTCATATGTACCCATACATTGTCATTGTCAACCTGCATATGTACCTGAATACTAAATATACATGAGTTCCTTCTTACCAAACAAAGTCTATGTGTTGTTTAATCTCCGATATGGTTCATTAGTTGTGTATCTCTCTTTCCATTGTGGTATTACCTTGTATGGTTGTTCATATGTCATATGTCTATATTCCTACAGTTCTAAAGGTTATGACCACCAAAAGAACCATCTCAAAGTAAATAAAAGATAACTTACAGTTGCTTATAAATGGGTGGTAGCCCGAGGGGTGGAAGAATCACCTAGCCAGGGCCGATCTCATTTACGGGTGGTAGCCCGAGGGGTGAAGGAATCACCTAGCCAGGGTCGATCCCATTACAGATTTACCACTGATCAGCTGGTCATTTACATGATATATTGTGCACAGATTATACAGTATAGAAAGATACAGTAATAAAAAAAAGACATAAAGTACATGACTCCACAGTATGACTAAAGGTGGTCTTTTCATCCTTACGCACCAGTGTGTGATTTCATTTGAGTTCTTATTGCATATACAGTATTTCCTGCCTTACATATTCAGTACATTATCTCGTACTGACGTCCCTTACGGGGGACCTGCATTTCATGCTGCAGGTACAGGAGCTACTAGATCTCCCCAGTAAGAGTACAGGACTTTCAGCTGCTATTACTAAGCTCCAGGTTGCTTCGGGGCTTGTGTGTTTAGAACTTGTATTTTGTATTGTATAGTGGGACATGAGGCGGGGCCTGTCCCGACTCAAATAGATATTGTTCCTTATTTAGAGGCTTTGTAGACAATGTAAATTAAAGTGTGGTCAAATAGTGTATTATAGACATCGTGGCTCCAACGGCCTAGTCTTATGCATTTACTTTTGGTTTGTTAGTACAGTTTACTTTCTTTTGGCAGCATATTGAGTATGGAAACCTTTTAAATGTTCATAGCAGGTGTATAGTTATATGTTGGTTCTCACGAGCCTTGTCGGCAACGGGTGCCAGTCCGCCTTAATGGGGCTTAGGGCGTGACAGAAGTGGTATCAGAGTAGGTCGTCCTAGGGAGTCTACAAAGCCGTGTCTATGTAGAGTCTTGTTTATGGATGTGTTGTGCACCACATTTATAAGCAGGAGGCTACGTGGCATTTAGGAGTTGTCACTTTCTTTTCATTCTTTAGATCGTGCCATAGAGCCAAGTGTTGTAGGTTGATTATTTCTAACCTCTAAATCATTTTGTACAGTAAGCATGCCTGAAACAAGGAAAAGCAAAGGCAAGGGGAAGGAGGTGGAAGTGGTAATTGGTATGCCCAGTCGGGTGAGACGACGAGATGAGGCCCAAGATGAGTCTCTGTCCCAAACATCTCCAACTCCTCCAGCTCCTGATGAATCAGGTCGTAGTGAAACTCCCTTAGAACCACCTGCCGATGCTACTGTGCAGGATCTGAGAAATACGGTCCAATTATTGACCCGCATAGTTGCTAGCCAAAGCCAAAGACAAGAAGGCCCAGTTGTAGGTGCAGATGGTGCGAATAGGGCAGCTAGCACGAGGATACGGGCCTTCCTTAATTTGGACCCTCCAGCTTTTACCGGGTCAGATCCTAATGAAGATCCGCAAGACTTCATCGACCAGATCCAGCGCACTTTAGATGTTATGCATGTAAGTGGTACGGAAGCTGTAGAACTGGCAGCATATAGATTGAAGGGTGTGGCTATATTGTGGTATGAAGCCTGGAAGCAATCTAAGGGTATAGATGCAGCTCCAATTACCTGGAAGGAGTTCAAAGAGGCATTTCTTGACCATTACTTGCCATATGAGATACGAGAGGCCCGGGCAGATCAATTTCTGAATCTCCACCAAGGAGGTATGAGCGTGAGGGAGTATAGCCTCCAGTTTAACTCCTTGGCCAGGTATGCTCCTAATGTAGTTGCTACTATGGCAGATAGATTTCATCGGTATGTGGATAGGTTGGATACGTATCTGGTAAGAGACTGTACTATTGCTTCATTGAATAAAGACATGGATATAGCAAGGATGCAAGCATTTGCACAAAAACTAGAGGATCAGAGGCAAAGGAGAAGGACACAAGAGATAGAAAGGGGCCAGTCCAAGAGGGCCAGATCTACAGGGCAGTTTGCACCATCCCAAGGTGATGTTAGGCCCCGATTTCCTGGTAAACCACCTAGACCATCATCCTCCTATTCTGCAGTTAGTGCTCCACCGCAATTTCAAGGGCCTAGAGGTAATCAGTTGAATCAAAGAAGTGAGGGACAAGGTGCATGGACAACACGATATTCGGCCAGCCAGCAGATTCCTCCTAGGCAGTCTTGTAAACAATGTGGGAGGAGTCATTTAGGTATATGTCGTGTGGGGACAGATGCCTGTTTATTGGTGTGGTGTACCAGGGCATATGATAAGAGATTGCCCAGAAGACGTATGGGTGATATAGCACAACCTGCTGGGTCAGCTGTTGCATCATCATCGTCAGTTCCTCCCTTCAGTAGGGGTCAGCAAACACCTACAGGCCGTGGTAGAGGTGGTAGAGGAGCAGCTAGCCCCAGCGGAGCCCAGAATCGCACTTATGCTCTGGGGAGTCGGCAGAATTTAGAAGCTTCACCCGATGTGGTCACAGGTACATTGTCCATCTTTTCACATAATGTGTATGCATTAATTGATCCTGGTTCTACATTATCATATATCACTCCACTAGTGGCTGGGAAGCTTAAAAGAACACCTAAATTATTGAATGAGCCATTTGAAGTGTCTACACCTACTGGTGAATCTATTACAGCTAGAAGGGTCTATTATAACTATGTCGTAACTGTTTGTGACCGTGACACATTGGCGGACCTTGTTGAGTTAGATATGGTGGAATTTGATGTTATAATGGGTATGGATTGGTTAGCTTCTTGCTGTGCTACTGTGGATTGCCGAACTAAGAGAGTGTATTTCCACTTTCTAAATGAGGCAGTCCTTGAATGGGAAGGTAATGTCGGGGCACCAAAGGGGAAGTTTATTTCCTATTTTAAGGCAAGGAAGATGATGTCAAAGGGGTATATATGTCATCTAGTTAGAGTAAGGGATATGGAGGCTGAATCACCAACTCTTCAATCGGTTCCAGTAGTGAATGAATTTGCTGATGTGTTTCCCGAAGAGCTTCCAGGTTTGCCTCCAGAACGAGAAATAGATTTTGGCATTGATTTACTCCCAGGCACTCAACCTATTTCTATCCCTCCATATAGAATGGCCCCGGCAGAGTTACGTGAATTAAAGGAGCAATTAAAAGATTTGCTAGAGAAGGGTTTTATAAGACCTAGTGTGTCCCCTTGGGGTGCACCAGTGTTATTTGTACGTAAAAAGGATGGCACCCTGAGAATGTGTATTGATTACCGGCAATTGAATAAGGTGACAATTAAAAACAAATACCCCCGCCCGAGGATTGACGATTTGTTTGATCAGTTACAGGGTTCCAAGTGTTTTTCAAAAATTGATTTGAGGTCAGGTTATCACCAAGTGAGGGTGAGGGAGAAAGATATACCCAAGACAGCCTTTAGGACACGCTATGGTCACTTTGAATTTCTTGTTATGTCATTTGGGCTGACAAATGCGCCAGCAGTTTTTATGGACTTAATGAACAGGGTATTTAAGCCATTCTTGGATGTCTTTGTGATAGTATTTATAGATGATATTTTGGTGTATTCAAGATCAAAAGAGGAGCATGCAAAACACTTACGGCAGGTATTACAAGTTCTTCGTGATCGGCAATTGTATGCCAAGTTTTCCAAATGTGAATTTTGGTCGAAATCAGTGGCATTCTTGGGTCATATTGTATCTGATGAAGGAATAAGGGTTGATTCACAAAAGATAGAGGTGGTGAAAGATTGGCCAAGGCCAACAACACCCACAGAAGTTCGAAGCTTCTTAGGGTTGGCAGGTTATTACAGAAGATTTGTTGAAGGTTTTTCTTCGATTTCTGCACCTCTAACAAAGTTGACACATAAGGCGACCAAATTTCAATGGAATGATGCATGTGAAAGGAGCTTTCAAGAGTTGAAAAGCATGTTAACTTCTACACCTGTATTAGTGCTTCCAGAAGGCACAGAGGGGTATGCGGTGTATTGTGATGCTTCAGGAGTTGGCTTAGGGTGTGTACTGACACAACATGGTAGGGTAATTGCTTATGCCTCGAGACAACTGCGGCCACATGAGAAAAACTACCCGACACATGACCTTGAACTAGCAACTGTTGTGTTTGCCTTGAAAATATGGCGCCATTATTTGTATGGAGTTCATGTCGACATATATACTGATCATAAGAGCCTACAATACATATTTAAACAGAAAGACCTAAATTTAAAGTAGCGGAGGTGGCTGGAGTTAATAAAATATTATGATGTTGATATACTATACCATCCAGGGAAAGCAAATGTGGTAGCCGATGCTTTGAGCCGCAAGGCAATTGTGAATATTGATGATCAAACCGTGGTAAGTCAAGGAGTCGCTAAGGATCTACGTCAACTAGCCAATTTGGGAGTTCGCCTCATTGAAACTCCAAAGGAAGGGGTTGTTGTGCATAATGTTGCAGAGTCTTCATTGGTGACAGAGGTAAGAGAAAAACAGTTCAAAGATCCTATTCTACAGAGACTTAAGGAGAAGGTGAGTCGAGGCATAATGAAGGGCTTTGAACTTACCCAAAATGGAGTACTTTACTGTCAAAACAGATTTGTGCGTTCCTAATATAAATGGACTAAGAAGGAGAATAATGGAAGAAGCCCATCATTCAAGATATTTTATCCATCCAGGATCAACTAAGATGTATCATGACCTGAAGGAAATGTTTTGGTGGGAAGGCATGAAAAAGGACCTTGCAGAATTTGTGGCTCAATGTCCGAATTGCCAACAAGTTAAGGTAGAGCACCAAAAGCCGGGAGGTTATATGCAATGTATAGAGCTTCAAACATAGAAGTGGGATATGATTAATATGGATTTTGTTACTGGGTTGCCTCGCTCATTTCAGAAGTTTGACTCCATATGGGTAATCGTTGATAGACTTACAAAGTCAGCACACTTCTTACTGGTTAGGAGTGATTATACAGCTGAAGAGTATGCAATGCTATACCTCAAAGAGATAGTCAGGCTATATGGGATTCTAATATCCATTATATCTGATCGGGGAGCTCAATTCACCGCAAAGTTTTGGAAATCCTTCTAGAGGAGCTTAGGGACACAAGTAATTTTAAGTACAGCTTTCTACCCGCAGACAGATGGTCAAGCAGAACGCACCATTCAAACACTTGAAGATATGTTGCGGGCGTGTGCGTTGGACTTCAAAGGTAGTTGGGTGGACCATTTGCCACTTATTGAATTTGCCTATAATAATAGCTACCATTCAAGCATCAAGATGGCACCGTATGAAGCTTTGTACGGAAGGAAATGTAGATCACCGATAGGATGGTTTGAAGTGGGTGAAACCACCTTGCTTGGTCCAGATCTAGTCCAACAAGCCATGGAAAAAGTCAAGGTAATACGACAACGGCTAGAAACAGCCCAAAGCCGTCACAAATCATATGCAGATGCTAGAAGAAGAGGACTGGAATTCTCAGTAGGAGATTGGGTGTTCTTAAAGGTATCCCCAATGAAAGGTGTTATGAGATTTGGTAAGAAAGGGAAACTATGCCCACGTTATATAGTGCCATATAAGATTATTAAAAGGTTTGGACAGGTTGCATATGAATTAGAGTTACCCCAGGAGTTTTCAATGGTTCATCCAGTTTTTCATGTCTCAATGCTTCGAAAATGCATAGGTGACCCATCTCGTATTACTCCTATTGAAGATATGCAGGTTACGGAAGATCTCACCTATGAAGAGGTACCTATTGATATCCTAGATCGTCAAGTTAGAAAGCTAAGGAATAAGGAAATACATTCAGTAAAAGTGCTTTGGAGGAACCAACAGGTAGAAGAGATAACGTGGGAGGCTGAGGAAGCAATGAGGTCTAAATATCCTTATTTACTTGAAGCTAAAGAGGAAGTCCAAGATACAGAGTTGAGGGATTAGTAGGTACGTGAATATAAATTCTTATTATGTTTTCAAAAGTCTGTTTACACGTAAGTTCGAACTTGTTTAACCAATTCAATTATGCTTACATTCAGGGACGAATGTTCCTAAGGGGGGGAGGATGTAACACCCCATATCTTACATGTACTAGTCCAACGCAGATGAAACATGATATGGCAGGGTCAAATCCGCACATATGTTTAAAAGTGCGTGAATTTTAGATTAAAGGGCTATATGTACGTCTAACGCTTAAGATGACCGAGTGTAAATAATTTTTAAGTCAAGTTAAGGAGAGTGTGACCTTAAATGAAGTAAAACAATTGAGGTGCTTGTGTGACTTAGGAAGCTAGTAGGTGAGTCACCAACATGCTTAGCTTAAATAAGCTCGGTAAACGGAGACAAGGCCCAACACCGAATTTGTTCAAGTCTGATAAAGAATAAACCCCAAGTTAAGGATGTCATTTGGGCCTATGGTTTATCATCATAGAAGGACAACATTTGCAGCCCAATATGGATAGGAAAAGGGCCAAATTACAATTACAATCCAATTCAAAACTAGGGCCCAAACTAAGTGGGCTTAGGGGAGAAATGTTTGCAACAAAGCCCATCCCATTTGAAGCCCAATAAGGCCCAAATGAAAGGGCCAAGCTGCTTCCCCATAACCTTAATAAAATAAGGTTGAAAACCCAAAGAAAGTTGGCCAAAAGTGGCCTATAAAAGGGAGCAACAAGCAACAACGTTTAGCCATTTTCTCAAGCCAAAATTTCAGATTTCTCTCTAAGTTTCTTCTTGCTCTCTTCTCATTTTCTAAAGCAGCCAAGACACACTTCTAGGGTTCTTGAAGAGAACCTAATCCTTGAGGATTAAGGTAAGATAAAATACCCATGGTTTGGTGTAATTTTTCCATGAAAAACATGAAGAGTATGTTGGTTGTATTGTGCAGGAATTTTGGGACAGCATGTGTTCCAAATATTGTGGTTCACTTTTCTTGTTAAATAAGAGACTTTTGTCTTGTTGGTTTGCTGGGTTATGAAGTAATATGTATGTTTTTAAGAAGTCTTGGGTCTGGAATGATGTGAGGAGGCTGCTGGACCACTTTTATCTTCCGCAAAAAATAAGTTCTTAAATGATGTCTTAATTACGCTCATTAGTAAGAATTCGTGGACTGTTTTTGGGAATTGTTGTCTCATGTTTTCCATCTACTTAGGGACTGTTTTGGGACTGTTTTAGGACTGTAATTGTGTGTAAATATGTTGAGGACAGTTTGGTTGAGGTTGAAACGGATTTGGAATGGTTGACGTCGAAGTGTAGCGGAAGGACACAATGTTGTGTTGTCTGCTTGCATGTTGTGTAGAGTTGTTGTATGATGTACTATATGAGTTGTTGTAATGCTGTTATGGGACTAAACATATCTGGATATGACATGTATATGGGAATGTGTGTTAGAAAATACGATTAGGAGTGGAAATGTTGAAAGAATACTCTTTGGGTGCTAATTCTGAGCTTGCTGCCTGGATATTATTTTTGGGTGAAATTGGATTACTAAGATGTGCTTACTAGCTTCTAACACTAGTTTTATCACCTAATATATTGTAGATAAGTGTTTGGAGGAAAAGGATACTACTCCGAGATAATAACGACATAGTACAGCGAGGTATGTAAGGCTACTTGATTTCCTATTACTTGGCATGAAATCTATAATCTTCCTTAGCACATAAAGGCACTTACAAACTCCGACATGGCTGCTAACCGTGTCCCCACTTTTTACCATGTTCATATGTACCCATACATAGTCATTGTCAACCTGCATATGTACCTGAATACTAAATATACATGAGTTCCTTCTTACCAAACAAAGTCTATGTGTTGTTTAATCTCCGATACGGTTCATTAGTTGTGTATCTCTCTTTCCATTGTGGTATTACCTTGTATGGTTGTTCAGATGTCATATGTCTATATTCCTACATTTCTAAAGGTTATGACCACCAAAAGAACCATCTCAAAGTAAATAAAAGATAACTTACAGTTGCTTATAAATGGGTGGTAGCCTGAGGGGTGGAAGAATCACCTAGCCAGGGTCGATCTCATTTACGGGTGGTAGCCCGAGGGGTGAAGGAATCACCTATCCAGGGTCGATCCCATTAAAGATTTACCACTGATCAGCTGGTCATTTACATGATATATTGTGCACAGATTATACAGTAAAGAAAGATACAGTAATAAAAAAAAGACATAAAGTACATGACTCCACAGTATGACTAAAGGTGGTCTTTTCATCCTTACGCACCAGTGTGTGATTTCATTTGAGTTCTTATTACATATACAGTATTTCCTGCCTTACATATTCAGTACATTATCTCGTACTGACGTCCCTTACGGGGGACCTGCATTTCATGCTGCAGGTACAGGAGCTACTAGATCTCCCCAGTAATAGTACAGGACTTTCAGCTGCTATTATTAAGCTCCAGGTTGCTTCGGGGCTTGTGTGTTTAGAACTTGTATTTTGTATTGTATAGTGGGTCATGAGGTGGGGCCTGTCCCGACTCAAATAGATATTGTTCCTTATTTAGAGGCTTTGTAGACAATGTAAATTAAAGTGTGGTCAAATAGTGTATTATAGACATCGTGGCTCCAACGGCCTAGTCTTATGCATTTACTTTTGGTTTGTTAGTACAGTTTACTTTCTTTTGGCAGCATATTGAGTATGGAAACCTCTTAAATGTTCATAGCAGGTGTATAGTTATATGTTGGTTCTCCCGAGCCTTGTCGGCAACGGGTGCCAGTCCGCCTTAATGGGGCTTAGGGTATGACACACAGGCCAAAGCAAAATCATATTTTTAAATAGGAAATTCTACCATAAGTACTCAAAACGAATATGGATAATCATAGTCGCATCATGCAAATACATACCAATTACATATATATACTAAATTTAGCATACAAGGTAACATGTAATTACAGGTCATCCTGAATAGCTAGTATATTTCTATAGCCTCAGACCACACACACATACAAGCAAAAGTCCACAAACATAAGAGCAAGAGTCAAGCTCAATGTACATACCTATCATATGTTCTCCGCCCAACTAGCCCCTTTCAGGCCCTCACATAGCCAAACACTATAAGAATTCAGCTAGTATAGCAGCTACAACTAACACAACCCTCAATTCAACAATTGTAGTCCCATATTACCGGGGAATCCTAGTAGCTTAGTTGGTTGGCTACCCGAACTCTCACCTTGTTAGTGAGGGTTCGATTCCCCACATTGTGATCCCCTCCCCATTTCCCCTTCCCCTACCCCCAATTTTTAAAAAACATATAATAAAAAAAAGTCCCATATTTCCATATATAATGAATGCAAATTCACAACCAGCTATATACAACATAAATCCCACAGCTCAACCCATTCACAGTGTATTTCTACACATTCCAACTCAAATATGCAACATTTCAGCTCAATGTAAGGTTAGAGAAAGCCTAGCCTACCTAGCATCCAATGCCTCTTGCTCAGAGTCAAACCAGCAAATCTTTTCCCCTTTGAATCTCTTCCCAATGCTGCTAAGCTATTAGAATAAAATTTACAAGGTCAATACGGTCGAATTGGCTGTAAAAACTTGAAGAACGGGAGAAAATATGTCAATTGGGCCTAAAATGGGGAAGGTAGGATTCGTGCCCAAAATCCAAACAAATTCCCAAAAAGGATCCCCAGGTCACCCTGAGTCTATAGCCAAAAACTCGACCCAAAAGGGGCCCCAGAAGGCCGAGAAAATGCCCCAAAACAAAGTTACAAACTTTACCGTGAAAACTTTCTTTTCAAAAATTTCTTGGTGAAAATTCTCAAAAATCAAACAAAATTTGCGAACACACAGCATACCACAGCATTTCTCTCGTAACGTAGAACATTTTAGATACAAATTTTACTTAATTTCGTCGAGAAATGAACGAGATATCGCAATGTAAAGTATTCACTCATTTTTTATATACAACCAGAAAAAATGAAGATTTACCTCAAAAAACATGCCAAACTCAAATTCTTACACCACCACGGCATTCCTCGCAAAAAATCCAAGTCATGTAGCCTTTTGAATAAATCAAATCGGATGAAAAATGAACTCGAAATCACCGTGTGAAGTTGAGAGGAAATATGTATATAATTTCTGTTAATTCCAACATATATATACACATGCATGGCTGACACGTTTCTACCTCGTGGCAGTGCCTGACTGCACCACGTGGCAACTCCAAAATTGGCCATGTTTCTCCATCTCTTTCCATTAATCTTTCAATCTCTTTGTCGTCTTTTTGGGTTTGTCCGAACTCCGATTTATGCAAACGAACTATGTAACTCTATAGATTTTGACGTTCCAAATCCAATGGTCTGGTCGAAATTTCCAACGTAGTTTCCTATGATAAATTGAGGGTCCTGCTTCTTTATACGTAACTTTGGACGGAAAGCCCTCGGGGATCAAATCACATCCAAACGTCCTCGGTATCAAATGAAAGGTCGTCCTAGACCAAAATTGATGTTTTAAAGTTAATTGCGCTATCAAAATTCTCGTCTGGGGCATGGTTCCCAAGGGCATTGACTGAGTCAAGTATTAATCGATTCTGATGGCAAAATTTGCAATCCATGATGTAATTGCACCAGACATGCTCCTAGCCTAATTTGATCATTTCGGAGCTAATGAAATCATCAGAATTTCCTTCAGAGCCCATTCACTAGGACTTTACCCAAAAAATTATTTTACGGGTATAACTTCGCGGTTAACTCAAAAATCCACCTAACTCCCATATAACCCAACCAATGGCCATCCCAATAGTCCCAACAGATCACCGAGGTCACTATATGCGTGCTCAAATCCACAAAATACCTGCAAAACCATATAGTGACCGGGAGGGTCATTACACAAACAAACTATGGAATCCTATCAAATTTGATGTTCCAAATCCAATGACGTAGTCAAAATTCTCATATGAGATGGTTATTGACTAAATGTAGGCACCACTTCTTAAGGCCATATTTCCCATACTAAGGGACTCAAATGAGCTTGGAGCCTTGAAAACTGACTAAAAGGTTATTCTAGACCAAAGTTGGCATTTCGGAGCTACCTACGTCATCAAAATTTTCATCCAGGCACGATTTTCAAAAATATTGACTAAAGTCAATTATTGACTAGTTATGGAGGCTAAAATGCAAAACTGAGTACAAACTCACACCGAAGGCGTCGGTACTGAAGTAGTTTACCCATATTTTACTACAAAAACCATTTTCAAGCTGATCTTCTAACATGAAAAATTGCACAGCTTCTACATGAATGACCAGGTGATCGAGGTACTACTGTTAGCAAGTCATAAATGACTTGGGGTTGCTATTGAAAGCATCTAACCAATGAAAAAGATGCGGAAACACATAAATGACTTAGAGAGTCATTACATAAATCACAGATGCAATCCTATAGAAATTGATATTTCGGACTCAATGAAATTATCGAAAATTGAATTGGAGATCTCCTTGATTCAAAATCTGATGACCTGAACCTAAATTAACTTAACGCACTAGAATTATCAAATCGCTACTGAAATGTCAAAAAATTGTGAAGAAGCTCATTCTAGTGCAAAAATCACCTCCCAGAAAGGAACCATCAGAAATCTAATCCAAGCACCCAAACTCAAATGCTGAACAAAGACAACTAACTTTAACTCAATTTCCAACTTTGAACCTAAAATTTGCAAAACAACTCCAAATCTAATTATGATAACTCTCCTAGACCAACTTCCACATTCGAAACTGAATACTGATGGAATTTTGTTCCAAGACTCGTATCTCCAGATAACTCAAATACAAAATTAGACAACTTAAGCCTTCAAAACTCAATTCCTAAGAAAACACCTAATTGTTTTACAACATTTACAAAAACCAACTTTCAAAACCAGTCAAATATGACTCGGGGCAGCTATCAGAAGGGTTAAATAGTAATTTATGTTAAATAACAAAAATTACTTTAGGATCATTACAATATGTGTGGTCCTGGGGAACTAATAATGATCAAGTTATGGCCCAATAAAACAACCCAGAACCCAACCCATTTGATCGTTTTAGTCTCCCCGTTCATTCAATTAAATCGGACAACCCACACTTCTTCCTTTCACTATTTATTTCGCTCTCACAATTATTTTTCCTAACCCTAATTCGTTTCTATTTTCTTTTGACGCCTCCAACTTTCCTCTTTGTCTCCCTTTCATCTTGTAAACCTTAACAACCTCATCGATGTCCTGATTATTTTGTATGTGAATTTATGTTCTCTTTTCATTTCGAACCCTTTTGTCATTTTTTTTCTTCTTATAATCATTCACTATAAAATTTGTATTGAAAAAATCAAAGATCTTAGAGAACTTTTCATCACAAAGTTTTCCGAAACAAGAAAGAAGATGAAGATATCGAAATATATGGACATCGCTTTTTAAATACTAGTAAAATGAGGTATGAACATCTATTTTTTTCTTTAATGTCGATTAATTTATTTCCATATTCGTGTGATTTATTTTAATTTTTTAATTATTATTGAAAAGAAAAAGTATTGAGGAGATACAAAGGGCAGAATCAATCTCTTACCAACAAGAAAAATATTTCAGGTAGTCAACCAATTGAGCTACTAAAATTCTCCGTAATACCATATATTTAAGCCTATTCTATATTATGTATTTAATAATATTCTTACACCAATTTTTTTCTTATAGTCAAAAGTACTCTTGACCTGGCAATAACATTGAATATATTGCAACAAAAACAACTTGATCCAAATTACCTACTTTGTTGTACTTAATTTACTCAAAATTTATGTAATATTTTATCACTTATATTGTATTAAAAAAATAATATTCTCTATTTTACATTATAAATATATAGATTTTTGAAAATTTTAATTGCATTTTTAGTTCTCACAAAGCTACATATGCATTTATGATTATAAATTTAACTGATTTGGTTAAAGTATTTTATATGACATTTGTTACTATGTATTATTTTTATGATTTTATCAATATCATATTATATTATCGTTGTAGTTTTTGTTTCTTTAAATAATAATAATCCTAAATACAATTATCAATCTTTATCAAATAACTATCAAAAATTTTCTATTTTAGCTAAAATTCACATTCCACTTCAACCCCTAAGTTGATTTAATTTGTGACCCAACAAAACAAGCCAGAAACTAGCCCATTTATTTTTTAATAGAAAAAATCTCAATTTAATTGAGCAACCCACACTTCTCTCCTTCATTATTTATTTAACTTTTACAATTATTTTCTAATCCCTAATTATTCTACTTTTTCAAATGCTCCCAACTCACCTCTATCTATGTCTTTCATACAAACCTTAATAGCATTCTTCAAGTCCTAATCATTTGATATGTAAATTTGTATATTTTTCTATCACTTTCTTTTCTCTTCTTTACCCATTTACTATAAAGATTGGACTAAAACATAAAGATCTGAATGGAATTTTTTCCATAAATTGGTCGCAAAAAGGAAAGAAGATGAAGATATCACAAAATATGGATGAAATTATTCAAATATCAGTAAAATGGGGTAGCACAGTCTATTTCTTCTCCGAATATTTGATATTTGATTTTGATTTTGTATGATTTATTTTAATATCATTTTTTAATATTTAAAAGGAAACACTCAATAGGGTTATAAAATGGGAAATCAAACTCTCACCAACAAGGCAAAAATTCAAGTACTCAACCAACTTAATACTTATTCATATTATATGCTCTCATTCCCTTGTTTAGTTTTTGCAGGCATTTTGTTTAATATCAATTCTAAGAATAGTAATGTAAATTCCTAGAGTCTATTTTCTCATCCCCATCCCCATACCCCCAATAAAACTTGTAACCCTAATTTAGTTTGCCTACTTGTCATGAGCCTCAAAACCTTAGTCATGATGTTACCTACTAATCTCTCACCTTAGTCATGATGTTACCTACTAATCTCTCACTAGTTGGTAAGCTTATCCCGTAGCTTGATACCAGGGATAGCGTGCTATCACACGTGAAAGAAATATAAGGAAATCAGAAAAACAATTGAAAGGTAGGATAGAATAAACATGACAACACTTTTTGTGACTTGGTATTAGCCGGTAATTGAGCTAGTAATGCTATGTAAGAGATAGAAGAAACACAGATGCTATATATATAGAACTTTCTCTGAAATAAAAATAAAGATTAGTCTTCTCCAAAAGAATTGTAGAATGACTGCTTCGGATGCCAGAAGTTCACCAAAATATCCTTATCTCAAAATTTGCTCCATACAAGGTGCTCATCAAACAATGAGAAATCATACTATAAAATGTAGGATGTAGAAGTGTAGTATGAGTACAAAACAAATGATACACAGTAGGCATAAGTCAACTTACTTTCAAGTATAACACAAGTATAAATAACAAGTAAAAAGGGAAGGTACAAGTACAAACAACTAAGAAGGGATAACATATTATAATACACGTAAACAAAGACAAAGGAATAGACTAAATGAGAAAGAGATAGAAACAAGGGAACATACTTGAGAACGCTGGCCTAACAACCTAATCATAACAAGATTTTTCCACATAAGACAACTAAGCAAAAAGATACTAATAGAATCACTACTCTTCACTACAATAGCCTAGGGGCCAATCCAACACTACCAATCAGGGAGTACCATAGAGATAAGTCTAAGCCACGCATATAACCAACTATCAACACAGTACAAGAATTCATGAATATAATCAAACAACAACTTAACTGAACCCAATGAGCCTAAAAGATAGAACCAGCAAAAATAACCTAACTAACCTCCCATATGACTGACAGATGCAATCTGTAACTAATTATATCGGTGATAGGCGATGAACATGAATGAAGGTAATGGAATAGTTAACCAAAGTGCTATCTTTAACAATTTCCATCTGTAACAAAGCATAAACATCTACCCTAGCCCTCAGATAGCAAGGTAGGACCCATTTAGCTCCCTTTTTTTGTTTAGTGGGTCACATGGATAAAGTGGTACATAGGGGACGTGGAAAGTCTATATAGCATGCCTATGCTCGAATTAGGGCTTACATAAATACTATCCTTTAGGATGTGCTCCATCCAGGCACTGGAGCTACATATATGACCATCCTGAATGCCTCTATGTTTCCAAAAATCAATTATCAAGGTGTAAGGGTGGTATGACTCTTGTCAAAAGTTATTTTAAAGAGTAAAAGATTGAAGTCAGTTTTTATTAAAATTAATAGTGAAAGTCCAATGCAAGAGATCGTATCATGAAATACGTGAAACCAAATATCAATGAAATGCATGTCATTACTTGCATCCAAAAATAGCAGCTAAACAATCAGTTGTACAATACTAATGTTGTCCAACTCTCAGAGTGTAAAACACTAATCTGGAATATGACACGTCCTCGACCAAGGCCTCAGGCCCAACAGTTGATATCTATATATACTACAACAAGCCCCATATCCATCTCAAGTAAGATTATCCACGCGCAAGCCTATGCAACTATTATTAATTAGCATAGACTGTATACATAGTCTTAGCAGTCATTTTGTATGATTGATAGAAATTCTCGATATGATCAAGAAGATGACGGATTGTGCTTGGATCTGTCATGTTTTGAAATTCCATCAAGTAGACCTCTTGAAATCCAACAAAGCATCTTAGTTGAAAATTTGTTGAATGTTGAGGGAGTGAGTGCTCAGCTGAAAATGTGTTTTGCTGACAGTAAATTGAGCTTGATCTTAGTCTTGAACTAGATTTTATGTTCAGTTAGGCTTAAGGTCAATTGCCTTAACACAAATATAGTCTCAGGTCATAGTTAGATTCCATAAAGCCTCAAAGCTTCTTTTAAAATTTTTCATGTTTTTGTCCTATCGATCTAATTTCTTATCTACTTTCTAAGTTTCTACGATTTTCTCAAGTTCCCTTGGGTGAAAATATATTTCTACCTTCTATATTTGGCTTCAACACGATGTTAGCTGTATCTATTTCCTAATTAGTTGCTTCTCCTAAAAGCAAGAGGGTATATTTCGTAATTATATTTATTGTTGAAGTTGTAAATTTGTTTTCTTGATCATGAGTGATTCAATCCTTAGTGGTGATGTAACAAAAATCTAGTTAAGACTCGTACCTTGAGGAACTAAGGTGGTATCTTAAAAGTTTCAGAGTATGTGGCACAATGTGCAAAGCTGGACATGTTCTCTTTTAAGATTCCAGAACCACTACAGAAAGAATATGTTAAAAAGGATCGACCACCACCTACAGAAGATATAAATCGTGTTTATGATAGTATGGATTTGCCACATGTTACCATAACTATAACAAGATTGTAAATCATGTTTGCGATGCCATCAAACCCAATTTTGGGTCATGACACGGGATATGCCTTACTGTAGTGGTGGTCGATGCTTTTTAACATAATCTTTCTGTATTGGTTCTGGAATCTTAAATGAGAACATGTCTAGCTTTGCACCTTGTGCCACATACTCTAAAACTTTCTAGAAACCACCTTAGTTCCTCATAGTACTGGTCTTAACCAGATTATTGTGACATCACCACTAAGTATTGAATCACTCATGAACAAGAAAACAAATTTACAACTTCAACAATAAATATAATTATGAAATACACCGTCTTACTTTGAGAGGAAGCAATTAGTTAGGAAATAGATACAACTAACATAGTGTTGAAGCCAAATATGGAAGGTAGAAAGATATTTTCACCTAAGAGAACTTGAGTAAATCGTAGAAACTTAGAAAGTATATGAGAAATTAGATCGACAGGACAAAAAGATGAAAATCAAAGAAGCTTTGAGACTTTATGGAAACTAACTGCGACCTGAGACTGTATTTGTGGTAAGGTGATAAACCTTGAACCTAACTAAATACAAAAGCTAGTTCAACGCTAAGATCAAGCTCAACATACTGTCAGCAAAATAAATTTTTCAGCTGAGCACTTACTGCCTCAATATTCAACAATTTTTCAGCTAAGATGCTTTATTGGATTTCAAAAGGTCTGCTTGGTTGCATTTCAAAACTTGACAGATCCAAGCACAACCTACCATCTTCTTGATCATATTGAGAATTTCTATCAATCATACAAAATGAGGCACCATGTCCATATCAATCATGGAAATCTATGCATGGTCTCAGCAGCAAATAGTGCACAACCAATCAAGATGGGTTGAACATGACACGTTGCTCCAGTGAAGAGAGCCAAAGGTATTTATATTTGTTTGTGAAGTATGCAGTTTCAAATGACACCACATCACCAAAGTTAGAAGGGCGTCAAACCAAAAAACATTTCTTAATTGTTGGCATGTTGGTTCTAAATCTATACAACATAGAAAAATTTTGGGTTCTCTTCTTGTATGTGCACAAAAATTTCAAGCAAAACCAGACGCCTAGGGATCGGTATGCACTATTGCTGTCATGTTGGTACTTGAAAAGATTCTCTAGATTACTAGAGAATTGGTATGCACCATTATACTTTAAGTCAGAAGCTAACATATTATCCTATTGAACTTTTTCATCATTATCAAGTGGATCAATATTTTTGTGCTTCTGAAAGAATGCACTTGAGCTGTAAAAATTCATGGTTGTGCACTTGAATGTACTACTTTTCACTCGACGACATTCCATTCACATGCATATAAGCCTTAAAATCTATCTTAGGAATTCATATGTTGCTTCATGTGAACCAAATTCCATATATCTAAAGCCTCCACATTACTCTTTTGCATCCCAACAGATAATTCCATTGCTTATGTTGCACTACTTGTGTTCAACTTTACTCTGAATTTGCTATGAGCTAAGATTTTAGTAACCAGTTTCAGAAGGTTTACAACAAAAAGATGGACTATTCCTGCGTTGATAGCCTACAGAAGTTTTCAGAAAATTTGATTATTAATACTCCAAGTAGATTGGTTACTAAACCATCACAATTTCTAAGCACAGTGAACTTTTGTCTTTTCCACATCAGAATGGTCTTTATTCTATCCAATTTATGTGTCTTACTTTTCTTTTTAATGTGTAACAAAAACAATGTCTCTTATTGAAAAAAGAAAATTATGATTCTATATGCTACCGGACTTCCCTAAAAGGCTAAAACTACAAATATTTGCTATCAAGAGTTGAGAAAAAGCAGACCAAATATACACCAGAAGCAAAGAGCAAGAGACCAAAAAGGATTGCAATTGTAGTTGTACAATGTTGATATCCAACTCCTATGGCCTTACCATCCGTAAATTTTCTAATGAAATGTTTCTTGCTTACAGAACAGACGAAGAACGTCACCTACAGCTTCACATTACTATACAATTGTTTTCACATTTGCTTTAGCTCTGTGTATCACGGCTTAGATATAGCAAATGATACTTGTCCTTATGAAGGGAACAAACATAAATTCAGCAATAGGTCTATCCAAGATAGTAATTTCAACTTCATGAATCAATGTTGGTCAAAGAATAGTTCTTGTCTGTGAGAACAACGTTTTATCTACAGAGAACCTGGAAACTTTTTATATGCATCAAAATGCAGAGACATCAAGTTTTTAATTGTGAAACACAGACAAGAAAAGGCATATGGGAAACCCAAATCATTGGAATAAGTCAAATAGGGAAATAGACTCATATCAACCTCAAGACAAAGAAGTTATGCCAGATTGAGTTGTTTTATTGTTCAAGTTTTTTTCCATTATTACTGAATTGAAGGTTAAAGCTATGCATGAGAACTTGTAAACAATGTATGATAGAGAGAGCTTGCTTGTCATGACCCGAACCTAGGGCCTAACCATGACACGGTGAATTTGACACCCGGAGGTACCCCGTTCATATTAGAAGTATACATAAGGTAAAGTAAGAAATTCATAAGAGAGTAGCAAGCGGAATATATCAATATAAAAGTCACAGTTTCCCTTAGGGGAATCATAACATCTTTAGTCCAAAATATTACATCATAGATCTTTGCAAGGTCTAGAATATGCAACTAGCTCACCCTCAAGAGAGAATAATAAATGAAATCATAACATCTCAAAATGAAAGCATCACTAACAATATTCAAAGCACAATGAACTCTAGCCATGAAATGGAAGAATAGTCTTGTCGTTGCCTATCTCTACATGGTTAGATCATGTAACAAAAGAAGTATGCTTTAATACGTAGAATGTACTAAGTATGCAGGTATGTCATACATTAAGAAACATCATAATATAATAGCAAAATATATAATCATAGCAATAGAATAAGGACAAGATATGAATGATCAATGTGTGTTTAAAACCATGAATAGTGTACCACATGATAAAATTACCAAAATATCCTTAGATGATAGATGCTCGCATATCATGTCTTCCCAAACTCCGATGGAAAATCTGAGGCCAAAAAATGCGATCAACACAAAAAATTATGTGAGAAAAAGGTCTTGGTTGATTTTTAGAACAATCGGATCAAAAGATAATTTTTCGATGTGAAAACGCAATTCCATAAAAGTGTGTGGCATGCCCGCGATGCGGCCTTGTCGCAGACTTCCACTTTGATGTGATCTTAATATTTTCTACGAGATTAGAAAACTCGATCAGAGAATTTTTTATGAAAACTCCCAAAAGTTGACCAAGTCCGCGACGCGGACTAGGTACATTGAGGCAGACTTTTTTTCATCTTTTTTGTGAGGGGCATTCTAGACTTCTCCCAACCCCTCCTAAACTTAAAACATGATCAATATAGGTCATTTTCATCATGAAAAAGGTTTTAACACCCATTCTTAAGATTTTAACGAAGAATAGGGCTAAGGAAAAGAGAGGAAGAGCTAGGGTTCGAGAGAATTAGGGACAAGTTCTTACAAGATTGATCGTTAAAACTCCATAACAGGTATGTAAGTCTAAATTAAATCATGGAATTGTTCTTCCATGTCCCCTTGATCGAGAGAGATTGATAGATAAATGTATTTAGTCACTATGCATGTTTTCCATGAATGTTACCTTTTAAATTATCCATTCTACGTATTTTCATATGTTGATGATCATCATAAATTAGATTTTTCTTACTAAACACTTTTTCTGACTTACTGCATAAATTGTATATGTTATTTTATAAAAGATTGCATGCATGAACCTAGGAAATTGAGTCTAGAGCCTTGATATGAGAATATTGATTGTGATTGTGATGTGAGCATGATGATAGGTTGATAGAACTTGATGGTCCTATGAGTATTCATAAAAGGAGAGCACTTAGACGAGTCGGCCAAAAAGAAAGAACTCTAAAAATTGGTCTAATTCATTTTCCCCCTAATGATTGGTCTAAGCTCTTCTGAGAGATTGATTGAGAATTGAGTTGATGAGATGATTGACATGATAGGCTGGAAGGCCCGATTTTGATAGAGTTGATGAAATGATAAGAGTTTATGAAACTAATTGAGATAATTGATTGAGATGGATGGTCTTATGAGTATTACATCTTAGGGGGAGTATCGAGGATCGAAATGAGTAAGAGTAAGTCCAAATTGCACTCATAGTAAGTCCAAATTGCACTCATTAACTACATCACCAAGTGTTGGTGAGGATTGAACCACTTCATCAGATGTTCCCTCTTGATTGGGAAGTCCTTGAAGAAATAGTGGACTTGAGAGACCAGATCCCTTGTGGACCCAATTTGTTCATTACCTGGCAAGTGAGGAATGGTTGAAGCAACATCAATGGGATTATTGTACAATCAATTGCTCATAAGTGATTATTGTCGGATAAGAGAAACTCCCAGATAGGTTCCATAATAATAATACTCAGACTTGATTTTATTGTATTAGATTGGATGAGATTGGATTGGTATTGACTGGTCATTGTCTACTCTCTATTCATACTTTAGATAGACATTTGACATCCTGATTGAGTATTTTCTGAGTTGATGTCATTCCATATTATTCTACCTATATCTGTTTCATTCAGCCATTTTACATACTCGTACATTCCACATACTAACACCCATTTGGAATGCATTATTTCATGATGCAGAGGCGGGTACTAGAGATCATCAATAAGCACTCTGTTGAAGATCTATTTCACACATCAGCTGATTGGTGAGTCCTCCTTGACTTCGGAGATGCACATGATTTGTTCATCTAGATTTCTAGAGTTTGACTTAGATTAGCTTTATTTTGATTTGAGGTAGTCATGGACTTGTCATTGGAACCATTGAAAAATTGATAAAGGCTTCATAGACTAGAGTTTGATTTGTCTTGAGTTGAACATTTATCTTGGCTGGTTTCTTTCTTACTAGTCTTATTGAGTTGACTTGATTTTATATTCATTGAGACTTTTCCACTCATTTGCTATCTTTAGTCTTCGCTGATTGGTTAGTTATGTTGAATGAATGAATGTAATGAGGCCAAGTGGTTTGTTGTGGGACTAGCAGTAGTCTCTGGGTGCCGGTCACGTCCCGGGTACCCTCTCAAGGCATGAAAAATAGAAGCATCATAAAACCTTTCATAACCTTGCATACATGTGTAGGAATAAGACCATAACTGACAATAAGACCATGTGGATTATTACATGGAATCTCAGTGTTGCCTCTACAACGGAGAAAGTGCCAAGGTAGACTATACCTTACTTATGGGATCCTTTCCATTTTGGTGGGTACCTTAACATCAACCATACGAGAACCTTCCTATTTCTGTGTATATTTTTATATGTGTGGATCCACTAACATAATACCATATAGGTACATAATTATAAACCAACAGTGGCACGTAGTTATGAGACTTGAGGATTTATATAAGGACGTTTCGCGATAGTCCCCCTCACACAAGCTTAATCGGTGCTAAGTTAAATCCCACTGAATATATAATCATGCATATATATATACATAGTCATTATTATAGTTTGAATATCATACCTTTATAGATAACCTCATGAAAATATTTTATATCATAGGAATAGTCCATCTATATAACTTTGCATATAGTGTGGGTACACTCCGCATCTTATCATCATTTCATCAATATTAGGGTCTTAAGTCTCCCTCATCATCATATCATCATCATCATTAAAAGACACTTTCATACTTCAAATCATATTCATGAAAATCATAACATTGTCATATGAAATTAAGGCCATGTGCGAGTTTATTAGCAATTTGTCACCACCCGAGCCTAGGGCCTAGGTGTGACATGACGAATGGGAAATATGAAGGTATCCCAAAAAAGCCTCTTAGCATATCTTATGCACATCCTTGGTTGCAAAAAGTAAACAAGCATCAACAAGCAATTTCTAAAGGATATCATGACTTTGGACTCACACTATGGGGATAGATAAGGGAAAGGGATTTACATGATCCAATCATACGCAAAGTACTAAGAGGAGGGTAAGTATGACTCAAACTATGGGGAAGTAGGGACTTAGGAAGATCCACTCCATTTGATCAACATCAACAACATCAAATAACATCATATAGGAGATAGGGACTAAAGGATAAACCTCCATAAAAGCTCAACATCTCATAATAGGTACATAACATAGGTATCCAACAACACCTCTAAAACATGAGCGGGATAAGGGCCAAGACATATACCGAGCTCACCCTCAATGTACAAAGTAAAATGAAAGTTTCTTAACATAAGCAAGTATGGAAATGGATCTTGCCCTTGAACTAGAGGACTCACCACAAGCTATGATCTTCACAAACCAAACTAGCCACGAGGAGGTGGATGAGGAAGTTCTCAGGTTCCTATATGGTTAGATCATATATATAAAAAGTATGCTTTAGTACTTTGAATGTACTGGTATGTAGGATATAATGCAACAAAATATAATAAGCTTCATAAACAAGATTCATAATAATATATAATAGAACATAACCTTAATATGACATGCATGAGAATGCTTTAATGATAACTTGCATGAAATATAAAACATAACTTCTTGTCATCATACTTATGTGGGAGAAGACCATAAAAGACATATAAGACCATGAAAGCTACTAAATCAAATCCAATTAACTCCTTCTATTGGAAAAATTGAATCTACTTGCGAAGGTAGAACTCCATAAACTTCTCATATGCATCTTTAATGAATAATATGGCTTATATGGATCCATTAACCTAGCCTACAAGCGCTCCCTATGATAACCCATACTTAATGAGACAAAGGGTACTTTTAGGGTTCCCTTATAAAACCCCATCACAATGCCCCATTCAGTGCTAAGCCATTTCTATAAAATACATTTGAAAAGTTATGCATAATCATACTTATTCGTAAACTTAGAAGCATAACCTCATAATCATCTCATACAAAGAGTAGCTCATCTTAACTTGAGATCCAACATGTGGGACTTGATCTATCTTATGGTGGGACTTGTCCTTTCACCATCTTTAACTTTAACTTGAGGAATTCAAACCATCTTAACTTTTAACTTTCATAAACTTTCATAACTTGTAATCGAACCCTTATCTTTGGAGATGGTACTCCCCTAGAAAACTCGATCTGATGATTGGGTTGGTTCATGCATGTAAACTTTAAATCATGTAACTCAAGAGGACTATGCATCAATTCAATGAAAATCATCAACTTAAATCATTCTTAAATAACCCACCACAATCCTACATATTATCTTTTTAAATTGGATATAGAAACATGTAATTCATCTCATAAAATCATCAATTTTGTAATAACTCATAGTATCATGATTTTCACAGCTTTCAATCTCATAAAATAGGTCATAATAGGAAACCCTTGAAATCAAGTCATCAAATTCCATGCAATAGATGAAGATTCTCAACATAACTCAGGCTTACGAGGAGAAATAAAAAGAACCCATAAGAAATCAACCTTCAAACTTGAAGGATTTAGTAAATTAGGCTTTAGGACTCCATTGGTGGAAGAACCCATCGATGAAGAAATCCACATATCTTTACACCTTGAAACTTGAAGAGGCTTGAGAAACCTTTTGGAAGCTTTGTCATACATGGAGGAAACTTGATCTCCAAGAAATTGGAAGAACCTGATGGAGGATTTTTTGAGAGAATTCTGGGAGGATTTGAGAGCATTTAAAGAGAGATTTAGGTCTAAAATAGGAGAATTTTCAAGTATTTACGTATATATATGTGTTGGGTTAAGTCCCAACTGTCATCACTTAATTTAGAAGAAGTTCAGAAAAGTTTACACACTGCATGAGCACAGGCACATTGCACCCCTAGTCTCCTACTGTGCAATTTTTTGCGTACTTCAATTTTTTTCCCTATTTTGGACTACAAATGGATTTAGACTACTTTTGTACTATGGGGTAACAAGTGGGCGATTGGGACTTGTCATGCACTCTTTTGATATACGTAATTTCATGCAAAAAAATATTTTTCATGACGGGTGACTTAAAAATCAAATGTGACCCTTTTCCAACACAATTTTACTTCCTGAAAAAGAATACGAAGTTAAATTTGCGAAATAACGCACATATTTTAAGATATTCAAAAAATATATCATAAGGACTTTTAGGGTCACTTTGGGAGGTGTTACAATCTCTCCCCTTTAAAAACATTCATTCCCGATGTTATGAAACTATGCTTAAGAGGAATGAAAACATATTTTTCAGCCCCAACATAAATGCTTCAATGCAACTCAAACATCATTTTCTTGGAAACCTCGAACTTATGCAACATGATGCCATTAAAACATGATACCATGAGTACGAATGCGTGAAATGTCACGTTCCAGGAAGGTACCTTTGGCGTGGCCAACACCTAGAGACTATTAATAGTCGCCAAGCAAACCACTTAGCCTTATCACATTCGTTCAATCAAATAATTCTACGGAAAAACGGAAATAATAGTAAGTAAATGGGCACATCTTATCTATGGTCTCATGATGATATAGATAATAATAAAGTCTAATAGAAATAAACTAGCTCACATTCTCAAACATCAAGGTTCCACCATCGTCTATGAAACCTCTATCACTAATCATGTAGTGCCAATGACAGACCCATGGCTACCCAAATCAAAATAAAAGAATAGTCCAAAATTTAATCTAAAGAAAGATGAAATAATAATAGGGGATCTTCCGGAATAAGGAAGGCTAAATAATTAGCTGCGAATCTCGAATTTTCAACGGAGCGCCTGTTGACGATCTCTAGTACCTGCCTCTGTATCATAAAACGATACAGTCCAAAAGGGACATCAGTAGGTGGAATGTACAGGTATGTAAAATAGCTAAGTGAAACAAAAACAGGTGGAATAATATGGAAACAACATCAACTCAAAGTAATCCTCAAATAATATCAAATCGTCAAATGTCAATCTATGTAAGAATAAACAGTAGACAAGTGACCCATCAACCAATCAACCTCATCAATCAAATCAAACTCATATCAAAGGAGCTCTCCTCCTCTCATCTCATCTCATCTCGACTCAAAGTACTCAAGGTAGGAAATTTATGGGAGTTTCTCTATCCGGCAACAATCACTTATGAGCCAGTAAATGTATAACAATCATGCTGATGTTGCCATAGCCATTCCAAACATACCAGGTAGGGAATGAATCGAAACCATATTAGCTCACCCAATATGGAGACAGTCGTCAATAAGTCTGTTATTGTTTCAGGGACTTCTAATCAAGAGAGAAGCACAATATATGTGATGGTTCTAAGCCTCACCTACGTTTGGCGACGTAGTTTGACGAGTTCAAGTCAGACTAACTCTCACTCTTTCTGTGCTCGATACTCCTCCCATGACTCAATGTTCATAAAACCATTAATCCAATCAAACCAATCAACTCATAGATACATTGGCCCTCTCATCAATCAACGTCTCATAGGGTTTTTAGCCCTATCATCAATCAACATCTCATAGGGACTTTAGCCCTCTCATCAATCAACATCTTGTAGGGACTTTAGCCCTCTCATTAATTAATCTTAATCGAAGACTCAAGATTTAGAACAATCATTAGGAAACAATCGAATAGACACATCGGTAGACTTCATTTATAGAGATTCATAGGACAATCAAATTCTATCAACTCATCATTCTCTTATCACAATCAACAATCTCAACTCAAGGTTCTAGACTCAATTCGCAAGTTCATTATGCATGCTTTCCAAATTAATCATGTAGGGTTATGCAAATTCCAATGAAAATGGTCAATTCAAGGAAAAAAATAGTATGATGATCATCAACATAGAAAACATGTAATTTCAAGTAAAATTTTAAGAAAAACCATCAAATGTTCATGTATGTAGACTCTTGAACCATCAACTCATCTATGACCATCTAAGGGGCACATGAGAGAACAATCTCATGCTTTTATTTTAGCCTTACATACCTGGGATGAAGCTATCAATCAAGCACGTTAAGGATTTCTTCTCGAACCTCTCAAACTCAAGCTCTTTCCTCTTTCCTCAAGCCCTAGCCTTGTTAGAATGTTGGAATAGGACTTAGAATGGGTTTTTAGACCCTTTTTACATCAAAACGACCTTAATAGATCATGTACGGAGTTTAGGAGGGATTAGGAATTGACTGGAATGTCCCTCGACATAATTTAGAAATTTTTAACTCCGAGAAGACCCAGTTCGTGACGCGGACTGGTCGTGCACATTGTATCTTTAGAAAAACATTTCTGAACGAGTTTTCTCAATCTCGTCGAACATTTCTAGAAACATATAAGTGTTGTTCCGCAATAGAGGCGTGACGCGCTCCTGTCGCGCACCAACACAGTTTTGCGCTTCGAATCGAAAAATTATCTTTTAATCGGGTCGCTCTAAAAATCGACTGAGACCATTTTCCCAATCAATTTTTCGTGTAGATCACAAATCTGGCCTTGGATTTCCCATACGAGCATTGGAAGATATTACGCGCATACCCTCCCTCTAGGGGTATTTTGGTAATTTTATCAGGCATTACGTCATCTCCCCCTTGGGATTATTCATCCTCGAATGATGAGTAAGGGTGGATATCTGGGCACGAATAGACTCAAGACTCATCTCAACACCCAACTCAATTAATCAAACTCTCGAATTAAGAATAGAAAGTCATATCAATAATAGATCAATCAATTTAGTGAAGGGTAAGGAATTTACCTTCAACACTCTCATCATTTGGCATGAATACGTGTGGATATTTGGCCTTCATCTCTTCGTCAGCTTCCCATGTGGCTTCCTCAATGAATTGATTCCTCCATAGGACTTTGACTGAGGCTATCTCTTTGTTCCTCAACTTACGAATCTGATGATCAAGGATTTGAACCGGAACCTCTTCGTAAGATAGGTTATCTTTCACACCAATGCTATTAATAGGGATCATCAAGGCAGGATCTCCCAAGCATTTCTTCAATATCGGCACATGGAATACCGGATGTACTACCTCTAACTCGGAAGGCAACTCTAACTCATAAGCAACCTTCCCAATCCTCTTTATAATATGATATGGTCCCACATAGCGTGGACTCAACTTCCCTTTTTTCCCAAATCTTAGGACACCCTTCATAGGTGACACTTTCAAATACACCCAATCATCTAACTCAAACTCCAAGTCTCTTCTCCTGACATTAGTGTATGATTTTTGGCGATTCTGGGTAGTCTTTAACCTCTCTCTAATAACCTTGACCTTCTCTATCGATTGGTCGACAAGATCAGGATGAATCAACTCCACTTCTCAAACCTCAAACCACCCAATTGGTGATCTACATCTCCTCCCATACAAGGCTTCGTAGGGAGCCATTTGAATGCTTGCATTATAACTATTGTTATATGAAAATTCAATCAATGGTAGGTGATCATCCCAATTCCCCTTGAAATTAAGAACATAAACTCTCAACATATCCTCTAATGTTTGAATTGTACGCTCTTCCTGACCATCTAACTGTGGACGAAAGGTTGTGCTCAGGGTCACCTTAGTACCCAATCCTTTTTGGAATGATCTCCAAAATTAGGAGGTAAATTGAGCTCCTCTGTCCGAGATGATGGACAAGGGAACCCCATGTAACCTTACAATCTCCTAGATGTACAACTTGACGTACTCCTCTGTGGTGTTTGTTGTCTTAACTGCCAAGAAGTAAGTTAATTTAGTCATCCTATCCACAATCACCCATATCGAATTATGTTGCTTTCGAGACCTTGGTAGACTAGTAATAAAGTCTATATTAATCATCTCCCACTTCTATTCCGGAATCTCAAAGTTATGTGCCAATCCACATGGACTTTAATGTTCAACTTTCACTTGCTGGCAATTCAGGCACTTCGAAATGAACTCAGCAATATCCCTCTTCATTCCACTCCACCAATAGACTTCTCTCAAGTTGTGGTACATCTTGGTAGAGCAAGGATGAATGGAATATCTAGTGTTATCGGTTTCTGCCATGTTTCTATCCTAAATGCTATCAACATTCGGAACACACAATCTGCTTTGGTACCTCAACACTCTATCTCCCCCCTTTGGAGAAAACCATCACTTTCTGTTTGTAGACAGCCTCCTTTAGTTGGAGTATGACAGGGTCTTGGTCTTGCTTTTCTTTCACCTCTACCACTAAGGATGAAGTATACCAGTTCTGAACATTAACCCCTCCTTCATTATTCTCCTCAAGTTGAACTCCCAACCGAGCCAATCGATGCACTTCCTTAGATAACTCCTTCTTTCCTTCCTCTACATGGGTTGTGTTACCCATTGACAACCTGCTAAGAGCATCGGCAACAACAATAGCCTTACCTGGGTGGTAAAGGATACCCATGTCATAATACTTGAGCAACTCTAACCATCTCCTCTGTCGCGGTTGAGTTCTTTCTGACTGAAAACATACTACAAGCTCTTGTGGTTGGTGAACACATCCATATGCACTCCATACAACAAATGGCGCCATATTTTAAGTGCAAACACCACTGCTGCCAACTTGAGATCATGGGTTGGATAGTTCCTCTCATAAACCTTGAGTTGTCTGGAAGCATAGGCTACCACCTTCCCTCTCTGCATCAGCACACATCCCAATCCAATTATTGAAGCATCGCAGTAAATTATAAAGTCCTCCGTCCCATCAGATAAAGTTAGGACTGGTGCAGTAGTCAACCTCGCTTTTAACTCTGGGAAATTCTTCTCACATTCCTCGGACCACTGAAACTTGACCTTTTTCTGGGTCAATTTAGTCAATGGTGCGGATAGGGAAGAAATTCCCTTCACAAATCTGAGGTAGTAGCCTGCCAACCCCAAGAAACTTCTAATGTCAGTCGGAATGGTCGGTCGGGGCCAGTTCTTTACGGCTTCAATATTTTGGTCATCCACTCGAATACCATCACCGGAAACAACATGGCCTAGAAAAGCCATTGACTTAAGCCAGAACTCACACTTTAAAAAATTTGCATATAACTCATGGTCCTTAAGAATTTGGAGGACAACTCTGAGAAGATTAGCATGCTACTCCTCACTTCTCGAATATACCAAAATGTCATCGATGAACACAATCACAAACATATCCAGATATTGTCTGAACACTCTATTCATCAAGTCCATAAAGGTTGTAGGTGTGTTCGTTAACCCAAAGGACATGACCAAGAACTCAAAATGGCCATATCTAGTCCTAAAGTTTGTCTTTGGAATACCACATTCCCTCACCTTCAACTGGTGGTAGCCAGATCTAAGGTCTATCTTGGAGAAACAAGAGGGGCCCCGAAGTTGGTCCAACAAATCATCTATCCTTAAGAGAGGATATTTATTCTTTATCGTGACCTTGTTTAGTTGCCTATAGTCGATACATATTTTGAGGGATCCATCTTTCTTTCGCACGAATAGGACAGGAGCACCCCCAAGGTGAAACACTGGCCTAATGAAGCCCTTCTCTAGCAAATCTTTCAGTTGCTCTTTCAACTCGGGGGGGAAAGGGGGGTCATCCTATAAGGTGGAATCGAAATAGGCTTTGTATCAAGAAGAACATCAATCCCAAAGTCAATCTCCCTATCAGGAGGGACTCCAGGCAAATCATCAGGAAATACTTCCAAAAACTCATTAACAATCGGGACTGACTCAAAGAGTTGGGATTTGACATCATTAGATTTAACTCGTATGAGGTGATAGATACAACCTTTAGAAATCAACTTTCTAGCTCTAAGATATGAGATAAACTTACCTCTAGGTGCAACAGAATCACCCTTCCACTTTAGAACTGGATCATTCAAAAATTGAAACTTAATGGTTCGGGACCAATAGTCAATAGAGGCATAACAGGCGTGAAGCCAGAATCCATGCCAAGAATCATATGAAAATCAACCATCTCCAACTCAACCAAATCAACAAGAGTATACCTATGATGGATGGACACTGCACTAGCTCTATAGATTCTCTCAGCTCCAATAGACTCACCCATTGGAATACAAATATCAAAGGGTTCAAGAAGACTCTCAGGAGTTCTATCAAATCTACTGGCCACATAAGGAGATATAAACGACAATGTGGCACTCGGATCCATCAAAACATAACAATCAAATGTAAAGACTCGAATCATACCTGTCACAACATCTACGGAGTTCTCCTGATCTTAGTAACTACCCATGGCGTACAAGCGGTTTGTTGATCCGCTTGCGCCTGGCGTAGTGGCCCTCTGGTTTCCTCTAATTGGCAGGGCGGGTGTAGAAGATTGATCCCAGTCAGCCCACCTTGGATAATCTTTCTGGTAGTGACCCGCTTGGCCACATTTATAGCACACGTCATTCCTGTCACGACATCTCCCTAAGTGCACTTTGCCACACTTATCACATGGTAGCTTACCCTGCGAACCATGAGCCACACTAGCTTGCAACTGAGGTTCATGACTTCCCACATTCTGAGATCTCTGATCATACCTGCCTCTAGACAGAGGTGCACTAGCAGATGATGGTGCTAGAAACCAGTTGCCATTACCTTTCCTCCCAACCTCATGGTTGGATGTCTTCACTTTCTTACGCTTGAATTCTTCCCTGCCATGATGTCTCTCCTCATCGGCTTGTTGCACAAATGTCATCAGTCGCCCTATGTCCATATCACTCATAAGCATGGCTCCTCTCCCGTCTCTATTGGGTCCTCTATTCAACCCATCAACATACATTCCCATCCTTCCCCTCATATCAGCAACCATGTCTGGAGCATAGCGAGATAATTGTGTGAACTTCAAACCATACTCTTGCACAGTCATGGAGCCCTGTTTCAGATTTGAGGAACTCTCTCACCTTAGCTTCTCTTTTCTCTCTTGGGAAGAAGCATCCCAAGAAGGCTTCCTCGAACACTGCCCAAGTCACACATGGAGCATCATCCCTTCTACCTTTTTTCCATTGGTCGAACCACATTCTGGAGACACCCTTGAGTTAGTAAGCAGCCAATTCAATCCTATCAGCATCAGCCACGTGCATCACTTGAAACACCTTTGCAAGCTCCTCTACATAGTTCTCAGGATCTTCAGTGGATGCAGACCCCATGAACTCAGGCGGATTCATTCTTAGAAATTCTCAGACTCTGGAGGTGTCATGAATGTCCTATCGTCCTGCTCCTTGTCTCACAACAGAAGCTGCGACAACCTAGGCTAGAGCTTGGATAGCCCGGCGTAGCTCAGCATTGGAGACCTCATCTTGAGAGGGGTTCTCAACAGGGACAGCTTGGCTTACAGGCTCCTCGTGTACTTGAGACTCAGATAGGTTAGCATCTTGTCTGGCAGGACGTCCCCTACCTCTAACAGCTTTTCTGGGAGGCATGATATCAGTTATGCACGAGTAGAGTAGGAATAAGAAGAGAGCTTTCATAGAGCTTAACTCTATCGCACAAATTAGAATAAGAAAAAGGTGTAACAATTCTTAATGTCCTATAGTCTCCTGCTTATGAAATGTGGTCGACAACATACCCATAAATAAGACTCTATTAGACACGGCTTCATAGACTCCCTAAGACACTTGAACTCTGTGCTCTGATACCAAGTTTGTCACGCCCCGGGAGGGTACCCTTGGCGTGGCTGGCACCTAGAGACTTTTGTTAATCCCTAATCGAACCACTTAGCCTCATCACATTTGTTCAATAAAATAACTCTAAGGAACAACGAAAATAATAGTAAGTAAATGGGCACATCTCATCTATAGTCTCATGATGATATAGATAATAATAATAAAGGCTAGTAGAAATAAACTAGCTCACATTCTCGAACATCAATGTTCCACCATCGTCTATGAAGCCTCTATCACTAATCATGTGGTGCAAATGACAGACCCATGGCTACCCAAATTAAAATTAAAGAATAGTCCAAAATCTAACTCTAAAGCAAGATGAAATAATAATAAGGGATCCTCTAGAATAGGGGAGGCTCAACAATTATCTGCGGATCTCGAATCTTCAATGGAGCTCTTGTTGCCGATCTCTAGTACCTACCTCTGCATCATAAAACAATGCAGTACAACAGAGACATCAGTATGTGGAATGTACTAGTATGTAAAATAGCTGAGTGAAACAGAAACAGGTGCAATAATCTGGAAACAAAATCAACTCAAAGTAATCATCAAAAAACATCGAATCATCAAATGTCTATCTATGCAAGAATAAAGAGTAAACAAGTGACCCGTCAACCAATCAACCTCATCAATCAAATCAAACTCATCTCAAAGGAGGTCTCCTCCTCTCATCTCATCTCATCTCGACTCAGAGTACTCAAGGTAGGAAATTTATGGGACTTTCTCTTATCGACAACAATCACTTATGATCCAATGAATGTACAACAATCATGTTGTTGTTGCCACAACCATTCCAAACTTTCCAGGTAGGGAATGAATCGAAACCATATTAGCTCACCCAATATAGAGTCATTCGTCAATAAGTCTGCTATTGATTCAGGGACTTCTAATCAAGAGGGAACCACAATATATGTAATGGTTCTAAGCCTCACCTACATTTAGCGATGTAGTTTTACGAGTTCAAGTCAGACTAACTCTCACTCTTTCGGTGCTAGATACTCCTCCTATGAGTCAATGTTCATAAAACCATCAATCCAATCAAACTAATCAACTCATAGGGACATTAGCCCTATCATCAATCAACGTCTCATAGGGGTTTTAGCCCTCTCATCAATCAACATCTCATAGGGACTTTAGCCATCTCATCAATCAACATCTCATAGGGACTTGGGCCCTCTCATCAATCAATCTTAATCAAAGACTCAAGATTTAGAACAATCATTAGGAAACAATCGAATAGACACATCGGTAGAGTTCATTTATAGAGAATCAAATTCTATCAACTCATCATTCTCTCATCACAATCAATAATCTCAACTCAAGGCTCTAGACTCAATTCGCAAGTTCATTATGCATGCTTTCCAAATTAATCATGTAGGGTTATATAAATTCTCATGAAAATGGTTAATTCAAGGAAAACAAATAGTATGATGATCATCAAAAAAGAAAACATGTAATTTCAAGTAAAATTTTAAGAAAAACCATCAAGTGTTCATATATGTAGACTCTTGAACCATCAAATCATCTATGACCATCTAAGGGTCACATGAGAGAACAATCTCATGTTTTTAGTTTAGCCTTACATACCTGGGATGAAGCTATCAATCAAGCATGTCAAGGATTTCTTCTCGAACCTCTCAAACTCAAGCTCTTCCCCCTTTCCCCAAGCCCTAGCCTTGTTAGAATGTTGGAATAGGACTTAGAATGGAGGTTTTAGACCTTTTTTACGTCAAAGCGACCTTATTAGATCGTGTATGGAGTTTAGGAGGGGTTGCGAATTGAACAGAATGCCCCTTAAAATAATTTGGAAATTTTTAACTTGGAGAAGACCCAGTCCGCGATGCGGACTGTTCGCGCACAGTCTATTTTTAGGAAAATGTTTTTTAACGTGTTTTCTCAATCCCGTCAAAAATTTCTAGAAAAATATAAGTGCTGGTCTGCGATGAAGGCGTGACGTGCTCCTGTCGCATACCAACATTGTTTTGCGCTTCGGATCGAAAAATTATCTTTTGATCAGGTCGCTCTAAAAATTGACCGAGACCATTTTCCCACTCAATATTTTGTGCTGATCACAAATCCGGCCTCGGATTTGCCATACGAGTATTGGAAGATACATTACACGCATACCCTCCCTCTAGGGTATTTTGGTAATTTTACTTGGCATTACATGCAACTTGACTCTAAGGGATGAAACTCATAACTTGATATCCTAAACATGATTATCTTATTACCTTAGGTTTGTAGAAAAGATAAGGATATCATTTCATCATATCCACTTCTACTTCCCAAGTCGCACTTTCTACTTGTTGGTTCCTCCAAAAGTTCTTAACAGATGCTACATCTTTATTCCTCAATTTCTTTACTTGCCTATCTAATATCTCCACCGGAACTTCTTCATATGTCAAATTCTCCTTAACACTCACATCCTCTAATGAGAATATAGAACTTGGGTCTCTCATGAACTTTCTCAACATTGACACATGGAATACCGGATGAATTGTATTCATCTCCAATGACAACTCCAACTCATATGCCACCTCACCAACCCTTCTCACAACTTTATAGAGCCTTACATACCAAGGGCTCAACTCTCCTTTCTTAGCAAATCGGACCACACCCTTCATAGGTAACACTTTCAAGTAAATCCAATCACTAACATTAAACTCAAGATCCCTTCTTCTCACACCGGAGTAGGACTTTTGTCGACTTTGGGCGGTCTTCAACCTTTTTCTTATGAGCCTCATCTTTTTCATGGAATCCATAACCAAGTTTGGTCCAGTCGAGGGAATTTCTCCAACTTCAAACTATACTACCGATGACCTACATCGTCTACCATAAGAGCTTCAAATGGCGTCATCTCAATACTTGAATGGTAACTATTGTTGTAGGAAAACTCGATGAGAGGTAGATGATCATCCCAATTTCATTTAAATTCTAAGGCACAAGCCCTCAATGTGTCTTCCAATGTTTGAATTATTCTCTCTGCTTTCCCATTAGTTTGAAGGTGGAATGTGGTGCTAAACTTCACCTTAGTACTAAGACCTCTTTGGAATAACTTCCAAATGTGTGAGGTGAATTGAGTTTCACAATCCAAAATGATGGACAATGGAATCCCAAGGAACCTCACTAACTCCCAGATATATAACTTAGCATAATCTTCAGAACTAAATATTGTATTAAACAGTAAGAAATGAGAGACTTTGTCATTCCATCCACTATCACCCATAAAGAATCTAAGTGTTTCTTGGTCTTAGGAAATCCAACTACAAAATCCATATTAATCTCTTGCCATTTGCAAATAGGAATCTCAATATTTTGGGTCAAACAACCCAGTCTTTGGTGTTCCACCTTCACTTGTTCACAATCGGAGCATTTGGTCACAAATCTAGCAATGTTCTTATTCATTTAGTTCCACCAATATACTTACCTCAAATCTCTATACATCATAGTTGAGCCGGGGTGAATGGAATCGGAAGAATTGTGAGCCCCTTACAGTATTAAATTTCTCAACCCACCAACATTCGACACACATAATCTCCCTTTGTAACGAAGCACCCCATCTCCCCCTTGTGAGAAGACCTCTATCTTCCCTTCCTTCACCAAGGCCTTCAATTCAACCAAGGCGGGATCAACATCTTGTTTAAGCTTGACATCCTTAATCAATGATGATTCAGAGCTATTTACCACCATGACACCACCACTCTCAGCATCACTCATCCTTATCCCAAATCTAGCCAACCTATGAACTTTCTTTGCCAATTTCCTCTTTCCATCATTTTCAAGGTGAGACACACTTCCCATGGACATTCTACTATGTTCACCAGCTACTACATTAGCCTTACCCAGGTGATACTTCATACTCATGTCATAATCTTTAAGAAGTTCAAACTATCTCCTTTGCCTTAAATTGAGATCTCTTTGTGTAAATGCATGTCAGAGACTCTTGTGGTTGGTGAACAAATCAACATAGGCCCCATATAAATAATGATGCCAAAGTTTCAATGCAAACACCATGGTTGCAATTTAGGATCATGTGTTGGATGTTTCTTCTCATGTATCTTTAGTTTTCTTGAAGCATAGGCAATCACCTTACCGTTTTGCATGAACACGCAACCCAAGCCTAATATTGAGGTATCACAATAAACAACAAACCCATTGGTTCCTTCTCGCAAAGTCAAGATTGTAGCCAAAGACAATCGATCCTTTGAGTATCCTCTAGAAGCACAGGAGGACACACTAAATTGGCTTACTCTAATAGATCTTTAATGATGCGCTTGTTAATGACCTTTGGTACTTGTCTCTGCATCATTGAACAATAGAGTAGACATGAGTACATTGAATGTACAAGTATGTAAAATGGTTAAATGAAACATGCATCAAGGTAGAATACTATCAACTCAGATAACTCAAATCAAGAGACAAGAAACTTAATTGGGATGTCAAATGTCCATCCAAAACAAAATAAAGAGTAGACAACGACCTGTCAACACATTCCATACCAAGAATAAAGAGTAGACAATGACCTGTCAACACAATCCAAACCAACCCAATCCAATCAGAGCACTATCAGAATAGATACTATCTAGGGGTTTCTCTTATCTGACAACAATCACTTATGAGCCAGTAATTGTATAACAATTTGTCACGCCCCAAAGAGAGGGGAGGCGTGACCGGCACCCGATACCGTTATTGGTCGGGCAAGCCACTAAATATGCTAGTGAACTAACTAGGGACCAAAAGAAAATCGGGCAGCATAACGTCTGAAAGACTAAGCCTGGAAATTTTAGGTCATGACCTAGTCAACAGTAAATCATGTACATCAAGATAAGTAAACCCAAACGATAAAGTATTAGCTAGCCGACGAGGCTGCCAACACAGGGGTACAGGCACACACCATATATACATTCCAATCTTATGACTGGAGACTGAAAGACACAAAAAGACCAACCCATAATAACATGTCCACAATAGCCTCTATGAGAATCACTAACACTGTCGAGATAGGGGCCTGGTATACCCAACTGTATAACAAAAGTAAACATCTTGTGAAAGCTCCAGGAAGAGGTGGAGCTTACCAACTCATAGTTGAATTGGGCTCCTAGTGGAGGGGTAAATCAGAACCCTACTTGAACCTGCACGCACGAAATAAAATCCAGCATCCCCAAGTAAAGGGACGTCAGTACGAATAAACATGTATTGGTATGTAAGGCAGGAAGTAAAATCATAGATAACTGTAGTAAAAAAATTAATAGAAATACCACCCGTAACCAAGACTCAAGTAGCCTTAATGGACAATAAGCCACCTCCTAGTGATAAAAAAATGCATGGTATGCTCGAGTATCGCATGTCATGAATACATATATATAGATGCAAATGCATGACATACCCAACCAAATGCCAGCACTGGTGGTCATTTCCGGTAGCTAACCGACATCATATCTGCAAACCTGTGGCCATTTGTACCATATACATATATATAGTTGGGCAAATAGGCTCCATACCTTTGATTATAGCTCGAAGTCCATGCATAACGTGCAATGTATGATATGAATGTTGAATGCACATAGTAAGCCATAGCAAGAACTTAGCCAATCTTGGCTCATTGGTACACTTATTCTCATAGCATCATAGTCATTGCCATTTAGCCAATCTTGGCTCATTGGTACACTTATTCTCATAACATCATAATCGTTGTCGTAGCGTATACATATGGCTCGTGGGATCATACATGTCCTTTTTAACAAGTTTGGGAACTCAACCCAACATTTAGAGTGAAGCCTTAACTTTGAAAATGCTCATAAAGGTACTTTACATAATGATTATATTTGGTCCTATGTCAATTAGTAAAAGAATGTATTTAAACAGGATCAAGTGCCTTAGTAGTTTAGATAGGAGCATTTCACTTGAGAATATTGGAAACCAACGCGTTACTTGTTAAATTCATCGATTATATTTTTGTATGGAAGAAGGACTGATTTTGAATACTACATTCCCTTTGCATTCTACATTTATTTTAATGGCACTACACCAAGAAGAGAAACGCCTCGAACATATGAATAGGTAGCCGGGAAACGGGCAAAATGATATATAGAAATTGAATGTCCAGTTTAAGCGAATGAATGGAATTTCAACCTAATACCATCGTGAATATAACTCAGCTGCAATCCCAATGCCTTTCACAGAAGGTCTTTCTAGTAACAAAATAGTAAGATATCACATTTGACGTTTTGGGAAACTTCTCGGATTTCGTGCTAAAAGGAGGGACGGAGCTTAGCCTTGACATACCTCTCCAACGAACGTCCAATTGCCAAAAGTTCCTTCACGAAAGTTGTTCCTTACGTCCTATGCTTCACAACAACTATATATACGCAGTTAAAGAGACCTATAAACAGTTAAAAATTCAGCATTAATGACTAGATTCAGCAAGGATCATTTACGCGAGGAAATATCCGTAAAACTTGGTAAAAATGACTATAAAAGAGCTCCAAAATTATTACCTAAACACACCAGCTGCAAACCAACAATACCAGTAAGAACATCACTTTTTTACAGCCCAAAAACAGCTCCAAACACAGCTAATACGAGGGAAAAACAATTGCAAAGTGTAAGGCACGCATTTCTAGGCACGGGGACGAATTTTAACGGTAAAAACGCGAAAACCTTACCTAAATCACTTAGGGAACCTTTGGGAGCTTTCTCTTCAGTTTCAAACTGGTTTGGGATGAAAATGGCTCATTTTTTAGCTTTAAAGTGTCAAAATAGCCGACATTAAGTTGGGTCAACCAAACTGGTTTTCAGCTTGGATAGTCTCGGTAAAACGGTCATAACACTTTATTATGAGGTCGGTTTGATGAGCGGTTTTGTGCATTGCAAACTAGACTCATAGATCTTCAATTTGATAGGTCATGGACCTTCTAACCCTTTATAGTTTAGGAGATTATGACCTGATACATTTGTCCCAAATTTAAGAAGGATTTCGTAAAGAAACTTACAGTAACTTTGGCCAACTTTTATCTTTCAACTTTCTTGATTCTAAAACTTAATGTATGACCTTTGTGCTATTAAAATAGCTTAAAAATCCATTATTACCAAATTATACACTTCTAGTCCCATCCTAAAAGTGAAACCTAATTTAAACCTTCCGAAAAGGGCGAGGTGCCACTCGGGTCATTTCTTTAATCCCGAACGTGCATTTAGGGTATTTCCTTTGGCTTAAAAATTTAGGTCCTTGATATTACCACTTATTTGCAGCCTTATTATCTTTAGGGGCTAGAAAAAATCACATATGCCTTATATGATGCCACACCATTTATATAATGGAAGACGAAAAATGCGGGGTCTCACAGTCTCCCCCCTTAAGAACATTCGTCCGCGAATGTGTGAAGAGAACCCCTTGGTTGAATCACCATCTACTAAAATGTTTTTTTTTTGGATACATCTATTATCCTTGCAAACTATAAATCAACTTCCAAAAGCTCTAATTATTAAGCTTTGTATAGCTATCCCGCGACAAAACATACAAGTTACACCTCCACATTTTTTAAAACTTAAGTTACTAAAGAAAAGATAATTGCCAGTTTTGGGACACCACCCACCTTAGGTTATAAATAGCTGGGGTGATTCCTCATCATTTCTTCTTTGGCTTCCCAAGTTATTTCCTTAATATTTTTGTCCTTCCACAATACTGTCACGAAGGCCACTTTTCATGTCGAAGCTTTCTTATTTGTCGATCTAAAACAGTCACTGGTATCTCATCATAAGTTAAGTCTTCAGTAATGGAGGTGTCCTTAGTGCGAGTAATACACGAAGGATCTCAAATGTACTTCCGCAACATAGATACATGAGACATTGGATGGACTACTCTCAATTCTAAAGGGAAATTGAGCTCGTATGTTACCTTGCTAATTTCTCTAATAATCTTACACGATCCAACATATCTAGGACTGAGCTTTCATGTCTTTTCAAACCGCATGATTCCCTTCATAGTGATACCTTTAAGAAGACCTAATCTTCTACATCAAACTCTAAGTCTCGTCGTCGAACATCTGCATAAGACCTCTGTTAATCCTGGGCCATTTGCAATCGATCTCTAATAAGTTTCACTTTGTCCATTGCTTGCGGAACTAGATTAGGCCTAGCAATTTTGCCTCCACAACCTCAAACCAACCGATCGGCGGCCTACATCTTCGCCCATATAGTGCTTCATAGGGCATCATTTGAATACTAGCATGGAAGCTATTATTATAAGCAAACTGAATAAGAGGTAGATGATCAGCCCAGTTTCCTCTAAAGTCCAACACACAAGCATGTAACATATCCTCAATGGTCTGGATGGTATGCTCTGCTTGCCCATCAGTTTGTGGATGAAAAGCGGTGCTGAGATTCACCTGAGTGCCCAGACCCTTCTGAAAAGACTTCCAAAATGTATGGTAAATTGAGCCCCTCGATCAGAGATAATAGATAATGGAACTCCATAAAGGCAAACAATCTCTTGAATGTAAAGCTTAGTATAATCCTCTGTTGAATATGTCGTTCTTACTGGCAAGAGTTGAGAAGATTTTATCAACCTATCAATGATTACCCAAATAGAGTCATACCTGCACAAAGTATGAGGCAACCTAGTGATGAAGCCCATATTTATCATGTCCCAATTTCCAGAACGGAAATTCAGTATACTTAGCTAGGCCTCTAGGTCTCTAATGTTCTGTTTTAACATGCTGGTAGTTGGGGCATTGGCCACCATCTTTGGAATATCCTTTTCATGCCATTCCACCAATAGATCTGTCGTAGGTCTTAATACCCCCTTTTTTTGTTGCCCCAGGTTGAGCCGAATATCTAGGATAATGAGCCTCAACATGAATCTTGGCACGGAGCCCTCACACATAAGAGGCCCTGGTACTGAAGGACTCCATCTCAAATTAGCTCAATTAGAGGATGTTGCTGTTGTGGAACACTTTCACTCCATATCATAAGCTTAGGATCCCCACGTTGTTGCTCTTTTACTTCCGTAACAATAAAATATTTTGTTGTATTTTGAACAATCACACCTTCACCTTTCGCATCTCCTAATCGCACCTGCAAACTAGTTAGCTGATGTAAATCTTTTTTTCATTTCAATCTTATGAGCTTCAAGATGACTTAGACTTCCCATGGACTTTTGGCTAAGTGCACCAGCAACAATATTAGCTTTACCGGGATGGTACAAAATGTCAAAATCATAATTGTTTTTGTAATTCTAGCCACCTCCTTTATCGTAACTTCAACTTATTCTGCTTGAATAAATTTTGGAGGCTCTGGTAGTCGGTAAAATCATCGATATGAACTCTATATAGATAATGCCACCAAATCTTTAGGGAAAAAACAACTGCAGCAAACTCTAGATCATGGGTAAGATAGTTTTGTTCATGCTTTCTCAACTGTTTGGAAGCATATGCAATACCTCTAGTATGTTGCATAGGAACACAACCTAGGCCAATTCTCGAGGCATCAGAATATACAATATAGCCTTTGGTTCCATTCAGAAGAGCCAGACTAGGTGCGGTGGTAAGCCTTTTCGGTAGCTCTTGAAAAGTCTGTTCACATAATTCAGTCTACTAAAACATAGTTGCTTGATGCGTCAATCTCATTAGTAGTGTAGAGGTAGTGGAGAATCCCACAACTAACCTCCTATAATATCCTGTCAAGCCCAAATAACTATGGACCTCTGTCGGATTCTATGGTCTCGGCCAGGCCATTACTGCTTCAATATTTCTAGCCATTGACCTTGATAACATCGCTAGTAATAACATGTCCACAAAAAGCTATAGAAGTTAACCAAAATTCACATTTGGAGAATTCAGCTTATAACTTGTTGTCCTGGAGAGTCTGTAATATAACTCGCAAGTGGTCTGCATGCTCAGCTTCTGACTCATCCTAAATATTGCCTTTCGAATATCGGCATCCCTGACTCGTAGCTGGTAGTTCCCGGGGTGACAATTAAATTTTTGAAAAACCGTCAATCCACATAAAAGGATACCTATTCTTGATATTGAATTTTTAGCTATCTATAACCGATACACATCCGTAAGGAACCATCTTTCTTTCAAGAAAAGAGCATTGGAGCACCCCATGGAGATGTGCTTGGCCTAATAAGGTCTTTATCAAGCAAGCCCTTCAGTTATTCCTCCGAGTCTCTTAGCTCTATAGGAACTATTTTTTAGAGAGGAATGGGTATACGTTGTATATTCGGGAGAAAATCTAAAGAAAATTGATATCCCTTTTGGGGTATCCCGGGAAGCTCATTGGGGAATATTATCATAAATTTATTCACAATATGGACTGACTAAAGGGTCAGTTGCTAATAAAATATCTTGTCTTCCCATAATGGTAACATGCACTTTAACCCTTTCTACACTGCCTAGTATGAAGCTTACCGTATTGTGTACATGGGGGAGTAGGTTGTCTCATTTGTGCAGAGCGCTCCTATCGAGGGCTCTCAGGCTGGCATCAACTCTACCCTGACCCTAACTGAATATAATGATCAAATCGCTGGCCTTGTATCTATAGCAGGGAACTACCCGTTGACGAATGTTGATATCAATGAAAAGGAGGCCTAAAATCACCCCGTGGCTCCCTATAAGACCCCATAGTATGAGCCCTCTTATTCTTCTCCCTATCCCTACGGGTATCCCAATTTCGACGAGAAAGATCGTCTGGCGTCTGCTTTCACCTTTAGTTGTCTCTCATGAATAGAAACCATCATAGTTAGTAGCTGAATAGCCTCCTTCATCCCCCAATCCCCAGTCTTTAATAGGGCTTGGGGGTACTAGATCTCCTTGGGCCCCAACAGGTGCTGGTGAATCTGGTACTGTGGGCATTGGAGACTCCCTATGTGCCTTAATAGGGAACATATCTGCCTCACCAGGAAAGACATGATTGTGTACCTTCTCTCGGATCCATACTTATCTCATGTTGTGCCATCTCCTGAGCATAGGTAACCCATTAAATAAGAACAACCTAACATGATATAGATTTCACATGTTCCTATAGCTTTGCTCTATAGCATGATCTATTAAGTGAAAGAAATATAACCATCCCTAAATGCCTCATAGCCTCTTGATTATAAGTGTGGTGCACAACACACCCATAAGCAAGACTCTACTAGACATGGCATTGTGGACTCCCTGGGGCACGACCTGCTCTGATACTATGTTTTTCACACCCCAAAGAGAGGGGAGGTGTGACTGGCACCCGATACCGTTATTGGCCAGGCAAGCCACTAAACATGCTAGTAAACTAACTAGGGACCAAAAGAAAATCGGGCAGCATAACGTCTGAAAGACTAAGCCTAGACATTTTAGGTCATGACCTGGTCAATAGTAAATTACATACATCAAGATACGTAAACCCAAATGATAAAGTACTAGCTAGCCGACGAGGCTGCCACTACAGGGATACAGGCAAACACCATATATATATTCCAATCTTATGACTGGAGACTGAAAGACACAAAAAGACCAACCCATAATAACATGTCCACAATAGCATCTACGAGAATCACTAACACTGTCAGGATTGGGGCCCGACATACCTAACTGTATAACAAAAGTAAACATCCTGTGAAAGCTCCAGGAAGAGGTGGAGCTTACCAACTCATAGTTGAATACGGCTCCTAGTGGAGGGGTAAATTAGAACCCTACCTGAACCTGCATGCATGAAATAAAATGCAGCGTCCCCAAGCAAAGGGATGTCTGTACGAATAAACATATACCGGTATGTAAGGCAGGAAGTAAAATCATAGATAACCGTAGTAAAAAAAATTAATAGAAATACCACCTGTAACCAAAACTCAAGTAGCCTTAATGGCCAATAAGCCACCTTCTAGTGATAAAAAAATTCATGGTATGCTCGAGTATCGCATGTCATGAATACATATATATATAGATGCAAATGCATGACACACCCAACCAAATGCTAGCACTGGTGGTCCTTCCAAGTAGCTAACCGGCATCATATCTGCCAACCTGTGGCCATCTGTACCATATACATATATATAGTTGGGCAAATAGGCCCCATACCTTCGATTATAGCTCGAAGTCCATGCATAACGTGTAATGTATGATATGAATGTTGAATGCACATAGTAAGTCATAGCAAGAACTTAGCCAATCTTGGCTCATTGGTACACTTATTCTCATAGCATCATAGTCATTGCCATTTAGCCAATCTTTGCTCATTGGTACACTTATTCTCATAACATCATAATCGTTGTCATAGCATATACATATGGCTCGTGGGATCATACATGTCCTTTTTTACAAGTTTGGGAACTCAACCCAACATTTTGGAGTGAAGCCTTAACTTTGAAAATGCTCATAAAGGAACTTTACATAATGATTATATTTGGTCCCATGTCAATTAGTAAAAGAATGTATTTAAACAGGATCAACTGCCTTAGTAGTTTAGACAGGAGCATTTCACTTGAGAATATTGGAAACCAAAGCGTTACTTGTTAAATTCTTTAATTATATTTTTGTATGGAAGAAGGACTGATTTTGAATACTACATTCCCTTTGCATTCTACATTTATTTTAATGGAACTACACCGAGAAGAGAAACGCCTTGAACATGTGAATAGGTAGCCGGGAAACGGACAAAATGATATATAGAAATTGAATGTCCAGTTTAAGCGAATGAATGGAATTTCAACCTAATACCATCGTGAATATAACCCAGCTGCAATCCCAATGCCTTTCACAGAAGGTCTTTCTAGTAATAGAATAGTAAGATATCACATTTGACGTTTTGGAAAACTTCCCGGATTTCGTGCTAAAAGGAGGGACGGAGCTTAGCCTTAATATACCTCTCCAACGAACGTCCAATTGACAAAAGTTCCTTCACAAAAGTTGTTCCTTGCATCCTAAGCTTTGCAACGACTATATATGTGCAGCTTAAAGTGACCTATAAACAGTTAAAAATTCAGCATTAATGACCAGATTCAGCAAGGAGCATTTACGCGAGGAAATCTCCGTAAAACTTCGTAAAAATGACTGTAAAAGAGCTCCAAAATTATTACCTAAACACACCAGCTGCAAATCAACAATACCAGAAAGAACATCACTTTTTTACAGCCCAAAAACAGCTCCAAACACAGCTAATACAAGGGAAAAACAATTGCAAAGCATAAGGCACGCATTTCTAGGCACGGGGATGAATTTTAACAGTAAAAACGCGAAAAACATACCTAAATCACTTAAGGAACCTTTGAGAGCTTTCTCTTCAGTTTCACACTGGTTTGGGACAAAAATGGCTCATTTTTAAGCTTTAAAGTGTCAAAATAACATTAAGTTGGGTCAACCCGACCCGACCCATGACCCAGTTTCCAGCTCGGGTAGTCTCGGTAAAACGGTCATAACTCTTTATTGTGAGGTTGGTTTGATGTGTAGTTTTGTGTGTTGCAAACTAGACTCATAGATCTTCAATTTGATAGGCCATGGACCTTCTAACTCCTTATAGTTTGGGAGATATGAGCTGATACAGTTGACCCAAATTTAAGAAGGATTTCATAAAGAAACTTACGGTAACTTTGGCCAACCTTTATCTTGTAACTTTCTTGATTCCAAAACTTAATGTATGACCTTTGTGCTATTAAAATAGCTTAAAAAAATCCATTATTAGCAACTTATACACTTTTAGTCCCATCCTAAAAGTGAAACCTAATTTAAACCTTCCGAAAAGGGCGAGGTGCCACTCGGGTCATTTCTTTAATCCCGAACGTGCATTTAGGGTATTCCTTTGGATTAAAACTTTAGGTCCTTGATATACTACTTATTGGCAGCCTTATTATCCTTAGGGGCTAGCAAAAATCACATATGCCTTATATAATGCCACACCATTTATATAATGGAAGATGAGAAACACGGGGTCTCACACAATCCCATTGGTGTTTCCATAACCATTCAGTACTTGCCAGGGTAAAGAACAAATCGGTCTATCATGGATCCAATCAACTTAATCCTCTATTGTTTCGGGGACCTATCAAGAGGGAAACATCCCATGTAAGGGATCCAACCCTCTCTTATGTTTGGTGAGGTAGTTAATGAGTTCGAGTTAGACTTACTCTTACTCATTTCGGTGCTCGATACTCTTCCCAAGACTCAACGTTCAAAAGACAATCAATCTAATCAATGGGTCTCATAAGGACTCTTATCAATCCATCAACTCTATCACAATTAATCCTTTAGCCTATCAACCATCTAATCAATTCCCAATCACATCTCTCAAAAGGGTTTAAACAATCATTAAGAGGACTATCAATTTTTGACTAATCATTAAGAGGCTATCTATTTGGATCAATTATTTGAGTTCATATTTGAAGACTCTCAAGACTATCAAGTTCTATCAACCTATCATCATGCTCAATCACAATCACAATCTTTATTATGTTGTCAAGGCTCTAGACTCAATCCTTAGGTTCATTTATGCACTTTTTTACGAAGTAATATATATGGTTTGTGAAATAACTCATGTAAAGAATTTATTCAATAAGTCAAGTTTATGATGATCATTAACATTTGAAAATACGTAAGATATGTAAATTTTGAAAGAAACAATCAAGAAAATATGCATAAAGACTCAGTACGTTCATCTATCAATCTATCTCAATCAAAGGGCACATGGAAGAATAATTTCATGCTTTAGGTTAGCCTTACATACTTGGGTTGAAGGAAGACACTCAACCTTGCAAGAATTCATCCTCAATCTCTTGAACCCTCATTTTTCCTCTCTTCAACTTAGCCCTAATCTCTATGAGAATGCTAGAAAGGCTTAGGAATGGAATTTTAAACCCTTTTTATGCTTAAATAGACCTATATTGGTCTTGTTTTAAGTTTAGGAGGAATGGAGAAAGGCCTGGTATGCCCCTCAAGAAAGATTGAAGTGGTTTACAAGTATTTTCGTTAAAAATTCTCCAATCGAGTTTCTAGTTTCATAGAAAATATTTAGATCACCGTTAAGTGCAAGTCCGCGACAAGTCTGTGATGCAGACATGTTGCGTACTTTTCTAAAATTGCATTTTCACTTCAAAAAATTATCTTTTGATCTCGTATCTCTAAAAATTAACCAGGACCATTCTTCCATACAATTTTTCATGTTGATCATATTTTCGACCTTGAATTTGCCAATAAGGTTTAGGAAGACGCATTATGCAAGCGTCTCTCAACTAGGGGTATTTTGGTAATTTTACAAGGTGTAACAATGGAATCCCAAAATTTTGAGAAAAAGCTTCACAATAAAGTTTTTCGTCGTTTGGATTCTCGAATTGACGTGGTGGGAAGATTCATTGGCTCGTTTTGGTTCCAGTTAGCTGCTTCAGAAAATATAAGCCCCCTAGAACTTGAAAGTCATTATTCAGGAGGCTTTGCCAGCATTGGGGTGCAGCCAGTCCCATTTGGGTGGTTCCAATATAGGCCAGAGTTCGAGGGGATCAGGTCCACTCCCGTTCTAATGTGTATGGGTTATCATAAGGTGTTGAGCTTCAGGGTGTTATGAGTGTGGTTCACTTGAACACCGGTCCCAAGAGTTCTCCCTTAGAGCTAGACTAAGATCAGTAGCACCACCTCTAGTTTTAGGTGAAGAATAAAGTTAGGGCCGAGGAGGTAGAGATTAAACATAGGGTTGTAGTTGTAGCTAGCAGGGTATTCAGGAAGGTTCATAGACAGGCGAGATGGGTGGTTGGTCAGACGATCATGGTGGAGGCCAATAGGGCCATTTTTATTCTGCACGAGTGAGGGTGAAGGCTGAGGCATCAACCGATGTTATCACAGGTACTATCTTCATATGTCAGCAGACTGATTCAACTTAATTTAACCTAGGTTCCACGTATTATTATGTGTCTATAATATTTTTCTCCCCATTTGGGCATTGCTTATGAGCCATTAGAGATGTCATTATATGTTTCGATTCCGGTAAGGAATTCTTTAGAATTTGAGAAGGCTACTTGGGAGTTGGAGGCATATATGTGGGCTAGATATCCTAGCCTCTTTGGGGCTTGAGGTACTTCTTTTCCTTTATGTTTGAGTACGAACATTATTTTCAGTGGTAAATGATGTGATGACCTTGTTGGTCATTTTTTAGCTTATTCATAAAATTACTCTTTTGCCCTTATGAGTTTCTTTGGACCTATTTTGAATTATATATATTGTTGAAAATGAAATCTTGAGTTTTAAAAGTGAAAAATATGAATTTTGTAATTGTTTTGAAGCTTAAGTTGTTGAAAATTGTGCTTTTGTACCATTCTGAGTTTTGAATGTCGAATCAATCTGTCGATTTCTTTAGCTTCGGAATGTCGAATCTGATATAAAAGAGGTTAGAGAAGTAAAAATTCGGAGTTAGAATGAAGTTTTTAGACCCAAAGTTGCATTTTTAGTTATTTTGAAACTTTGGCCAACATTCAGAGTTTTGAAGCTCAAATCAAAATTCCAGCAGTTTCAATAGTTTCAGATGGTGAAATCTATACTGAAAATGGTCTCGTTATAATTTTTGGAGTTGCTGGGCAGTTTTGATATTTTGAGTTTTAAACTAGTTTATTTGAGTTGCATTTACAAATTGTGTCGAGGAGATCTTAGAATCAAATTTTGATTATTCCATTGAATCCAAATCGCCAGTTCTTATGCGGATACCTGTTTGGTTTGTGAAATTTGAATTCCAAATGAATCCTGAGGGACCATTTCGAGTTTTGAGGTTGGCTGATATCTCTGGTTTCTGGTGTAGTCACTTTTATTCTCTGCGCACAGAGGTCTAGGTGACATAGACTCCGAGTTCATGGGGTTTCAATTTGAGTTTGAGAAGGGTTGTACCCTTCTGATCAGTGTTCGCGGATGCCAGTCCACGTTTGCAGAGATGTTTTGTGCCTCAGTCAGTTTTTAATCCAAAAAACCTCCATTTTTATCCATTTTCCTAAATTTCAAGCTTTTGGTGCAATTTTTTTATGAAGGTTTTTGTGGAAATCTTTTGGGCAAGCGTTTCTAACATCATTTTGATTAATTTCCATGACTTTTATCTTGATTTTATATTGAATTTCATGAATTTGAATGTCAAAAATTGGGGATTGTTGGTCTATGTTTTGGAAGCTTTAATTGGTGATTTCTCCTTTAATTTGAACTCGATTTTAGTGGGATTTTTCCACAAACTCCTTTTCTCGCGTAGATTCCTAGTTTCAAGTCAATTTTCAGATTCAAAAACATCAAGTTTTAGCCCTAATTTTGACCATTTTGCTCCTAAGCCTAATTCGTGCAAACATGGGTATCAAAAATCATCTCTTGACGTGTAGTATCTATCTATGATAGTGATTGATTTATTCGGTGATCATTTGGAGGTCTTGAGTTCATTGAAAGCTTTTTCAGTGTGGTATCGACATCGAGGTAGGTTTGGCTAATTTTTTTGGGTCTAAATTCGAGTTATTAGTATGCTCATGTGATAATTGTAAGATCTAGATTGATATGTGATTAAATGAGCTGATATGATATAATTTTGATGGAATGGGATGCCGGTTATGCCAAAATTTGAGCAAATTGTGATTTTATTGATAAATTGAGATGACATCTTGAGAATTCAGGTATTTTGGATATTACTATGATAATTGAGACTTATGACACCATTTGGGAGAGATATGTGGTAAATTGATAATACTTGTGATACAATTGAGATTTATGAGCATATTTAGGGACTTGAAGAGTCTGGTTTCATTGAAATTGTGATTATTGACAAGAGAGTGATGATATGAGACTTGTTGATGGCATTGTGGTACTAGTTGATGCACTTGACATAGCTTTTTTTATGTTATGGCTATTATGCATGTCATTATCATGTATGTGGCGTATATATATACTTGTATTGTGGCATTGGCATGGACACATCTCATGTTGCATCTGTACCACTGAGACATTGTTATACTTGAGACAATCATGCTACTTGAGATCTATTCACCTACACTAGAGTTAGCTGAGGCGTATGATCGTTGTTATACATCTTGATATCGTGACATTGGTATGCATTTCATCTTATATTGCATTGGCCCAGAGACAATTGTGTTACTTGATACCTATTTAATGGCGCCAAAGTCCACTGAGGTATGATCGATGCCAGCCCCGTCGTGATACTAGAGACCTCTTTACTGGCGCCAGAGTTTTTCCAGGTGTCATCCACACCAGGGATCATCATGACACTTAAGAGATTTTGGTATATGGTCTAATGAGACCCCATGAATCTACCTAGTAGCTTCAGCTCGGTAGATGTATACACTGGCGCTAAAGTCCATCATGATTCTGCACCATACATTGCATTCATACACTACATGTGCACTGCATCATTGACTGCTATTATTATCTTACTCTACCCTTATATATATATATATATTATGCACTAACCCCTTTTTTGTAGGTGATAGGATTATTCGTTATTACATACTTGTTCAATTTCTCTTACCCAGTCGAATGAACCTACTGGGTACATTTCGATGTACTCATCCCTGCTTTGTTTCCTCCCTGCAGATCAAGTATAGGGACCCCTATAGGATAGTTGATCTCATTCTACCAAAATTTTCCTCCATCTATTCCATATCTTAGCGATGAGGCTCAGACTTCGAGTCGTTGTGAATCTTTTTAGATTACCTTTGTTCTTTTCTATTCCAAACATTGTATTAGATATTATTAGACAACATTGTGTTTTCATTTGAGACAATTGTATTTACTCAGTCGTACTAATTTAGATGCTCTGGTACTCATGACTCTAGGTTTTAGAATTTTGTATTAAATGTTATGGTTGCTATTGCTTTACTATATTCTCTTTAGTTGCGATCCGTTTTTGGGTCGTGACACTCTTTGTCATCATAGTTTAGGATTATTCCTTATTGATTACACATTTCTTAAGTTTCAATTTCAACAAATCTAGATTATACAACTAGTTCAACATCACATATAAAGTACTTCAATAATTGTTTCCATATAATACGAGTTAAAGCTCAACAATTAGATCAATAAGAACAACTTTTACATTTCAACAATCGGTATTACAAACTCAATTCACATTATCAACTCAAAATCCATTATCATAACTAGTACACATTAATTTAAGAGTCAATTTATACATACTATAATATCAACATCTCCATTACCCAATCATATCCACTATTTCATTCCACTAATCTCCAAATATACACAAAGAAAGGAAGATACCAAGTTCAATTAAACTTAACAAGGTTAATAATGCCTCAAATTATCCAAACAATCAATCCAACAAGAGTGCCTTTTCCTTCTGAATCAAATCAGAAGTACCAATCTATTCGAAAATGAATCCACAATCACAATTCTAAGCTAATGACACTCAAATCAAGCAATTCGAAAAAAGAACAAAATCGTCCATAAACTCAATACCAAAAGTTGAGGCCTAAATTTGGAAAATTTTTAGATGAAAATATTTCTCTCAAAATCAAGAATCCATTAGTGAATATTGATTCCAAAATAGAGCTAAATGAGCTCATAATCACTATTTTTGTGAAAAACTCAAGTCCACAAAAAATCTCCAATTTTATCAATTGAAAACTCCAAATTTCATGCTAAAGTCAAGGAATAATTAATGGATAATGAAGAAGGAATATGAAAATACCTTTTTCAGTGAAAATCCTTCAGAAAACCAAGCAAAAATAGTCCAGACCGAGCTCTTAAAGTTCAAAGATGGAGAAAATGCCTAGAATATGTGACCAGGGCCTGAAATTCAATCCTCTAATGTTGCTAAAGTGACAGAGCATCACTAAAGCGACACCCGCAAAAGGAGTGGACTTCACTTAACCAAATCCCAGCCTCTTTAGCGATGGCTCGCAATAGTGAGCCCTTCCTTGCGTTTGTGTGGTTGTTTTAGCAACTAGGCACTCGCTAAAGCAAGGCCAGCAACAACACTAAAGAAATCATTAAATTTCAAACAATTCTAAAGCTTGAAAACAACCCTCATGATTCATTTAAAACCCCATGCATACAAACCATGTATGCAACCCTACTAAATTTGATATTCTGGACTCAATAAAATTATCAAAAATTAAATATGATGTCTCCTTGATCCGAAATTCGATTAGCAACTAAACTAACTTAGGCCACTTGAAATATCAAAGTGCTACCAGAACAATCAAAAATCAAAACAAAGCTCAATATAGCACTAGAATCACCTTTCGGAATCAATGAAATCATCAAAAATTCAATCCGAGCATCAGAACTTAAAACATTGACCAAAGTCAAACTTTAACTCAATTTTCAATTTCGAACCTAAAATCCACATAAAAACTCTAAATTTGATTTCGGAAACTCTCCTAGATCAATTTCCATATTTTACAACTAATGAAATCGATGAAATTCTGCTCTGAGACTCGAATCTCTAAATGACTCAAAATTTTAAAATTAGGCAACTCAAACCTTCAAAATTCAATTTTATCACAAACCTCAACTTTTTACAAGCTCTTGGAAGCCAACTTTTAAAATCAATCAAACATGACTCAAGGTTGCATCAAGAAGGATAAAACGTCAATCTTATAAAAAAGATATAAAAGATGACCTTCAAGGTCATTACAAATAATGTGTCAAAAAGTATCACATAATCTAATGATGTGTCAAAACATGACAACCAATTCAATAATATGTTGAAACATAATATTTGATCCAATAATATGCAAGAATGTGATACTCGAACCACAATCACAATCATAATTGCAACCACATTGAATGTTTTACAAACTTGCCGAATTCAAGTATAGGTTCTTTGCATACAATTTGATTTCAGGTAATCATTTATTATGTTTATTCCATCATTTTCTATTCACTTATATCTAGGTAATACTAACATCATAGTTAACAAGCACATATAACATAAATAAAAATTTAAACTATCACTTACCTCGAAACAAGCCTTGAAATCTTTAAAGAATTAGAACTTTTCCCTTTTCCAATGCTTTGGCTCGTTCTTGGTCTAAAATAGTAAAAACTATAAAGAATATATAATGACCTAAAATACCCTATTATATAGAAATTCTAATATTTGGCCACTTTCATGATCATCTCGCCCAACTAGGCCATTTCTCATTATTAATTTCACGCCAAAACCTTTCCCTAAGAGGATTCCCATATATTCTAAAGTCTAAGAATCAAATTATAAGTTATACGAATGATTATCTTATCTTTATCGAAGAAACAAGTGGAAGTCAAATAAAAATTGTCCTAGGTCACTTTTAGTCTCTCATGAATAAAGTGAAAGTAATAAAAATAATTTTTTTTATTTTATTGACTAAAACTCATGATTGTCCAGCCATGGAGGCCACTTATTTTGCCATGGTGGCCTTGTTATAACAATATCAATCTTTTCATGGCTGGTTGCATAGAGACAAAAACTCTAAATTTTAATCCCAAACCTCCATTTTGTAGCACATCCTCAAACTATCACATTTTAAACCTTTTGCACCAAGATCAATTTTGGAAGTTTTAACTCATTCAAATTTAATTTTATAAAGTTGTATCGGCTTTTTATTATCTTTGATATTAGTTCAAAAGATCAAACTCATATAACATACTCCAATCCACTACCGAGTTACCCCAAATCTCACATGATCAAATTTTATCTAAGTTTGGCCTAGGTTCAAAATTTCCAATTTACTACTCAAGAGATTTCTGTCCCAAATTCATTCCTCATTAGTTGATCCATAATGACAGGAACAAGCCATTATAATATATCTTAATTGACCCATAACTTAACCCCCAATTATCAAAACTAGAAAATCTAGACTAAGGTAAGAGTAGAGTAGTACATGAATCATCAAGCAATTGAAGATACTTGTCTCTCATATCCTTCTTAGTTTCTCATATTGCTTCTTTACCGAATGATGCTTCTACTAGACCTTTACTAACATATATTTATATGTATACGTATAATATTAGTTCAAATTACTTTTTCATCAATGCATAGAAAAGTCATCATCTTTATTCTCAATATGCAAAACTTGATTTTATTTTTAAGAAAATAATACTTTTCTTTAATGCTTGAAAATCCACCAATCTCAACATCAAACAATGTATAGAAAAGTCATGATCATCAACTTCATTAGGGTTCATGGGAATGTATCCATGAACGACAACTCCAATGATATAAGAGATGAAAATGACAATAATCTCAATGCATAAATATATCTAACTCAGTGGAAGGGGACTCATTCAGAATACAAGAATTAGGGTAAAACTTTACTCAAACTCAATTATAGCAAATTTACATATGAGGTGCGTGGAAAAACTCAGTCCAAGGCTATGAGTAGCCTTGCATATCTAGAAGAGAAAAATCTCCTGAAGAAACCTTTGATTTGCACTTGAAAATGAAGAACCCTAGCCTCTTCTTTGAGAGAACTTCGGACAGAAGATTTTAATGTTTTTAGGGATTTATGCATTAATGGAAGATTATTATGCTATATGATAGGTTTAGGAAAATTAGTTAGGGCTAATGTTCGAAAATAACATTCTGGAAAAGTCAAATAATTATCAAAACTGAAAATTTGACATTTTGATGAGTTTCGATGGCCAAAAGTGGTCTAGGGGCCCATCGCAAAACCATTCGACAGTGCTCCGAGTGGGGACCTTGGGTCGACCTCGTTGATAGAGTCTAAGCTTTCTCAGAGCATTTCGATGGTCTTAATCAACGGATCACCAAAATTAAAAATTCAGAAGGATTTAGTATAACTGTCAAAACCCGGACCTAGGGCCTAGAAGTGACATGACGAATGGGAATCCGAGAGTACCCAAACAAGCCTTGAAACAATCAAAACCACATCATCGGTTCAAAATTGCATTCAAGAAAGAAACACATATTTCTACTGGGCAGGAAAGTAGGACTCACGCTACGGGGGTATTATGAGGGGAAAGGGGCCTTCCACGCCGAACGCATAAATATACATAGTCTCCATAGTCAACCAAGATAGTCATAGTCAATAGATAGTCGAAATCATCAACTCCGAACACAACATCGCATATATGAGTCCATAAGAGTCGACAAGATGTCCAATAATGCCTTTAGTCAAGATGGGACAGGGGCCAAGACATGTCCCCGGCTCACCCTCAATTACTCAAATAAACATAAATAACATGGATAGAAGGAAGGTGGCTTGTCCTTGGAAGATAGGACTCACCACAAAGTTAACTTTCCGGATTTGAGTTATTTGTCAAGGGGTGGATAGTCGGGATGCTCGACCCCTACATGGTAAAATCATATAGGCATAAAACATGTGTTAGTACGTTTGAATGTATTAAGTATGCAGGCATGCTATGCACATGACTTATGAAACCCGCATTTCAATATTAGATGACAAGAGCACATAATATAGAAGTGTCATATATCCAAAGGAGAATAGTATACAATATGCCATGAAATTCATGATGCATGAGATGCAATAGTGCTCATATATATATAGTGGGGATGGACTATAACCGACAAATCAAACCCAGGCGAGCTATTACACGAGTTAGACCGATAGAGACCTCCCATCGATAGGGAAAAGATTACTTTCCAAAGGTAATCTACATCACACCTTACAGGACCCCCATTTCGATAGACGGTCACCTTCCTTATGGAACACACCATTTAGGAAGGATTTTCCAAAATCATATCATATCAAAACAAAACGAATAACCATTCCTTATGACCCGGTCATTTCAGTAATGGCTTCTATTCTATGTTGGCCCATAGTTCGAGGAAAGGGAGAGGACCCTTGGGGATAGCCCTGACGCCGCCAATCCATCGATGCTAAGCCAAAACATCCCACGAGAATACTTATACATATACGTGCTTTCAAGAGATATGATATTCATTTCAAATCCGTTCAATTCACAATTAGGCTCAAATGCCAAACCACAAATCAAAATCATGATATGCATGAAAGGTAGCTCATTTACATATACAAGATGGTGCAAGAACCCAAGATGCTCAAGGAGCCATAGCCATAGACATACATGTGCTCACATTCTTGTCATAACCAATTACTTATCAAAATCATATCAAAATCATTTCATAAATCATAATTGGGCTTAACCCACTTTATAATTTCCATAAAAACTAATGTCATGAATGCACATGCCATGAGTGATGTGAGAATAACATGGGTAATATAGATTCAAGCTAAAATCAACATTATAATATGAAACTGAAGTAAATCCATAATTAAATCCACATTTAAATCATAATATAAATCACCCATGCATAAATCAAGCTTTAAAGGGGACATGCATCTTCATGACTTCATAACCTCAATGTAAATCGTCATCATAGGACTTAAAATAACTTAAAATCATGAATAAAGTACAACTCATACATCAATTAAATTTAATAAAATCAAATAATGAAAACCTGCCTTTAAAGTAAGCTAAAATTCATGAAAATCAATTGAAAAGAGTTTGGGTCTTTTTGGTGGAAAAGGACCAAGAATCAATCCCACATACTTTGATTGAGAAGCCGAAATTGAGAAGAATCAAGCTTGAAATTGAAGCCCCCAAATGAACCCTAGCTTGAGTCTTGAGAGGAGAGCTTAAGGAGGATTTTTAGGAATGATTTTAGAGTGAGGATGTTTCTAATGAGAATGAATAAGAATGAAGTAGTATAAGCTGATTTTGAGGCTTATGATAGGTAAAAGGTCTTAAAACATATTTAAATAAATCATATTTACATAAAAGCCATTAATGAAACGGATGGAAGTTGGGGTCGTTAAGGCCACACGGGCGCCTACACGGTCCGTGTGGCACTTCATGGACCGTGAAGAGTGACCGTGGACAGCACTTAGACAGATTTCGAAGCGTTAACATTTGGAATTTTTCTAAAGTTAAGGGATTCTATATGGACAACCACATAGCCCGTGTGATACTACACGGGTCATGCCAAGGACCGTGAAACGCCAGTTAGAAAAATTTCTACACGTAAAGGTACGAGACGGTAATTTCATACTTAGAAAAAAATTCACGTCGTGAGCTATACGATGGGCCACACGGCCCGTTACACACCACACAGACCATGTGGGTGGCCATGTGCCCTCACTTAGTCTAAAACTCTCTGTCGAGTCCCCGTAATCGACACTATGGACGAGTACCTCTCCACTGGAGACCACACGGACCGTGTGGCTTCACACTGGCCGTGTGGGCCTCCCATAGAGTGACACTTGATCAAATTTTCTCTCAGGCCAACAATATGAGGTCCGATAAAGTCATCCGAAAATTCGGGTCCTTACATCATCTTCCCTTTGGGAACATTCGTTCTCGAATGTGCAACGACAAGGCTTGAAAGCTTGACTAAAGACATGAACCATCCGAACACAAGGTATAATGCATAGTTCATCACTTGAAGATCATGAAGTTTTTAAGACTTATGTCAAAATGTATTCAAATCATTCAAACATCATAAAATCATTTTCGTGCACATGCATCCATGTCATGTCATGAGACTCAAGAGTAAAAGAATTAGGACTATTTAGAAGGGAAAGAACCTAGTACCTTAGGCTTTTGTAGATTGGAAAAGATGAGGATATCGCTTCATCATGTCCAAATCCACCTCCCAAGTAGCACTTTCCACGTGTTGATTTCTCTAAAGTACCTTCACTGAAGCCATATCCTTGTTACAGAGCCGCTTCACTTGCCTATCTAAAATCTCCACTGGGACTTCCTCACAGGCCAAGTTCTCCTCAACCTCAATTCCCTCTAAGGCACAATAGTGCTAGGATCACCGACTAACTTCCTCAATATAGACACATGGAAGACAGGGTGAATGGAACTCAAATCCAAAGGCAACTCCAACCTATAATCCATGTTTCCAATCCACTCTATAATCTCATAAGAACCAACTACTGGGGGCTTAGCTTGCTCTTCTTACCAAAATGCCTCACACCCTTCATAGGCGAACCCTTCACATATACCTAATCACGAATGTGAAATTCAAGATCCCTCCTCCTAACATCCGAATAGGACTTTTGGTGACTTTGTGCCGTCCTCAACCTTCCTCTAAATACCTTCACCTTTTCCATAGCCTCCAACACTAAATTCGGGCCAATCAATGCCATCTCTTCCAATTCAAATCATCCCACCGAGGACCTACACCTTCTCCCATATTAGGACTCAAACGGTACCATACCAATGCTAGCATGGAAGTTATTATTATAGGCAAACTCAATGAGTGGTAGGTGGTAATCCCAATTACCTTTGAACTCCAACACACACACCCTCAACATGTCCTCCAAGGTTTGAATAGTCCTCTTGGCTTTCCTATCGGTTTGGCGGTGAAAAGCGGTGTTCAACTTAATCTTAGTCCCAAGTCCCTTTTGAAATGATCTCCAGAAGTGAGAAGTGAATTGGGTACCACGATCTGATATGATGGACCTAAGCACACCATGCTATCTCACCAATTCTTGGATGTACAACCTTGCATAATCTTTGGCGCTAAAAGTAGCCTTGACTAATAGGAAGTGAGACGACTTAGTCATCTGATCCACGATGACCTAAATAGAGTCAAATTGCCTTCGGGTCCGAGGCAACCCAACCACAAAGTCCATGTTCATATCCTCCCACTTCCAAGTGGAGATCTCGATTACCTGAGCTAGGCCATCAGGCCTTTAATACTCCACTTTCACCTATTGGCAACTCGGGCACCCAGATACAAACTTGGTTATATAAATCTTCATCCCATGCCACCAATAACATCCCATGCCACCAATAAACCTCTTTCAAATCTTGATATAGCTTAGTGGATCCCGGATGGATAGAGTAATGAGAGTTGTGAGCTTCGCTCATGATCACCTCTCGAAAGCCATCCACAACCGGAACACGCTATCGGTCTTGATACCGAAGTACACCATCTCCCCCTTCCGAGAACACTTCAATCTCCTTCTTGGCAACCAACTTCTTTAATTCTAATAACGATGGATCCAAATCTTGTTTAGCTTTCACATGAACCACCACGGAAGATTCAATCCCATTAAGAACATGAATACCATCCTTTTTGGAGCTGGCCAACCTAACAACCAACCTAGCCAACCGGTGAACATCCCTTGCCAATTACCTATTCTGCTCTCCAACATGAGCCACACTACCCATGGATAGTCTTCTAAGAGCATCGGCCACCACATAGGCCTTGCCTGGATGGTATTGATCACTCATGTTGTAGTCCTTTAGGAGTTCCAACCACCTCCTTTGCCTCAAGTTGAGATCCCTATGGGTGAATACATATTGCAAAATCTTGTGATCGGTGAATACATGAACATGAACCCCATACAAGTAGTGTCTCCAAATCTTCAAGGTGAATACCACCGCCGCTAACTCAAGGTCGTGAGTTGAGTGGTTACGCTCATGCACCTTCAATTGTCTTGATGCGTAAGCTATTACTTTACCATGTTGCATAAGTACACAACCCAGCCGGATCCGTGAGGGATCGAAATACACCCCAACCCCTTCTAAGCCATTTGGTAGCATCGAGACTGGAGACGATGTAAGCCGATCCTTCAAGGTTTGAAAACTCTTCTCGAATTCATCTGACCACACGAACTTAACCTTCTTTTGGGTCAATTTAGTAAATGGAGACGCAATAAATGAGAACCCTTCAACAAACCTCTTATAATAGTCGGCCAATCCGTGAAAGCTTCGAATGTCCGAAGGAGTCAATGGTTTAGGCAATTCTTTACTACCTTAGTTTTCTTCAGATCAACTTTAATACCATCACCGGACACCACATGACCAAGAAATGATACTTCACTTGACCAAAACTCACATTTGCTAAATTTGGCATACAATTTCTTCTCCGTCAAAGTTTGTAGAACCAACCTCAAATATTCCGTATGCTCCCCCTCACTATGAGAATAGATGAGAATATCATCAATGAAGATGACCACAAAACTGTCTAGAAATGGCTTGAACACCCGATTCATGAGATCCATGAACACGACCGGAGCATTAGTTAAGCCAAATGACATCAACACAAACTCGAAATGCCCATATCTTGTTCGATAGGCCGTCTTGGTAATATCACACTCTCAAGCCTTCAACTGATGATACGCAAAACAGAGGTCGATCTTTGAGAAATGGGTAGGCCCTTGAAGTTGGCCGAATAAGTCATCGATCCTAGGAAACGGATACTTATTTTTAATGGTCACCTTATTCAATTGCCTATAATCGATACACATCTGAAGAGATCCATCTTTCTTTTTTACAAACAACACTGGTGGATCCTACAGGGATATACTTGGCCTGATGAAGCCCTTCTCCTACAAGTCCTTTAACTGGTCCTTCAACTCTTTCAACTCAGTTGGTGCCATACGATAGGGAGGAATAGAGATAGGTTGAGTATCTAGGAGGGGATCTATGCCAAAATCTACTTGCTTTTTGGGAGGAAAACCAGGCAAGTCTCTAGGAAACACATCCGAAAACTCATTCACCACTGGAACCGACTCAAGGGTAGGTGTTTCGGACTCCATATCCTTGACCCTCACGATATGATAAATACATCCCTTGGAAATCAATTTTCGGGCCTTGAGATAGGAAATAAAACTGACCTTTAATAGAGGAGTCACTACCCTTCCATTCAAGAACGAGCTCACCGGGAGGTTGGAACTTGACCTTCCGAGTCTACAATCTATAGAGGCATATGATGCATGCAACCAATCCATCCCAAGAATCACGTCAAAATCAAACATCTCAAGTTCCAAAAGGTCACGCAGGAAAACTTTGTACAACACAGAAACCGTACAACCACGATAGACTCTATGTGCAATAACAAATTCACCTACAGGAGTATAAACCGAGAAAGGGTCCTTCAAAATCATGAGACTCAAACCAAACTTAACATCTAACAAAGGAGTCACAAAAGACAAATTTGCACCCGAGGCAAGCAAAACATAAGCATCAAAATCAAAGACTTTCAACATACCAGTCACGACATCCAGAGCTTCCTCAACCTCTTGACAGGCATGAAGTACATAGAACCTGTTGTTTCTTGGGGCAACACCTTGGAGAGCACTTTGTTATCCCTGGCCACCTTGAGCCACCTGACCTTGACCTTTCTGAGTGTTTGTAGGACAATCAGCAACCTTATGGTTCTTGTCACCACACTCGTAACACAAACCCAAATCCTTCCTACAAGCACCGATGTGATTCTTTCCACACTTTTCACACTGAGGGTGTCCCTATTTGCCACCAACTGGTGCCCTGGGAGGAGGTACCCTAGCACCTGAACCTTAGGCTTGGCCTTGCTGGAAACGACCAAAACTGCCACAACCTCGAGAACCGGAGAACCCACCATCAAAACGGGCTCTCTTAGAATCATGCGTCCTCCTTTCTTGAGTTTCTCCCCTTCAATTTGTTTAGCATATACCATGAGTATGGAGATATCCATATCTCGTTTAAGCATGGTTGTACGGTATTCTTTCACTAGAAAATCAGAGATGCCCGAAACGAACTTGTGCATCCTTGCATGAGGGTTAGCCATGAGTGTTGGAGCATACTTGGAGAGCTTGGTGAACTTGAGAGCATACTCCCTCACAGTCATAGCTCCTTGCTTGAGGTTGATAAATTCAGTCATATTGGCCTCCCTAAGTTCAAGTGGGAAGAAACAATCCAGGAAGGCAAACTTAAACTCCTCCCAATTAACATCATCAGCACACACCCTCTCCATAGACCACAGGGTGTACCACACCTGAGCTACATCCTTCAGTTGATAAGCAGCTAACTCAGCCCTATCCTCAGCATTGACATCTATGACTGTTAGAACTTTGGTGAGCTCATCAATGAACTCCTGAGCGTCTTCATCAGCCTTAGACCCAATAAACTCGGGTGGATTCCTCTAGGTGAAATCCCTTACTCTCAAAACTAGAGTAGGATCCCATGGAAGATCAGCCTGCCTGGCCTGAGTTGTCACCAACTGAGCAAGCATAGCAAAGGTCGTACGGAATTCACCATTGGAGATGGGTTCATCCATAGGCCCTTGAGGTGCCTGGTCTTCATTAGCCGAAGCTGGCCTTCGTAGATGGAGTTTTACTCGAGGCATAGTCTGAAATGGAGCAATGATACCATCACGATCAGGGAAACCAATTATACAACTATTGGCATGACACATGAAAGGAAGAAATGAGATAGTTCCTAGAACATCTGTGTAGCCTCCCACTAATAGGTATGGTGTACTTCATACCCATGAACAGGACTCTACTAGACGCGGCATGTTGGACTCCGAGGATCATTACAAACCTAAGGCTCCGATACCATCTTTTGTCATGACCCAAACCTAGGGCCTAGAAGTGACACGGCGAATGGGAATCCGAGAGTCCCCAAACAAGCCTCGAATCACTCAAAACCACATCATCCAGTTTGAAATTGCATTCAAGAAATAAACACATAGTTATACGGGGCGGGAAAGTAGGACTCACGCTATGGGAGTATCATCAGGGGAAAGGGGCCTTCCACGCCGAACACATAATCTCCATAGTCAATGAAGATATTCATAGTCAATAGATAGTCGAAATCATAAACTCCGAACACAACATCGCACGTATAAGTCCACAAGAGTCGACAAGATGTCCAAAAATGCCTCTAGTCAAGATGGGACGGGGGCCAAGACATGTCCCGGGCTCCCCCTCAATTACTCAAATAAACATAAATAACATGGATAGAAGGAAGGTAGATTGTCCTTGGAAGATAGGACTAACCATAAAGTTAACTTTCCGGATTCGAGCTATTCGTCAAATAGTGGATGGTCGGGGTGCTCGATCCTTACATGGTAAAATCATATAGGCATAAAATATGTGTTAGTACGTTTGAATGTACTAAGTATGCAGGCATACTATGCACATGAATTATCAAACATGCATTTTAATGTTAGATGACAAGAGCACATAATATAGAAGCGTCATATATCCAAACGATAATAGTATACAATATGCCATGAAATTCATGATGCATGAAATGCAATAGTGCTCACATATATATATAGTGGGGATGGACTCTAATGAGAAATCAAAACCATGTGAGCTATTACACGAGTTAGACCGATAGAGACCTCCTATCGGTAGGGAGAAGATTACTTGTCATAGGTAATCTATATCACACCTTACAGGACCTCCATTTCGGTGGATGGTCATCTTCCTTACAGAACACACCATTTCGGAAGGATTTTCCAACATCATATCATATCAAAACAAAATGAATAACCATTCCTTACAACCCAGTCATTTCGGTAATGGCTTTCATTCCTATGTTGACAACATAGTTCGAGGAAAGGAAGAGGACCCTTGGGGATAGCCCTAATGCCCTTAATCCATCGGTGCTAAGTCAAAACATCCCACGAGAATACTTATACATATACGTGCTTTCATGTGATACGATATTCATTTCAAATCTGTTCAATGCACAATTAGGCTTAAATGCCAAATTACAAATCAAAATCATGATACTCATGCAAGGAATAGCTCATTTACATATATAAGATGGTGCAAGCACCAAAGATGCTCAAGGCGCCATAACCGTAGACATCCATATAATCACATTCTTGTCATAACCTATACCTTATCAAAATTATTTCATAAATCATAATTGGGCTTAACCCACTTCATAATTTCCATAAAAATCAATGTACATGAATGCACATGCCATGAGTGATGTGAGAATAGCATGGGTAATATAGATTCAAGCTAAAATCAACATTATAATATGAAACTGAAGTAAAGCCATAATTAAATCCACATTTAAATCATAATATAAATCACCCATGCATAAATCAAGCTTTAAAGGGGACATGCATCTTCATGACTTCATGACTTGATAATATCAATGTAAATCGTCATCATAGGACTTAAAATAACTGAAAATCATGAATAAAGTACATCCCATACATCAATTGAATTTAATAAAATCAAATAATGAAAACCCACATTTAAAGTAAGTTAAAATTCATGAAAATCAATTGAAAAGAATTTGGGCCTTCTTGGTGGAATGGGACCAAGAATCAATACCACATACCTTAATTGAGAAGCCGAAATTGAGAAGAATCAAGCTTGAAATTGAAGCCCCCAAGTGAACCCTAGCTTGAGTCTTGAGAGGCGAGCTTAAGGAGGATTTTTAGGAATGATTTTAGAGTGAGGATGTTTCTAATGAGAATGAATAAGAATGAAGTAGTATAAGCTGATTTTGAGGCTTAGGATAGGTAAAAGGTCTTAAAACATATTTAAAATAAATCATATTTACGTAAAAGCCATAAATGAAACGGATGGAAGTTGGGTCGTCAAGGCCACACGAGCGCCTACACGGTCCGTGTGGCACTTCACAGAGCGTGAAGAGTGACTGTGGGATGGTACTTAGACAGATTTCGCAGCATTAGCATTTAGAATTTTTCTGAAGTCAAGTGATGTTATACAGACAACCACACGGCCCGTGTGACACTACACGGGTTGTGCCAAGGACCGTGAAATGCCACTTGGAAAAATTTCTACACGAAAAGTTACGAGATGGTAATTTCATACTTAAACAAAACATTTACGTTGCGAGCTATATGGTGGGCCACAAGGCCCGTGACACACCACACAGACCATGTGGGTGGCCGTGTGCCCTCACTTAATCTGAAACTCTCTTACGAGTCCCCGTAATCGAAATTATGGCCAAGTACCTCTCCCCTGGAGGCCACACGGACCATGTGGCTTCACATTGGCCGGTTGGGCCTCCCATGGAGTGATACTTGGTAAAATTTTCTCTCGGGCCAACATTATGAGGTCCAATAAAGTCGTTCAAAAATCTGGGTCCTTACAAACATGGTGATAACGTTTTACTCCAAACTCCGATTAAAGCAAAATTGGATGCGTCGGAAAGATAATTTGAATATCTTTAATTTGTTATATTATGGGTTACCTAACTCATTATTATCTAAGAGATATGACTATTTGAAGTTGACCCCTCTATGAACTCGTACCGAAACATAGCCAATTGAAATGTTTTGAACTTGTCTCGACCTTAGGTGTCCGTAATGACCTCAAACCACATCCGACAAACTTAAAATAATTAGGAAAGGACCTTAACATACATTCAAAACTTGAATTTATTGGCTTACCTAATTTCATATTGAAAATCAACGGTAAGGAGGATTTCATCTCAACTTTAAGTTGAAGAATTTTTCTTGGTGACCTTAATTCATCTGAAATCTAACATCCTATTATAGAATAGGCTTTAACACCTACATTCAAAGTTAGAATCACTCGGTATGATCTCAGATGCATAAGACATAAGTTCAAATCTTAGCTTAGAAATCTCCAAGGTGTTACAATATATCCCCCTTGGGATCATTCATCCTCGAATGATGGTATTAAAGACGGACTCGAGGCACGAATACTAATCAAGGATCAATCGATTGATTAATCAACCAATCAAACTCTTTAGATGGTCAACTATTAAAACTCAAGGATGTACATATCGATTAATATAAGGATAGGGATCACTTCATATCAAGGGATAGGGTAGAAGACTTTCAAGCTTGGTGACTCTCCTCGACCATACTCTCCTCCTTATGTATCACACTTCATTAATTTAAGCCTATATCTCTCATCAAAGCCTAAGTCTATTGCGCACTCTCATCAAGTTCAAGTTAAACCTAAAGTTACAACGTGTTACCCATAATGACCACACTCATAAAAATCTAACCCACCCAGTTTCTATTCTATACCCTTGTAAAGATTTTTAACTTAAAAGATGTTACTCCTTCTCACCACTCTAACACACTCACTTGAAATCCTCACCCGAAAAATCCTTATTAGCCTTCTATGATCACTTACATTAGGACCATCACACATTCAAGCCTATCATTCTAACCACTTTATGGCCTTTTTGAGGTCAACATCACATAAGAATCTTCAAGCCTACCATAACACAACTACGCCCACAATTGCATTAACTCTTACCAAGAGATACACCTATGTTCTCTTACCTATCTATTGCTCACATTGAGACTTCATCTCAGTCCTTCTCTACATCTATACCATTAAATGGAATCAATACAACATCATTATCAAAATCAGGAACACTCACTCTCTTCAATCAATCTTCACTTATCTACTATTATCAACATTGTTATCAAGACTAGAAAGGAGGATTGTTAGAAGGGCTTAAAACAAAAGATCACTAGCATGATTAAATAAAGAAACCCAATTTGAGAACATTCATGACATAATATAATCTCCCTCGTATTTCAAGGCTCATCCCGAGTTCATAGAAACTCAAGTTACATCTCACTTAACATAGGGTTGGACGTTTTTAGATCTGTGAGATAAAATAGAAAATTGCTAAATAAAATTACCCATTCTCATCCTCATAACTAAACATGAATGTGAATCAACATAAAGTTCATTTTCTAGGATATGGCACTCATACACAAGACAGGAATAATGTGTCACGCCCCAAAAAAAGGGGAGGGCTGACTGGCACTCGATACCATTATTGGTTGGGTAAGCCACTAAACATGCTACTTAACTAGACTAGGGACTAGAAGAAAATCGGGCAGCATAACGTATGAAAAACTACGTCGGGACCATTTAGTTCATGACCTGGTCATACAGCAAATCATGTACATCAAGATAGGTAAACCAAGATGATAAAGTACTAGCTTGCCGATAAGGCTGCAACGACAAAGGTATAAGCATACACTATATACATGTCGATCCTATGATTGGAGACTGAAAGGCACAAAAGAACCAACCCAAAATAACATGTCCACAGTAGCCTCTAAGAGAATTACTAACACTGTCGGGACAAGGCCCCAACTATACCCAAATGTACAACAAAAATAAGCATCTTGTGAAAGCTCTAGGAAGAGGTGGAGCTTACAAACTCACGGCTGAACTGGACTCCTAGTGGAGGGGTCGATTTGAGTCCCTACTAAACCTATACGCACAAAAAAAATGTAGTGTCCCCGAGCAACGAGACGTCAGTACGAATAAACGTGTACTAGTATGTAAGGTAGAATGTAAAACCTTAGATAGCAGTAGTAAAAAGGGTAATAGAAATACCACATGTAACCAAGACTCAAGTAAGCTTAATGGCCAATAATCAACCTCCTAGTGATCAAATATGCATGGTATGCTCGAGTATCGCATGTCGTGAATACATATATATAGATGCAAATGCATGACATACCCAACCAAATGCTAGCAATGGAGGTCCTTTCCGGTAGCTAACCGGTATCATATTTGCCAACTTGTGGCCATATGTACCATATACATATATATAATCATTTGGGCAAATATACCTCCAATTATAGCTCGAAGTCCATGCATAACGTGCAATGTATGGTATGAATGTTGAATGCACATATTAGGCCATAATATGAATTTGGCCAATCTTGGCTCATGGTGACACTTATTCTCATAGCATCATAATCAATATTATAGCATATATACATGACTCGTGGGATCGTACATGTCTTTCGAATAAGTCTGACAGCTTAACTCAACATTTAGAATGAGGCCTTAACTCTGAAAATATTCATAAAGGTGCTTTACATAATTCTTATACTTGGTCTCATATCAATTAGTAAAAGAAAGTATTTAAACTGAATCAAGTGCCTTAGTAGTTTAAATAGGAGCACTACACTAGAGATTATTGGAAATCATCGTGTTACTTGTTAAGTGTTTCAATTATATTTTTGTATGGAAGAAGGACTGATTATGAATACTACATTCCCTTTGTAATCTATATTTATTTTAATGAAACTACACCAAGAAGAGAAACACCTCGAATATATGGATAGGTAGCTAGGAAAACCGACAAAATGATATATAGATATTGAATGTCCAGTTTAAGCGAACGAATGGAATTTCAACCTAATACCATCATGAAAATAACTCAACTACAATCCCAATACCTTTCACAGAAGGTCTTTCTAGCAATAGAATAGTAAGATATTGCATTTGACATTTTGGAAAACTTCTCGGATTTCGTGCTAAAAGAAGGAACGGAGCTTAGCCTTAACATACCTCTTCAACGAACGTCCAATTGCCAAAGGTTTCTTCACAAAATTTGTTCCTTACATCCTAAGATTCACAACTACTACATATACGCAATATATAACCACGTATAAACAGCCCATAATTAAGTATTGATGGCCAGATATTCCAAATAGCCTTAAGGCGATGAAATGTTCGTAAAGTTTCGTAAAAATGATAGTAAAAGAGCCTGCAGATTATTACCTGAACACACCAGCTACAATTCTATAATAACCAGCAAGACCTCCACATTTTACAGCCCCAAAGACAGCGAATAGGAGGGAAAAACTATTGCAAAGCGTAAGGCACGCATTTCTAGGCACGGAGATGAATTTTAACGGTAGAAAGAACCTTACCCAAATCACCTTGGTACCTTGAGGGAACTTTACCTTCAGTTTAATATGTTGTTTGGGATGAAATAAAACTTATTTGACCTTTAAAAAGCTCAAATTAGCCGACATCTAGGTGGGTTGACCCAACTCGACCTGACCCATGACCCGATTTCCTGCTCAGGCAGTCACAGTAAAACTGTCATAACTTTTTATTCTGAGGTTGGTTTGATGCGCTGTTTTGTGCGTTGCAAACTAGACTCATAGATCTTCAATTTGATAGGTCATGGAACTTCTAAATCTCTATATTTTAGGAGATATGGCCTGATATATTTGACCCAAATTTAAGAAAGATTCCTTAAAGAAACTTACGGTAGCTTTGGCCAACCTTTATCTTGCAACTTTCTAGATTCCAAAACTTAATGTATGACCTTTGTGCTATTAAAATAACCTTTTAAAATCCATTATTAGCAAATTATATACTTTTAGTCCCATCCAAAATGTGAAACCTAATTTAAACCTTATGAAAAGGGTGAGGTGAATGTGTATTTAGGTTATTCTTTTGGCTTAAAACTTTAAGTCCTTGACATTACCACTTATTGGCAGCCCTACTATCCTTAGGTTCTACCCAAAATCATATATGTCTTATATGACATGCCACCCTATGTATATCCATATAGAAGACGAGAAACACGGGGTCTCACATAATGTATCACCTCGATTGAAGTATAACCAATGCACGAGATAAAAAAACATTGGTGTCTCATCCTTATCGACTCGTCATTATCAAAAGCAAAAGACTCACTTTATTCATTACCTCATCATCTCCCCTTAGATCTATCTATGTTTGCAAATTAATTTCCTTTTCTAAGCTATAAGTACATATCTCCATACGGTCAGGGAATCACTATCCACAAGAACATCTTAAACTCTTCTATTATACTATCGTCGCATATATAAAGTAGCCACTAAGACTCTCTTCTGACATACCACTTTTAGCTTCCTTCTATATCTATGGGCCTCTTTTATACTTGCTGCTCTTATATGTATACGTAGCCGTTTTCTATAACTTTTATGATCTAAGCTCCCTTTTCTTTGCTAATGCTCGACTTCTATACTCTCATAAATTTAATTGTTGAAAACTTAGATTGTAATGAAAAACTCATCATCATCTATCCATATGCCCCAATCGACTTAATTACTCAGGATTACACAGAATGCTTACTTTAGACTACTCCATATTGACAACTCAAAAATACTATCTAGATTCTTATGGCAGTCTATCTTAGAGCTTCACACAACTTTACACTATCGTGGATACATATCTTAAGCCTCTCTTTATCTAATGAGCTATTCTCAATTCACTATTCCTACCTAAAGGGTACTTGTACTCTGCCCATAGCATCACTTTCCGTACAAATCAATGTCTTCATCTCGAACATACACTATGGGGAGGCTCTTGGAGAAAATCACTAATTAGGACTATCACTGTCACAATGTTATCTCATTCTTCACAATGCTCCTCATAATTCAAGCTTAGAGCCTAGTGCTGGCATGTGCATCACACACTTCCCTCATATTACACCAACCTATAACTACTAGGTAAAAATTGGGAACATAGGCCTATTAAAATCTCATAGTTAACACTCGATTAACACATTCCTTCTTTACAACTCAGTTACTATTCACCCATTCATGATACCTCTTTATCCGGCTTACATCATAACTCTATGAATCCCATGGGGCTCTCACTTCAAAATCATAAGCCTAGTTAAGATCTATCACATTGAAAGCACTATGTTCCCCTATTCAATATCTAAACTTAATCCTCACTAATATTATGACACATCAACAGAATCCTCATTTTAGTTTGAGCACACTCTAACTTATCCTAACAATAATTGTTTCTCTACACTTCATCATGAAATCCAATGGTACTTACTACTCTTTTATCAAACTTATGGCAATCAATGCATCACCCCATTACTTATCTTATAGATACATAACTCTAAATACAAGCCTCAATCAACCACTACTGTCACTATATGATCTCTTTTTTTTTCACCATCGTCCTTCTAGCTCTAGCATGACATAATTCCACTTATAGTTTTCAAGACATCAAATCACACTCCCTTAGGTAGTAACACTTAACTGTTAAATACATAACTTTCCCTCTCATGGATAGCATCGGAAGCAAGTTTTGGATAAGGGGGGTCTGAGGTGCATCTTGATCTAACTCAAACACACGATTTATGTGAATAAGAGTGCATTCTTTCTAATCAGCCAACTCATCACACTATTCACTACCCTCAAGCCTAGTGTAGTCTCTCTACCATTCTTATTTCTTTATCACAGAGGAACTCATAAGTAAGGATCTGAATATTACTGTCTCTATCACCTCGTAGATCAGACAGAGTCGAAAGACTTAAAGCACCGCACGGATCATCATAGGTTTCTCAAGGAATAGCTTTATCGCACAAGTCAAAATCTGAAAGAAGGAAAACTTTTCCTAAATGTCAATGGTCCCTTATTTATAAAAGTGGGTCCTTCACAACCAAAAATAAGATCCTATAGACACGGCTTCATAGATACCCTAGGACACTTGAACTCCGTGCTCTTATACCAAGTTTGTCATGCCCCAAGAGGGAACCCTTGGTTGGTCTCCAAGTGAACTACTTGGCTCAATCACTCATTCAGCAACAGCGAAAGACTCAGTTTATGTACATGAAACATTCTAGTAGGCTCATCAATTAAAGACTTAGTAAGATAATGATTAAAACTAAAAATCTACATTAAATATTAAGAAAATAGTTTGAAAAGTACAAATATTCAAAAATGAAACATCAACTCTAATCCATCACTGTCTTTGAAGCCTCTATCGCGAAATATCTAGATGGTGCCAATGACAGGTTCATGGCTACCTCGAATCAAAAATAAAAATGATAAACTAAAGCAAGAAAGTAAGTGGAGTATCCTCTGAATGTAGGGGAGGACTCACCAATCAGCTGAATGTGATAAAATCCTCAACGAAGTGCCTGTTGGTGACCTCTAATACTTGTCTCTACATCATAAAATGATCCAGTCCAAATGGACGTTGGTACATTAAATATACTAGTATGTAAAATGACTGGAAAGGAAAGGACATGATCAAATATACTCAACTCAAGTAACTCAACTCAACTCAGTAAAACATGCAAGTTTAAGAACATGGTCATGATTTGAAAAATAAATTCGATAATATATAACTCATACCAAATCATAGAAATTGTATGGTAATACAATGCTCCTAAAGAAACTGTAGTAATGCAACTCAGCCAAATCAGTTATGCAAAATTGAGGAGTTTCTCTAACCGATAATACTCTCCACCCTACCAAAATTGGTGATGTACAACGAAGGTGGTGGTGTTGACATGCCTGTCTATTACTTCCCAAGGTAAGGACATCACTCTACCTCTTGGATCCATCATCCCCATCCATCTTTTTGGCACAAGAGTTTCTAGAGTTGACTGCACAACTATCCAATGCTGGTGACATAGTTATAGGGTCTGAGATAATGATACTCTTACCTAACTTGGTGCTCAATACTCCTCCAAAAATATTCTCTTTAAAAATCTCATTCAAACTCATCTCAAACATCATCATCTTTTCATCAATAAATATATTTGAAAATTCATTTACATCCTCATCAAGTATTTACCCAAAATATCATTTCAATCAATGCTCAATTTCATCAAAGCTCATCAAAACATGTATCATCTCATCAAAATATTTTCCTCAAGATATAACTTTTTGAACTCAATAAAATACATATATTTATATGTATATATATAATATTAGTTCAAATTATTTTTTACCAATGCATAGAAAAGTTATCATCTTTATTCTCAATATGTAAAACATGATTTATTTTTTTAAAAAATAATACTTCTCTTTAATGCTTGAAAACTCATCAATCTCAACATCAAATAATGTATAGAAAAGTCATAATCATCAACTTCATTAGGGTTCATGGGAATGTATCCATGAAAAACAACTCCAACAATATAAGAGATACAAATAACAATAATTTCACTGCATAAATATATCTAACTCAATGGAAGAAGAATTTACTCATTTAGAATTCAAGAATTAGGGTAAAGGTCTACTCGAACTCAATTATAAAGAATTTACATGTAAGGTCCGTGGATGAACTCAGAACAACACCATGAGTAATCTTACATACCTGGAAGAGAACAATCTCTTATAAAACCTTTCGATTTGTACTTGAATCTGAAAAACCCTAGCCTCTTCTTTGAGAGAACTTTGGACACAAGATTGTGATGTTTTTAGGGGTTTAAATATTAATGGGAGATTATTATTCTAGATGATAGGCTTAGGAAAATTAATTAGGGGTAAAAGGTCAAAAATAACCTTTTGAAAAAGTCAAATAATCATCAAAATTGAAAAAAATGACCTTTTGATAAGTTTTGGTGGCCAAAACGGCAATCTAGGGGCCCCATCGTGTCATGCCCCGAGTTCATACCCTGGACGTGGCCGACACCCAGAATCATTTCTAGTCCCAAGCGAACCACTTAGCCTGGCTACTTTACTCAGCGAAAGACTTAAATGATAATGGAAGGCATATATATAGCAAGCTACAAATACTGCAAATATCTGAATAAACTGAATAATAGAAATGTCTCAACAACAACGGAAAATTAGACCTAAAACTCCTGACATATAGTCTATGGAACCTCTATCTGGAATAGTCTGAAACAACTACCGCAACAGGCCCACGGTAACTATAACTGAAAATAAATACTAAAATATAAATGAAGATCCTAAAGCCTCTGACTGATAAGAGGCCTCACCAATAGTTGAATGAATAGTTGGTCCTCAATAAAGTATCTGTTGAGGGACTCTGTCACCTGCGTCTTCATCATAAAATGATGCAGGTCCAAAGGATGTCAATATGTGGAATGTACAACAACAACATACCCAGTTGAATCCCACAAGTGGGGTCTGGAGAGGGTAGAAATGTACGCAGACCTTCCTACTACCTCGTAAAAAGTAGAGAGGCTGTTTCCTGTGAACCCTCGGCTCAACAATCCATAAGTAGAATAACTAGATATTTCAAAGGGAATATAACGGGAAGTAAAACTAAAAAAATGAAAATAAATGGAGTGACTATCTACGAAAAGAACATGTTAATATGTAAATACGATAAAATCAACACACATTTGATAAACATCAATTCCGCCAACCCTTGCTACCTCACTAAACCTCTAGATCACCCATCCACCTAACCCTCTACTCTAATACGCGACCTCCACTCCTTCCTATCTAAGGTAATGTCCTCAGTTAGATCTAGATTCACCATATCTTGCCTAATCACCTCCCCTCAATACTTCTTCGGTCTGCCTCTCCCTCTCAAAATAGGATAACATGAGTAATAAGTAAAGTGCATGCTGAAAGTAAAAACATATGTTGAAACTTTGTATATGAAAACTAGTTTACTTTATCTTGGGGAGTTTCTCTAACCGAAAACTACCACTATGAGCTTCGTGATGATATAACGTCTTGCCCACGCTGTCATAGCTGTCCAATACTTTTCCAGGGTAAGGGATGAAAACTAGGGGAGTGTATCAATCCCAAAACTGGGCATCTCAGTGGCAAGTGAGAAGTCATACCCTTTGTACACTCCTATCTTACGCCGGCTACATAGTTTATGAGTTCAAGTTATTATTACTCACTCATATCGGTGCTCAAACTACTGCAAAAATAAATTTTATAATGCTCATAACTTTAAGAGTAAAAGTTCTCAAAATGTCTCTTTAGTCTTTTGGGACTTAGCCCAACTTTAGCTTTTCTTAGACTTTTCTCAACCTGTCTCTTTTCTTTGTCTGAAAGTTCTATCAATGCAAGGTGTCTCAAATCATAACTTTATTACTCAGCTATCTTGTAAAAATATAAAAGGTGTAAGTACTCCTTAAACTTAACTCAAAATTGTGAATAAATAGCTTTACATGAAATATATATGTTCTCATAATTACAACTTTAACTTTAAATCTTGTCTCAATAGCTTAATTTAGTACTAAAAATCAACAAAGGTCATGATTTTTATCAAGAAAAATGCATGACAAGTATTTTGATGAAATCAACTGGTAACGGAGAAAAAACTAATCTCAACTCATAAGCTTGATCTTGGGTAGAGACTAATAGTTAAAGCTTCTAAAAACATATGTAGGATAACTTTTGGCAGGTCTTACATACCTGGAGAATGAGTTTCTTGAAGGAATTGAAGAAGGTTCTTGAAAGCCCTAGCTTTTTCCCCTTTGAAACTACGTTCTGAGTTCTTGGAGTGTTTTGAAGTTAATGAGATGAATAAGTACGTTCTAGGGGTTTAATTAGGTGAAAACTGACAAGTTTCGACTTAAAAGGGTGAGAAAAGACAAAAACACCCCTCTTTATAATTGTAGGCTGGGTCGTCTACAAGACCCTCTACGGCCCGTAGAAGCTTCTATGGCCCGTAGGGAACCTTTTGTAAACTTTTTGGCAAATTTTTGGGGTCTCTATATCACTTTACGAGCCCTATTCTATGGCCCATAGAGTGTTTCACGACCCGTAGATTGGTCCGTAAAGTCTGAGACTAAAAATGTGAAATTTCAGGACTTTTGCCATAATTTAACAGACGGGCCATACTTTGATTTACGGCCTGTAAAGTGATTCGTAGAATGCACTCTGCTCAGGCAGTCTTCAGTAAAACGGCCTCAAACTCCAAATGAGGCAAAATCAGTTGCGTTGGAAAACTAATTCAAAGTTTACTCTTTCATAATTTAAGACTAGAAACTCAACTTATAGGAAAGTTTTGAACTCAATTGTGTACTAAAGGTCTCTTATGACCCTAATACGCTTCCCACATATAAGAGTGAGGCTTAAAACATAGGTATATGTGAGGATAGTGTTATGGGGTGTCACAATATCTCCCCTTTGGGATCATTCATCCTCGAATGAAGGTGAAAATGGGGAATGTACGCACGTTTGTTACTCATGAACTAGTTCATCAACAGGAAGCTATCTAGATATCTTATTACTCATATTCAAGAATGTATATGATGATAGAATAAGAAATATTACATTCATGCTCGTCATTGGAAGGCACGAATAGGTGAGAATATCTGGATTTCATATTTGCCTCAGCTTCCCAAGTGGCTTCCTAGACAAATTGGTTCCTCCACAATACTTTAACAAAAGCAACCTCCTTGGTCCTCAATTTACGAATCTGCCAATCTAGTATCTGAACTAGGATCTCTTCATATGACAAGATATCCCTAACTCCAATACTCTTTAATGGCACAGCCAGTGCAGGGTCCCCCAAACACTTCTTAAGCATAGAAATGTAGAATACTGGATGAATAGCAGCTAATTCTGGTGGCAATTCCAATTAATATGCCATATTACCAATCCTCCCAATAATCTTTTATGAGCCAATATATCAAGGACTGATCTTTCCCTTTTTCCCAAATCTCATAACTCCCTTCATCGATGAAACCTTTAGGTACACCCAATCACCTACCTCAAATTCCAAATCTCTCCTCCTAACATCAATATAAGACTTCTATCGGCTTTTTGGTTGTCTTTAGTCTTTCTTGAATAACCTTCACCTTCTCCATAGCCTCATGGACTAAATCAGGTCCTATGGATCCTGCATCACCAACTTCAAACCACCCAATAGGCGACCTACACCTCCTCCCACAAAAGGCCTCATATGGTGTCATTTGTATGCTAGCCTGGAAACTATTGTTATAGGAAAATTCAATCAAGGGTAAGTGATCATCCCAATTACCTTTAAAGTCTATAACACATGCCCTCAACATATCCTCAAGAGTCTGTATGGTCCGCTCCACTTGCCCATTTGTTTGGGGATGGAAGGTTGTACTCAGATTCACCTTCATACCAAGCCCTTTCCCAAAGGACTTCCAAAATTGTGTTGTGAACTGGGATCCTCTGCCTGATATAATGGATATAGAATCTCCTTAATGTAAAGTCTGGCATAGTCCTCAGTTGTATCAGTCGTCTTGACAAGTAGAAAGTAAGCTGACCTGGTCATTTTGTCTACTATTACCCATATCGAATCATGTTGTCTACGAGATCGAGGTAAGCTTGTTATGAAGTCCACGTTGATCATCTCCCACTTTCACTCTGGAATTTTAATATCTGGGCCACACCACAAGGCCCTTGGTGCTTTACCTTAATTGTTGATAATTCAGGCACCTGGACACGAACTCTGCAATGTCCGTCTTCATGCCACCCCACCAATAAACCTCTCATAAATCTCTATACATTTTTGTTGTACATTGGTGAATAGAGTATCTGGCATTATGAGCCTCTGCTAGAATCCTGTCTCTAAGGCCATCAACACATGGTACACATAATCTACCTTGGTATCTCAAGACACTGTATCTCCCTTTTGTAAACACTAATACTTTTTTCTTCTAAACATCTTTTTTCAACTGAAGGAGGATAGGATCCCGATCTTCCTTTTCTTTCACCTCTACCACTAAGGATGACTCTGCCCCATTTTCGAAAATCGCACTACCTTCATCAGAATCTTCAATCTGTACTCCCAAGCATGCTAGTCTATGAACTTCCTTAGCTAATTCTTTCTTTCAATCTTCAATTTGTGTAGTGCTTCCCATGGTCAACCTGCTAAGAGCATCAGCAACCACATTAGCTTTACCTAGGTGATAGAGGATGTTCATGTCGTAATCCTTCAACAGCTATAACCATCTCCTCTACCTCAAATTCAACTCTTTCTGGCTGAATATATATTGCAAGCTTTTGTGATCAGTAAATACATCTGCACGCCCACCATAAAGATAGTGTCTCCAGATTTGGAGAGAAAACACTAAGGCAACAAGCTCAAGATCATGAGTTGGGTAGTTCTTCTCATGAGTCTTAAGTTGCCTGGATGCATATTCTATTACCTTGCTTCTTTGCATCAATGCGCATCCCAAACCAACTCTGGAAGCCTCACAGTAGACAATGAAGCCATCAGCTTCCAGGGGTAGGGATAAGCCTGGAGTTGTAGTCAACCTAGTTTTCAAATCTTGGAAACTTTCTCACAAGCTTCAGACCATACAAACTTAACCTTCTTCTATGTTATCTTAGTCAAGGGAGCTGAGATAGAAGAAAACCCCTCTACAAAACAACTTTAGTAACCTGCCAAACCCAAAAAACTCCTTATCTCTGTTGGAATTGTGGGCCTTGGCCAGTTCTTTACTGGCTCAATCTTTTGAGAATCAACTTGAATGCCTTCATCAGAAACAATATGACCCAAAAACGCCATAGATGCTAACCAGAACTCAAATTTGGCATAACAAGCATGAAGTCAGCCCATGCTTAGGATGACATCAAAATCTACCATGTCTAACTCAACCAGGTCAGCTAAGATGTCTTTATGGTAAACTGAGACAACCCCTATAGATTCTTTGGGCTAGAATGGATTCTCCAGTAGAAGTGGAAAAATTAGAAGGCTCAAGAAGACATTCTGGACTGATTCCAAACTTCGTGGCTACATAAGGAGTCACAAATGATAATGTGGCACCTGGGTCTAACAATGCATAGACATCATAAGTGAAAACTTTGACCATACCAGTAACCACATCTGGTAAGTTCTCCTGCTCCTTTCTGGTGGCCATGGCATACAAACGATTTGTGCCTACGTCCGTACCTGATGTAGCACCCCTCTGAACTGGCCTATCCTGTGGTGCTGAAGAAACTGAATGAGATTTGTTATCCCTATTGTTCTGCCTCCCCATAGGACAATCCTTTAAAAAGTTCCCCACTTGACCACATCTGACACAACCATTTGTGCCCATAAGGCACTCTCATGGATGAGACCTGCCATACTTACCACAAACTAGATAACGAGTTGATCCTTGAGCGACACTCCCTTGTGACTAACTGCCATGAAATCTGCAGTTCTGTGATCCCTACTCATTCTTGACCCTTGGTGCAGGTGCACTAGCAGATGAAGGTGTTGGTCCAGATATCCTAGGCTGAAAGGATGAATGATTGGCATTTCCAACTCCCCTCTTACCAGTCTCTTGGCCTGATTTCTTAGCAATTTTGTTTCTGAACTCCTCCCTATCCTGTATCTTCTCCTCCTCTACTTGCTGCACATAAGCCATCAAGCGAGCTTTGTCCATATCCCCAATCAACATAGCATTTCTTCCCTCTCTCTTAGTCATCTGAGAGAAGCCTGACACAAATAGATCTATCCTAGTGCGCATGTCTGCCACCATAGTCGGAGCATAACGGGACAGCTGAGTGAATTTAAGACCATACTCTCACATGCTCATAGTTTCCTACTTCAGATTCAAAAACTCCCTCACCTTAGCCTGCCTCAACTCTTTAGGAAAGTACTTTCCCAGAAAGGCCTCCTCGGACACTTCCAAACTCAAAGCTAGCGCCCCTTCTGCTCTACCTCCCTTCCAAATAAAACCAGAGTCTAGACACTCCCTTGAGCTGGTACGCGTCCAACTCAACCCGCTCAGCATCAACTGTGTGCATAACCTAAAATACTTTCTAGAGCTCCTCAATGAAGTTCTCAGGATCCTCTTTCACATTAGACCCCGTGAACTCAGGTGGGTTCATCCTCAGAAATTCACAGACCCTGGTAGTATCTAAACCATCATTCCTACCATCTCCCTATCAACCTCCCTATGTAGTGCTCGGCAGGCATAGATGGACCTCTAGGTCCATCAGGAATTGGTGGCTTAGGCTGGTTCTGCCTGGATGGGCACCCTCTACCCCTGGTTGGTCCAACAGCTCTACGTGGAGGCATAATCTGAAAAACAAGGTGTGAACGCACGAATTAGAAAGGACTTAACAGAGGTAAACTCTGAAGCACGAGAAGGAATAACAATTGATAGTGGCACTTCCTAATGCCCTGTAGCCTCCCTATTATAGATGTGCTGCACTTCACACCAATAATACAGACTCTACTAGACACGGTTCCATAGATTCCCTAGGGCACTTGAACTTTGTGCTCTGATATAAAATGACCTGGCCCAACACTGTGAAGTATTGTCCGCTCTTGGGCCTAGCCCATCACAAATTTGTCCCTTTGGGCTCACCCCAAAAGGTGCCTCACAGTATTAGGTCCAATCCATCACTTAAATACCCCAGAATTCTCCCTCTCTTTTCTGATGTGGGATTTGCCTAAGTGAGCCAGGCATTACGTATCGGCATCCCTACACTTAGGCAAATCCCACATTGGTAAATAGAGGGAGAGTTCTGGGATATTTATGTGAAGGATTAGACCTAATACTCTGAGGTGCCTTTTGGTGTGAGCCTAAAGGGACAAATCTGTGATGGGCTAGGCCCAAGTGCGGACAATACTTCAAAATGTTGGGTCAGTTTGATACAGGTGGTATCAGAGTTGACTCTTGGCTAGTACGGTGGTGGGACAAACCTCAGTGAGGACGATGAGTCCCTACGGGGGGTGAGTGCAGGGACAGCGATACGTAACGCCTGGCTCACTTAGGAAAATCCCACATCAGAAAAAAGAGGGAGATTTCTAGGCTATTTAAATGAAGGACTGGATGTAATACTGTGAGCCGTCTTTTTGGGTGAGTCCAAAGGGACAAATCTGTGATGGTCTAGGCCCAAGAGCGGACAATACTTCACAGTGTTGGGCCAGGTCGTTACACATCGCCTAACCATTTGGCGGTGCACCAAATGGAGACCTTGGGTCGTCCTTTTGACAGATTCTAAGCTTTTTCGAAGCGTTTCGGTGGTCTCAATCGGCAGATCACCAAATTATTTGGCGAATCACAAAAATTTATAGATTCGACAGGCTTCAGTAAAATGGTATTAACCTTTTACTCCAAACTCCGATTAAGGCAAAATTGGATGAGTTGGAAAGCTAATTCAAAGATATTTAATTTTATATTTTATGGTCACCTAACTCATTGTGTTCTAATAGATATGATCATTTGAAGTTGACCCTTCTAGGAACTCGTATCGAAACTTAGCCGATTGAAATATTTTGAACTTATCTCGACCTTTAGTGTCCCTAATGACCTCAAAACACATCTGGCATGCTTCAAATACTTAGGAAAGGACCTTAGTATACATTCACAACTTGGATTTATTGGCTCACTTAATTTCATATTGAAACTCAATTGGTAAGGATGATTTCATTTCAACTTTGAGTCAAAGGATTTATTTTTTTTTGTGACCTTAATTCATTGGAAATCTAACATCCCACTATAGAATAGGCTCTAACACTTATGTTCAAAGTTAGAATCACTCAATATTATCCCACACGCATAAGAGGGAAGTTCGAATCTTAGCTTGAAAATTTTCAAGGTGTTACAATTTTACATGTCTTTATGTGATGAGCATGATCGATTAGAGTCTAAATAACCATTTGAGTTAGAGTCTTGAATAATTTGGTGAGTTTTGATAGCACATATGATTGATAGTCCTAAGTATTTGATTGTTGATTGGGCTGAATATAATGATTGTCTAAATCACTCTTGAAAGATGTGACTGGGATGGGTTGGATGGTTTATCGGCCCAAAGGCTAAATTGTATTAGAACTGATGAATTGATAAGAGTCCTTCAGAGATTCATGATTGGTTTGATTGAGATCGATTGTTTTATGAGCATTGAGGCTTAGGAGGAGTGTCAAGCATAGAATTGGGTGAGAATAATTAATACTTGAACTCAATAACTACTTTGCCAATCGTAGGAGAGGATTGAATCGTTGAGTCAGATGTTTTCTTTTTATGCCCCTTACAAGGACTTGATTAATTAGCGTGGATCCATGATCCATTGATTTGTCTTTTACCTTGGCAATGTATTGGACGGTTGTATCATCATCAATAAGATTGTTGTATAATCAGTGGCTCATAAGTGATTATTGTTGGATAAGAGAAACTCCCAGATAATCCTTAATAGTACTCCACATGATTTGTTTTATTGTGCATAAATGATCTGACTGAGTTTTATTCTAGAGTTTCTTTAGGACAATAAAAATTTTGCATCATTTGCTGAGTTGATTTATAGATTGTTGAGTTGATTAGTTGATTGTTTGAGCTTATTGGATTGACCTGTATTGAGTCTTACCTGGTTCTTGAGTCATCTTACGTACCAGTATATTCAATGTACAGGCGTCCATTTGGATCAGCATCATTTTATGACACAAATACAGGTGACAGCGGTTCCCGACAGGCAAATCATTGAAGGCTAATCTTTGCATTCAAGACTTGGTCAGCCCTTCTTGCTATACGGAGGAGCCTTCTTTATTTTATCTTGATTAGTAGCATTTTCTTTGAGGTAGTTCAGGACTTGTCTTGCACCTTCTACACTTAGACTACAGGTTTCATAGATGTTGACTATGATAGTTGATTGTTATTTACATTCCAACTCTTATTCATTGAAAATTATTAATTTTATAAAAAACTTAGTTGCTCGGGTACTGCCTAGCCTTACTTGAGTATTTACTTCCACTGATTGAATGTGATGTGACGATGAGGCCAAGTGGTTCACTTGGGGAATCAGTAATGGTTCTTCAAGTGCCGATCACGCCAAGGATACCTTCCCGATGTGTGACATAACTAGTAATCAGAAAGAGGAGAAAGAGCACAGGCTCTTGTAACTAGTAATCAGAAAGAAAAAAAAAGAAATAGAAAAAATAAAAGGTGTCATGAATGTAACGAGAGACTGTAGAAATACATTGATAAGCGTTAAATTACATCCTTTGACTTGTGGACTTTTAATTAATATAAGCTTATCATATTGTGAATTGCAACTGCCAGTTGTGTAAATACATCTCGCTACTTTTCAAAAAAATTAATAGTAATGTGATTTTTAAAATTATTAATAATATTTACTTATGTTGTAAGTTTATGTTATGTACTTTTGCACCTATTTTATGTTGTTGATTTTTAATTTTTTTTTCCACATAAATGAACATTTTTGTGGGGGCATAACTTTATATCTTTACATTTGAGAAATAAGTTTCAATTTTTAGAGAAAAAATAAAGATCAACTTCAAAAGAAAAAAAAACCAAAGATAATTCATTTAAAGAATAGTTCTGCAATTAAACAATTATGACTTAGCATTAAATTTGATCGGATCAATAAATTGAGTTAATAATAAATGAGTCAAAGATTTGCTCTAAATTTAATATACATTTGATTGAGATGTGCTAAAAAAGTACCATATGTCTGATTCCTATAGATTTTATTTATTTTCTTATAATTTTTAAAAATTTAAAATAATATTTTTGTTATGACCATATATAACATATTGAATAAGAAAATTTAAAATATTGTTACAAGATTTTTATATGAAATTTGGGACTTATATATTAATACTATTTGATTGTTTAGACTGAAAGCTGATTGGCTAAATGAATTGGATAAAAAAAATTTATTAATTAATAATTTGTCCAAATATAAGTGGATTGCTTATATCATATTTTCATAAAATAATTTTATCATTTTTGTTCTCATGTAAAAATCATGTGCATATACTTTTTTACATTTTTGGTGGAAATGTTGGTAACTTTTAGAATCCTCCAAACTAAATATTTTGATTAGCTTCAAGTTTTCTACTTGGTAAAGGAAATTTGTCTAGATCTGATACTTGAGTAAAAAAAAGTATTACACAAATAATTAAAGATTCATTCTAACTGAAATACACTTATAATTGCTCTATCCATTAGGCAATAAACAAAGTTTTATCAATTTCTTTTAAGTAATCAACTTATTTTGTTAATCATTTGTGACAATCTTTACAAAATAGCTACTCATTTTAGTCAGCTTGGTCTATAGAAATAGCACTCTCAATCCATCTACTACTCAAATCCTATCAACTAGGATTTATAACTTAAGTACACATATATTATCAACTTGCTTATTCATCTAAAGTTAAATTTTCCTATCATATAGTCTATGGTACAAGACTTTATATCCATCTCGAATACAAATTTAATCTTCTCTCAATTTTAATTTATTTGTCCTAATTTGGACTATGAGGGTCATGTAACGCCCGCGAAATTACCAAAATACCCCCTAAAGGAGAGGTGTGCGAGAAACGTGTCTTCCGATGCTCGGATCTAAAATCCGAGAGCGGATTCATGATCAGCACTGAAAATTGAGTGGGGAAAAGGTCTCGGTCGATTTTTAGAGCAACCGAGTCGAAAAATAATTTTTCGTTCCAAAACGAAAAACAGTGAGCCTCCGCGATGGAACCGCGACGCGGACCTGTCGCGGAGACACACTTATGTTTTTCTGAAAAATTTCGACGGAGTTGAACTTCCGAAAACACACTGTCCGCGACCAGTCCGCGTCGCGAACTGTGTTATTTCAGGTCGGGATTTAATTTCTTAAAATTTCTAAGGGCATTATGGTCCATTCCCACCTATCCCAAACGTACCCCTATGACCAATATAGGTCGGTTTACACGAAAAAGGGTTCAAAAACCCCCATTGAAGTGTTCTCCTAAGGATTTCTAAGGCTAGGGCTTGAAGAAGGTTGAGGTGATCAAGAAGGGATTGTAGTGTTTCGTGTGACCACTCTTTCCAGGTATGTAAGGCTACTCTGAAAGCATGGGAATGTCCTCCCATGTGCCCTATGATGTAGGTATAGATGTCCTAATGTGATGATGATAGGATAACAAATTGAAGTATGAATTAGTTAATATGATGTAGAGAGTAATTGGCATTGTGGTATGCATATACATATATTTCATGCATTGATGATGATCGTCATAAAAACCCTCATGTGTTTTTAAACTATTTTCATGAAAAGCATTTAGTTGAAAACCTTATATCTATTGTATTCTAGAAAAGCATGCGTGATGAATATGGGTGTGTGTGTAGAGCCTAGAGAAATGATAAGATAATGAATGATGAATGATGAGCATGAGCATGAGAATGTGTAATTGTCTCTAGGTTGAGACTTAAAGCTCCTAATCTAGTGTTCCTAGAGTCTAAGATGATGATGATGCTAAGGTTATGAATGAGAGGATGTTGATGTTAATGTTAATAAGGTGAGATGATGACGATGTTAATGTTAATGGTGATGTAATGTGTACCTAAGGGACAAGTGGATGTTGATGCCAATGATAATGTATTATGCCCCTATGGGGACTAATGATGATGTAACGTGTCCCTATGGGACTAATGATGTTGATGTTTTATGATCATGTCAATTACTGGGAGGAGTATTGAGCACCGAAATGGATACAAGTGAGTCCCACTTGAGTCCATTAACTACGTGGCCCGCGTAGGAAGAGAGGATTGAACCGCAATGCGGATGGCTCCTATCTTGTCCCAAATGAGGACTAATGTTATGTTTTGTGGATCCACTAATGTTATGTCCTTTACCCTAGGCCGGGTAATGGATGGATGTGGCAACAGCATCGCTTCGTTGTATCATCACTGGCTCATAAATGATGGTTGTCGGTTAAAGAAACTCCCAGTTAGGCCCCTTAGAAAAGGTTTCCTTGATAGTACTCTAATGTAAATGTTAATGTAAAGGTCAATGTTAATGTTTCCCTGATATAAATGTTAAAGTCTCATGATGATGTACGTTATGTTCGGATGATTTTAATGATGTGATTCAGCTATTTTACATGCCAGTACATTCCACGTACTGACGCCATTTGGCGCTGCATCGTTTTATGATGCAGATACAGGAGCTAGAGGACTTCAGCAGTCGCCCCGTTGAAGCCAAGTGTTTGCAAGTTCTGACTATGGTGAGCCTCCCTGTTTTTGGAGGAAACCTTTATTTTATGCTATCCTATTATTTCATTGAGTCGGGTAGCCATGGCATGTCATGGTCCCCTTCTTAGACGGTTTAGATAATGTTAGAGGCTTCGTAGACATAATGATTTAGTCAAGGTGAATGTTTTGATAACTGAGCAATATTTCTTTGTTTGGTTTTGATGATCAGCTTGAGGTTTGGCCATTGGCCCACTACTTTAAAAGTGTTGTTTACTAATTTCCTTCCGTTATGTTTAAGATGAACGATGTGATGAGGCTCAGTGGTTCGCTTGGGGGCTGGCAATAGTCTTTGAGTGCCGGCCACGCCTAGGGTACCCTCTCGGGGCGTGACAAACTTGGTATCAGAGCACAGAGTTCAAGAGTCCTAGGGAATCTACGAAGCCGTGTCTAGTAGAGTCTCGTTTATGCGTGTGTTATGCACCACACTTCATAAACAGGATGCTACAGGGCATTAGGAAATGGTTCCACTTCTTTGATGTTCTGAGTCGTGCGTTAGAGCTTGACTTTAAGTAAATCCCTTTAATTCGTGCATTACGCGTTTGCAGATAATGCCTCCAAAATGCACTGCTTCCCAAAGAGATGGTCCCGTCCCAAGTACTGAGAACCCCTTGCCAGAACGTGAGGCAAGGAGACGGGGACGACCTGCTAGAGCTACTGAGGCTCCACCAGCACCTCCAGCTCAGTCAGCCCCCACTTCAGAGGCAGACTTTAGGGGAGCCATTGCCGTGCTCACCCAGTTGGTGGCCTCGCAAAGTAGCAGTCGCGGTCCCCAGGCCCCAAGCTCCAGTTCCCAAGAGCCAACTATTGCGTCCAGGCTCAGGGATTTCTTGAGGATGAACCCACCAGTCTACACGGGTTCTAAGGTTGAGGAGGATCCGCAGAACTTTATTGATGAGATGCGCAAGATCCTAAGGGCGATGCATGCAAGTGAGGTTGAAGGAGTTGAGCCGGTCTCATATCAGCTTAAGGATGTTGCCAACATTTCGTACAACCAATGGGAGGATGGCAGAGGTGAGAGTGCTGAACCAGCTGAGTGGGAAGAGTTCGAGAGTGCTTTTCTCGATCATTTCTTTCCCCAGGAGTTAAGGGAAGCCAAGGTTGAAGAGTTTGTGAACTTAAAACAGGAGGGTATGACTGCTAAGGAGTACAGCCTAAATTTCACCCAGCTATCAAGATATGCTCCTGAGATGGTCCTTGATATGAGGGCCAGAATGAGGAAAGTTGTGTCTGGGCTGGGCAAACATGTGAAAAGAGAGTGCAAGGCAGCACTGCTGATCCCAGACATGGATATTTCCACGCTGATGGTCTATGCTCAACAGACTGAAGAGGACAAGAAGAGGGACAGGAAGGAGCAGCAGAGCAAGAAAGCCAAAGCTGCGGGACATGAGCAAAACCAGTAGAAGCAGGACAAGGGTAACAGGAACTTCTTTCAGAAGAAGCCTTCTCGCCATGCAACACCGATGGCGAATGCACCTGCTCAGCAGTACAGGCATGATCAGAAGACCCAGGGTCACCAGGACTTCAGAGCACAGGGATCTCGGTCCCAGGCTAGTGTCGCCCAGGGTCCAAGAGGAAGAGTAACTTGCGGCAGATGTGGCAAACAACATCTTGGTGCATGCCGGGAAGGCACTAATCTATGCTATTCTTGTAGACAGCCTGGCCATTTCCAGGGCGAGTGTCCTATGAGGAGCCAAAGGGGTAATGATAGAGGAAATCGAGCCCAATCATCTACAGCACCCCCTGCGGGCAGTCATCAGAGGGCTACTGCTGCAAATGCCGGAGGCGGAGTGAACCGCCTGTATACTATGGGAAATCAGCAGGATCAAGAGGCTGCCCCAGATGTGGTTACGGGTATGCTTCGAATCTTCTCTTATAACTGTTATGCATTACTTGATCCGGGTGCCACTTTATCCTTTGTGATGCCCTATGTGGCTAATAAGTTTGAGGTCATCCCAGAATGTCTATATGAGCCTTACTCTGTTTCGACTCCTACTGGAGAGTCTATTGTGGCTAAGAGGGTCTATAGGAGCTGTGTGGTATCTATTTATCATAGGGATACATTGGTTGATTTGGTGAAATTAGAGATGGTGGATTTCGATGTGATCCTTGGGATGGATTGGCTTCACGCTTGCCATGCATCCATAGATTGTAGAACCCGAGTGGTTAAGTTTCAATTCCCAAATGAACCGGTCTTAGAATGGAAGGGAGGTTATGTTGCACCCAAAGGTATAATTATTTCTTACCTGAGGGCAAGGAGGTTGATCTTTAAGGGGTGTATCTATCACCTAGTAAGAGTTAAAGCTGATAATGTCGAGACCCCTACTCTTGAGTCGGTCTCAGTTGTTAATGAGTTCCCTGTGGATTTACCTGGAGTCCCTCCTGGTAGGGAGATCGACTTCGGTATTGATGTACTCCCCGATACGTAGCCTATTCCAATTCCACCATATAGGATGGCCCCTGTTGAATTGAAAGAGTTGAAAGAACAGTTGAAAGACCTGTTAGAGAAAGGTTTTATTAGACCCAGTGTTTCTCCGTGGGGTGCTCCAGTTTTGTTTGTGCGAAAGAAGGATGGGTCGCTTCAAATGTGTATAGATTATAGGCAACTGAACAAGGTCACAATCAAGAACAAATATCCTCTTCCTAGGATTGATGACTTGTTTGACCAACTTCAGGGTGCCACATGTTTTTTAAAGATAGACCTCAGGTCGGGTTACCACCAGTTAAAGGTGAGGGAGTGTGATATCCCAAAGACAGCTTTCAGGACAAGATATGCTCAGTTTGAATTTTTAGTGATGTCCTTTGGGTTGACAAATGCACCAGCAGCCTTTATGGACTTGATGAATAGGGTGTTCAGACCCTACTTGGATATGTTTGTAATCGTCTTCATTGATGATATTTTGGTATATTCGAGGAATGAGGAAGAGCATGCTAAGCATCTCAGAGTTGTCCTTCAAACTCTTAAGGACCATGAGTTGTACACAAAGTTCTCCAAATGTGAGTTTTGGCTTAAGTCAGTGGCTTTCCTAGGCCATGTGGTTTCGGGTGATGGTATTCGAGTTGATAGCCAGAAGATTGAGGCGGTGGCAAGCTGGCCAAGGCCAACCTCTCCGACTGACATAAGAAGCTTCTTGGGGTTGGCAGGCTACTACCGAAGGTTTGTGGGGGGTTTTCTTCCCTATCTGCACCATTGACCAAACTGACCCAGAAAAGGGCTAAGTTCCAGTGGTCTGACGAATGTGAGAAGAGCTTTCAGGAATTAAAGACCAGGTTGACCACTGCACCTGTCTTGACCTTGCCTGACGGGACGGACGACTTCGTGATATACTGTGACGCATCTAGAGTTGGGTTGGGATGTGTGTTAATGCAAAGAGGAAAGGTGATAGCCTATGCTTCCAGACAACTTAAGGTTCATGAAAGGAACTATCCGACCCATGATCTTGAGTTGGCAGCCGTTGTGTTCGCACTTAAAATCTGGCGCCACTACTTGTATGGAGTGCATTTGGATGTGTTCACAGACCACAAGAGCTTGCAGTATGTATTCAGCCAAAGGGAGCTCAATCTGCGACAGAGAAGATGGTTAGAGTTGCTCAAGGACTATGACATGAGCGTCATGTACCACCCAGGTAAAGCTAACGTTGTTGTTGATGCTTTTAGCAGGTTGTCTATGGGTAGCACGGCCCATGTTGAGGAAGAAAAGAGAGAACTGATGAAAGATGTGCACAGGTTGGCCCGATTGGGGGTCCAACTTGAAGAGAATGACGAAGGAGGAGTTAGTGTTCAAAATGGGTCTTCATCATCCCTGGTGACTGAAGTTAAAGAGAAGCAGGATCGAGATCCCATTATACTCCAACTAAAAGAGAATGTTCAGAAGCAAAAAGTGATGGTCTTCTCCAAAGGGGGAGATGGGGTACTGAGGTACCAGAACAGACTATGTGTCCCTGATGTTGATGGTGTCCGAGAAAGGATTTTAGCTGAGGCCCATAATGCTAAATACTCCATCCATCCGGGTTCCACCAAGATGTATCATGACTTGAGAGAGGTCTATTGGTGGAGTGGAATGAAGAGGGATATCGCAGAATTCGTTTCCAGATGCCCCAACTGCCAGCAAGTCAAGGTTGAGCACCAAAGGCCAAGTGGTCTGGCCCAGAATTTTGAAATTCCTGAATGGAAGTGGGAGATGGTGAATATGGACTTCTTCACGGGCTTACCGAAACCCCGGAGACAACATGATTCCATATGGGTGATTGTAGACAAAATGACAAAATCAGCGCATTTCTTAGCAATCATGACGACTAACACTGCCGAGGATTATGCCAAAATGTATATTCAGGAGATTGTGAGGTTGCACGGAGTTCCCTTGTCCATCATTTCAGACAGAGGAGCCCAATTTACCTCTCACTTTTGGAAGTCTTTCCAGAAAGGGTTGGGTACCAAGGTGAACCTGAGCACAGCATTTCATCCACAGACGGATGGTCAGGCAGAGCGCATTATCCAGACGTTAGAAGGTATGTTGAGAGCATGCGTTCTTGATTTCAAAGGAAACTGGGACGACCATTTACCCTTGATTGAATTCGCATACAACAACAGTTATCATGCGAGTATTAAGATGGCCCCTTATGAGGCTTTGTATGGGAGAAGATGTAGATCGCCCATTGGGTGGTTCGAGGTTGGATAGGCCGAGCTGATTGGACCGGACCTTGTCCACCAGTCCATGGAAAAGGTGAAGACTATACGAGAGAGATTAAAGACTGCCCAGAGTCGCCAGAAGTCGTACACAGATGTAAGGAGAAGGGATTTAGAGTTTGAGGTGAATGACTGGGTTTATCTGAAGGTATCACCTATGAAAGGTGTCATGAGGTTTGGAAAGAAGGGGAAGTTGAGTCCTCGCTATATTGGTCCCTACCAAATTTTGTGAAGGATTGGAAAGGTTGCTTATGAGCTAAAGTTACCTTCTGAGTTAGATGGAATTCATCTGGTGTTCCACGTCTCAATGTTGAAGAAATGTTTGGGGGATCCTACCTTGGTGGTGCCTGTAGAGAGCACAGGAATCAAGGACAGCCTGTCATATGAGGAAACCCCAGTCCAAATCCTTGATCGACAGGTTCGCAGACTAAGGAACAGAGAAATAGCTTCTGTCAAGGTTCTGTGGAGAAATCAATTCGTTGAGGAAGCCACATGGGAAGCTGAGGAAGAGATGAAAGCAAAGTACCCGCATCTGTTCGTCCCGAGGTTGGTGAAAGCATCGAAGGTAACGTTCTTATTTAATGTAAATCAATGTATATCCCATGAACTCCATGTGAAATTGTTGATGTTTTAAAGTTATAAGTTAAAGGCCAATGAAAGGTGAAGGTAGTAAGATATCGAAGTAATGTCGAGGTGAGTCGTGAGCCTATTCGTGCTAAAATACTTTCCTACTCATCATTCAAGGACGAATGATCCTAAGGGGGAGATAATGTAACGCCCGCGAAATTACCAAAATACCCCCTAAAGGAGGTGTGCGAGAAACGTGTCTTCCGATGCTCGGATCTAAAATTCGAGAGCAGATTCATGATCAGCACTGAAAATTGAGTGGGGGAAATGTCTCGGTCAATTTTTAGAGCAACCGAGTCGAAAAATAATTTTTCGTTCCAAAACGAAAACAGTGAGCCTCCGCGATGGAACCGCGACGCGGACCTGTCGCGGAGACACACTTATGTTTTTCTGAAAAATTTCGACGGAGTTGAATTTTCGAAAACAAACTGTCCGCGACCAGTCCGCGTCGCGGACTGTGTTATTTCAGGTCGGGATTTAATTTCTTATAATTTCTAAAGGCATTATGGTCCATTCCCACTATCCCAAACGTACCCCTATGACCAATATAGGTCAGTTTACACGAAAAAAGGTTCAAAAACCCCCATTGAAGTGTTTTCCTAAGGATTTCTAAGGCTAGGGCTTGAAGAAGGTTGAGATGATCAAGAAGGGATTGTAGTGTTTCGTGTGACCACTCTTTCTAGGTATGTAAGGCTACTCTGAAAGCATGGGAATGTCCTCCCATGTGCCCCTATGATGTAGGTATGGATGTCCTAATGTGATGATGATAGGATAACAAATTGAAGTATGAATTAGTTAATACGATGTAGAGAGTAATTGGCATTGTGGTATGCATATACATATATTTCATGCATTGATGATGATCGTCATAAAAACCCTCATGTGTTTTCAAACTATTTTCATGAAAGGCATTTAGTTGAAAACCTTATATCTATTGTATTCTAGAAAAGCATGCGTGATGAACATGGGTGTGTGTGTAGAGCCTAGAGAAATGATAAGATAATGAATGATGAATGATGAGCATGAGAATGTGTAATTGTCTCTAGGTTGAGAGTTAAAGCTCCTAACCTAGTGCTCCTAGAGTTTAAGATGATGATGATGCTAAGGTTATGAATGAGAGGATGTTGATGTTAATGTTAATAAGGTGAGATGATGACGATGTTAATGTTAATGGTGATGTAATGTGTACCTAAGGGACAAGTGGATGTTGATGCCAATGATAATGTATTATGCCCCTATGGGGACTAATGATGATGTAACGTGTCCCTATGGGACTAATGATGTTGATGTTTTATGAGCATGTCGAGTCCTGGGAGGAGTATTGAGCACCGAAATGGATACAAGTGAGTCCCACTTGAGTCTATTAACTACGTCGCCCGCGTAGGAAGAGAGGATTGAACCGCAATGCGGATGGCTCCTATCTTGTCCCAAATGAGGACTAATGTTATGTTTTGTGGATCCACTAATGTTATGTCCTTTACCCTGGGCAGGGTAATGGATGGATGTGGCAACGGCATCGCTTCGTTGTATCATCACTGGCTCATAAGTGATGGTTGTCGGTTAAAGAAACTCCCAGTTAGGCCCCTTAGAAAAGGTTTCCTTGATAGTACTCTAATGTAAATGTTAATGTAAAGGTCAATGTTAATGTTTCCCTGATATAAATGTTAAAGTCTCATGATGATGTACGTTATGTTCGGATGATTCTAATGATGTGATTCAGCTATTTTACATGCCAGTACATTCCACGTACTGACGCCATTTGGCGCTGCATCGTTTTATGATGCAGATACAGGAGCTAGAGGACTTCAGCAGTCGCCCCGTTGAAGCCAAGTGTTTGCAAGTTCTGACTGTGGTGAGCCTCCCTGTTTTCGGAGGAAACCTTTATTTTATGCTATCCTATTATTTCATTGAGTCGGGTAGCCATGGCATGTCATGGTCCCCTTCTTAGACGGTTTAGATAATGTTAGAGGCTTCGTAGACATAATGATGTAGTCAAGGTGAATGTTTTGATAACTGAGCAATATTTCTTTGTTTGGTTTTGATGATCAGCTTGAGGTTTGGCCATTGGCCCACTACTTTTAAAGTGTTGTTTACTAATTTCCTTTCGCTATGTTTAAGATGAACAATGTGATGAGGCTAAGTGGTTCGCTTGGGGGCTAGCAATAGTCTCTGAGTGCCGGCCACGCCTAGGGTACCCTCCCGGTGCGTGACAGTTCAGACTAATGATGTTTAGTGTAAATTTTGATATAGAATTTTACATTCTTTTGAAATAAAATTTATATATTTAAAATCAACATCAAAATTCTTATAAAAATCACAATAATTAACAATATTGACTATCTAAAATAACTAAGATAAATAAATTAAAATTAAAAAATAATTATAAATAAAAAAGTAAATCATAATAAAGAATGCCGAAATAAGAAACATGATGTTTTTATGTTGATTTTTAACTAGTATTACCAAGAAAATGTGATTCACTGATAAACTTGTAAATGGCAATAAATTATAACAACAAACGGGAAACTTCAATAAGAAAAGTTCAACACTTTTATAAACCTATGACCCTAAAAGGACTAAAATGAAACAACAAAAAAACAGAGAAAGTTCCACAATATTCTCACCTGAGAATTTATTCAATCACATTTTTTGAGCTCCTAAAATATGGCATCCAACATCAATACAACATTCTTTAATTGTTCAAATCTATCACCGTTTTATCCTTCGTGTCAGACTCAGGCTTGCCTTCAATTTTTACTGGCACAAATAGAAATCAATTAGAATAAAAACATGTCTGATTCTATATTTCTTTGATTTTGGTTTATAATTATAAGAATTAATAAATATTAAAAAAATTAACTTACAAAAGTCTGGATTCTCCTTAAGCATGCGCAAGTGAGGATCCACTGGTATACCTTTGGCAGCAAAGCTTGGGTCGTACAATCTATTTTCAATAGGCCTATGTTTCAAATCAACAATTATTATTAGTATTTTCACAATTAAATTATTGCATTTCGTGTCACACAAGTTAATGCATGATGTGATTTTTTTTTCTTCTTGTAATTTATTGAATTTTCACAAGTTGTCACATAATTAGTGTGTGTATGTTTATATATAATTAAGCTTTGGATATATTTATTTTTAAAAAAAATCAATTTTTAAATTTATGCAAATATTTTGAGAAAGCTTTACTAAGGTGTAGAATGGCGCCTAATCAGCCACTTTCTTTCGCTGTCCATCCTCTTGCTTAGCAGCATCTCTATGTAATAATTTCATTAAAATTGAAAATTATATATTATTGTATTATTTTAAAATGTTACATATATATTTTATTGAAAATTGATTTTATTTTAAAAATAGTCCATCTAAAAATAAATTGAAAATAAATATACTTTTACAATACTAGAAGATGGATGCATTATTGACATCTTACCGTGTGGATAGCTAGTCAATATTTATTTACATAAAAAATTAAGTTATTCTTGATATTCCATAGTTACAAAATTAAAAATTCATTTAATTTTCAAAGAAATATACCTTCGGAAGTTCAATTTGTGTATTTCTAAGTAAAAAATAATTTAGTTAGATTTTCAATAGAATTAAAACATAAAGAGATTAACATAACACTTGGTAACACCTTCTTTTAGATTTTTAAACTACATTTAAAATTTAAAATAAAAAATATAATGAATAGTATCTCTTACACTTTTAGATGATACTAGTTTAGACTTTAGAGTATGTGCGAAGCAAGTGTGTCACGATGATATAAAATATTACATATAAAAATAATAAAGCATGTGTGTTATTACACGTATTTGTCGTGTCAATTAATTAGTCGAAAATTATTAGTAGGATATATTTATTTCTATAAATATCTTGATAACATACTACATTTAATATTTAAAACAAAAAATATATTGAATAGTATCTCTTACTCTTTTAGATGATACTAGTTTAGACTACGTGCGATGTACGTGTGTGTCACGATAATATAAAATATTACATATAAAAATAATAAAGCATCTGTATTATTGTACGTATATGTCGTGTAAATTAATTAGTAGAAAAATATTAATAGGATATATTTATTTCTATAAATAAGAATTTTAATCAATTTTAAAGACCCAATATTAGGGTAACAATTAATTAAATGATAATTAGATATGCTTATGCAAAAAATCATTTAAATAATTTATAGAAATATATATACATTATTCAGCCTAAATTTTAGTATATGTGTTATTAAATTAGTTATTATTTTTTTTCTTTGAAACATTAACTAATTTCACTAATTACGAGGCACAAATTAATGTAGATCAACTTTTAAAAACAGAAAAAATAATAAACTTGTATATTAAATTAAGTAGCTTAAAGATATACGTTAACCATTACTGTTTTATAAAATTTAGAATCTGACTTAAAATTTTCAATCTCACATTCTTTTAAGTTGACTCACAATCTAGTAAACATAAACTGACAATCAAAGAGTATAAATTAATTTAAATAAAATTAAATATAAAATCTCAAAATACCACAAAGAACACACAAAAAATCACACAATTAGATCAAGGTGAAAAGGACAAAAAATGGATGAAGACTCCTAAATTACTTGGGTAGTTATTTGATTATTCTTTAGCATCCTTTTGAACTTGACATCATTGTTTACATAACTTTTTTTTTCTATTTTAAGTGTGATTTTATCAAAATATGCTATATATTTTTTTAAAATTATTGATAAAAAGAGACTTGAGGTTATTATTTTGATTGGTTAATTAGAACTTGATTAATATTTAAAGTTTGCAAGTCTATTCAAAAGTCTTATTATGAAAAAAGTAATTTATTAATTCCTCAAATATGAATTGATCGTTAATAAAATAAGAAAAGTTTTAACAATCAAAACTCTCTTTGCGTGGACACTTAAAATATTATAAAATAATTAAATATACTTAGGTAAAATGGTAAATGTCAATTTTGTCTATAGTAGAATTTTCTAATGATGGCAAAATATCGAAACAGTTTTTCTAAGGACATTTATGCTTTTAATCTATTAAAATAATTTGATGTAGATACTATATTAATAGAATCACGAAAGAAAAATCAAAGTAATAATTTTTGAAAATATTTCAACCGAGAAAAAAATATGAAAAACTATCAAAAGGATGAACCTATTATAAATTATTGATTTTGTATATCTCATATATATCTTTTACCCAGATCTTATTTGTGGGATTCAACTGGGTATAATGTTGTTGCATGTATAATCTTTTAAGCTAAAAATAATTAAAAGAAATAAAGAAAGATCATGAAAGAATAATGATAACATGAATGCTAGAAGATAACTTGAAGCAAAATCAAATAAGAAGAAGTGGGAAAAGTGTACTTTTCGTAAAACTCGATTCAAAATATTACTTAAATAGAATTATAGAAATTCTTTTTTGTACAAGGCAAAATTGTAATTGATTGAGAAGAGTTAAATATTATGATTTCATAGTTATAATCAATTATGATAAATTTAGAAGATATATTAATTATATTAAAACTTAATTAAAAGAATAACTAAATTTTCTTTTAAGGAAAGTTGTCGCATCGCCACATGCATCAAGCACCAAAATTTGTGACAAGAAAAATCATCATGAAAGTTGTCAATGTATTGATTTCAGTCAAAGTTATATCACTACGTATTACAGTTTTTTTCTTTTTCTTTTTTATTTATTATGCATAAAACTATTTGTTTGGACTATTTTTTTTTTTATTTTGGTTATATATGTTTGTTTTTCTTTTTTGAGATTCTTTTTTACCTTTTGTTGGACGTCTTTCTTTTTAAAAAACTTTTTTCTTCCTATTTTTAAATTACTAGATACTCAGTTTTTTTTTTTCTTGACTTCTTTCGTTAATCATGTATGAAACTATTTGTTTGGATTTATTTTGGCTAATATACATTTTTTATTTAACCTTTATTGGGTCTTTTTTTTCTTTACATTTCTCAGCCTATTTTTCTTTGTTACCTTATTCGCTTTTTTCACAATTTTTAAAAATCTTTTTGGCTTATTATTTTTAAAGTTATATTTGCATCAGGTCTATTTCACAATTATATTTGCATCAGGTCTATTTTAGTTGAAAAAAGATTCTTGATGTAGAATTTAACCATAATAAGAAAGATCTTTTTCATCTGATTTTTAATATATTTATTATAGTTAATATTTAATATATTATTAAAATAATAATATATTAATCGAAAGAAAATTGTGAAAAGACGATATTGTCTAAAGATGTGTCTTTTAATGAAGGACAAATAATTTAAACAATATTTGCCTTCACACTTTTAATATAATATAAATATAGATAAATCTACACGATTCATCATGATATATACAGAGAGAGACACACACAAACATCCAAATACACAAAGAAAAAAGGTTTTGATGTCACCAAATATATTTAGACAATTTTTTCATGTATATATAAATTAATCTAGAATTATTCATATTATGTGCTAGCCTAATAATACAATATTAAATATTTAAATATATAATCTTATTAAAATAAGTTCATAATCTTATTAGTCCGATCTATTATCTTAAAATTAAAGTACAAAAAAAAATTAGTTTTACTTTCAAGCCACGCTAATTAGCATGAATTATTTTTTTTTTAAAAAAAACCTATAAGTGTTGACGATATAATTCTTCTTATACTGTCTATGTAATGCAACAACACTTAAAAAAAAATATTTAGTGGAACTAATAATAAAAGCAATTTGACTAAATTATTTTATAGGCCAGTTGAATTTTCAAAAATTATTTACCCCAACAATATTATGTTATTTATTTTTATAAGATAAATAAATTTATTAGAAACTTATTTTATTAAATGAATTTTATTAATTATGCTTTAAAATTTAAATTTGACTACTATTACTTTATATAGTTATTTCATAATAAAAGTAGTATTAAATAAAATGATATACTTGTCTTAATTTGTTAAAATAGATATATAAATAATAAAATGAAAAATTATTAAATAACAAAAGTACCCCCCTAATCCACTTTCTGGGTGCGCCCGTGGAGGTCGGCCATGACTAACAGCTTGTTTGGATGGTGGTTTGCCATGGTTTTATAATGTATGGTACTGTATGGTATGGTATGGTATCGTACAGTACCCTACCATACAATGTTTGGATAGACTGTACGGGTTGCTATTGTTTAATAACAATTTGTTGTTTGATTTGACTGTATGGTACTGTATTGTAACTTTTAAATTTACAAATATATCCTTAATTATTATAAATATAAAATTTATCAATAGCTTTTTTTTATAACTTTTTTAAAAAAATAAATACATAGAATCGAGTGGAGAAACATATAAGCTAATAAATCTTCATTTTATACAAACAATATAAGAAAATAAAAAAGTAAGAACTTATAAATAAAAGAAGCTTAAAAAATACACTAAAACGTGAAAGAAAAGATGGAAGGTGGAAAAGTAGTTTCAAAAATTGATACGGAGAAAGTAATAAAAAAATAATACATATATTAACTTAAAGTTTAATAAAGAATAAAGGATAAATTATAATTATTTAAATTTAAATAAGGGTATAATTGGAAAAAAAAGAGAACCATGGGATACCACCAAATTGGTGGTTTAAAAAATGGGGTTTTCATGGTTACAAAACCATGAAACAAAACCATACCATACCATATAATTAATGAAACAATCAAAACAAACATAGTTCTCTTAATAACCATACCATACCATACCACCGGAAACCACCATCCAAACAAGCTGTAAAGGACGTGGACGAGGTAGAGGACGACCTAGAAAGATTCCAGTAGCAACATTGGCAGTTCAGCGGGAGCACGTATTCAAGAGAAAAGGCTATATCTCCAGGAATTCTAAGTGACGATGAAGAAGACGTCATAGAGATGGAGCAGCCGGAGATGGGCTCATCGTCAAAGACCCCTGGGGTACTCAAAAGCCTAGATCTGAGGTCCGCTTTTCCGACTAACTCCATTAGTCCGCCGGAATCACTCAAAACCAATGAAACAGTAACCACATCTGAAGCTCACAGGGGTGAAATTATGCAAGAATTTTCGAGTAATGTTAAGGTTCCTGTAGAAAATCAAACGGCAACGTGGACAAATCTGTTAAAAAAAACAGATTAGCTGCAAATGGATTAACTCTAAACTATATTGCCCCCCGAATGTTTGATGGAAAGCCAATTCCACATCTTGACAAGGTGGAAGTTGATAAAGAGATCTTAAAGTGGGAATGTGCACTCATAGGGTATATGATGGGGATAATCCTGGGTATAATGCAATGCATCGTTATGTCTCTCAAAATTGGTCTCATGTAGCTGCTCCTGAGATATTTATGCATGATGAAGGGTACTATGTCATCAAATTCCAGTCACTAAGTGATACGCATGAGATATACTATGCTGGTCCTTACACTATTAACAACAGACCTTTGATTCTTAAACCCTGGACCCCAAATTTTGATTTTAGTGTAGAATTTCCATCAGTGATTCCTCTATGGGCGAAATATTATAATCTGCCAATGTCTTGTTGGGGAGTGGATTCTTTGAGTCGTATTGCTAGTGTGATCGGTAATCCTGTCTACGCTGATGAATGTACAGCTAAACAAACACGAATATCATACGCCAGAATGCGGATTGAGGTGAATGTCACCAAGCCACTACCCTGTAAGATTACTGTTATGAATCAAGATGGAAAATCATTCTCGCAGGCTGTCTCCTATGATCGGAAACCTTTATTCTGTGAGGATTGTCTAGTTATTGGCCATAAATGTGACAATCAGGCTACTGAACTACATAGACCACAAAAGAGGAAACCCCCTCCTAAGAGTACAGCCCAAGAGTGGAAAAGAAAATCAGTCACCACAATGGAGAAAGTGATTCAGCATCCTATGGTACAAACAGACCAGCAGGTAGACGATATAAAACATGGAAGTCTGACACAGAGGAATATGAGCTGTAACATACGAAGCCATCAGGGAGATGAAAATAGCAGGACAATGAATCTAGGACACAATCCATAAACGACCAGTGATCACAACTCACAGAATAATGAAGCGTCAAGACTATCTAAAAGCAAGAGAGTACAACATAATCTGGACCTTAATTTCGCAAATTTTCCTATGTTGGGTAGCACACCAGTAAGGAACTCATTTGAGATACTAAGTAAGGAACATGGTGTCAAACAAAATCCCCCAGAGGTCGGAGGGGGTGGTCCCACAACTTTATAATGAATTGGTTGTTTTGGAACGTTCGAGGGATCAATAAGAGGTATAAGCAAAAAGAGTTGAGGAATTATATGAATAATAATCACATTACTCTTGCGGGTATTATTGAAACTAGAGTTAAAGTTCATAAATTGGAGAAAATAGCTAGTTCTTTAGCAAATAATTGGGAAGTATTGACTAACTATCAATATGCAGTAAACGGAAGAATCTGGTTGATGTGGGACAGTACTCAATATCGTCTCACTCTTATTAAGAGAGGAGATCAGTTCATCCATTGCCATATAAAAGGTATTAGTAAACCTTTCGATCGTGTCCTGACTGTCATGTATGGATTCAACTCCCAGGAACAAAGAAGGTCCTTGTGGGATAACTTAAAGGACATCGGGCAAAACACCACACTACCTTGGCTTCTTACAGGATACTTCTATGCTGTACTTTATCCACAGGATCGACTTGGCAATCCCATAATATACTCCGCGATCCAAGAGTTCACTGAATGTCTACATCAATTGTCCCTCTCTGAATTACCTTGGCATGGGGAATACTACTCTTGGTCAAATAAACAACAGGGTACAGACAGAGTACAAAGTAGAATTGATAGAGCCTTTGGTAACTTCGAATGGATGATGGCTTGGGGCCATGTGGAAACATGATATGGGCTCCCCTACATCTCAGATCATGCTCCAATGATGATCTTATTATATCCAAGTGTCTGGAAAGGTAAAGTTCCATTTAGATTCTTTAATGTTTGGGCTGAACATACTAGTTCTTACCTATGGTCCGAGACCATTGGACTCAGGCAAACACAACAGGGATGATGGAGAATGTTTGGAATAAACTTAAGGGTCTTCGACCTCATCTTAAGCAGTTGAACATGAGAGAATTCAAAGGTGTCAGTCAAAAAATTATCCAGGCAAGAAATGATCTGGTAGATGTCCACCAGACCATGGCAACGTCTTACTCTGACTCATTGCAGGAACTAGAAAAAGTATTGGTGCAAAATCTGGAAAAATGGTCCCTTATAGAAAAAAGTATTGTTCAATAGAAGGCTAGAGCACATTGGATTAGATTGGAAGACTCCAATACGAAGTATTTCTCCACAATAATGAAAGAAAGGGCACACAAGAAGCAAATTTCAGAACTTAATGCCTTAGTTGGAAACATACTTACTGATCCCAAGGAAATTAAAATTGAGATCATAGATTTTTACAAATCCCTTATGGGTACATCAACATCATTATCGCCTGCTATCAACAAAATAGCAATGCAGAATTGACCAACCCTTACTCAACAACAAAAATTGGAGTTTTGTGCACCAGCGACAACCCAAGAGATTAATATGAGTCTTCTGACCATTGGAGACGACAAAGCACCAGGTATTGATGGGTATAATGCAATTTTCTTTAAATAAAACTTGGCCTATTATTCAACATGATGTGGTTGCTGTTGTTAAGGAGTTCTTTATTACTGGTAAGATGTTCAAAGCTGCCAATTGTGCCACCATTACTCTTATTCCCAAGGTCGACAAACCAAAGACTGTTAAGGATTTTAGACCTATTGCTTGTTGCTCTATCTTGTACAAGCTAATCTCTAAGATCTTGGCAAGCGGGCTACAGAAAGTGATGCATTCTATCATATGTGAAGCACATATTGGATTTATACCTGGTAGAGAGGTTGGTGATAATGTCATATTAGCCCATGAACTGGTCCAAGGATACACTAGAAAAAATATATCGGCAAGATGTATGATTAAAATTGACCTCCAAAAGGCAAATGACTTTGTGGAGTGGATTTTCTTGCAGCAAGTCATGGAAGAAATTGGTTTCCCTAACAAATTTATATGTTGGATCCTTGAATGTATCAGGACAGTGAACTATACAATATTGATCAATTGTGAAACTGACAAACCTTTTGATGCGTCTAAAGGGCTGAGACAGGGAGATCCTATGTCTCCTTTTCTCTTTGCTATTGTTATGGAGTATCTCAGTAGAAGTCTAGCAAGTTTAAAGAATGATTCTGATTTCCAATATAATCTTAAATGTGCTTAAGCTGGGAATTACTCATTTGAGCTTTGCTAATGACCTTTTATTATTCGCAAAGGGGGATCTAACATCTATTAAATCTTTGTATATATGCTTTCTAGATTTCTCCAAAGCCTCTGGATTACAAGCAAATTTGGGAAAGAGTGTTATGTATTTTGGTGGTGTTCCTCGAACCACTCAAGTGGCTATTCTCAATCACTTAGAGATTGGCCCAAGGGAGTTGCCTTTCAAGTATCTTGGAATTCCATTATCAACTAAGAGGTTACTATAATGCAAAGGGGAAGCCTCTCATCGATAAAATTATAGGCAAAATTTCATCTTGGACCGCAAAAAAACTCTCTTATGCTGGAAGAGTTCAGTTGGTCCAAACTGTTTTGTTTGGTATTCAAGCTTTTTGGGCTCAACTGTACATCATCCCTACTAAGATTCTTAAGTTGATCGAAGGATATTGTAGAAATGTGTGGTCTGGGTCAAATGAGATTACCAAAAAATCACTGATAGCATGGTCTAGAGTATGTCTACCTAAGGCATCTGGAGGGCTCAATCTAATTAATCTAACGATATGGAACAAAGCTGCTATTGCCAAAACATGTTGGACCTCTCTCATAAATGGGATAAACTCTGGACTAGGTGAATTCATGCATATTATATAAAAGGTAAGGAGTTACATGATATGAATATTCCAACTCAGGCATGTTGTATGGTGAGAATGATCCTTGCTGCTAGAAAAATACTTATGCAGGTTCACACAAAATTCAAACTTGAACAGAGTGTGATCAGGCAAATGTACTTGCAGCTTCTTGGGATAACATCGAGGTTGGCCTAGAAATGCCTAATGTTTCAGGACAATGCAAGGCTAAAGGTTGTACTTACTATGTGGTTGCATCTTCATGGCAGATTGCTAACAGCTGACAGGTTGCTTAAATGGGGTATAATAGTGGAACCTAACTGCGTTTTGTGTAGCCATAGAGTCGAAACAAAAGAACACATGTTTATCAAATGTTCCTTTACCATTCAAATCTGGACTAAAATCTTTACTTGGCTCAGATGGAATGGACAATATTGGAGCAATTGGGATCATTACATAGAGCGGCTATAGCTCATGCTAAAGGAAAAACTCAAAAAGCTATTCTATTAAGAATAATCTTTGCTGAAGTGTTCATTTTGTGTGGATAGAGAGGAATTTGAGAATCTTTGAAAAAAGATATAGAGATTGGGAGGGAATTACTAGAGAAATTTCATATATTTGTAATGTTAGAAGTCCTCAAGGTTGTAACCATCTACCGCATAACTTAGTTTTTTGATATTTTAGTTGGTAAACATAGACTAGTTAAGCTTGGACACTAGTCTTTTATTTTACTTTGAGATAACCAACAAGGTTTGTTACTTGGTTATAGTTTTATAAATGAAGCCACCTGGTGATTAATACGAGGATTAGTTACCAAAAAAAAAATGATAAACTGTGTACTATTCTCCTTTTTTAATTAACATAATAAAATCTCTAAATATTTAAAACGCTTATGCATTAGAAACATAATTTTCCATAATAAATATTTCAATTAAATAAATATATCATGTAATAGAATTATTTACACAAAAAGCAAATAATTGATACCTGCTTGACATGGAAGCTTCCTGCAACATAGCTGTGAAAGCTTGATGATTATTTGAAGCATCATTGCATTGAGACCTAAATAATTAACCATTAAAAAAATTACAATCATCAATCTTGATAAATGTAGGCCTCGTGTGTATTCTCTGAGCGATATATCAAAATTTAAAATTCTCATATATATATATATATATATATATATATATATATATATATATAGGAAATCAAATAGAATAAGAATTTAAAATAAATACATTTGTTACATATATAAAAACAATTATTTTGAACAATGCTATAATTATTTATTTAATAAATAAAATATAAAACTTGATGATAATCGATGATAATGATGATTATAGACGATTATTGATAATGATCATGATTTGTTAAAGAGGTTGATAGTAATTGTGCAGAATTCGTGACAAATAAAGATGATGGATGACGATAAAGGTTACTGGTGTTAGAATTAGCAGCAATTTTATAGTACTCCAAATTACATAAGAGAAATTGAGAAGAAAATAATCTTACATTTTGAAATTGAAAAAAATGATAACAGATCAATGAACGAAGACTTCACAAACTCCCAGTCTCAGTTTTTAGAACTGAATGTAGCATTAAGCGGTCATATAGGTGTTATTTATAATGTTTAAAACTTAACTTTTATTCTATTTATAGATTACTTCTTTTTTTTCTAAATATGACTACTTTAATAAATGGAAGTCAAATTAAATGAATGAAAAATAAATTATTAACAACTTCACATTAATAAATAAAAGTTAAATAGATCAAATAAAATTAATTATTAACAATTTCGCATTAATGTGAAACTAAACAATCTTACTATTACAATGGTAAAAAAATTATAATATTGAAATTATGCCTATATTGAAATTCTTTTTGAAAGAATGTTATAATCTTGAGTACTCTAACCCAACTAGTGCGAAAAAAGCACTTAAAAATCACATAAGCAAGTTTAAATTACAAAACCGTGTTGAATTCTCATAAACTCATGAAGAAAACTAAATAATGCAAACACTTTCCAAAAATTGAAAGTCATTGTGCCAAAACTCGAATTAAGAATTTATCATAAGGGGGGTGCAAACCCGAAAAAAGCAAACACATAAAAAGAAATTAAGTGACCAAGTCTGAAAGTAAATGGACTAAGAATATTGGAAGAATCCATGATAGTCTAAAAAAGTTGGTTGTTAACATTCAATTTTTAACCCCCCCCCCCCCCCCAATATAGATTAATTATCGAACTTCTTCAATTTTTCAATAATTTAAAATATTTGAAGTGTCCAAAAATATTTTTAAGTTACTTTAGTGTCAATTTTATAATTTATAATTAATATATATTTGCATATGTATATATACATAATTATATTTAATCATCTTTTCGTAATTATTCGAAAAAAATCATCCTCAAAAGATTTTATCCTTTAACTAAATATTTTGTAATTGGTTAAATTTAATCATAAATTAATCTTAAATTAATTAATTAATTATTTTACTTTATTAATATTTAAAAATTTATTTTTATCTTATAACCGAATAGATTCAATGGCCGAATCTGCTCACTCCCTTTAACCCATTTTCAGACCCAATTTTTTGGCCAAATTTCACTTAATAACCGGTCAAATCCCCATCAGCAATACATATATCACCCCTACCCCATATCCCCCTCTTTTCTTTCTCCTTTCCTCACAGGCGCCTCACCCCTCTCCTCTTCAGCTTCTTTAACAATCCCTAAAAGAAATTTCTCCAAACAACGCTGCATGATCGAATTCGTACAACTCATCTGCCCCGGCACAGGGATAAGTACTGGAAGGTTCTAGAAGTCGGTTATGCGGCTTGAATTAGTGGCAATCAATCATCCTTTCCTCAATCCATCGGGAATGACCTTATCTTGAAAAAACTCAAATTTCGTGTGTGTGAAAATTTAGCCATTTTAAAATCACAATCAAGGCCGATATTCTTGAAGATACCTCCCAATTGCCCCCCCCCCCCCCCCAACCAAAAGGCCCAATCTTCTCCTATATATATTCCCGTTTAAGGACCTTTTGGGGGGCTCTTCCGGGAAAAAAAAAAGAAAAATTCTGGAAAACACCGAAAATCCACACAAATCGTTCAATTTTCTTAAGAATTTCAGTTCACAGTCGAGGCATTGGGGTTCCCATTTTAGAATTCGTGGTGCTGGAAAATGGAGCTCGTCGAACCCCTGTTCACTGCCACTAACTGTGGTTTGAGTCGGTGATTGTAAAACTTCCTTTTATCGATCTTGATTCGCGTATAAATTCCGGAACTATGTGTAGAAAATGTGAAACTAGAGAGAGAATTTGTGAATTGATTGTATTATTCTGAAACTTGAAGGAATAGAAGGGGCTAAGCCTCTTTATATACAATATCTGTTAACTGCTAATTAACAGATTAGTTAGCTAATTAACCACCTATCAACTAACTAACTAACTATTTAACTAACTAATAACTAACCAACTAATCAACTCTTATTATTCTCAATACTCCCCCTCAAGCTGGATGTACTGAATATATTCAGGACACCAAGCTTGGAAAGTAGGAAATCATGTTGAGTCCTTCCAAGTGCCTTTGTCAGCAAATCTGCTTGTTGATCTTTGGTATTGATGTACCTAGTGTGTATTAGGCCTTGTTGAATCTTTTCTCGAATAAAGTGACAATCGATCTCAATATGTTTTGTTCTTTCATGAAATACTGGATTAGCAGCTATTTGTATGGCAGCCTTGCTATCACAATGTACATAAGTGGGTGAATGTAGGACTATCCCAAGTTCTTTGAATAGATTTGAAACCCAAACAATCTCAGCAGTTAGTGTAGCCAAGCTTCTGTACTCAGCTTCTGCAGAACTTCTGGAAACAGTATTCTGTTTCTTTGATTTCCAAGCAATCAATGATTCTCCATACTTCAACAAATAACCAGTGACTGACCTTCTTGTGTTGGGGCATGTAGCCCAATCTGCATCATAGAATCTAACTAATCTTGTATCTTCTTTTGAGCTCATAAGCAGACCTAATCCTGGTGCACCTTTGACATATCTGACTATTTTCAATGCAGCATTCCACTGTGAAATAGTTGGTTTTTGCATAAATTGGCTTAAACTTTGTACTGAGAAGGCTATATCAGGTCTAGTGTTAGTAAGATAGAGAAGCTTTCCAATCAGCTTCTGATATCTCACAACATCAGTAAACAACTCATCATTCTGCATCTGGGAAGACTCAGCATCAAAGAACTTCATGTTAGCATCCATAGGGGTAGTTGATGGTCTTGCACCTGTCAATCCAACCTCAGAAACTAGTTCCAAGGCATATTTTCTCTGATTCATTACAATTCCTTCAGCTGATCTGCAGAATTCAATGCCAAGAAAATACCTAAGTTCTCCCAAGTCTTTGATCTTGAAATGGTGGTGTAAAATTTGTTTTGTCTCTTGTATTAACTCATGACTATTTCCTGTGATTAATAAGTCATCCACATATATCAATATAATCACCAGTGATAATCCTCTTTTCTTTGTGAACAAGGAGTAATCCAAATGACTCTGCTGATAACTTGAATTTGATAGGGCTTCAGTTAATTTGGCATTCCACTGTCTGGATGCCTGTTTGAGGCCATATAGGGACTTGACTAACTTGCATACTTGAGTCCCTTTTGCACATACAAAACCTTTAGGCAGCTCCATGTACACTTCTTCAAATAGATCTCCTTGTAGAAAAGCATTAAATACATCCATTTGATATATCATCCAATTTCTAGCTGCTGCAATTGCAATAACAGTCCTAACAGTCACCATCTTAACTACAGGTGAAAAGGTTTCTTGATAGTCTACCCCTTCTGTTTGACTGTATCCTTTAGCAACTAATCTGGCTTTGAATCTCTCAATATCCCCATTTGCCTTGTACTTTATCTTGTACACCCATCTGCATCCAATGGCCTTCTTGTCTGGTGGCAAAGGCACAACATTCCATGTTCCATTTTCCTCTAGTGCAGTAATCTCTTGTTGCATAGCTTCCACCCATCTTGGATCCTTTATTGCTTGTTCATATCCTTTAGGTTCCATAGTGGCTGACATTTGACTTAGATAAGCTTGAAACTTGTGAGATAGGTGATCATAAGATATATGATTGGCCATAGAATAAGGATGATCAGATTCACTTACACTTGTTACATAATCCTTCATCCACACAGGTGGGTGAGGTCTTCTAGCAGATGTTCTGGTCCCTGTGTTTGTATTATACTCTTGGCTATTAGTTTCAACTATCTGATTCCCCACATTGTCCATGTTATGTTGAGTGTCACCATCTGTATTGTCTTCTCTTGGTGGAATTCCAGATACTACACATTCAGGTGCTTCTCCAGAAGTACTAATTGGGATATCATCATAGTCAGAAAATGGTGGTGCCATAAACAATGGAGTATGCTTGGTTGTAGAAGCATTAAATGGAAAAATACATTCTTTGAAGATAACATCTCTATTCACTAAGAATTTCCTGGAACATAAGTTGTACAAGATATAACCTTTCTGAGTAGTAGAATAACCCATCATAACACAGACATCAGCTCTTGAAGAAAACTTATCATCTTTGATAGGCTTGGCTGCATAGCAAAGACAACCAAATATTCTCAAATGATGTAGTTATGGTTTTGTCCCATGAAACATCTTATAAGGTGATCTTCCCTGTAAGACATCAGTAGGCATTCTATTGATCAAGTATACAGCTGTTAAAACACATTCACCCCAGAATCTAATAGGAATATTGCCCTGAAATCTTAGAGCCCTTGCAACCTCCAATATATGTCTATGCTTCCTCTCAACCACTCCATTTTGTTGTGGAGTATATGGACAACTACTTTCATGAATAATGCCCAATGATGTAAACAAAACCTTACATTCTGTACTACAAAGTTCAGACCCATTGTCTGATCTTAACCTCTTTACTTGTGTAGCAAACTGATTTTGCACCAAAGTAAAGAAAGATTTCAGTGTAACAAACACATCACTTTTGAATTTCAATAGAAAAATCCACACCATTCTAGATTTATCATCCACAAGTGTTAAGAAGAACCTGAAACCATTATGTGTAGGAATTTTGTATGGTCCCCAGACATCAACATGAATCAAATCAAATATGGCTTCAGATTTAGTCACACTGTCAGGAAAAGGCAATCTAGTCTGTTTAGCTAGTGGACAAATTGAACAAGAATCATAAGTCTTTGTATTTAAGGAACTATCTACCAAATACAATTGTTTTAACACTTTGAAAGAAGGATGGCCCATTCTCTTGTGCCACAGCAAATGACTTGACTCAGCATCTTGTGTCATCAGTATCCTCCTTGCATTATCAGTCTGTTTTACTTCACTTGAAAACTTCCTTGGAAAGTAGTACAATCCTTCTACTTCTTTACCAATCCCTCTCACCTCTCCATTGAAGAGGTCCTGGAAAATACAAAATTCAGGAAAGAACTTGACTGAACAATTTAACTGTCTAGTCAACTGTGAGACTGACAACAAATTGTATTTAAAATCAGGAACTACTAATACATTTTTCAACAATTTTCCAGACATTGAGCAGTTTCCTGAGTGTGTTACAAATGTAGTCTGACCATTAGGTAGGTACACCCTTCTACCAACATTCCCATTAAGATCACTGACCTCATCTAGAATCTCAATATTGGAGGTCATGTGAGATGTTGCTCCTGAGTCAACTATCCAGATTTTCTCCTTTTCAAGTTTGCTATTTGCATCTAATACTCTATCATCATATTTATCATGACTATTATCACAGATACAGACAGTGATATCTTTGCCAATACCTGCCATATTCACTACTTCTCCAGATTTGTCTTCTTCATTTAGGATCTCTAGAATTCTCTGATATTGATCTTGTGAGTAATTTGACTGCATAGCTAATGCCTGCAAGTTAGTACGTACAGAATTGATGTCATAAGAAGACTTTGTACCATATGATCCTTGTGTAGTTTGTTTGTCTCCAGTGCTAATCTGGCCAAAAGCATCTTCATTCCTAATCTGGCCAAAAACATCTTTATTCATCAATTCATCATTCCTTCTTTCTACTTGAACATTGTTTGCAATGCCCTTTCCTTTGTCTGGAACCCCTCTCATTGCACCAGAAAATGTTTGATTCACATTTTGTCCTGGCTTCTTCCTGAATTTCCAATCCTCAGGATATCCTATAATCTTGTAACAGTTGTTCCTTGTGTGTCCATGAAACTTGCAGTGGTCACAATATAAGTTCCAATTCACCTTTTTCTTCACAAAATTATTCTGTCCATTTCTTCCATAACTCTCTTTTCCATCTGGATTTGAGTATCTAAAACCTCCTCTTCCAGCAAATAAGGCTGTTAATTCAGATGTATCTCCACTGATACTGTGACCTGAAGTAATCCTTTGACTCTCATCTGAAATTACCATTGCATATGCCTTACTGGCACTTGGTAAAGGAACCATCATCAAAATCTGACTTCGTGCATGACTATACAACTCATTCAATCCCATTAGAAAGGTAAACAATCGAATATACTGCATATGGTCGATGTATGGCCTTGACTTGTCACAATTGCAAGCAGGTGGTGGAACTACAGCATCAAACTCATCCCATAATAGTCGCAACTTAGTGAAATAAGCTGAAACACTCAAATTACCTTGACGAATTGTACAGATTTCTCTATGTAATTAATAAATCCTCGATCCGTCTATTTTGTCAAATCGCTCTTTCAAGTCCATCCACACTGTTGCAGCATCTGTCGCATACACAATCCCACTCAACAACTCCTTTGAAACAGTGTTCATGATCCATGCCAAAACGAAAGCATTACATTTTTTCCACTGTTCTTCCAGATCTGATGCATAGTCATCTTTCCGGCATGTTCCCAATACAAATCCTAGTTTGCTCTTTGCTCTAAGGTTGATCAACATCGACCTACTCCACAACGAGTAGTTCTCTGTTCCTGTGAGTCGGACTGATGTCAACACACTTGCTAGTGTGTCAGACGGATGCAAGTAGAGAGGATGACTCCTCTTTGTTTCGACAATTTCGAGAGTATCCTGTGTCGTTTGTGTATCACCATTGCCGGCCATCGTAAGCTTAAACTTCAACTTCAAATCTCGATTTGAGCTAAAAAATCTACTTCTTCGAGCTGAAAACTAACATTAATCGATCAATCGAGCTGGGAAACTTTGAACAAATCGCAACAATCACACTGAATCACAGCATCGGCCTCTCAATTTCGACATGCAAGATAATTTGGGTCAAAAAATCATTGATCCCACTTGCTCTAATACCATGTAGAAAATGTGAAACTAAAGAGAGAATTTGTGAATTGATTGTATTATTCTGAAACTTGAAGGAATAGAAGGGGCTAAGCCTCTTTATATACAATATCTGTTAACTGCTAATTAACAGATTAGTTAGCTAATTAACCACCTATCAACTAACTAACTAACTATTTAACTAACTAATAACTAACCAACTAATCAACTCTTATTATTCTCAATACTAACAAGGTAATTTCCATTTGTTATTTAATTTCTTATCATGAATGTATGTAAATACACCTTCTACTATCTTATATGTTCGATTTTGTTCCTTTTTATTCAGTGTCCGTTTTCTAAGTTGATTTGGATTATGTTATCTTATTAGTCCGCCACCTTCTTTTTCTGCAAAATTATGAATGTGTAATGTCAATACATGTCTAGTTGTTAAAACTTTAATTCTATGTCATGGTGTTCTTGTTTTCGCTCCTGCCTATTTCTTTGGCAAAATAGTGGATAGGATAGAATCATTATTGCTTGATTGTCTATATAGAATGGTTGAAATATGTCTTAAGTATATTGTGTTCTTTTCACTGACTTTTGGTCTTGATCCAAGTATCAAGCAGCATGCTTAGTTGCTTTCTTGGTATCTGTAAGGATCAAGTGCTTACAGTTATGCCAATAGCAAAGTCACAACTTTATTTTTTAATCAAGTCCACCACGCAAGCTTCATGTTCGATCATGACTCCGACTCGGACTACCCAGCCCTCTCATAAGCCTTATCATAGGTAGGATGTTGGCATTACCCAACAAAATGTGCATGGAATGCCTAACTTAGTTTAAAGCATGTTTTCTTTTACTCCATTTTGTCCAGTTTCTACCTGTGTTGGTAAGAAGATTTCCTGAAGGCTCGAGCTATCATGTATTTAAATCAACTTTGTCCTTTTTCATGATTGCATTGGCTATTTTAAACATGATTTATTCTTGGGAAGTTTGTAATATTATGGTTAGTTACTTGTTTCAGTATACAAGCTATATTAAAGTCCTTTGTTTTCCCTGGATATGTGATAAAATGTGTCCATTGCGGTAGCCTTTTTTCTTGGAACTGGTTGATCATCAATTTCAGGAATTTAGCGGACCAGTAAGAAAATTGTTTAGTTGTTATTGATGGTGTATAATAATGGATATTAATGTCCCAAAATACTTGCATTCTATTACATATCTCGCTTAACTTGATCTCTCTGTTTACTTTTGATATAACTATAATGTGTTAGGGCTTAGTATATTTAACTTGGTCTGTAATAATAGAGTTATGATATTTTGCACTCATTGCTAGTAGCTTTGCCATGCCTTTCTTCTTTTCACTGAAACAGGAGAGTTGAAAGATGCCTTAACCAATTCCAATTGATATGCAAATAGGTCTTTGGATAGCATGAGTTAAGTTGTATTATTTTAGATTTTATTAGAACTTTTGTTTGCTTCTTTGTTGAAGGCACCTAGCCATCATTTGTTATCTGCTATGGTTAGAAATTTAAGTTGGCAACTTGTATTTTTTTTTTTTTTTGGATTGGTGGATGTATATGTTTTCTATGCTTTTATGTGAAATAGAATCTCGTGATGAGTTAATGTGAATATAAATTTATTGTATATGGATTGTTAATCTCCTGCATATATTAAACCTTTCTCCTTCATGTTTCATGTGAACTTGTCCTTGAGTCCACAATGGACCCCCCTCATTTGCATTTCGAATTGAGTCAAAATTCGAGAATGATGCTTTCAAGTCAGCCTCACCAGTTCACGAGGTTCGGATGCTGGTCACAGGCTTCGAGAACTGGAGAATGGGTTGTATACAACCGCAATGTACATTGAATATTCACTGCGATACTGAGATCATATACAACAGAAATGAGACTAAAAAGAAGCCCATTTGCAGGAACAGAAAATTACAGAGAATGCTCACAAAATGTGGTGGTTTTGATAAAATCAAGACTACCACATTTTGTGGGCATTCTATGTAATTTTGATATTTTAGCTATTAACATATTGGGCTTTTGGATTCAAATATATTACATGTAGAATGTAGTAATATTAATTAATAGCATAATAGGTTTAAAGTAGAAGGTTTTGAACATATATATTTTATATTATAACATCACAGAATATTAATGGGTCAAACATAAATGAAATTCCACAACTTCAATGTATTTTAATCACATTAAACTATACAAGAAAGATTAAGTGTTACCTTTTGTGAAGATTGATTTACAAAAATAGACCATAATAAGAACCAGGAACTCGAAACCAAGCGCAAAACTCAAACTCCGTTTTTTCCTTTTGTTGTGTTTTTCAGGATTTTTTTTCTGGGTTGTGGAAAGTATGTTTTTTGGAGTGTATGAGAAGGATGAAATGTAGTCTTCTTTTTTTTTCTAGGTGTGTCTGTATATGTGGGAAAAAGGAAAAAATGTGGTGTAGAATTATTTTAACAGTGTTTTGTCTTTGTAGAATGTCAAGAAAGAAAAAAGATGGATGAAAAATTTTTGTTTCTTTGTGTTGTGGTGTGTTGCTTCTCTCTTTTTTTGTTTTTGTGTGTAGTATATAGAGGGAATATGTGAGAGTGAAAAGGTGGGAGTAGTGGGGGGGGGGGGGAGTTGGAATTAATGGGTAGTTTTAAGATTATTTTTTTTTATTTCATTTTGTTTTGAAAAGGAAAAAAAAAGAAAGAAAGAAAAAATAAATATGTTAGAAAACTATTTCCAATTAAAAAATAAATAGAAAAGTTAACTAGAAAAAATTTATATTTTTTATAAATTTTCTCTTTATTAAGCAAAACTTACATTAAAATGTGACTATGTTTTTGTTGTTTTCAAATTATTCTAAATAAGATAAAAATATCTAAGTTAGACTCAAAATTAAATATTTAAATATTAAAAAGTAAATAACCTAAGTTTGGTAAAAAGTTAGATGATAACAGGATGCCCCTCTTTGCTTGAGAACATGAAGAGTTTTCAAGCAAAGAAGTTAACGTGTCTAATTTTTTGCCTAACCATTATTAAAAGGTAAGGAAAAAGAAGGGGGAAAAAAAGAGTAAGCAAGAGTGGCCGAGCCCTGGCTTTGGGCAGCCTACATATCTCGGGTCATAAGAGAATCAGGTCACGTGTAGTTCAAATGGGTGCAACGGTGGATGGATGGATGGATTGGAGAGTTGAGTCTTATCCTTTCGAGATCCTGGTCCGTGGCTCCTATTGTTACATTGAAGATAATAAAACTAAAAGGAAACGATACAAAATCTATTCAATTCTACTTGTCTCGACCCTCTTTTCTTTCAAGTCTTCCTTTGCATCTTCAGTTATCACCTTGCCTTTTTCAGGCGGGTACCTTGATATCAAAATCGAATCTTGAAGTTTGAGTTTGAGGCTTGAACTTGAAATCTCAATTGAGTTACCGATGACTCTCCAGAAGAAGGTTAGTACACTATTCGTGTACACTTGTTTCCTGAATTGAAGTTGGGAAGCAGAATCTTGATATGTTGAGCTGCTACATGGGTCCGAATCAACTCTTAATGTCATTCTTCACTTCACAAATTGGACAAATGTTACTCCGTTATTGATATCCAAACTTGTGGTCGCAGAGGGACCTGCCTGCAATCAAAGAAAAAAACAAAACAAAATTTTTCTGTTCCAGTTTGTGCTAAGAAAAATTTTGTGGGTTATTTCGCTTGATTTGAACATAATATTAAACAAAAATAATACAGTGATTAAAACAAGAAAAAAAAATACTCTATTATTGAATGAAATTAGATTTTATGCTTTATGGTAAATAAAAATGGCGGCTATCATGCCCTATGAAGATATGAACGAATATTATGAGGGTTCGCGCCCTAGGCGAATATTATGAGGGTTCGCGCCCTAAGCAAATATTATGAGGGTTCGCTCCCTACGCGAATATTATGAGGGTTCGCTCCCTAGGCGAATATTATGAGTGTTCGCTCCCTAAGCGAATATTATGAGGGTTCGCACCCTAAGCGAATATTATGTGGGTTTGCTCCCGAAACGAATATTATGAGGGTTCGCTCCCTAAGCGAATATTATGAGGGTTTGCGCCCTAAGCGAATATTATGAGGGTTCGCGCCCTAAGCGAATATTATGAGGGTTCGCGCCCTAAGCGAATATTATGAGGGTTCGCGCCCTAAGCGAATATTATGAGGGTTCGCTCCCTAGTCGAATATTATGAGGGTTCGCTCCCTAAGCGAATATTATGAGGGTTCGCGCCCTAAGCGAATATTATGAGGGTTCGCGCCCTAAGCGAATATTATGAGGGTTCGCGCCCTAAGCGAATATTATGAGGGTTCGCGCCCTAAGCGAATATTATGAGGGTTCGCTCCCTAAGCGAATATTATGAGGGTTCGCGCCCTAAGCGAATATTATGAGGGTTCGCGCCCTAAGCGAATATTATGAGAGTTCGCGCCTTAAGCGAATATTATGAGGGTTCGCGCCCTAAGCGAATATTATGAGGGTTCGCTCCCTAAGCGAATATTATGAGTGTTCGCACCCTAAGCGAATATTATGAGGGTTCGCTCCCTAAGCGAATATTATGAGGGTTCGTGCCCTAAACGAATGAATTATTTTTATTTTATTTTACTTTTTTTTAATTTTAAAAATAAGATAAAATAAAATATGCCCCAGTTTTGAAACTGAGAAATTTTGAAACTTCTTTTTTTTAATCTTTTTATTGGTGAATTTATTTTTTATTTTATTATCTTTTTTTTTTTTAGAAAACAAAATGCTCCAATTTGATTTTTTCAAAAATATGAGAGAGAGAAAAAAATATATATATATATATTCTTTTTATTTGAGACCGAGCTCTTTTTTGGTACTGCCTACGTATCTCACCATAGCAAGAATCAGGTCTAACGTAGTTCATACGAACCAAAAATATATTTTTTTGTTTTGCAAAATAATGTCTTTTGAGAAGATTGTTAGATAGAAAGAAATTGGTTTTTGATTGGTCATGTCTTGGCTTTAGATGGTACCAACAATTAGTGTTATGCATATAAATCACCTTCGAGTGCTTCTAGGCAAATCTGAGGCCAACTTTGAAGTAATTTCTGTAGTTTCAAATGATACCTCAAGCATACTTAAGTATTAACAAGATCTATTCATCTTGCATCAAACATGAGGTTCAAATTATTCATGTCCTCATGTTTCAAGTGTCTTACCGAAACAAAGTCCCAATTCACACAAAATAGAAGAGTTGGGATCATGAGACATTTTGAGAGTCACTCACACTCAGAAAGATGTTCAATGCATGAGATTGAGATACCATATGCTTGACCCTCATGTAAGTATCCACTAATGTGAGAACATCGAAGATGAAATCAAGTAGGACTTGTATTCGGCTTAAAATGTAGGCTTGGAATGGGTAAGCTAATCTTTTTGTATAAAGTGACCATTTTCTCCCCAACACTGCACTATGCACTCAATATATATTCTTTATTTTCACATTTGATCTTGATCTGCTTGTTTTTTTTTTTTTTGACTTTCTCCTTTTTTTTTGAGTTTTTCTCCTTTTATTGGAGTTTTTTTTTACTATCCCATTTTCACTTTCACCTTGCCATCCGGCTTAGGACTTTGTCAGTGCATTTTCGGAGATGAGAGAAAAATAGAATGGTGCATTTGTGCATTCAAAAGGATATCGGTGAAAATATGGTTATCGGAAAAAAAAATATTTTAGGCTAAAAAAGGAAAATACTAGGGATCACACGTCATTTGGTAGGCTTATAGACACGGTTGGATCAAAGAAAGCCTACAATCCTTTTTCAAATTAGATGTTGCTCAAAATTTCGCCTCAACAAACATTTGGGTCAAATTCTAGATCAGCAAGTCATGTCATTGAACTTTATATCTAAAGCTCACCACACAATGCACATGAAACAATGAGGTTGAAATTTTTTAACCATTAACTTTGAACAAGAGAATTTTTCAAGTGTGACATAAGTATAATCAAGAGGTGCAAAAAGAATTTATAAGAGTCACAACAAAGTCGGTCCACTCTATTATGCCAAATAGTTCACACTTTTTATGCACACTTCTATGTATGTTGGTACCAATCAAGACAAGAAGTACCTTTTTATTTTTAGTATTTTTATTTTGAAGAGGGATAAAAAAAAATATTTTTTTGAATAAGAATAAACAAAAATTTTTCTTTTCTACAAAAAGAAATAAGATCTTCCTTTTTTCTTTTCTTTTTTAATTTTTTTGAATGAGGATCCCTTTTTTAAAAAAAGTAAAATCTTTTTTATTATTATTTTTTGGGATAAAGAATTATTAATATTATTTTTTTTAAATAAGAATCACCGAACCCGAGATGGGTTGCCTACGTATCTCATCAAGGTGAGAATCAGTTGTGCGTAGTTCTTGAAAATATATATAAAAAAATTCTTTTTGAATTTGATTTTCTGAATAAAGAGTAATAATTTTTTTTTAATACGAATTCTTTTTTTTTTATTCTTTTACTTTATTTTTTGAAGAAGAATCACCGAACCCGAGGAGGGTTGCCTACGTATCTCATTTAGATGAGAATCAGGTATGCGTAGTTCTATAAAAATGTATAAAAATAAATTATTTTTTTCCTTTTGAATAAATAAAACCTCTTTTTTTAGCTTTTATGAATACAAAAACAAAATCTTTCTTTTTGAATTTGATTTTTTGGATAAAGATTAATAATTATTTTTTAATACAAATTTCTTTTTTATTCTTTTATTCTATTTTTTGAAGAAGAATCACCGAACCCGGGGAGGGTTGCCTACGTATCTCATTTAGATGAGAATCAGGTGAGCGTAGTTCTCAAAAATATATATATAAAAGAAATTCTTTTTTTTTCCTTTTGAATATATAAAACCTCTTTGTTTTTTTTTTGTTCAACTTTTATAAATAGAGAAACAAAATCTTTCTTTTTTAATTTTATTTTCAGAATAAGGATTAATAATTTTTTTTAATACGAATTTCTTTTTTATTCTTTTCTTTTATTTTTTTTCAAAAAGAATCACCGAACCTGAGGTTGCCTACGTATCTCATTTAGATGAGAATCAGGTGAGCGTAGTTCTAATCAAAGAAATATTCGTATTTATTTTTTTGAATAAGAAATAAATATTTTTCTTTTGCTTTTATGAAGAAGAAGAAAAAATGTATTTTTTACATTTAATAAGAAATATTTTTTTTTTCAATTTTATCAATAAATATCACCGAACCCAAGGAGGGGTGCCTACGTATCTTATCGAGATAAGAATCAGGTGAGCGTAGTTCGGCCAACTTCTCATAAAAATGTTGATTTTTGAAAAATTTCTTTTTTTAGGATATCTTATTTTAAATATGCTAGGACCGAACTATTTGGGATTTGACCCGAAAAGAAAATATTCAACGACAACATTCAAAATGTGACAAGTAACACATAGTCGTGAACATGCTAGTCTAAAAGATGGTTTATGTTTTATATGATCCTAACACCTGTGTTTAGCCATATAATGTCAAACACAAATTACATAGATAAAGTATATCCTAAGAGGAATACTGGTTGTAAGGCTTGTTTTACTAAATTTGAAGTTCTTATAGGGTTGGTGTCTAGACCGACGATAAAACGAGTGGACAACTCGAGTTGGGAAGGAACAACTTACCGGTAGCAGGGCTTTCCGGCCTCACTGTTTGGACATTCCCATATCCTAAAATATGTGTAACTAAAATCCTTCCCAGGAGCGTAATCGCATCTCTGGTATCTCAAAGAAAGGTTCGGGAGCGTAGACCGCATCTCCGAAAAAGTGTATCTTTCAGAAGACTTAGATGGGTACGTGAGAGAAGATAATTTATATCACAGTTTCAATAATATCAAAGTAATAAATTAACAGGCAAATATCACATTAAAATCATTGAATACAATATTCAAAACAATAAAGCCATATACAAGCCAATATTGATAAGCTCGAATTCTGGTTTTCTCCAGCGGAGTCGCCACCTGTCACACCCCTATTTTTCCCCGCGTCATGTTTGGAAAATAGAGTTTTTCTAATTAAAGTGACATTTTGAAAAGGGATTATTTTATTTATTCAGAGTCGCCACTTAGAATTGAGTTTTGATGTTCCAAGTCACCTAATTTTTTATCCCTAATCAAAAGGAAATGACTCTTTAGTTTTTCGTCTGCGAAACAAAGATCGGGTAAGGAATTCTGTTGACCGAGAGGAAGGTGTTAGGCACCCCTCGAGTCCCGTGGTTCTAGCACGGTCGCTTTATTGACTAGTTTATGGCTTAACTTATTTTGAATATATTGTATTTATAAGTTTTCAAAAAGGTCGTTTATCCGCCTTCTTTTATTTATTTTAAACTTGTTTTAAACTATCTTATTTTTATTAATATGGTGTATTGGTAGCAGCGCTTTCCAATCTTGCCATAAATTATTCATTTAATGGTATTTTTCAATACATTTGTTTAATGTTATTTTAATCCTAATGTTTGCCTATCGTTGTTTATCGACCTAATCATGCTCCTAGATTCAATTTAAAGAAATTGAATTACCAAAATCATTTAAAAATTAGATTCTTTTTACAAAGTCCAAAAAATTTACTTTTAGTCATTATGACTTATACGAAGCCTAATTTAATAATTCAATATTAATACCATGGATCAACATAAAACTGTTAATAATATTTTAGAAAAAATCTTTACTCAAATAAGATGTAAAAAAGTTACAAACTTTCCATTTTTATTTTTGTTTTTATTTTATGTTTTCTCTAAGAAAAAGTGAGCACGATATTAGTAAGAACGCCCCAATACATTTTTATAAAAGTTTACACATTTTGCATGTTAGAAATTATGAACACCTAAAGTCTTTTCTTTTCTTTATTTTTTCATTAAAATGAAAAGAAATACCTGCAAACTGAAAAGCAATATTTTACAAAATGAATTCATGTCACTATTATTTTTTTCATTGATGTTTATTAAATCGTAAATACACACAACATCACAAAAATAATTGACTATGAAAATAAGAGTAAACTTGGACAGGAGATTTATTTAAACATGCAATAAACATTTGATTGTTTAAATATGAAATAAACTGCAGGCTGTTATAACAATTTAACGATACATTTAATAATAAAAAAAAATATGAACATGAGGTTGACATGAAAAATTTGAACATATATATTTTATATTATAACATCACAGAATATTAATGGGTCAAACATAAATGAAATTCCACAACTTCAATGTATTTTAATCACATTAAACTATACAAGAAAGATTAAGTGTTACCTTTTGTGAAGACTGATTTACAAAAATAGACCATAATAAGAACCAGGAACTCGAAACCAAGCGCAAAACTCAAACTCCGTTTTTTCCTTTTGTTGTATTTTTCAGGATTTTTTTCTGGGTTGTGGAAAGTATGTTTTTTGGAGTGTATGAGAAGGATGAAATGTAGTATTCTTTTTTTTCTAGGTGTGTTTATATATGTGGGAAAAAGGAAAAAATATGGTGTAGAATTTTTTTAACAGTGTTTTGTCTTTGTAGAATGTCAAGAAAGAAAAAAGATGGATGAAAAATTTTTGTTTCTTTGTGTTGTCGTGTGTTGCTTCTCTCTTTTTTTGTTTTTGTGTGTAGTATATAGAGGGAATATGTGAGAGTGAAAAAGTGGGAGTAGTGGGGCAGGAGTTGGAATTAATGGGTAGTTTTAGGATTTTTTTTTTATTTCATTTTTGTTTTGAAAAGAAAAAAAGAAAGAAAAAATAAATATGTTAGAAAACTATTTCCAATTAAAAAATAAATAGAAAAGTTAACTAGAAAAAACATATATTTTTTATAAATTCTCTTTATTAAGCAAAACTTACATTAAAATGTGACTATGTTTTTGTTGTTTTCAAATTATTCTAAATAAGATAAAAATATCTAAGTTAGACTCAAAACTAAATATTTAAATATTAAAAAGTAAATAACCTAAGTTTGGTAAAAAATTAGGTGCTAACAGTGGTCAAAACAGAAGGAGACTTCAGAATGTCCAGAGTTGTTGATGCTCACCAATGTCTCCTGAATCGTCTGCGAACCCCTAATTCAGTGACTGTGGCTAGTACCTGTACTTGCATCATGGGAAGATGTAGAAATGTAGGGGTGAGTACTGGTAACAGGCACCCAGTAGGCATCATCGGCTGATTGGGTGAAATACTATAAATATAAAAGGCTCAACTATAGAGAACTATAGTAAGTGTAGCAAGTCGGAACTCTGATCAAGGAGTAAGCATGTTTGGTGAATTATCGAACCCCAACTGAACCAACCCAAGTGGTGTGCATGATACTAACTGAAGAAACACGAGTAAGCCTATTCAAGTAGAAACCACATCACCACTGTCACATGGTCAATATAGTGTTGTACGCGGGTGCAAGATCCTAATATCTATGCCTATACGTCAACTGGGCCCTATAAGCCAGAAGGTACACCTACGCACAATCTAACTGACAGAATCACCCCGGAACCCACAGAACCACCATGAAACCCAACTCTCAATATCACATGATAAAAGGGTTGAGATGTATGCTGGTGTAAGGCCTTTATGTCTATGCTTGTACACCGGCTCAGCCCCCATAAGCCCGGAAGGTATACCCATGCACAATCAGGGTATGTATAGGTATGTGGATCCATCGATAATCAATCGGGTCCTCAGCCTAAAGTGCCACATAATTGTCGAGTTCTTGACCCATCTAGAAACTAGTATCGCATGGGCCTCGAACTCCTAGTCCTACCGACTAGGCCTCCGATCGGATCCGTCAGCTAGGGTTAGATGGTCTAACAAATATACATAACGATGGGATGTATATCCTGCGGGAGAAAGGATCCCCCTAACATAACCAATAGGGCCTCAAACCCAAAATGTCAATCAACAGGGCCTAGCCCCAAATATGTAATTCAGACCCAAAATTTAACCAATAGGGTCCCAACCCAAAGCATCAATACGTCCCAGACCTAAAGTATGAACGGGGTCCCAAACCCAATGTATCAACAGGGTCTTAGACCCCAAGGTAACCAACAAGGTTCCAGACCCAAAGTATTAACAGGGTCCTAGACCCAAAAGTAATCAACAGGTGCTCGTACCTAGAAATCGAAATCCCAGTCATGGCCACCGGAGACTCGGAACATGGGGTGGGTCACCCAGGTCTCAAATACTCGGATGTGGCCACTAGAGCTCGGAGCTCGGGCACGTGGAGCGTTATCCAGGACTCAAGGCATAGAAATACTCATCCACTCACTCGTCTATCCGCAGATCCAACAACATCGTATCTCAAGGCACAAGTCACAAAGCCCAACAACGCATAACTATCATCTCTCTCAGACTATAGTAGGTAACCCCAGTGTCAGGTAAGGATAATAAGTGCACAACAACTAACAACTGTATACAGAAGTATATGTCTCAAAGACTATTGTGGGATCATGCCCACTCACGGCCAAATACACCACAATCTAGTCAATCACATGTATCAGAGTCAACATGGACGGTCACAGGTATATCATAAATATCCAGAGCAACCAAGCACAACAGAGTCATATCTATACCAAAATCAGTCCATAGTACGACTGTATCATAAGCATCCAGAACAAATCAGCCCATCAGAATCATATTTATACCTGACTCAGTCCATAGTACGACATATAATCAGTAAATAACCTCATTGCCAACATATCTTAGTAGCATTAGGCTACACATTCGTACAGATATGAATTCAGCCAAAATATACACATATCACAGGAAATTAGACCATATCCAGCCTTTACCAGGCCTTTTCATAGTTCAACAGTGTCAGAACTCAGCTACTATAGTGATTACAGCTAGTACAATTCAGAACACCTAGAAGTATCCCAAAATAACCGTAGCTACCCCATATGCTAAGTACAACAAGTATCCAGGAAAACAAGTATTAATAAATCATGACAATAGTGTTTAAATTTATAGTAAGAAGTATAACTAACAATCAATCTTACGACATATATGCATATCTTACTCAGGATTTCCAACCACAAATAGACTCCTAATATACATGTATTTCAGCTCAGTGTAGAGGTAAGAAAAGCCTAGCCTACCTGAAAGGAGAATCCACGAGCTCTGAATCAGTCCCCGTGAGTTTTCCCTCCCTAATGACTTCCAAATGCCGCTCAACTGTCAAAATATGAGTCACAATATCAATACAACCGTTTTGGCTATAATATCTCAAGAAACGGGGAAAGATACGTTAAATGCAACTAAAACGAGGAAAAATAAGGCCCACGCCCAAAACACCAAACCAACCCTCGTAAAATGACCGTTACGTCACCCCGAGTTTTTTAGCCAAAAATTGAGCTTAAAATGAGGCCCAAAACAATAAGAAACAACCCAAAAACCACATGACATTTCTTATAAAAAAAGGTATATACTACAGCAGCTTCTCAGCTAAATTTCTCAAATATACTATTAAATTAAAAGAATTCGAGCATACCACAGTGTAGGTCTCGAAAAGTAGTACAACTCAGACCTAAATTTTACTTAATTTTGATAAGAATCGATCGAGATATCACATCACAAAGTTTTCAAAAAATACAAACAAAAACCATAGCTAAAATCACATTTACACACCAAATGGAGCACTATTAAATAATTATGACATTACCACGACACGCGTCTCTAAGAAATATAAAGAATAGACCCAAATTTCACAAAATTCTCACTCAAAACATATAAGAAATCACATATTGAAGTTTTCAAAAAATATTCAATATTACAGCAGGAAAATGTTAAATTTAACCTCAAGCGACATGCCGAAATCAATTTCTGAAGCTTCCATGGCATTCCTGCCGGAAAAATTATATAAGTTAGCCTTTTGAATCGCCCAAATTGAATAAAAAATGAAGGAGATATCAATGTTCGAAAATGGTTCGTACGTTTATTATGTTTTTTGGAAAACTTTGCATTGCCTGCCACATGGAAGGCTCTAGATCACCGCCTTTTAATTTTCAGCAACTGCTCAAACTCAATTTCAATGCTCGAGCCTCATCCGGAGTAAAAAAAATATAGTCCATATACGAAATTTGATCAGAAATGGCATTCTGAACTCAACGGTGTAGTTAAAATTCCCATTGGAGGTCGTTTTACTCTAATGTGGGTCCCATTTCTCAATATCAAAATCTACTGAAGAGATCAAAACACACCAGAAAGCCCCGAGAACCGAACGAAAGGTACCCCTAGACCAAACTATACATTTTAGATCCAACGGTGCAGTCAGAATTTTCATTTGGGGCATGTTTCCTAAGGATGTTGACTAAAGTCAACTATTGACCCATTCCAGAGGCTAAATTTACAAAACTTGATATAATTGCACCGAACATACTCCTAGCCTGATTTAGCCATTCTGGAGCTAATGGAACCATCAGAACTCCACTCCAAGGCTGTTTATTAGGACTTTACCTGAAATCAATTTATGGTTATAATCTCTCATTTAACTCAAAAAGTTGTACAATTGTCAAATGATTCACCCAACAATCGGACAATTAGTGTCAATAAATTGCAAATAGCCCGAGGTCACTATGCAAAAGTTTAAACTGATAAAATATTCGTGGAACCACAGAAATGACCTAGAGGGTCATTACAACTTCCCCCACTTATAGAATTTTAGTCCGCGTAAGTAAGAATAAAGACATACCTGAAGACTCCAATTCGAACACATAGGGATCCCAACCCTGAACTCACAGTAGACAGTGAATATAACAGTCATAAGAATGCTCGGCGTCAAATAACAGTTTTAGTAATCTTAATTAATCAGAGACACAACAATTCATTGATACGTAACAGAAAATCAGTGTAGCAATTTTCAAGGGGACCCTCAAAGATCAAACATTCATCCCATCAGCTCAATTGGCTAGAATGTAATAGGAACTTAACAGTCTAGATATACGTACCCTCAATGCACTAGCACACATCTGAATAATCATAATCACCCATAACTATACCCATATTCCAAATATATAGACCTTACCTTGTTTCCCCTTCCTTTATGCAAGAAATCCTTACAACTCAACCTCAGGTGGCTTCCCGGCTAATTGATGCTAACACAGTTATATGCAATAGTTAATGTAATCATATTTTGTCCCAGGGACCTAGCCCTTTTTCCCTTGCTATTCAGTCAGTCAATCACAATAACAATAGTAATCATAAGTGTAGTAAGTAGTCAGCACACCATCCCAATATAACATATTATTGACGTAACAATCATTAGTAGCTTCAAAATGACTACCGATATCTAAAAAACAATAGATGATCCACATACCAATCACCAATGCCCTCATAACCATCATATATTCAAAAATACATCCAATACTCAATAAATTAAACGCCGAAAGACTCTTTATATATTCCTCCGTACACAAGTATACATCACATTTTCCATCACAGTGCTCAGCAGATATCATCATTAAATTGCAAGCGAAGTACCATGAGTAAAGAAGGTAAAACAATACTAATAACATACTCATCAGCCCCAAAATCAGTTAATCATTACAACAAATCACTGTTATACAACTCATAGCCAATCTCCCTAATCCAACTGACACATATCCCAATTGACTAAGATCCAGCAGTTCCAACACGGATCAACCACAACAATATAGTACATAATACATCAAGCCCCAGCAAGTAGGGCCCTCAACAAGTCCATCATAACCATGTACCGGTACACACAAGTCATCAGATCCGTGCACACAATAGAGGCATTAATCAGCCCAACAACGTACCCAGAATCTCGTATGTCCATAACGGGTTCGGATGCAATTTTTGAGATATCATTCACCCTGGTCTCAATTACAGACAATCTAAACAATCTAATCTTTGTAGTAACACATCATCTCTGTTTGACGACAATCCGACAAATCAGCAGGAGACATACTTGTAGACTCACAGCTACTGGAACGACCCTGCTGTAGAAGTCTCAATTATCACATCGCCATCCTAAAGAGTTGCTACACCCGATCCCCCATTAATATAATCCTCCAATAAAGTCAATACCCCAATCCAGGATAAAAGAGGCTTGGAACTCATATTCGATCAAGAAATACAATAAATAGTTACATATAAAAAGGTAGAGCCTGGGTCAAGTAAAAATGAAACTGGCTACTAGCACAAGATAGTAATACTTGTTGTAGACTCATCTGAAGCCTCAGCCTCTGACCTAGTTGGGCAGTGTAAAAATGACATGGCCTCCATCTCTCGTGTTGTCTCTATCCCCTACTCCACTGCCTCTAACGATATCCCTAGGACCTGGTTGGTCCTGTTGAGAACCTTGTTGGTCCTCGGGGTGCTCATGTCAGCCACCTTCACAACCCAGATCCGACCCTCTGGCCCCAATGGTCGGTGGGGAAACTAATCTGGTGGCCCGCAAAGCTGTACGTGCTACCCTACGCTCCGAACACTCTTTGCACCAATGATCTAAGGCTCAACAATCATAACATCCTGGGAAAGCTCGAGCTCTACTACATCGACTGTGACAGTCGGTACCATGTGCCTTTGAAGCCTTAGAACTATGACTGGCTGAATAAGATGGCCCTTCCTGAAGTATCAATGGCGGTCTGCCTCTCGATCCCCCCCAAATTTCGATCGATATTCATTGAAGCCTCCCTCACTTCACACTCGCTTGTCATTACTGTTACCCCTTTGGGCCTCGCGACTAAACTGCTCACTCGAACGGATGTATTCGACTGGGATCTGTGTTGAAGGAACTAAGCCTAGTTGACTTCCCCCAAGTGCAACCATCAATTGTCTGAGAGCTGCCTGCCTCTCTAGTGTAATCACAAAAGCAGCTGGGGGCAACGGGGGAAATAGTGCCTCCAGCTTTGGGGGAGCTGGGGCATCTCGTCGCAGTTCCATGATCTCTATGGGTTGCTCCCTCTCAGGGAATGATGGGCTGCCCTACCCCTACTTGGAGTCTGACTTCTACACGACATATCTGCGAAAGAACGAGACAATGAAATTCTTGGAATCAACAGAACATTAGCAAAACCAGACAGACAGAATCAACAATAAAGAGGAGTTTCCTAAGCATCTCGTAGCCTCCTGAAGATTAGTCACAGGCGTCTTTACAACCATTCACAGGATTCTACTAGACGGTAGCTCTGTATAGATGAGATCAGTGAACCTAAGGTTCTGATACCAACTTTTCATGACTCGATCTTTCAGGCCATGATGGCGCCTGTTAGATCCCACCTACAGGCAAGCCAACCCAATACCCATGGAACCTATCGTAATAGCTAAGCATAAAAATAGCTAACGACATACAAAATAAACCAACAACAACCTATCCTAGGACTTGGAAGTCACCTGTACTAAGCTACTACATACTCAGAATAAAATATACTTATCTACATACATAACCAGAATAGCAATCTACACATACAAATCCAAGTTATATATACAAGGCCAATATCTAAATACAAAAGACGACCGTCAAAACAGAAGAAACTGCAGAATATCCATAGTTGTTGATGCTCACCAATGTCTTCTGAATCGTCTACGAACGCCTAACTCAGGGACTGCATCTAGTACCTATACCTGCGCCACGAGAAGACACAAAAATGTAGGGGTGAGTACCGGTAACAGGCACCAGTAGGCATTATCAGCCGATTGAGTAAAATACTATAAATATAGAATGCTCAACTATAGAGAACTGTAGTAAGTATAGCAAATCTGAACTATAATCAAGGAGTAAGCATCTCTGGATAATCACCGAACCCCAACTGAACCAACCCAAGTGGTGAGCAATGATACTGACTGAAGAAACACGAGTAGGCCCATTCAAGTAGAAACCACATCACCACTATCACACGGTCAATTTAGTGTTGAACGCGGGTGCAAAGCCCTAATATCTATGACTATACACTGATTGGGCCCCCATAAGCCCAAAAGGTACACCCACGTACAATTTAACTAATAGAATCACCACAGGATCCACGGAACCCAACTCTCAATATCACATAATCAAGGGGTCCAGATGTACGTCAGTGTAAGGCCCTAGTGTTTATGCCTATACGTCGACTGGGCCTCCATAAGCCCAGAAGGTACACCCATGCACAATCAGGGTATGTATGTGTGTGTGGATCCACGGGTAATCAACAAGACCCTCGGCCCAAAGTGCCACATAACCACCAGGTCATCAACCCATCTAGGAACTAGTATCGCATAGGGCCTTTAATCCCTAGTCCTCCCGACCTAGCCTCATGTCAGGGCAGTCAGTCAGGGTCAGATGCTCTGACAATATACATAACGGTGGGACGTATCCCACGCGAGAGAAAGAATCCCCCTAACATAATGAATAGGGCCTCAAACTCGATAGGTCAATTAGTGGGGCCTAACCCCAAACATGTAATCAACGGGGTCTTAAACCCAAAATGTAACCAACAAGGTCCCAAACCCAAAGCATCAAGAAGGTCCCAAAATTAAAGTATGAACGTGGTCCTAGACCCAAAGTATCAACAGGGTCTTAGACACAAAAGTAATCAACAAGGTCTCAGACCCAAAGTATCAACAGGGTCCTAGACCCAAAAGTAAATCAACAGGTGCTTGGACCTACGAATCGGCATCCGTAACTCGGCATCCTAGTCATGACCACCGGAGACTAGGACCATGGGCGCGTCACCCAGGTCTCAGACACTTAAACGTGGTCATTGGAGCTCAGAGCACAGGGAGCGTCATCTAGGACTCAAGGCATAGAAATACTCATCCACTCACTAGTCTATCCGGAGATCCAAGAACATCGTATCTCAGGGCAAGAGTCACAAAGCCCAACAACACAAAACTATCACCTCTCACAGACTATAGTAGGTAACCTAGTGTCAGGTAAGGATAAAAAGTGCACAACGACTAACAGATTTATACAGAAGTATATATCTCATAGACTAATATAGGGTCACGCCCACGCAAGGCCAAATACTCAACATTCCAGTCAATCACAAGTACTCAGAGTAAACATGGACAATCACAAGTATATCACAAGTATCCAGAGCAACCAACCCCAGCAGAGTCATATCTATAATAGAATCAGTCCACAGAATGACTGTATCATAGGTATCCTGAACAAAGCGGCCCATCAGAATCATATCTATATTAGTGTTAGTCCACAGTATGACATATAATCAACAAACAACCTTACAACCAGCATATCTCAGTAACATCAGGCTAGACATTCATACAAATAGAAATTAACCCAAAATACATACCTATCACAGGGCATTAGACCATATCCATTCTTTACCAAGCCTTTTCATAGTTCAACAGGGCCAGAAGTCAGCTACTATAGTAATTACAACTAGTACAATCCAGAACAACCACAAGTATCCCAAAAAAATCATAGTTACCTCATACGCTAAGTACAACAAGTATCCAGGAAAACAAGTATTACCAAATCATGAAAATGGTGTTTAAATGCATAACAGAAAGTATAACTAAAAAGCAATGTCACGACATATATACATATCTTACCTAGGACTTCCAACCTTAGACAAGCTCTCAATGTACATGTATTTCATCTCAATCTAGAGGTAAGGAAAGCCTAGCCTACCTGAAAGGCGAATTCACGTGCTCTGAATCCGTCCACGCGAGTTTATCCTCTCTAATGACTTCCAAATGTTGCTCGTCTTTCAAACTTTGAGTGACAATATCAATACGACCAATTCTGCTAATATCTCAAGAAACGGGGGAAAATACATTAAATGCGATTAAAATGGAGCCCACGCTCAAAATACCAAACCAACTCTCGTAAAATGACTATTACGTCATCCCGAGTCCATAGCAAAAAATTGAGCTCAATATGAAGCCCGGAACAATAAGAAACAACTCAAAAACCACATGACATTTTTTATCAAAAATATATACTACAACAATTTCTCAACTAAATTTCGCAAAAATACTATTAAATTAATAGAATTCGAGCATACCCCAATGTAGGTCTCGAAAAGTAGTACAATTTATACCTAAATTTTACTTAATTCCGGTAAAAAATGACTGAAATATCACAACACGAAGTTTCCAAAAAAATATGAACAAAAGACACAACTAAAATCGTATTTTCGCATCAAATGGAAAGCTATTAAAAAATCATGACATTACCACAATGAGCAAAAAGACAATGAATTTCACCAAATTTCGACTCAAATAAGAAATCACATATTGAAGTTTAGTATTACAACAAGAAAACATTGAATTTTACCTCAAACAATGTGACAAAATCAACTTCCGAAGCTCCCACGACATTCCTCTAAAAATATGCAAGTTAGCATTTTGAATTGCCCAAATCGAATAAAAATGAAGAAGATATTGCTATTTGAAAATTATTCGTACATTTATCACATTTTCTGAAAAACTATCCAGACATATACGTTGCTTTTCCTCCTTTTTTTTCATTTGCACCGCCTGCCACATGGCAGGCTCTCAGTGGGCCACATCATCATCCCTTTTAATTTTCATCAATTGCTCAAATTTAATTTTGATGCTCCAGCCTCATTCGGCATCAGAAAAATGTAATCCATATATGAAATTGGATCAAAAACGGTATTCTGGACTCAACGGTGTAGTCAAAGTTCTCATTGGAGGTCGTTTTATTTCAATGTAGGTCCATTTTCCAATATCGAAATCAGCTGAAGGAACCAAAACACACCCGGAAGCCTCGAGACCGAACGAAAGGTCTCCCTAGACCAAACTCGATGTTTCGGATCCAACGGTGTGGTCAAAATTTCTATTTGGGGCACGTTTTCGAAGGACATTGACTAAAGTCAATTATTGACTCATTCAAGCTAAATTTACAAAACTCGATATAATTACATCGAACATGCTTCTAGCCTAATTTGGTCATTCCAGAGTTGATGGAACTGTCAGATTTCCACTCCGAGGTTGTTTACCAAGACTTTACCTGCAAATTTATTTTACAGTTATAATCTCTCGTTTAACTCGAAAAGTTGTATTGTCAAACGATTCATCAACGACCGCACAATTAGTGACAATAAATTGCAAATAGCTCGAAGTCACTATGCAAAAGTTCAAACTGATAAAATATTCGCGGAACCACAGAAATGACCTGGAGGGTCATTACACTTCTTCTTTTTTTTTTTTTTGGATGATTTCTTTTTTTGATTTTTAAACCTTTTTTTGGGTGATGTTTTCTTTTTTAAATTTTTTATTATCATTATTTGAAAGTGTTTTTTTTTTGACAATTTTCTTTCTGGATCAAGTCTATTTTAGTTGGAAAAGAATTCTTTGTGTAGAAATTTAATCATAATAAGTAAATCTTCTCCATTTAATTTTTATTATGTTTCTTATATTTAATATTTAATAGTATTAAAATGATAATATAATAATTTTAAAAAATGATAAAAGATTTGTCTAAAGAGGACTCTTTTAATGAATTACCAAAAGTTCAAACGACATTTCTAAGGATCTTCATGCTTTTAATATATATAGATAAATAAATTTTTGTTTTAATCCTAGAATATATATTTAATTTCTTTGTTCTAATTTGGAGTATTTTTTGAATATCAAGAATTACATTTTAAAGTTTTGTCCAAAAATTTGAATATAGAATTTTTAAGTTGTTTGAAATAGATTGTGCAGCTTTTGCAATTATGTAAAAAGTAATATAAGTCATAATAATTGATAGTTTAAAATATTTAAAGGTGCGTGTTGACATTTTAAATATCAAGAATTACATTTTAAAGTTTTGTCCATATATTTGAATATAGAATTTTTAAGTTGTTTGAAATAGATTGTACAACTTTTAAAATTATGTAAAAAGTAATATAAGTCATAACAATTGATAGTTTAAAATATTTAAAGGTGTGTGTTGACATTTTTTAAATATCAAGAATTACATTTTAAAGTTTTGTCCATAAATTTGATTATAGAATTTTTAAGTTGTTTGAAATAGATTAGGCAAAAAGTAATATAAGTCATAACAATTGATAGTTTAAAATATTTAAAGGTGCATGTTGACTTTAAATATTCCGTCTCCTTTTACTTGTCAAATATTATTTAATTTAATTTTTCTTTTAACTTGTCATTTTTTATAAATAAAAAAATAAATTTTTATTTATTATACCCTCAATTTATTTAGAGAGTTAATGTTTTTGAACAATATAGAACTTCTTGAAAATCTTTAATAAAAATTTTGAGACCTATCAATTAATAGGGGTGAATGGTAAATTCATTATATCAATCAACATTTTTTTGATAGATGTGTCAAGTCAAAATTTAACAAGTAAAAAGAGACGAAAGGATAATTGTTTACCATAGTGATATGAGAAAAATGACAAGTTATAATACTCTTTGTGTAATTTAAATTTCTAAATTTTAATATTAAAATATTAAATTATCTAAAAAGTATCACATTAATTTTGTAAAGTGAAACTTAAAAAGTATTTCAAAATGAAGAGAGTAGTGAATAGCCATTATATTTAATTAGAGAAATTGATTAAATAACATATGTGAGTGTTTTATGAAAATTGTGCAAATTTATTTAAAAATTCTATTATACTTGATCATTACATAGTAAAGTTCTTGCTTTAAATTTGTGTAGAAGAATTTTCTGACAATACAGAAAAGAGACAATTACAACAGTTAGGGATATTATATCATAAAAAGTTCATAATAATTTTAAAAATATCTTCTCTTGCATTAAAAGATAAACAGGGATAAGAGAAAGCACAACACATAAAATTTGGATTACTTATTTTATCTATTGAAGATTTAGAATTCACCAATCAAGCTATCGGTCAATATATTCATCCAAACTTGAATGTCACGCTCTTAAAGGGTACTCTAGGCATTATTGGTACTCGGAAGTCATTTCTGATTTCCAAGCGAACAAATTGGCCCAGTTAGTCATTCAATTAGCCAAAGACTCAATAAACCAAAGAAAGTACTCGAGTGAGCATTTAAATCATCATATAAAATAGTTTGCAAGACTTCTCTTTATCAAAATAACTTAAGATTTCAATTCAAATAAATAGTAATAGTTTTCAAACTGTACTCAAAAGAAAAATAGGTTCCATTCTAACTCTATCTGACTCAGTTTATGAAGCCTCTATCAACTCATAAAGAGGTGTCGAGATAATTCTAAGGCTACCTCAAAAAACTAGTAAAAGAAAGTAACTCAGAATAATAGATTCTTCCAAAAGTAAGGAAGTCTCACCATCATCTGAAATCTTCAACTGAACGTCTGCTGAGAATCTCTAACACTTGTATTTGCATCATATGAGGATACAACACCGAGTGACATCGATACATGAAATGTATGGTATGTAAGATAGTTGAATAAAACAAAACTAAAGAGAAAGCTCAATGACAAGATTATAGCTTAACTCAACTCAATATGATATGCAAGTTTAAAAATATAATAGTGTCTTTCAAATCGACTCAATCATATGCAATTAATTAATTAAATCAATTATTATCATTAGGAGTTTCTCTAACCGACATCCATCACCATATGAGCAAGTGATGATACAACAAAGTGTTGTCATTGCAACATCCATCTAATACCTTGCCAAGGTAAGGGCCATTACATCAACATATACAATAAAAATCCTCTTTCGGGACAAGAGAGGTATGACCTTTATCCTTCATTGGCTGTGTAGTTTATGTGGTTTGAGTTCTTTATACGCTTACCAATCGGTACTAATACTTCTCCCCAAACCATGTGCTCATATCTATCAATATTCAAATCATCTCATCAAATCTCAGTGGACCTTTTCATCCATTCAATTTTATCTCAATTCATCATGTTCTTTCATTTAAAATATACTTTAAAAGTCATGCACGTCTCGTCAAAACTTATTTCTCAAATACAATCTTTTGGACTCAATAAATTACATATATAATATTAGTTCAAATTATTCTCCTCATCGGTGCCGAGAAAATTACCATCTTTACTCATAAACATGCATAACCTTGATTGAAACAATACTTTGTTTAATGCATAAAAATTATGAACTCAACATCAAATAATGCATGAGAAACCATGATCATCAACTCAACTAAAGTTGATGGAAAAGCAACCATGAACAACAATTCCGACGATATGAGAGACAATAATAATAATAATAATAATAATAATAATAATAATAATAATAATAATAATAATAATAATAATAATAATAATAATCTCAATGCGTAATTATATAGAACTCAATAGAAAAGAAATTAACTCAATTGGAATTCAAAAATATGTTTTGACTCTACTTGATACTCTATCAAAAGGAAACGTAGACGTTGAGCACGTGGATGAACTCAATCCAATGCTATGATAGCCTTACATACCTGAAAGATTGAAACTTTACTCGAAACTTTAAGAACTTTGGTGAAACACTTTGAATCCTTAAAATTTCGCCAAAGTTCCTTAAAGTGTTTCATTGTACAAGTTTTTGCACTCAGGTGCTCTTAAATAATTTTGCCCTTATAATCCTTAAAAGTGTTTCATTGTACAAGTTTTTGCACTCAGATTATGCACCAGATCAAAACACAATTATTTACAAATGTAAAAGAGAACTAAAACAATAAACTGATTTCAATAAGTATTCCTTAACTGAGAATTTCTATGCAAAATCCAAGAAGTTGCATTCTGAACATTTGCAGCAAGGTACAAAGTGTAGTAAAATACAAGATCTTGAAGGATACAGCCCAGCGAATGATGTCAAAATTTTCTGCAGTATCTCACAATATACACTGTACCAGTATATAATTACACTTAATGTTAAATCCCAAAAAATATTTTAAAAAATGCATGCTTCACTTTCAGAATATATCGTTACGCTCATGTGATTCGACTTCAGAACCTCAAAGGTAGTGCAGAAGTACCACTTCAACAGCTGAAACTGTATGTCTTTACTGTATAAAGAAGAAAATGACCAGGTTCCTGCCGTGAATAATAAGGATTGAAAGTAACAAGACTATTCAGCATCAAGTTAAGAATAGAGAGATAGTATTTGGAAAACATAAATAAAGATGCTTGCTTACCTGGGTATGTGTATAGATCTTTAACACTTTCACCTAAATGCTATAAAATCCTTTCACAAAATAAGCCTTATAATAAGTATGCACAGCAGAAGATCTGCTACCAATGAGCTCAAACATATTATCGTCTTTCATATTTTCTGGCAAGTTCCTTTAGAAGCAATCTCTGCCGAAAATCAAGATATTTGTCCAAGCTAGTCCTTGCCCACTGCTGACAAAAAGATTCATCAGTTGGGACCAATGAACTTAACGGAAATGGTCCCTTGGGTGCCCTCTTCAGAGAAACCAAAAACATATGGCGAGGCCTAATTCTCTGATCCAGCGACAAGCTTAGGTACATAGGATATTTAGTCAATGATCGCACTTCATTGCCAAGTTCATTAACCAGGTATCTGTACTTAGGTTTCAGATTGCCCTCAAGTGATAGAGAAAAGACCTGCATGTAGACATTGTGAATATACGTCCATAAAAATCTAACAATTTAAAAGAATGAGAAATCCTCCAGAACATTTAAGACTTTCCATGCTAGCGCAGCTATAATTCTCCGAAATGTTTTTAAAAAAAACTAATTTTAAGTAATAACTTTGTATGCTTGGAAATCTATTTTGAATGAGCAGAATTTTATGCAAAATAGGAGATAACATGTAAAAAAAAGAAAACATTATGAGAATTGGCCAGAGCACCATTTTCTAACTTGGTGAGACAACCAACCTCATTCACAGATGAATAGATAAACTGCCGAAAGCAATAAAGCTGACCTGTGTAATTCTAGTAAGCACTTTCACTATCTCTGAATTGCGCATTCCGATGCTCCTAAAAAAATTAATCCGGGGAAGCAATCCATCCTCTATGCTGTAGTGAAGTAATTGAGGATGCTTCCTAACCATTTTGACAATGCTATCTCTGGGTGCACCCAGTTCTTTAGTGAGAAAATTGAAGCGAGTTGTCCATGAAGTGTTGATCCGCTGCACTAGAATTTGAGGGCTTAACTGCACAACTTTCGCCAGGTCATTCTTCTCAATACCAACCTCCTCAAGCAAGTAAGTCACTGTGGGTTTTAATGAATTTTCCACACTATAGGAAAAAAGCGATGGAGCTGCAGTAATTATCTGCCCTATTCTTGAGTCTGGGATACCCAAACTAGTTAAAAATGTGACATGGGATTTCAGATTGTTTTCCACAGTATACTCGAGAAGTTGAGGCTGCCTCAATAGTATCTTCCTGATATCTTTATGTTTGACACCGACACTCAACAAGAACTCCAACCTTTCCTGTGCAGAACTCTTATTTATTTGAAGGGAAGGCATGTGCCTTTCATACATCTGGATAAAGTGAGAATCCTTAAACCCAAAGGAAGTTAGGTAATCAAGAAGTGGAATCCATCTCTCATCCAGATCCAGCTCCTCTGCTAGATGACTAAATCTGTCCTTAGCCAAGCTTCCCCTTGCCTCCTACAACGCCACAAGACATGATTTTGCAGCTAACGGATGAAGCAAACTATACAGCTTGACATGCTAACAGTTACCTTTTCTCTGCAATCTGCATGCAAGAAAGTTTTACTAGTCAGTTTACTTGAAGCATTAGCGTACGCAATAGATTTCTCTTGAGAACTTCCATCGTTATTTTTTATTGTTCTTGGGAACTTTCATCATTTTTTTATTGCTCTACTTGCCTTGGGTTATCTCAGGAGTTTGCTTCCATTGTCTCAAATTTGCATTCGATTCTCTTTCAAAATGATGATGACTCTCTGCATGACACACACATAGCATGTAATTTACGTTCCTTCCCAACCATTAAGATGAAAAAACTGGAAGTATACCTCGTCTGATGTGTGTTGCATTCTGAAACTTCAGGCGTTGCCGATCCTGGACAGAAACTCTCACATCTAGATATTCATCCTGGGTAATTGAAACATGGTAATAAAAAAGGAAGAAGAAGAAGAAGTATCAAGTTTCTACAAATCAAAGAAAGGGGGACGGGGAGTAAGAGGATATTGTAGCATCAATAGCCAAGAATAAACCCCAAAGAACTTGCTGAAAATTGCTTCCAGTTACTACATAAACTTTAGCATAATAAGTTGCCTAGGTTTAGAATGAATTTTGAAATTTAAATTTCTGTTTAGGCTATTTTAGGCGTTGAGATATTTTAGGATCTTTGAATTTTAAATTATGTAGATTTTTTATTTTAAGTTGGCTATGTAAAGCTCTTTGTGATTAGTAAATCATTTTAAGACATTTTTGACCCATTTTTGCTGCCCACAGTGATATCAAGAGCTTCATTGAACTTACTAGATCTGTGAATTCTTCTAAATAACTATTTTGAAACCATCAGGCTATTCTCAAACTATGCTTTTTCCAATGCACCAGCTATTTATAACTTTTTTTTAAAAAAATGGCAAGCACCAGTCTCTTTTTCAATGTCCTACGAATTTTCAATAGCAAAAACTATCAGAATTGGTCAATGAAAATGAATTTATATTTGAACTATATGTATTTTGTGTGTTGTGATAGAAGAAAAATCTTTACAACAACATTTTGCAAATCATACAATAGTTCAAATTAAAGAATTTCTAGATACAACAAGGTTATTGAAGGCGATATAAGCACAAACCCAAGAGAAGAGCAGAAAATCAATATCAAAAAGTTGTGCAAGCTCACTATAGTTACATTATTTTATTCCTTTTTAAATGGACCGAATTGTCGCATAAAATGGCCGCTGGCAATTGAAATTCAGTAAATTAATGTCAGAAATAACTCACATCAGAAGTCGAAATGTCGTCGTCGTCTTCATCTTCCTCTTCTTCATCTTGAAAACTGTCATCATCGTCTGTGTCGGACTCAGAATCATAAGGTGATATTGGCTGGCCGTACCTAGACCTTCGATTGGGTTTGAGAATCTTTTGATTGGTATGGGAAGAAACAACGCAAATTCTGCTAAACCTGAAGAAGCAACTCTTTCTACAACGGATTAGGTCAGAAGGAGGGAAACTGATATTGAGGTAAACATGAGTGTGAGAAGGGAGAGGGACGTTGCAGATAATAGAAATAGCTGCCATTATCCTGTTAGTTTTACAAGAAGCAGAGGAAGGAATATACTCTAAAACCCTAAAATTGGAAGTACATGGTATGTGTGAGGAGAAGAAGGTGCTATTGTGGCCATCTTATCTTCACAAAAATGCACAAGAGGGGAATGGTCCACAGTCTCCACTCTTCCAACCTGACATTCCCCGCTTCAGTTTCTACTCTATAAATTCACTATTATTAAGCATTCTGTCTGATTGAGTCCTACATATTCTTTTCCTAAAAGTTACCTACTTATACCTCTTTATTTATTATAATTTGTTTTATTACTTTTCATCTATTTTTTAAAAAATTTAAGAATTCCTTTTTTTCTATCTGAATACATTAATTTGAATTTTTAAGTTATTTATGTGTTTTATATTTTAAATATTACCTGCTGATATTTAAAAATTCTAATTTTTATATTCAAACTGAATTAATATTTGAAATACTGAACTAATGTATCCAAATTGCCATATTTTTTAAGAAATTTCTATAAATGAAAAAAAGAGTAGGAAAAAAAATGTTAATTAACTCTTACACTTTATAGTAGTGTTATAGGTTAAACGAAAGTGGATATTCTCTCCGTTTCATACTAGTTGATTACTTTATTTACACGCATATTAAAAAATTATAAATAAAATGATAATTTTATCAATTCACCCCTTAGAATTTTTTTAAAACTTCACAAATAAGTGATAATTTCAACAAGAATTAATTGTAAGAGTAATATGAAAAAAATTCATTAATATTTATTTTAATTTAATAAGATAATCAACTAATATGAGCAACTATTTTTAATACTGGATAATTTAAGGTCCGTGGTAAGTTCACATATTTTTTTTTTCAGTAAACAATTTCAATATATTACTTTATTATTTGTTTCAAATGTTCATACAATATAAATGCATCATTTCGATCAAACTTGAAAAAGTTAAATTTCAAGAAATTCTATCGTAACAACCCTAATTAATTCCACCTAGTCTAAGTAAATACCCCAGAGAAGTTGAGAAAAATGACTTAGAAAAGTCACTGGAAGAAACTACGAAGAGCTATCTATGGCCCATAGATGGGACCTCGTAATTGTCCATGAGACTTAATAAAATTTCTATGTTTGAGGCCCATGTACGAGTCCTTCCATGGATTGTACTTCCTTTCACGAGCCATGGAATTGGTTTCGTGGTTGAGGATCCAAAAAACCAAAATTTCAAAACCTCAAACCCCGATTAACAAGATGGCTCGTCAAACCTTTCACGGCCCATAGGAAGTGGGTCATAAAACCCAATCCAGTAACCCAAATTTTGGGCACTCCCATCTATGAGGGGCCTTTTACGGCCCATGAATGGGGTTTCGTGGTTCCATTTGTTAGTTTTAAGGAGGGATATTCTCGTCTTTTTCTATCTTTTTAAAATAAAATCTACGATGGTTTGGGGTTATTTTAGACCTCTTAATAGAACTCTAAGTGTATTATTCTTCATTCAACACTTGGGAAAAACTTAAAGAGCATTGGGGGAGGGAGAAAGCTAGGGTGTGAGTAAAGCTTGAGGATCGTCAGAGAGTTGATCGTTCTTCGTAACTCCAGGTATCTAAGGCTGCCCAAAACATAGGATTAAGTTCATCCACGTGCCCATTTATATACCCGATTGAATTGAGACATAGAGATTGAGTACAAAATCCTATAATCCTAATCTTCGAGTTATTTTCATGAAGTGTTGAGTTTTCAAAGTATAATTATGAATAAATTGATGAGTTGTCTGTTGATTTCATGAAGTTAGAGCATTACACTATGTTTGACATTATGAACTCTAAAATGCATCATTCTATGAAACTATGTGCATTGAAAAAATTGAAATCGTGATTGTGAATGTATGAGTTGAGTAACCTTGAGCCTTGATTGAACATGAGGAGCGTAATCACTTGTCTATATGTATATGTAATGAGTATCTTACATGTTTTTATATGATGGACATGATTGATTGGAGTCTAAATGACTGTTTGAGTTAGGTTAGAGTCTTGATTGCATGCGTGATTGATCGTCCTGATTGGTTGAACTATTGAGTGGTTGAGTTGAGTTTGATTGGAGAAAATATTAAGTGATGACACTACAAGAAAAGAGACTTTTAACGACCATTTCTTAACGACGAGAAATGAATCCGGTCGTTATAAATACACTTATAATGACCAAATTCTTTTTCGGTCGTTATAAATTTACTTATAGTGACCAAATGTTTTCCCGGTCGTTATAAATATACCTATAATGACCAAATTTTTTTTCGGTCGTTATAAATATACTTATAGCAACCAAATTATTTTACGGTCGTTACAAATACACTTATAGTGACCAATTTGTTTTTCGATTATTATAAATACACTTATAGCGACCAAATCTTTTTCCGGTCATTAAAAATAAATTTTAATCCAACATAAATAGGGGGACAAATTTGATTTTTAAAAAGCATACCATGCCATTGTTAAAACATATTAATTAGTGTAAAAATATGTTTAGCTAATATGAGAATAAAGAGATCAGACCAAATCATGTTATAAGTATAACAAGTGGTGTTTTGTTAATCATTCTGATAAAAATCCTCCATCTTTTATAATTTTGTTTATTTCATAAAAAAAACTTTAATAAAAAGAAAAAAATATTAATTTATTATTTCCTAATAACTCTATCCATCATTTGTATTATATTCAATTATATAAAATTTTGAAATATTATAAAAATATTTAGATACAATCTTTTTGACATAATTTTTTTAGCTTAAATATTTTCTTGATATAGTTTTTATATATGTTTTTATTTTGAGAGACAATTTATTCATCTTTACTTGACATTTTTAAAGATGCAAGATGAAGTAGGTCAAAACAAAAAATTGTAATGAAACAAAACATTAACAATAAAAGTAATAATATTAAATATATAATTATGAGCCTATGAGATTAATTTAAGGTAGAAAAGTTAAATAAATTTGGTCGTAAGTGATTTCCTCAAGAGGAAAGATGTTTCTCCACTTGCAAATTACCTCGATCAATAGACTTCAGAATCAGTATCCAATAATAATGTTTCTTCTAATAAACAAAATATATTGTGCTGATTTTTTTTTCCATTATTGGTTGTGAAACCAACAAGTGTATACAAAGAAAAATTATTTGTTTAAGTTAGAAAAGTATAACGTGAAATTTTACAAACAGAAAATTTAAAAACATTACATGATATATAATCAACAACTAATTAATTAAGAAATCGTGATTTTTTTATTATTTAAAATTTAAGATGATATAATTGATTTGTATCTTCATAATAATTTTAATGATGTTGAATTATTTATATTAGGTGAATACCATTAGTATAAAAAGTGAAACTAAAGGAAGTTGGGGGTTTTATCCATGAAGCAATATGCAAAAAGTCAATATCTTAAGGTGCAAAATACAAAACAAACAATTTTAAGTCTAGAACTAGGAAGCCAAACTTTCTTTTTATATGGTTGTGAGAACAGAAATAAATTTTATATTTTATTGTGGTTAATCTTTGATTTTGCGAAAAAGAAAAAGAAAGATAATAATTATTAGGAGTATTATTAATAATTTTACATGAAGCTTTTATACTTGTTTTTTGAAAGGTCATGTAGTTTGAAGAACTCATCCTCAGAAAAAGTGTAAAGAAGTATGAGCAATAGAAAATTTTGAAGCACAGGAAGAATGCATTTCATATTTCAAAAACTGTTTTAAAATATTGTAGTTTTTATTTTATTAAGAGTTAAAAAATATAATATTTTATAAATTTGTATGTCTATATTTTTGTAACTTTACACAATATCATTCTTTGTAGTGAACAATGAAATTTTATATGAATATAATAAATTTGTATGTTTTCATATGTGCATGTTTTTGTATGTTTCTGTGTGTAAATCCATATGTAGTTTGTACTTTTGCTGATTTGATTTATGGTTATAATTAAGATTTTAATAATTAGAACTGAAGAGAGCCTTGGAGTAACTGGTAAAGATGTTGTAATGTGACCAGAAGGTCACGGGTTAAAACATTGGTAACAACATTTGGTAGAATTGCAAGGCAAGACTACTCTACAATTGATTCTTGTGGTTAGACCCCTCCTCGGAAGTGTACCGGGCTTGCCTTTTTTTTTTTTTTAATAACTAGAAAATCAATTACTGAAGGAAAAATTTGGTTGCTACAAAAAAAGGTATAACCACTGGATTTTTGTTGTCGTTAAAGCTTTTTTAACGACCAAATTTAATTCGGTCTTTAACTTTTAACGACGGAATTTAATCCGGTCATTAACTTTTAACGTTGGAGCTACTAACGACCGGTGACGACGGGATTTTTATTAGTCGTTATTGACTAATAACGACCGGATTTATACTTTTAACGACCGAATATTTCCTCGTTAAAGACCGATTTTCTTGTAGTGTGATCAGATTGAGTTGATTGGCATGAGCATTTTTTGGTCTTGGAGGAGTATTGAGCACCGATATGGGAGCGAGTAGATAACGACTCTAACCTATAAACTACGTTGCTAGTGTAGGATAGTTGCTTCGTTAATTCGGGCGACTCATCTCCCAAAAAGATGGACATTGATTTTAGATCTAACAGAGGATTGATCGTCTCTTACCTTGGCAAGTATTGGATATGAATGACAATGACGTCGCCTTCATTGTGCATCATCAAACAAAAGGTGGTGGGATTGGATGTCGATTAAGAGAAACTCCCAAGCAACACTAGATAGAGCATATAATGTTTTTAACCAAGTTGCATAATAATGAGTCTATTTTCAAAGCATAATTTTCTCTTAAACTACATATTTACTCAGTTGACTCATGGATTATTAAGTTGATTTTGAGTCGAGTTGACTGATTTGAGTTTGAGCCATAATTGTTTCTTAGTCATTTTACATACTAGACATCCATTTGGGCCTGCATCGTTAATGATGCAAATACATGTGATAAAGGACTTCCGCAAGCACATCGTTGAAGTCCGGAGTCTTGCTTCCAAATTTAGTGAGCCCTCCTTGATATCCGGAGGAGCCCTTTTATCTTTTATCTAGTATTTTTATTTCCTTTTGATTGCGGTAGCCGTGGCCTGTCATGGTACCTTCTCAACTATTTAGATAAAGGATTCATAGACTAGATTTGGAATTGTTGATGTGGATGTTGTCTGACTAGTTTTGTTCATGCTAGTCTTGTTTTTGTTTTGAGTTAGATTGCTGATCTTTATTTATTACAATTTTTTCTTGAGTATTCTTTCACTATTGAGTATGATGTAACGATGAGGCCAGGTGGTTCTCTTGGGAAATCAGCAATGGTTCTTCAAGTGTCAACCACTCCAAGGGTACCTTCCTGGGGCGGGATAAATTTGGTATTAGAGCATAGAGTTCATGTTTCCTAGGGAGTCTATGAAGTCGTGTCTAGTAGAGGCTTGTTTATGGGTGTATTATGCACCACACTTTACAAGCAGGAGTTATGGGACATTAGGAATGGGTACACTTTATTTTATTCTAAGATTTCTGTGATAGAGTTTAACCCTATAAAGATCTTTTTTAATTTGTTGTTACGCGTGTACAAATTATGCCTCCTAAGCGTACAATCATCTAAAGAGATGCTTCGGTGAGCAACACTGAGAATCCCCCACTAGAGTTGCCTACTCAGATGGAGACGAGAGACAAGGTCGACATGCTAGAGTAGCTGGGGATCCCCAGGCACCCAGTACTTCACCTGATCTTACTACAGAGGCTAACTTTATAGGATCTATCACTATGCTCACCCAACTGGTAGCCACTCAGAGTGGGAATCGAAGTTCACAGGCTCCTATCTCTAGCTCCTAAGAGCCAACTGCTACAACCAGACTTAGAAATTTCTTGATGATGAATCCACTAGTCTTCACATGATCTAAGGTTGAGAAAGACCCCCAGAACTTCATTGATAAGATGTGGAAAGTCCTTAAAGCCATGCATGCGACTGAGATTGAGGGAGTTGAGCTTGCCTCTTATCAGCTTAAGGATGTAGCAAATGTCTGGTGCAACCAATGGGAACATGGTCGAGGTGAGGACGCTGAGCCTGTCGAGTGGAGCGAGTTTGAGAATACCTTTCTTGATCACTTCTTTCCACAGAAGTTAAGGGAGGCAAAAATTAAGAAGTTTGTGAACTTGAAGCAGGAAGGGTCAATCGTCAAGGAACACAACCTCAAGTTCATCCAACTATCGAGGTATGTAATCTTCTATTTTTTTTCTAAGAATAAGATTCTGAGTTCTAGTTAAATATGGATATTTTGTAGGGACCACAAAATTAATTACCAATCATGAAAATAATTTAGATTATTCTTACCATTATAAATTATAAATCATTTCACTAAAAATTTAGAATTGCACTCTTCTATTTATATTTATAAATTTCCTATTAAATACTTATGCAATTCCCATGTTAAGATTACAAATTTTAATCAATAAATTAAATCACTAACAAATTTAATTCAATGATTTTTTCTTTAGAACACTTCTTAACTTTTTTCATTAGTTGGATTCATAAATTCACTTGCGAGGTTTGACACAGTGAAAACTTATAAGCTTTTCAAAAGGGCATATCATCAACTTCTGTATCGAGATATGGATTCCATCAACTAACTTAATATTTTATCAATATATAGTATTATCATCCAATTTATAGGCATATTAACCCATTTCAAAATCTTACCTTTTAATAAATCAAAGTGATAATTAACATATATAGGCCAAAATATTTATAACAGAATTGAGAATATAAATATATTTAATTGTTTAGAGAATATGCTTTTGTTAGACAGTCTAAAACAACTATCTCTACTCAATTCGGTTCAATACATATGCACCAACACAAGAAGTTAGAACTATATCTTTCTCATAATCAAGATAAATTATATATAATATTGTACTACAATCATACAGGTAGCTTGTCTAATTTTCCATCTTAGATTGCGATTTTTTTATACTTAAAAGAACTGACGATTTAATCCTCTGTATATAAGTTAAAACTCCATACACTAAATCATCTGCTATATAAGTAAATAGAGACATAAACGAATATATGATCTATTAAAACTTTTATCAAATATTGAATATATAATTATTCTATTATAAGTACTATATCCAAACTCATGGCTAACAGTATATATTCTATAGTTAATAATATATATCCGAACAGATTGAAAATAAGATATTCACATATAAAATTAATACTTCGTTTGGTCGACAGTTTAGTAATAGGCATTATTAATACATATATAAGTTATGAGAAAATCTATACATTACTTTACGAAGGATTAAAGGTGGAATAAATAACACCAACATAAAATAATACATAAATTTATTCATAACTAATCCTTATATTACTAACATCCGCGGAACTCTAACTTAGTACTAAAATTACCCCTCGTAAGTAACACCAATCCAAACTTGGTATAAGCAAAATGCGAACCTTTAATTTCTCAACCTACCAAACAAAAAAGAAACAAGGAAAGCAACGTGGAAAGATTAGAAGGAGAATACAAATGTGTGGTTGTTAAGCATTTACACCCCTCATAGGCCATAGCCATCTCCCCCATACCAAACAAGAATTATTGAGTACTGCTTCCAATCCAATGGCTACTCTTCACGCCTGCAGAGTATTCAATCCTCATGAGGCCTTTCCACTAAACAAGCAACCCCATCTTCCTCTTCTTATGAAACGTAACAAGCAATTAAGCAAGTCAATCAACGCCGTTGCCACAGATATTATTACTTCAGACCCAACTCAAGTGGACATCACTTGGCAAATTATCGTTGGCTCTTTGGGTACTCTTCCATTCTTACCAGCTCTTTGTCTAGACCCTCCTCTAACCTCTTAAGAAAAGATGGGCAAGCCGTCTCAGAGCTCTATTATACCTTCTCAATTGAGTCAAATGAGATTTTTCTTTTATTCATAATTTTTTCAAAAAGTTTTATTGTTAATTTTGGTAATTTGTGACATTTTTTACTTAGTATTTAAATATGTATATTTTATTTTATTAAAAATGATTTGTTTCACGAATTTTAAAATGCGTCGGATTATAAAATTAGGTTTTGATCCTAAGACATGTCTCAAGAGCAATGCTCATCTCACCCAATATTGAGCCTCCGAAAATTAAAAATTACCCATACACCAGATATTAAGCACGGGGCGTGAGGTGGAATTTTGAAAAATAACAAAAGTTCTACATCGATGGTTAATAAAATGAGTGAATTCTTTATAATGTTTGGGCAATCCTTCTCCCTTTGAGTTAACTTTTGGGGTGAGAGTTAGGCTCAAAACCTACTTTTACACCGACTGAGAAGTAGTAATTTCTTTCCTATATATATATATATTTTTTGAGATTAATAAATTAGTGAGAACCATTTATATATGCAGCGGGTGTGACACCTTTTGTGGTTGCGGGAGTGGAGTTCAGCAAGAGAATTGTTAAGTACCAGTAATGCTAATTCTATTTAATTGCTTGCACCCCTATACTCAAAAATCTCATTGGCCTTGTTCTTTTTGGCAGGTTAAACAGAGGAAATGTGAAGTTTGTGGTGGTTCAGGACTTGTTCTAAAGAAAAAGTATTATAAGAGATGTCCTAATTGTGGTACCATGCTATACAACTACTCTTTTTTGGCATTCAATTTTTTTCTTTCATGACTGCAAATTGAATATCTCAGTCTAGTATTATCTTTTCAAGAGCATGTTTTCATTTTTTTCTTTTGATGTAAAACAGGGGGATTTCTGCCTTGGCAGTCTTGGAGAAGATTCTTCACTGGTTAGTATTAGTTTGTGGAAGCTTCATGCCAACTTTGATGATTCACCTTATACAGATGTATACCACTTGTAATATACAACATTTCGATATGTGTCTTCATGTATACACCAACCATATTTTGACCTTGATTCACTTTACTTAGTCCGAAGAAATAGACACATTTCTATATTTAGTATCAATTTTAATTTTAAAATACTTATATTATTCTCAATAAAATAAATTGAGAGAAATACTAAAAGCACTCTTGAAGTTAGCACGAATTATTAGTTTCGTCTCTAAATTATTGATAGGCTTAAAAACAGTCATCCGCTTGGCGAACTAAGTTAAAATACACCCTCGAACATGACACGAATTATTAGTTTCATCCCTAAACTATTGATAGGCTTAAAAATAACTCTCAGCTTCATGTTTCTGTAACTTATTAAATTTTGATTTGAAATTTTGTAGAGTTTCATTTGCTGTAATATTTTTACAATCCAATCTTTTTACGAGATTGTCATCCGACCATAAAATTTTTAACGTTGCCGGAAGTCCACATTGACAAAAAATAATCATAAACAAAAAAGGAAAAGAAAGAGAATCACGCAATTAAAAATGAGAATTAAAAAAAATAGATCTTGATTTAAGGTCACCATTATTGGAGGAAAGGTCAAATGGGAAGAAAAAGAATATTCTAGTAATTGGTAATTAAGGCTGATGTGGTCCTTTTTAATCTTTCACGTGCTTTAAATAAATTGTACTCACTTGTTATGCCATGTGGTATGGGAGGGGTGTATCTAAACTTAGTTTGCCAAGTTGAGGGGTGTTTCTAAGCCTATCAATAGTTTAGGGACGAAACTAATAATTCATGTCAAGTTCAAAGGTGTATTTAATCTTAATTCGCCAAGTTGAGGGGTGTTTTTAAACCTATTAATAGTTTAGGGAGGAAACTAATAATTCGTGTCAAGTTCAAGGGTGTATTTAATCTTAATTCGCCAAGTTGAGGGGTGTTTTTAAACCTATCAATAGTTTAGGAACGAAACTAATAATTCGTATCAAGTTCGAAGGTATTTTTAGTACTTCTCTCAAACAAATTATAACTACACAAAAATCTATGTTATATTCTAGATCATAATAAAAATTCTTAAATATCGTATGAAGTCATTGTATCACATAAGTTAAGACGGATAGAATATTTGTATTCAAGCCAATTACAAATTAAGTTGCCTGAAAACTAGAAGCTGCAAAAATTATTTTAACAGTACCTGAGTGATAAAAAAAAGTGAAGGAAAGTACAGGGGTTTGTATTTGAGGTTGTAGTGTTTAAGTCAGTTTTTTCTTTTAGTACACTCTTATGCTTTACATTATTTCTCAGCAGTGTCTTTTATGTATGCAGTAGTTACGTTACAATTAACTTCTTTTTTTTTTTAATGTAGTTTTTCTTAGAAATATGAAATCCCCACAATTTTTATGAAAATATTAAAAAAAAAATTAAATATTACACAATCATATCAAAGAGCAAATCGAAATTCATAGCGATATATTGATACACTCTATCACATATCTCCAGGTATCTTTTTATAAATAAATGTTTATGATTAGAAATTTTGAAATATACATAATTTGTAAAAATTCATTAGTCAACAATAGTAATAACTAATTATTCTTTAATATAATTTTTTTATATGATATGAACAATCTCTTAATGTCGAGCGTGATTTTTTTTTTTTTTTACAAACTTTAAAATGATTGTGTTAAAACTTTCTATGGATAATGGACTTACATATATATTGTGTTAAGAATAATTGTATTTGGCCACGTCTTGATTTGGAAGACTGATAACGACATTATGAAGAATTGTTATGACACTCTTGAATTCAGATATGCTTTCTTATCTTGTCTAGTGTTTTGAGGATTAAACATGATAGATCTTACTAAAAAGAGGATAATCTTCATCCCTTAAAGTTTGGTCCTAACAATTGTTATCCAATTCATTATCATATTAAATCTTTGGGATTCTCTTTTAAGGGTATGTTTCTCAGGTTCGGTTGATTAAAAAGATTTAAAAAATATTTTTTTTAAGAAAAATAAGTTTCTTCAAAATAAGAAGAATGACTTCCCTAAGAAAAAACAAATTTTGTTATCTCCTCGTACTCTCACAACAATCCACTCTACTTGTCCACCACCAAGCCCAAACCCACTCTTACGGTAACCCACTCCCCACCCTTTGTCAAGGTTCAAAAATTGAGTATGATGACACTTGCCTAACCCTTAAGGTAAGTCAACCTAAACACTGAACAATCCAAAAAGAACAGAAGTTTAAGCGAAAATAAAAAATCTAGCATAAATAAGTAACAGTGAAAGGATTAAATTCTAAAATCACTCAAGACTGGTGTCACATGTACAAGTGACTAAATTCGATCGAAATGAAGAATAAAACAAGTCTCGACGTCATAGTCCTCAAATAGAAAACAAACATGGTATAAGAAGGCCTTGAGAGTCTCCTAAAAAGACAAGTCGCTGCCTCTCAGGTGATCCTAAAGCTTGATCCAAGGTAAGAAATGATGAAATCAAGTGGAATTGGGCTCAAATCTACAAAAGTTTAGAGGCAGGAGTGAGTACCAAATAACATGGTACCAAGCAAATGAATTCTAAACACTAAGTTAAGTAACAAAAAAACATGTATTCCTATGAATCCAACGAAACCTCCACAACTACATCCCTGCAAGTAGACAAGTCAACCTACATAGTTCATAAATTATACATCTCGTCATTTGGAAATGGAACTCAAGTAAATATATCACTAACACAAGCATTATTCACTCACAGGTAACCAATAAGGGATATTCGTAGTCACACAAGATAATGAGATGTTAAAAAGTGCAATGCAATGTCATATAACATAATGCATATCTATCCAACGATATACTTATGTTGTTCACCTCAGACCGGAACCCATGAGGGTGTCACATGGATCATGTATCAGTTGACCTAAACCACCAAAAAAGACATTGATAATCAATACATCCGCTAAAAGAGACTTGTAACACCTAGTAAAATTATCAAAAAAACCCTATATGAGAAGTGTGCGCATAACGCGTCTTTTCAAACTTCGATGGCAAATTAGAGTCCGGAAATTCGATTAACGTGAAAATTGTGTGGGAAAATAGTGTTGGTTGATTTTTAAAGCAACCGGATCAAAAAATAATTTTTCGATGCGAAAACAATTTCTAGTGACTGTGCGCGACAAGTGTGCGATGCGCACCTACCGCAGAGTTACACTTATACTTAGTCCCAATATTTTCTACATGAATTAGAAAACTCGATCAGAGAATTTTCAGCAAAAAATCCCAAAAAAGTACCATGTCTGCGTCGCGGACGCCCTTTCCCCGGGGCGAACTTTTTTTCAGTTTTCGTGAGGGGCATTTCAGATATTTCTCAGCCCCTTCTAAACTCAAAATACGATCAAAACAGGTCGTTTTTAGTCTAAAAAGGGTTTCTAAACCTATTTTAAAGCCTCTTACGTAAAACTTGAGTTAGGCTTCTTGAGAGAAGAAGAAAAGAAAGCTAGGGTTTCAAGAGATTCGTGCGAGTTCTTCCAAGCTAATCCAAAATTCAACTTTTTTAGGTATGTAAGGCTACTCATAGTGTTGGATTGAGTTCATCCACGCGCCCCACATGTTATTTCTTTGAAATTGAGTTCAATGGAGGTTTGCCTTAAACTTTTGAGTTACATTTTAAGTTTTCTACTGTCTTAATGAGTTTTTTATATACAAAAATGTCTTGATGATTGTAACACCTGCTAATCACCAAAATATTCCTAGAGGAGAGGTATGCGCGTAATGCTACTTCTAATGCTCGTATGGCAAATCTGAGGCTGGATTTATGATCAGCACAAAAAATTGAGTGGGAAAATGGTCTCGGCCGATTTTTAGAGCAACCGGATCAAAAGATAATTTTTCAATCCGAAACAAAAAATAGTGAGAGTGCATGACGGAGGTACGTCGCGCCTTTGTAGCGCACCCACACTTATGTTTTTCTAAAATTTTTTTACGGAATTGGAAAAACTCGTTCATAAACTTTTTGCAGAAAATACCCTGTGAGAGACCAGTTCGCTGAAAATTTTCTAAATTTTGTGAGGGGCATTCCGGGCAATTCCCTCCCCCCCCCCCCCCCCCCCCCCCCCGCATTTAAACTCAATACACGATCTAAATTGATTGTTTTGACATTAACAATTGGAAAAGACTAGGGCTTGAGGAAAGAGGAGAAAAGCTTGAGATTGAGGAATTCAAGAGGAATTCTTGAAGGTGATTTTTGATAGCTTCATCCTAGGTATGTAAGGCCAAACTAAAAGCATGAGATTGTCCTCTCATGTGCCCTGTAGAAGGTATAGATGAGTTGAAAGTCCTATGAGTCTACATGCATAATTCTTGATGGTTTTTATTGAAAATCTTATTAAATTCATATATTTTCCTTTGTTGATGATCATCATAAACTTATTTTCTTGAATTGACTATTTTCATGAGAAATTGCATAATCCCTACATGACTATTTTGAAAGCATACACGAATGAACTTAAGAATTGAGTTAGACCGTTGATTGGAGGATGTCGATTGTGATTGTGATTGTGATGAGAGAATGATGACGAGTTGATAGAACTTGATAGTCTTGTGAGTCTCCATAAATGAACTCCACTGATTTGTTTATTGGATTGTTCCCTTACGATTCTTCTAAATCTTGAGTCGTTAATTGAAATGTTCTTTGATGGGAGGGTTAAAGCCCCTATGAGATTGATTGATGAAAGGGTGAAAGCCCCTATGAGATTGATTGATGAGAAGTTTAAAGCCTCTATGAGATTGATTGATGATAGGGTTGAAAGTCCCAATGATTGGATTGATTGTGTTATGAGCATTGAGTCATGGGAGGAGTATCGAGCACTGAAAGAGTAAGAGTTAGTCCGACTTGCACTCGTCAAACTACGTCTCCAAACGTAGGTGATGATTAGAACCATCATACTATATTGTGGTTCCCTCTTGATTAGAAGTCCCTGAAAGCAATAAAGGACTTAGATGATTGTTGTTTTGCCTTAGTGGATTCAATTAGTTCCCTACCTAGAAAGTTTGGAACGAATGTGGCAACATCAGCTTGACTGTTGTACATTCACTGGCTCATGAGTGATTGTTGTTGGATAAGAGAAACTCCCAGAAAGTTCCTACCTTGAGTACTCTGAGTCGAGATGAGATGAGTTCCATTGAGTTGAGTTAAGTTGAGTCGATTGATGAGGTTGATTGGTTGATGGGTCACTTGTCTACTCTTGATTCTTGCATGGATAGACATTTGACGATTTGATCTGATTTGATGATTTTTTTGAGTCGATGATTGTTTCATATTATTCTACTGGTTTCTATTTCATTCAGCTATTTCACATACCCTACATTCCACATACTGATGTCGCTTGGCGCTGCATCATTTTATGATGCAGATACAGGGATTAGGGATCGTCAATAGGCGCATCGTTAAAGATCCAGGACGTTCAGCTGATTGGTGAGCCTCTCCTACTCCGGAGGATCCATTATTATTTATTTCATAATATTTTTGAGTTAGGCTAGACTAGTCTTATATTTTGATTTCGATAGTCATGGGTCTGTTATTGGCACTACTTGATTAGTGATAGGGGCATCATAAATGATAGTCAAACGTTGATGTTGAGATTGTTGAGCTAGTTCTTCTACTAGCCTTCTATAATTATATATATTACTTGAGACATTAGATGAGATAAACCTATTCACTTGCTTTTACTTCTGCTGATCTGTAGAATTATTGAATTGAATAGGTTGTGATCAGGATAAGTGGTTCTCTTGGGGACTAGCAATAGTCTCTAGGTGTTGGCTTCGTCTTAGGTACCCTCCCGGGGTGTGACAATGATGTATGTTCATGTCTTCATTCACATGAACCCTCATTGAGGACTATGTTTGGTTTTATTTCAAAAGTAAGATTGATGATTTTTGGGCATATTTTACTGAGTTGCATGATTATGAGTTTTTGAGTATAAATAATGATTTGAGAAAGAATCTTGATGATATGTGCATGATTTTCTAAAACACATTTTTAAAAGAAAGCACTTGTATTTTGATGAGTTTCGATGAAATTGAGCATTGAGTTTAAAAGATGTTTTAAGTAAATATTTAATGAGGATGTATATAGATTTTCAAAACATATTTATTGGTGGAAGATGATGATGTTTGCGATGAGTTTTAAAAAAGATATTTTGGGAGTAGTTTTGAGCACAGAGTCGGGTAGAGTACGAGTGACTCAACCCCATAACTATGTTTCCATCATAGGATAGTTGTGCAGCACGTTCTGGCAACTCCTATCCCAAAAAAATGGACAGGGAAGATGGATCTATGATGTTGATGTTGACGTCCTTACCCTGGCAAGTAATGGATAGGCGAGCAATGACGTCATATTCATTGTGCATCATCAACAAAGGTGGTGGGATGTCTGTTCATTAGAGAAACTCCCTACTTTTGCATAACTGATTTGACTGAGTTGCATATTATTGAGTTATTTTCAAATCATGACTACGTTCTTAAACTAGCATATTTTAATGAGTTAAGTTGAGTTAATATTGAGTTGATCTAATCTTGAGTTGAGTTATTTGATTCAATTATGTCCTATTCCTTTTCAGCCATTTTACATACCAGTATATTCCATGTACTGACGTTCATTTGGACTGCATCATTTTATGATGCAGAAACAGGTATTAGAGGACTTTAGCAAACACACTGTTGGAGTTCAGATCCATGCCTCCAGAGTAGGTGAGCCCTCCTTGCCTTCGGAGGAGCCCTTTTACTTTTACTAAGTATTTTATTTTCCTTGAGTTGGGTAGCCATGGCCTGTCATGGTACCATCGAGATGTTAGACGTAGAGGCTTCATAGATATTGAGTAGAGGTTGATGACTATCATTTATTATCCAAACTTTGTTCATTAGAAATGTTAATTTATGAGAGGATTTAGTCAGTTGATCTATTACCTTACAGTTTTTTTTGAGTATTTTCTTCCACTGTTGAGTATGAGGTGATGATGAGGCCAAGTGGTTCGCTCGGGGGACTAGCAATAGTATTTGAGTGTCGGCTACGCCAAGGGTACCCTCCCGGGGCGTGTCAAACTTGGTATCAAAGCACATAGTTCAAGTGTCCTAGGGAGTCTATGAAGTCGTGTCTAATAGAGTGCTTATTATTGGTGTGAAGCATGCCACATCCATAATAAGGAGGCTATAGGCATTAGGAATCGTTACACTTCTTTTTTATTCTAATTCATGATATAGAGTTAAATTTTACCTCTCTTCTAAATCGTGCATTATGTGTTTGCAGACCATGCTTCCTAATGCATTGTGAACTCAAGAAATGTCATCGGTACCAAGGATTTTGAACCTACTACTCAGTTTGTTGCACATGCTCGATGGGTAGATTAGGATAAGGAGAATGATATTGAAGAACCTTGGAGATAAAAGGCTGAGCCAATAGGATATAAGCATAGTAAGCATAAGCAATGGAATGGAAATAAGTTCCCCTTTCTACAGAGACCCTTGAATTATGCGCCAACACCAATGTACTCACATTTAATAGAAGGTTTAATCTGAGACCGAGGAGAAACCAACCTTTCAAGGTCCGGAACCCTCCATCCCGAGGAAGTGTGGCTCGAGGCCGTAGAGAAAAGCCACTATGTGGAAAGTGTCACAAACTCCATTTGGGGAAGTGTTAAATAGACACTGACGACTGCTTTAAATATGGCCAAGAGGGTCATTTTTGGAGGGATTGTCCAATGCAGGCCAACAAAGATCAACCCACTACATCTACACCACCAGTTAGAGGAAATCAGAGAAGTGCTACTTCTGGCACGAGTAGGGCCACAGACCAGTCGTATGTCGTAGGTATTTTCCCAGACCAAAATAATACTTCAGATGTTGAGCCCGGTATGATTCGAGCCTTTACTTGCTTTTGATGTTATCCATGAGAAAGAAACTTATGTCTCTAACGTTGCCAACAAAGAGTGTACTTTGAGGTCTTGTAAATCATAAGTAGAGTTGACATCCCTGAACAAAAAGGATGACAATGGAGAAAAGGAGACTAGATAGTGAGAGTGGTGGTTGATTGAGGCGTGTAAATAAAGTCATAATGTCCCTTAGGTAAGTAATATAGTGATGATTTAATTCCCATAAGCTTTGACGAAAGAGTAATGAGTACCATTTAATTTTCATGATGAGGTATAGAGAAAGAGTTATTGTTAAGATGTGTTAGAGTGTGTTCAACCTAGAAAGAGCTTTATGTCGATGTGTCACAGTAGTAGTGAGGGCAGAGTATAGATGTTGAATAGGGGACAAAGCACTTTTGATGTGATAGATCCAAAATAGGCTTATGATTCTAAAGAGAGAGCCTGAATTCATAGAGTTATAAGTTTAGCCATATGAGAAGGTATATTGAATGGGTGAATAGTGCTTGAGTTGTGAAAAGGGGATATGTTAATCGATATTCACTATGAGATTTTATCGGGCCTATGTTCCTAAATTATTACCTAGTAGTTATAAGTTAGTATAGTATGAGAGAAGTGTGTGATGCACATGTTAACACTAGCCCATAAGCTTGAATTTTAAGGAGCGGCATGAAGAAGAAGAAAGAATTATGACAGTGATAGTCTTAGTTGGAGATTTTCGCTAAGAGTCTTGCTGTAGTGTGTGTTCGACGTTAAGATTCTAACCTGCAACAAGTGAGATGCTATGAGTATAGTAGAGGTACCCCTTAGATGGAGATAGTAAATTGAGGATGAAACACTAGATAAGAAGAGGCTTAAGATGTGTATTTGCGGTAGTGTAAAGCTAAGTGAAGCTCTAAGTTATGACTTACTATGAGTACTTAGTATATTTGAGTTGTCAATGTAGAGTGAGCTGGCGTAAGTATGCCTTGACACCCTTAGTAATTAGGGCAATGGGGATTTATAGATAAGTGACAATGAGTTTTACCTGGTAATCCAAGACTTCTTTAGTCAATTATATTGAATCTTAGAAGTGGAATGTTAGCAAACTAAATAAAGAGGTTAGATAATAAGAGTTGTAGAAAGTGATTATGTATGCCAATAAGAGCGGTAAGTATAGGAAGATACCCACAGAGCTAGAAGGAAGTTAAGAGTCAAATCCTAAAAGAAAGTTCTAATAGCAGTTTTATATTTTTGAAGTATAGTATAACATGAGAGTTTACGATATTCTTGTGGATACTGATGCCCCAATTATGTGGAGAGCTATACTTTGTAGCTTAGTAAAGAGGAGTGGTTCGAAGACTTAGAGAGTGGACCTTTGAGCTAAGGGGGAGATGAGGAGTTAATAAACTAAAGTGAGTCTTGAATTTTCAATAGTGATGAGTTGATCAGGTTGAGACATTAACGTCCTTCTATCTCTTATATTCCTTTTATTTCAGTGAAGGTGATGCTTTATTCTTGTCTTGTGTATGAGCACCATGCCTATGGCCTAGACCCATACACTTGATGTCTATGCACGTTCATGATGAGTTTTGAGGATAAGGAGTGACAGTTGTATTTTTATCTTGTAAAATCTCAGAGTTCCTAACCTTATATCATACGAGAGATGACTTGCGTTTCACGGCATGTTCGATTCCATAAACTCATGATAGTCCTAAAATGCTAATGAGATTTATCACATTATGAATTCTTTTGGATTTAAAATTTCCTAGAATGTATCGTTCTTATGACCTTTTGCTTTAAACCTTTTCAATGATCCTTCTTTCTAATCTTGATAGCGATGTTGGTGATAGTAGATGAGTTACTGCTGATGAGTAAAGGTAGGTGTTTTTTGATGTGATAATTATGACATTCTCCTTTCAATAAGGCTATGGATGTGGAGGAAGAGAGTGATGAGACCTTATAATGTGCAACCGATAGGTAAGAGTAGGTTAGAGTGTCTCTAGGCAAGAGCATGTTGGTGTGTCTTTGAGTAAGAGCTCATTCAATGATGGATACAGAAGTGCTAAGTAGGCTTGATAATTTTTAAATATAGTTGAAGTGGTTAGACTTTAGAGTGATAGGCTTAAATGTGTGGATGTCATTATAAGAGTAATCGGAGAAGGCTATTGATGACTCTCAAATGAGTGTTTCAGATGTGTTGGAGTAGTGAGAAGGAGTAGTATTCTCTAAATGAAAGTTCCCAAGGAGGTATAGAGCTTGAGTTTTGAGGATTATCTTGGTAGGAATATGATCATCTTAGGAATAACACTTAGAGGCTTAGAATTAGGCTTGAATGAAATAGGAAGATGTGTTAGGCAGAGATTTGAATAGGAGCTATAAGCTTTAATTGATGAGGTGTAGTGACATGAAAAGGAGCATAGTTGAGATGAGATGCTAAGATGGAGAGTTACCCATGGAGTCTTATGTATCATGATGGTCCCATCCTCTATTAGAGTTGATGACTTCTTTCTTGAGTTTAAATAACTGATTGTTGAGGTGTATGAATGCTTCGAATTGCTTAAATTCTAATGTCCCATTTGTGCCTGATGGTGAGAATGCCTTAGGTATAGAACAAGAATCTTACGGGATATATCATAGGAGTATGATTAAGTTACGGGGTAGCACATGGTGACTTTGAGTTAGGCTTAACCATAGTAAGAGTATGAAGCGAGACTTAGGCCTCGATGAGAGTTATAAGCTTCAGACAATGATGTCCTCTAACAAGTTGAGTTTTCTATCCTTGAGTTGTTGTTCACTAGTGAGTTGGAGTATTTGAGTCCATGATTGTGTACGTGCCTTGAGAAAACTCCTAACGTACTCATCATCCGAAGATGAATAATCCCAAGGGGGAGATAATGCAACACCTGGTAAAATAACCAAAATGCCCCCTACATCAGAGGTGTGCGCATAACGCGTCTTTCCAAACTCTGATGGAAAATACGAGATCAGAAATGCGATCAACATGACAAATTGTATGGGAAAATGGTCTCAGTTAATTTTTAGAGCAACCAGATCAGAAGATAATTTTTCAATACGAAAATAATTTTCCATGACAGTGTGCGACGCACACTTGCCGCGGAATTACACTTAGACTTGGTCCCAGTATTTCTACGGGGTTAGAAAACTCTATCAGAGAACTTTCAGTGAAAACCCCCAAAAAAGTACCATGTCCGTGTCGTAGACCCCTTTTCCTCGAGGAGAACTTTTTTCAGTTTCATGAGAGGCATTGCAGACATTTTTCAACCCTTCCTAAACTCAAAATACGATCAAAACAGGTCATTTTTAGTCTAAAAAGGGTTTCTAAACCCATTCTAAAGTCTCTAACGCAAAACTTGAGTTAGGGTTCTTGAGAGAAGAAGAGAAGAAAGCTAGGTTTCAAGAGAATTGTGTGAGTTCTTCCAAGCTAATACGAAATTCAAAATTTTCAGGTATGTAAGGCTACTCATAACGTTGGATTGAGCTCATCCACGTGCCATAGATGTTGTTTCTTTGAAATTGAGTTCGAGTGAAGGCTTACCCTAAATTTTTTAGTTAAATTTTAAATTTTTTATTGTCTTAATGAGTTTTTTGTGTACAAAAATGTCTTGATGATATTCTTGAAAAGTTGAGTATTTGATTGATCGTATGTTCATATATTCATTCACATGAACCCTAATTGAGGATTATGTTTAATTTTATTTCGAAACTGAGATTGATGATTTTTTAGCATATTTTACTGAGTTGCATGATTATGAGTTTTTTAGCATAAATAATGATTTGAGAAAGAATCTTGATGATATGTGCATGATTTCTGAAAAAATATCTTTAAAAGAAAGCACTTAATGTTTTGATGAGTTTTGATGAAATTGAGCATTGAGTTTAAAAGATGTTTTAAGTAAATATTTGATGAGAATGTATATAAATTTTCAAAACATGTTTATTGATGGAAGATGAAGATGATGATGATGTTTGACATGAATGTTAAAGAGGATGTTTTGGGAGTAGTATTGAGCACCGAGTCGGATAGAATATGAGTGACTCAACCCCATAATTACGTTACCATCGTAGAATAGTTGTGCAACATGTTCTGGCAACTCCTGTCTCAAAAAGATGGACGAGGATGATGGGTCCATGATGTTGATGTTGACGTCCTTACCCTGGCAAGTAATGGACGAGCGAGCAATAATGTCGCTTTGTTGTGCACCATCAACGAGGGTGGTGGGATATTTATCGGTTAGAGAAACTCTCTATTTTTGCATAACTGATTTGACCGAGTTGCATAATATTGAGTTATTTTCAAATCATGACTACGTTCTTAAATTTGCATATTTTAATGAGTTGAGTTGAGTTGATCTAATCTTGGGTTGAGTTATTTGATTTGATTATGTCTTATACCTTTTCAGCCATTTTACATACCAGTATATTCCATGTACTGACGTCTATTTTGACTGCTTCGTTTTATGATGCAGAGGCAGGTATTAGAGGACTTTCGCAGACACACCGTTGAAGTTTAGATCCATGCTTCTAGAGTTGGTGAGCCCTCCTTGCCTTCGGAGGAGTCCTTTTACTTTCACTAAGTATTTTAGTTTCCTTGAGTTGGGTAGCCATGATCTGTCATGGTACCATCTAGATGTTAGAGGTAGAGGCTTCATAAACATTGAGTAGAGGTGGATGACTGTCATTTATTTTCCAAACTTTGTTCATTGGAAACGTTTATTTATGAGAGAATTTAGTCAGTTGATCCATTACCTTACAGTCTTTTCTTTGAGTATTTTCTTCCGCTGTTGAATATGAGGTGACGATGAGGCCAAGTGGTTCGTTTGAGGACTAGCAATAGTCTTTGAGTGCCGGCCACGTCAAGGGTATCCTCCCAGGGCGTGACAAGATCTTGGTAGATAAAAGAGACCTTGACTAATCATATCAATCGATTAAAACCTTATCTCCAAATCACGATATATTCACTTTTATCACTTTCAGAAATTCACAAAAATAAGCATATACATAAAAATGAGTGAGTAAGAAATGTAATTCACGAACCAAAGTCATAAATCTCAACATTGACAATAAATTTCATCAATAAACGATTCACAACACTTATGCAAATTTCATATTATTACTCCATCTCAGTCAGTATTTATTTCATGAAAAATTCATCCCAAAATCAAGTTGCCGATACACCCTATCAAGCATAAAAAAAATACAAGATTTAACACTCTTAACTACGATTAAGAAATCTACTTGCCTTAGCCAACAATCTGATCACTCCAACATCGGAGCTTTTCCCTTCTTATTATAATCCAAAGAACCATAATCTAGGCAAATAATGCTTCACAATTATATTCTGAAACTAAAGACATCAAAATCATGAAATTTGAAAAATAAAATAGATAAAAATGACTCAAAAACTCCATACCAGAAAATGATATTGAAATCTAAAATTTTTTGCATGAAAATGTTCCTCAAAGTATTAGGAATCCATTAGTGAAAATTATTTCAAAAATAGAGTTGAAACCAACTCATAATCATCATTTTTGCAAAACTTATGTTAAGAAACAAAAGCTCCCAATTTCCATTTCAAAATCACCAATTTGATGTCAAAAGCAAGAAATACTCAATGGGGTAATAAAGATTTAAGCTCAATATAAATTAACCAATAAAATCCTCGTGAAAAATCACTTGAAATCACCCTCTTCCAAGATATGAATTTGCATACACTCTACTTTCCTAAAATCTCATTCGTGAGATTTTATTAAATGTGTTATTATATATCAAGATATTGTATACTTTATGAGTTAAAAAGCTTATTAAATCCTAAAATGAACTTGTGAAGATATACCATTTCAAATAAATTTTCAAAGGTTATGTGTAGGAATATACGAGCCAAAATGAATGGACGAACTAAGTTGAGCCGACTTGTGGTTTAATTTGGTGTTGAAAATAAATTAGTAATTCTTAGTTTGATCTGACATTAATCGAAGAAAAAGTCAAATTAAATTCACATCAAACTGATATAACACATATTATTTTAATTTTAATTATAATTTACTTTGTAAGTGTTTCTAAATTAATTTATATACTATTTCATTTTTGGACTTGTGATATGACTAAAAAAATGACGTGTATTGTGTCGTTTCATGAAGTGATATACTTTTCTAACACAATGTCCTAGAGATACCATTGTACATTTTATAATTTTTTTGAATTTTCATTTTTTAAGTATCTTGGAAATGCCGTTAAAAAATATAATCATTCATTCATGTGCCAATGATATCAAGTGTCTCTTTAATTGGGGACTTCAAACTTACATAGATTAAAAAAATATTTATTATTTATGATAATAATAATTTATTTTTATTGAACATTTATAACACAGTTTTAATTCATATTACAGAGAACTTTTTATAAAACATATATAACAAAAATTTCATTAATCGATAATATATTTATCACACACTTTAATACATTTATATTCTATCAATTTCTTATTAAACAAGCACAATATATATTTTAAAATACATATAATACATTTATATTATATGTATAATTTGCTTTTAATACAAGTGCAGATTTATCATGTATAATTCACTTTTATTTACGATCATTTATTGAGATAAATGATAATAAATAAAAAAGTATCGTTAAAATCAATAATCGATATATTAGGAACAATTAATAAGTGACAGTTTGGTGGGACGACCAATGGTATTTTTGTAATAAGTGTGATTTTTCAGGGCATTATGCGGAGTGACACTGCCGTAATAACAACGTTTTCCCTGGTCATTTAGCTGAGGTTTATAATTAAGGGTGACAAGAATGTTTTAAAATTAAAAAAAAAGTGACTCAAGTCTTAAGAATTAGGTGTAGGTGACAAAAAATTAATTAAGGATTAATGGTTTAAGTTGACTTTGCAAAAAGGTCCCCAACTTCAATTTGTTACACTTTAACCCATCAATACAAAATATCCAAAATACCCCCAAACCCTCCCTTCTTTTTCACCTCCATTACCGCGACGCCCCACCCTTCCCCGCGACGCGGAAGCCCCTCCCCAGCGACATTTTTCTCCCATTTGCATCGTTTCATTTGCTTTTGTTGTTGTTGTAGTTGTTGTTGTTCTTCTTCTTCTTCTTCTTCTTGTTCTCCTGCTTGGTATTGTTGTTGTGTTGTTGTTGTTAGTATTTTTCCCAACACAATATTTGTGCTTCAAATTAGGTTGAAAAGAAATCAATTTATTTGGGGCATTTGTTCGGATAGCCGTAGAAATTACTTGAAAGGTAAGTTTCCATCCTCATTATGCTTGATAAAAGTGTATTTGGTGCTATTTATTTGTGTTTTGTGGTTTGGTTGAATATTTGGCCATTGTTGCCATTTGTGCACATTGGGGGCGATTTGGAGAAGACGCAGTAGCTGCTGGACTGTGCAGCAGCTGCTGGACTGTTCAGCAGCTGCTGGATTGTGTGCAGCAGCTGCTGTACTGAGTTCAGCAGCTGCTGGACTAAATTCAGCAGCTGCTGGAGTTTTTGACTGAATTAGTTGGTTTCATATGATGAAGTAGCTGCAATTGTTGTATTTCTGTACATGTTTTCTGATGTTGCGCTTTTAACTGTTATTCATATAGGTACCTTGAAGATCAACCATGGCAGACAAAATAGTATTAGGAGTTGATTGTCATGGTGAATGGGTTGAGTCTAATAATCGATTTATTTGGCGTTGGAAAGGGAAAGAAATGGCCGAGACGATAGCGATGATTGTGAATCGAGATATCTCGTACGCTGATTTTGTAAATCAAATTATTTGCAGTTGTGAATTAAATTGTGAGCCGGATGATATCGTCATCACTTACATGCATTCTTGTGGTGAAAAACAGAGAGTGGCTCCTTTTCGAATAAAAAATGAAGTGAGTTTACGGATTTATCTGGAAGATGAAGGAAGACCCGTTCTACGGGTATACATGGTTGAAATGGCGTTGGAGAACCAAAATTGTCAACAAGATCTGGAAATTGTGAATGATGAACCTCCTTTGATGGCTATGGACATTCCAGATGGAGCAAGTATAGGTGAGTTGACGCCGACCCCAGAAGTTGGGAGCAACACACTGGCGAATACACAATCGACACAGTCGAATCACCACCAAGATGATGAAACTGGTTTTCACAATGGTATGACCTTTAAGAATAAGGAAGATTTAGATATTTCATTGAAAATGGCCTGTTTGAAGAAAGATTTTAGAATAAAAAAAGTGATTAACTCGCGAAATGTGTATTGCGTCAAGTGTGTGCATCCCGAGTGCAAGTGGTGGTTGAGAGCGGTGAAGCTTGAAAGTTCTGATAGGTTTTACATCAGAAAATATGAAAAGTTTCACACTTGTGGTTCTCAGCATCTGACTAGCCACAATCCCCATGCTACGGCCAAGGTAATTGGCGCATACTTCAAAGATAAGTTCCCCGAGGGTAAAGGGCCGTCTACTAGAGATATGCGAACCTCACTGCGGGTTGAATTGGGATGCAAGGTTAGTTACTGGAAACTCTGGAAGGGCAGTGAAATTGCAAAATCTTTGATAAGGGGAACACACGAGCATGGATATGCGGTGCTTGACGCATATCGCCATATGCTTAGCACTGTGAATCCGGGCACCAAAAGGGCGTTGGAGGTAGATGAAAATGGTCAATTTAAATACTTTTTTGTGGCCTTAGGAGCCTGGATTCATGGTTTTAGGCATATGAGAAAAGTCATAGCCGTAGATGGAACATTTTTGAAAGGGAAGTATGGTGGCGTCTTGTTGTCTGCTGTTGCACAGGATGCTGAGAAACATATTTTTCCTGTCGCATTCTGTGTTGTTGACTCTGAATGTGATGCGGCTTATCGTTATTTTTTTGACCAAATGAGAAGTTTTGTAGACGATACTCCGGAATTGTGCGTAATCTCGGATAGACATCCAAGCATTAAAAAAATGGTGTCAATTGTCTACCCTTCAGCTCATTATGGTTGTTGCATGTGGCACCTTGGTGAAAATATTCGAACCCAATTTCACAATGGAAGAATCATATATCATTTTTACCAGGCTGCACAAGCATACAATGTAAGTGAGTTTCATGATCACTTCAATCAAATAAGAGATATGGTTCCACAGGCTGCTGCACATCTGGAACAAATTGGATTTCATAGATGGAGCAGGGCTTTTTTCCCTGGAAATAGGTATGTGTAATTAATTACTGTTTTAGAATTCTCTATTCTTAATAATGGTAGTTATTAAATTCTATAATATCGGTTGCAACATTTACAGGTTCGGTATTATGACATCAAATATAGCTGAGTCGGTTAATTCTCTTTTTGTTGTTGAAAGAGAATTTCCAATTCCTGCTCTATTTGATGCGATAATCAGGAAGTTCGGGGAAAAATTTCACCAAAGAAGAATGGAGTTCATCAATGCATCAACCCTCTTGGTCCCTTCGATAGAGGAGGTCATCTCCAAAAATACTATTATAGGGAACAAGCTATTGGTGCATCCAATTGCCAACTATAGATATGCTGTCTCCGGACATGATGCAATGGCAACTGTTGATCTTCATTGCAAATCTTGCAGTTGTAGAGTGTTCGATCTGGATAAAATTCCTTGTCCTCATGCGATGGCCGCGCTTAGGAGTCAATATGGCGAAGATTATGGAAGGTGTATTTATGAGTATTCTTCTGAATACTATAAGGTAGAGACATACATCCTTGCATACGCGGAGGAAATCAATCCCGTGCCGTCCGAAGAATTTTGGGAGGTTCCTAGGGAGATTTTAGAAAGTGAAATACTTCCTCCACATGTTGCGACGGGAAAGGTGGGAAGAAGGGCAAATAAGCGGCGTCCAAGTATCGGACAATCACTGCCAAGCAAGAAGAATAGATGTTCCATCTGCAAAAGGGTTGGGTGTTGACACCCAATTTTGACCCTCCATGGTATAAATTAATCATCGAGCTTTTAATTTTCACAATTTGAAATAATTAGCTTTCAAAAATGCAAAAAATATTTTTAAGTGCGTTTTGGGGTTTAAATCTTTTAATTTTAATTTCTTTCAAGTATCAATGGTTAAGAGTTTATATTTTCGCTAATCGTTTAAAAAATTCTCAAGTAGATTTTTCTTAATCACCTTTACTTTAATCATTTTAGAATTAATTGTCCATAGTTAATCTAATTATTTTAAGTTGTTAATATTAAAAAGCTCTTTAATTAATTTATATTAATTTATCTCGCGGTCAAATTAATCAATTGATTTCAAATTGGTCATATTTGTAATTCAAATGGCTAAGTTTTAAATCTTCTCCCTAAAGTCTTTTTAACTCTTTTTAATTTTCTCCCCAACCCATTTAATTCCCTCCTCTGCCGGCCCAAAGAACTCCTTCCTCAGACCCATTTCTTTCTCTCTATTCCCAGGCCCAATTCACTTCCCTCCCTTCCAGCCCAATTTTTTCCCCTTTACCCGGCCCAATCCCTTCTAATTAATCCCCACATTTATTCCCTTTCCCTTCTTCTTCCCCAACGGGAAACGACAAAAACCAGACAAAAAGAAAGACCCCCAAAACGTTCATTTCCAACAATCATCCCCAACGTTCATATTTCAAATTTCAAATGAATTCAATCGAAATTCCTATTTTACCCATCCATTTTCCCCCCATTTTCTTTCTCTAGTGTTGCCTATAAATACTCCCCTTTTCTCCTATGTTGGGGGGTTGGGAAAAAAGCACACAAAAAAAATTCCTATTTTTGCACTGTTAAGGGGGGGCGGTTCCTCACCTAAAAAGAAAGAAATTTCCGTTTAAAAGTGGCCATAGTTTCCTAGAAACGGATTCAATTTTGAAGGTTCTTGAAGCCGGAAGCTTCAAACTTTAAAGGTGAAGTTCCATTTTGTTGGTGAGAGTCCTTTCCAGTTCGTCGTCGTCCCGTTCGCTGCCCCGCAAAAGGTAACGTCTTAGGCTTTTCTCCCTTGTTTTGATTCGAGTATGACTGTTAGATTGTGCCAACGAGCTATGTGTTACATAATCTCTAGTAGTTGGGTTTGTCTTGGCTGAAATCACTGCTTCGTGACGGAGTAGTATTGTGATATTGTTGTATTGTAGTGTGTATGTAGCTGTATATACACGTATACACATGTATATACGTCATCTTTACATGTATATAGACATATGTATATAACTGTGGGGCTGCTTGGTTGTTTGCTGTATCTATATAAACACATAAAATGGAAAGTATTGTATGGCAGTGTGCAGGTACCCATATGTACACGTGTATACATGTTATCTATATATGTATATATCTATGAATATGTATAACTTGAGGGTCTTTTGGTTATAATGTTGTGTTGTAGTATCTATGTATCCACATATATCATGTATTTTGTTAGAATCATGAGTAAACGCCACGCCCTTCATGTGTTCGATAAAATGCCTCTTTCGAAATTTTGAACGTAATGGTTGATTTGTTTGTCTTGGTTATTTTGATTTCCTATTGTAAGTTGTTTGGGATTAAATGGGGTTGTTATTTGGTTAAATCCATGATCAAATAGCATGTCCTCCATGTGTTTGGTGAAATGCCAATTTGAACTTTTGAATGCTATAGTTAATTTGTTTATCTTTGGGTATTTTAATCCCCATTAGTATGTTGTTGGGGATGAATAATGGGTGAAATCTTGTTAAAATCATGATTAAGCTATTGATTCTAGCTTTTAAGTTCTATGTTTTGGTTATAATTATGATTTCTTAGTTTAATGGAGTTTATTTGTTTGTTTTAATTTAAAGTTTAATGAATTTCATGAAACCTTTTCCTTATTTCTAAAATATAGGTTGTATATCGATTCTTGATCTCAAGTTTAGGGGGTTTTATGTGCTTAGTTAATTTCAAATTGATTGGTTTGATTCTTAGTTTTATATGCTTGTTTTATATGGGTGGATGTCTTGATTTTTTTTATTTTTTTTTTTGGTTCCAAAATTATTGAGTTTGTGGGCTTAATAATCTTTGGATTCCTAATTCTTTTTATCTTATTTCTTATGCATCTGTCCGAGTCTTCCGGAATATCCACCTTGCATTTCTCGGGGTCATGGAGGCTTAAGAAAGTTTTAAGGAGCTGGTCTCAAGTGTCGGGAAGTCTCGAAGAGGCTGATATACATCGATATAAACTTAGTGTATATCACAGAAAATATGCAGCCAAGGATGGAAATGGGCCAAAGGCCCAATCGGCAGCAGCTACTAAAAGGGGCTAGGCAGGCCCATATTTAAAATCAGTGCAGGTTTTGGGAATTGGGCCCGCCAAGGCCCAATTTTATTTTAACTCATTTTATCTTACTTCTTGTTTATATTACTTTGTTTGTGATAATTGTTGTTTGCTTTAGCACTAATTTTAATTCATGTTGTCTTGTGCGTTTTAATCTAATTAGATTTTCCCCAAAAGTTGACCATTTATGTTATTTTCCTTGAATTTTTGGTGCCAAAAATCACTCTTTAGGAAATTAGACTTTAAAAAATCTTTTCTTTTAAATACTTCAAGCATTTTGCTAGAAATAATCCTTAAATGTTTTCCTCTTTTCGACTCCTATATATTGTAGTGGTTGGTATAAAAAAGAGAAATACTAATAACTTAGTCTTGTTTGCTAATTTTATTAGGATAAAATAAATATGCGAATAGATTTTAAATGTTCTATTTTCTTAATCATGTTAAAAACATTTTGCTTAGATTTTTTGAGTTAATAATATAAATTATATTGTCTTTAAAGTTAGTCAAAATATTTAATCGTCGGATAACCGCACGTTAGCGGATATTTCGGGTGCGTAAAACCTTCCCGAAATAGAAATGTGAACCCGAACCCTTCTTTGGATTTTTAAAAGGATTTTTCTGTTAATTCTTTTAAAATAATTTTTAAATCGATTTTCTTGATTTTTCCTTAAAAATTAAGTGGCGACTCTAACATTTTGAAAATTTGGTTTTACTTAAACTAATTAAGTCTTAATCGAATTTTTAAACCAAAGCCATTTTTCGGGATAACAGAAATGGCGACTCCGCTGGGGAATTTTAATTAGGTTCTAACCATTAGATTAAGTTTTTTGACTAACTTTAATAATCGTTTATTTCGTTATTTGCTTATTTGTTTTAATTGTTTAATTTCGATTATAATTAAACTGTCATTGCATGCATAGCACTTCCGCCACTTGGCATTTTTTATTTTCTACTAAAACGACGGTTATGCGGGTCGCAGCCGTTTAGTCCAAAATTTTCCATCGGGGTACCCTGACGAAATGAGTCGATCTTGCGGGGTCGACGGTCGTTAACTTCCCCAGCCCAGGTTGTCCGTCTGGGTTACCTTTTCCACAGTCAAAATTAAACCCACTCATAGTCTACCTAGCGTAGAGCGATACCAAAACCCCGTAGGAGCATTGACCTAAGATGACCCGATACGTAAGGCGTATCGGGCCCATTAGAAAGACCACCTTGAGTCCATATTGGCCCCCGGCCTAATTGGACGATCATATTTATGTGTTAAATTTGAAGGTTGTATACGCCATTTAACGAGTCATTGTCTCTTTGGGTTGGGTATTTTTCATTTTTTATAGACAAGTTGTTAAAGACAAAGAAAGACATTTGGAAGGTCGAGAAGGAATATTCATTTTAAAGGTTTAGATTAGTGTTGTACCCCTGCGTGGGACTGTTGATTTGTATTCCCCTTTCCCTATTATGTATCCCATTTAATTTATCTTGTAAAGGTTGTAATTATTTTTGGGGGCAATGGAACGTTTTAAATGGTGTGATACATCCTTCAAATCGTTAGGCCTACCCTTGGCATAAAGGGTCACATATGTATATTAGGACGCGTTATACTTCGTATTATATTGTGGAAATGATATATAATTTGTTGTTTGACTTATGTGTTAAATACATACGTTTTGCCTTGAACATGATTGGTCCATTATTCAATCCCAAATTTTTAAAATACGTTAGGCGTAAACTCAATTTTCGAGTCTTTTTAAAAAAGTAAATAAATAAATAAATAAATATTTTTGAGTCCATTGTCGAAACGTTTTAAAATTACTCTTTATATTCAATTAAGTCATCACTAGAATTTACAGTGATTTTGTTATCCTTGAAAATATAATATATATACATATATATTATTCCATATAAAATAGCCAAAATTACCAATTGCTCCCCGAGTTTCAAATCAATTTTTTAAAAAAAACGTCTTTACGTTTAGTTAAATTTTTCAGAAAATTAGTTCATAAATATTTTATTTCGAACATAAAATCTATACATTTTAGTCCGTTAAATTATCAAATTTTCATTTTTAGTCTGTTAAATAATCAAATTTTCATTTCAGTCCATTAAATGATCAAATTTTCATTTCAATCCGTTAAATGACCAATTTTTCATTTCAATCCGTTAAATGGTCAAATTTTGTTCATTTGGTCGTTCTTTTATAAGATCTCATTCTTCGAATTTTGAACTAGTCTGTTTAGGCAAAACAAATGTTATTATTGCTTTATTGATTGTTATGATTGATTGATTATATGATTAATGGACTAACTCTTTCACCTTTGAGTTTTTCTTCACTTTACAGAAAAAAAAAATTGATTTGTGTTGGTTATCAAGCTTGTTCACTTCGTCAAAGAAAAGTTTTTCGAGTATCCAGTGGCAGAACATTTATATTATACACGGTCTAAGGCCAAGAAAGTTGCTGCAAACTCGTCATTTCTTATTATCGGAACTACGTTTGACCTGATTCCTGTATCAACGGATACGTAGGCGCCACACCGGCTCGGTCATATGCCCGTAAGACTTCCATTCCTCTTTACAATGGAAACTGGGGCAGAATTTTGAGAGGGTCTCAAAATTCTATTGAAGAAATTTCCTCTAAGGAGTCAGAGTTAGAGTTATGTCAAAGTTGCAACTGAGGCAAAATTTTTGAAATTCTCTAAAAAAAAAAATCAATCGAAAATTACAAGAAGGTTAAGGTTCCTTCTGTGTTACTAAACCGGGGCAGAATTTTTTAGAAGGGCCCTCAAAAAATTCTATCAGACTTGCGTCTTAAGACGAATTCAACGTGCAAATTAGGTGGCTGAGGAGAATCAGAATCAAGTTGGCAAGGCAAACCAACACAAGTCGGTCCCTTAAAAACTAAGAATTTTTCTTTGGATGCAGGAACTATGAAGTCGCAAAGCATCATTAGACCCGTGGTGGCCTCGTCGTGATTTAGATGACTTTACTTTTACCCGTTTCCCAGAATTGTTCTCAGTACTCTATTCATTTCCTAGATTCTGTCGTATTATTTTATTGCGATTTATAATGCATTTTCTTAATGTTACAGGTAAGATGTCTAACACAACGGCCAAGATTACGACATTTTATCTCGATCGATACAAGCTGAGCAACTTCATTTTTTTTCAATTTATCTTTTGTTATTGTTAATTATTTGTTGAATTCCGTTACTACTTACATTTAAACTCCGCAGGTATCGTGATTAGGATTTGAGGCAAATTTCAAAGACTGTCTCAAATTTTGAAAGACTTAAGCCAGATGTTCACAAGAAAAGTACATGAGATAATCTATTAGAGAAAGTTATTATCTATGTTAAGGAGTTCTGGCGCCAGGAACTCAATTTTAATAATTTATCTATCATTTTTCTAATCCTTTGTTATTTCAATTATCTCAGTTTTGTTGACTTACTGATTTATCCTGTGAAAGTTCTGACAGTTAAATATTGGAGCGTCACTGCCTTCAGTGTGACACGTTATTATTATTGGAGCGTCGCTGCCTTCAGTGCGACACATTATATTATTGGAGCGTCACTGCCTTCAGTGTGACATGTTAATATTATTGGAGCGTCGCTGCCTTCAGTGTGACACGTTATTATTATTGGAGCGTCGCTGCCTTCAGTGTGACACGTTATTATTATTGGAGCGTCACTGCCTTCAGTGTGACACGTTATTATATTATTGGAGCGTCACTGCCTTCAGTGTGACACGTTGGAACGTCACCGCCTTCAGTGTGACACGTTATTACATTATTGGAGCGTCACTGCCTTCAGTGTGGCACGTTATTATATTATTGGAGCGTCACTGCCTTCAATGTGACACGTTATTATATTATTGGAACGTCACTACCTTCAGTGTGACACGTTATTATTATTATTGGATCGTCACCTCCTTCAGCGTGACATATTAATTTATTATTATTGGAGCGTCACTGCCTGCAATGTGACATAGTTATTATCGGATCGTCACCTCCTTCAGCGTGACATATTAATTCATTATTATTGGAGCATCACTGCCTTCAATGTGACATAGTTATTATCGGATCGTCACCTCCTTCAGCGTGACGTGTTGATTTATTATTGGATCGTTACCTCTTTCAGCGTGACATTAATTTATTATTATTGGAGCGTCACTGCCTTCAATGTGACATATTTATTATCGGATCGTCACCTCCTTCAGTGTGACGTGTTGATTTATTATTGGGTAGTCACCTCCTTCAACGTGACATGTTATATTATTATTGGATCGTCACCTCCTTCAGCGTAACACGGTGATTTATTATTGGGTAGTCACATCTTTCAACGTGACATGTTATATTATTATCGGATCGTCACCTCCTTCAGCGTGACACGTTAAAGTTATTATTGGATAGTCACCTCGTTCAACGTAACATATTAATTTATTATTATTGGAGTGTCACTTCCTTCAACGTGACAGTTATATTATTATTGGAGCGCCGCCGCCTACTCCAACATAACACATTAATCTACTATTGATCCGCCATTTCCTTCTGAATGATGCATTAAGTCAGGTTTGTACAAGTTATATTCATATTTATGTTTCATTTACCACTAACAAGTTTTATCTCAGACTTTATCGAGAGCATCCGGGAGGATGAATTCTCAAGCAAACCACAGGTGTGGACATCATCAAGTAGGATGCAGCACAACGTGGAACCTTTTTCTCAGCAGCGAACTGGGACATAGTCTAAAGAGGGGTGTCAAACTCTTCAGACGCGAGCTGAGAAGTGACTACCACCACAATCCAACCACACCCCTGTTAAAAGGCATGTGGGTATTTTTCTTTGAGTTCGTTAATTTTTTAGTTTCGCATCTGGGTGATCTCGACTCTCACCGGAAGCAACGTTTCCAATCCGAGTGACAATATATTAAGAGTTTTGAAAATTACGTTTGTGTAAATTCTTAATTATGGGTGTGAAGCGCGCCACATTTATGGTTAAGAGGTTGCAAGCCATTTTTTTTTTCATAATTCGATTCGTTTGTCACTCCTCCTAAACCAAAGGTTATCTCAGAATAAGAGATTTCTTTTTCAACCGATAGAGTCGAACTACATACAGCCTGATTCCTAAGTCCAAGGATATGTAGGCGGGCTCAATTTTGAAAACTCGGCTGTATTCTAACATTTACTCTTAAAATCTCATTCCCAAGCATTTCAATTCTCCATAATTCGATGTTGGAATGACTTTTGAATTTTTTTAAAATCGTGCATAAAATCAAGTGTTTTGAACTACAAGTGGCCTGAATTCTCATGTAACCTGAGATATGTAGGAAACCCAAAATCGGGGTCCGGCCACAATTTTTCAAAGTTCGTATCTTTCCTTCCATGAGATGAATATGTGGTCGGCTCAAAATTGGATTGGTCAAGTTTCTTTGTCCACGATCGCTTTCATCGATCATGTCCAAAGAAAGGGGCAGCTGTTGACACCCAATTTTGACCCTCCATGGTATAAATTAATCATCGAGCTTTTACTTTTCACAATTTGAAATAATTAGCTTTCAAAAATGCAAAAAATATTTTTAAGTGCGTTTTGGGGTTTAAATCTTTTAATTTTAATTTCTTTCAAGTATCAATGGTTAAGAGTTTATATTTTCGCTAATCGTTTAAAAAATTCTCAAGTAGATTTTTCTTAATCACCTTTACTTTAATCATTTTAGAATTAATTGTCCATAGTTAATCTAATTATTTTAAGTTGTTAATATTAAAAAGCTCTTTAATTAATTTATATTAATTTATCTCGCGGTCAAATTAATCAATTGATTTCAAATTGGTCATATTTGTAATTCAAATGGCTAAGTTTTAAATCTTCTCCCTAAAGTCTTTTTAACTCTTTTTAATTTTCTTCCCAACCCATTTAATTCCCTCCTCTGCCGGCCCAAAGAACTCCTTCCTCAGACCCATTTCTTTCTCTCTATTCCCAGGCCCAATTCACTTCCCTCCCTTCCAGCCCAATTTTTTCCCCTTTACCCGGCCCAATCCCTTCTAATTAATCCCCACATTTATTCCCTTTCCCTTCTTCTTCCCCAACGGGAAACGACAAAAACCAGACAAAAAGAAAGACCCCCAAAACGTTCATTTCCAACAATCATCCCCAACGTTCATATTTCAAATTTCAAATGAATTCAATCGAAATTCCTATTTTACCCATCCATTTTCCCCCCATTTTCTTTCTCTAGTGTTGCCTATAAATACTCCCCTTTTCTCCTATGTTGGGGGGTTGGGAAAAAAGCACACAAAAAAAATTCCTATTTTTGCACTGTTAAGGGGGGGCGGTTCCTCACCTAAAAAGAAAGAAATTTCCGTTTAAAAGTGGCCATAGTTTCCTAGAAACGGATTCAATTTTGAAGGTTCTTGAAGCCGGAAGCTTCAAACTTTAAAGGTGAAGTTCCATTTTGTTGGTGAGAGTCCTTTCCAGTTCGTCGTCGTCCCGTTCGCTGCCCCGCAAAAGGTAACGTCTTAGGCTTTTCTCCCTTGTTTTGATTCGAGTATGACTGTTAGATTGTGCCAACGAGCTATGTGTTACATAATCTCTAGTAGTTGGGTTTGTCTTGGCTGAAATCACTGCTTCGTGACGGAGTAGTATTGTGATATTGTTGTATTGTAGTGTGTATGTAGCTGTATATACACGTATACACATGTATATACGTCATCTTTACATGTATATAGACATATGTATATAACTGTGGGGCTGCTTGGTTGTTTGCTGTATCTATATAAACACATAAAATGGAAAGTATTGTATGGCAGTGTGCAGGTACCCATATGTACACGTGTATACATGTTATCTATATATGTATATATCTATGAATATGTATAACTTGAGGGTCTTTTGGTTATAATGTTGTGTTGTAGTATCTATGTATCCACATATATCATGTATTTTGTTAGAATCATGAGTAAACGCCACGCCCTTCATGTGTTCGATAAAATGCCTCTTTCGAAATTTTGAACGTAATGGTTGATTTGTTTGTCTTGGTTATTTTGATTTCCTATTGTAAGTTGTTTGGGATTAAATGGGGTTGTTATTTGGTTAAATCCATGATCAAATAGCATGTCCTCCATGTGTTTGGTGAAATGCCAATTTGAACTTTTGAATGCTATAGTTAATTTGTTTATCTTTGGGTATTTTAATCCCCATTAGTATGTTGTTGGGGATGAATAATGGGTGAAATCTTGTTAAAATCATGATTAAGCTATTGATTCTAGCTTTTAAGTTCTATGTTTTGGTTATAATTATGATTTCTTAGTTTAATGGAGTTTATTTGTTTGTTTTAATTTAAAGTTTAATGAATTTCATGAAACCTTTTCCTTATTTCTAAAATATAGGTTGTATATCGATTCTTGATCTCAAGTTTAGGGGGTTTTATGTGCTTAGTTAATTTCAAATTGATTGGTTTGATTCTTAGTTTTATATGCTTGTTTTATATGGGTGGATGTCTTGATTTTTTTTATTTTTTTTTTTTGGTTCCAAAATTATTGAGTTTGTGGGCTTAATAATCTTTGGATTCCTAATTCTTTTTATCTTATTTCTTATGCATCTGTCCGAGTCTTCCGGAATATCCACCTTGCATTTCTCGGGGTCATGGAGGCTTAAGAAAGTTTTAAGGAGCTGGTCTCAAGTGTCGGGAAGTCTCGAAGAGGCTGATATACATCGATATACACTTAGTGTATATCACAGAAAATATGCAGCCAAGGATGGAAATGGGCCAAAGGCCCAATCGGCAGCAGCTACTAAAAGGGGCTAGGCAGGCCCATATTTAAAATCAGTGCAGGTTTTGGGAATTGGGCCCGCCAAGGCCCAATTTTATTTTAACTCATTTTATCTTACTTCTTGTTTATATTACTTTGTTTGTGATAATTGTTGTTTGCTTTAGCACTAATTTTAATTCATGTTGTCTTGTGCGTTTTAATCTAATTAGATTTTCCCCAAAAGTTGACCATTTATGTTATTTTCCTTGAATTTTTGGTGCCAAAAATCACTCTTTAGGAAATTAGACTTTAAAAAATCTTTTCTTTTAAATACTTCAAGCATTTTGCTAGAAATAATCCTTAAATGTTTTCCTCTTTTCGACTCCTATATATTGTAGTGGTTGGTATAAAAAAGAGAAATACTAATAACTTAGTCTTGTTTGCTAATTTTATTAGGATAAAATAAATATGCGAATAGATTTTAAATGTTCTATTTTCTTAATCATGTTAAAAACATTTTGCTTAGATTTTTTGAGTTAATAATATAAATTATATTGTCTTTAAAGTTAGTCAAAATATTTAATCGTCGGATAACCGCACGTTAGCGGATATTTCGGGTGCGTAAAACCTTCCCGAAATAGAAATGTGAACCCGAACCCTTCTTTGGATTTTTAAAAGGATTTTTCTGTTAATTCTTTTAAAATAATTTTTAAATCGATTTTCTTGATTTTTCCTTAAAAATTAAGTGGCGACTCTATCATTTTGAAAATTCGATTTTACTTAAACTAATTAAGTCTTAATCGAATTTTTAAACCAAAGCCATTTTTCGCGATAACATTGGGCACAAGAGAACGACTTGCTCTGAGCGGAATGTTTCATAAGGACACTCTATTTTATTTGGTGTTTGTAAACGTCTTTTCATTATGCATGTTAAGTATAGATGAAACAATTAACATTTATTATTATTTAATACATTGTACATTGTATATTACTTGTATTATTGTTCAATACATTTTTACTCAATTTATTTATTGCTCAATACATTGTATATTACTTGTGCACTTGGATAGCGAAAAATCCCAAAATTTTGGGTCACCAAAACAGTGTGCATCCGCGACCTGTCCGCGTCGCGGAGGCATCGCACACATGCACATTTCCTGTGCTTAAAATGTTGCGTGGTTTTGCGATCGATTCGGGACTTTTTTTGGGAGTTTTTTTGGGTGAACCCACATGTCTTAACATATTGAAGGTTGTGTAGGTGTTGGTTGAATTTTTCGGTGCCCGGAACGAAAAATTCCAAAATTTTGGGTCACCAAAACAGTGTGCATCCGCGACCTGTCCGCGTCGCGGATGCATCGCACACATGCACATTTCCTGTGCTTAAAATATTGCGTGGTTTTGCGATCGATTCGGGACTTTTTTTGGGAGTTTTTTTGGGTGAACCCACATGTCTTAACATATTGAAGGTTGTGTAGGTGTTGGTTGAATTTTTCGGGGCCCGGAACGAAAAATCCCAAAATTTTCCAAAGCAAAAACAGTGTGCATCCGCGACCTGTCCGCGTCGCGGATGCATCGCACACATGCACATTTCCTGTGCTTAAAATGTTGCGTGGTTTTGCGATCGATTCGGGACTTTTTTTGGGAGTTTTTTTGGGTGAACCCACACGTCTTAACATATTGAAGGTTGTGTAGGTGTTGGTTGAATTTTTCGGGGTCCGGAACGAAAAATCCCAAAATTTTCCAAAGCAAAAACAGTGTGCATCCGCGACCTGTCCGCGTCGCGGATGCATCGCACACATGCACATTTCCTGTGCTTAAAATGTTGCGTGGTTTTGCGATCGATTCGGGAGTTTTTTTGGGACTTTTTTTGGGTGAACCCACATGTCTTAACATATTGAAGGTTGTGTAGGTGTTGGTTGAATTTTTCGGGGTCCGGAACGAAAAATCCCAAAATTTTCCAAAGCAAAAACAGTGTGCATCCGCGACCTGTACGCGTCGCGGATGCATCGCACACATGCACATTTCCTGTGCTTAAAATGTTGCGTGGTTTTGCGATCGATTCGGGAGTTTTTTGGGACTTTTTTTGGGTGAACCCACATGTCTTAACATATTGAAGGTTGTGTAGGTGTTGGTTGAATTTTTCGGGGTCCGGAACGAAAAATCCCAAAATTTTCCAAAGCAAAAACAGTGTGCATCCGCGACCTGTCCGCGTCGCGGATGCATCGCACACATGCACTTAAATTCCCAGCAACTGCTGAGAATTTCCCAGCAGCTGCTGAGAATAATCCAGCAAGTTGCCAAGTTGCTACAACAACTTGTAAAAAAATGTTTTCGATCGAGTTATTTCTAGTGTTGAATTGGACGAAATTCCTTATATTCATGTACAACGATGACCACGTCGACCAATTAATCGAAACAACCACCGATTGATTGATTGTGCAATTGATCAATTGATTGTTTATTACTTCTGAGTTAGTGAAGTCAATGTATAAGATCATTGGTGAATTTACCATTTCAGTTGTAGTCGGAGTAACAAAACTCAACTTACCACTACACATGGATGATAGCATCCCCTTAGTGGCACCTTCCCATACGCATTAACGAAAAAACGAAGGTCGGGTCCAGCAGCTGCTGGGAAATTCCCAGCAGCTGCTGGGACATGTACAGCAGCTGCTGTGTCTTTCCCAGCAGCTGCTGTACATTTCCCAGCAGCTGCTGGGAATTTGTAAAAAATTGTTTTCGATCGAGTTATTTCTAGTGTTGAATTGGACCAAATTCCTCATATTCATGTATAACGATGACCACGTCGACCAATTAATTGAAACATCCCCCGAAATAAGTGTGATTTACTTAGTCAGCATCCTTTACATGTGCAATTGATCAATTGATTGTTTATTACTTCTGAGATAGTGAAGGCAATGTATAAGATCATTGGTGAATTTACCATTTTAGTTGTAGTATGAGTAACAAAACTCAAGTTATCACTACACATGGACGATAGCATCCCCTTATAGGCACCTTCCCATACGCATTAACGAAAAAACGAAGGTCGGGTCCAGCAGCTGCTGGGAAATTCCCAGCAGCTGCTGGGACATGTACAGCAGCTGCTGTACATTTCCCAGCAGCTGCTGGGAATTTGTAAAAAATTGTTTTCGATCGAGTTATTTCTAGTGTTGAATTGGACCAAATTCCTCATATTCATGTATAACGATGACCACGTCGACCAATTAATTGAAACATCCCCCGAAATAAGTGTGATTTACTTAGTCAGCATCACTTACATGTGCAATTGATCAATTGATTGTTTATTACTTCTGAGATAGTGAAGGCAATGTATAAGATCATTGGTGAATTTACCATTTTAGTTGTAGTATGAGTAACAAAACTCAAGTTATCACTACACATGGACGATAGCATCCCCTTATAGGCATCTTCCCATACTCATTAACGAAAAATCGAAGGTCGGGTCCAGCAGCTGCTGGGCAATATGCAGCAGCTGCTGAGAAATTGGACATGGAAAATACTCCGCGACGCATGCACGTCGCGGACGTATCGCGCACAATGGTTATTTTTTACGTGCAATTTTTTGCACAAGTGTGTGTGCGCGACAGGTCCGCGTCGCGGTCGCGTCGCGCTTCTGTGTATTTCTGGCCTCGATTTTCGCGTGGACCCACCACTATATAAAGGCCCCATCGTTTTTTAGGGCTTTTTTTTTCAATTTCCCACCCGATTTTCGGCCCTCAACCCCTCCAAAGTCAAATTTTTTCCCCCATTCTTTAACATTTCAAACTCCTACGCGACGCATACTCATTTCACAATCATCTCAAGTAAGTATTTTCCCTCTACTCTTCAAATTTCCAATCATCTGACTCATCTCACCATCAATTTTTCTTTGGTTTTTGGTAAGTGTGAGTGCTTTGTTGGTTGGTTTAGTAGTTATCATTGCACTTTGATTTATGGGTGTTATTGTTTTTGTAGTAATTTTGTTGAATATGTTGTATTGGTTTGTTGATTTTTGTTGGGTCTTATTGTTCTTTGATTAATTGTTTTTTGGGGTACATTTGCAACAATTAATTAAAAAATATGGCTTCTTTTTCCCACTCTTGTTGAATGTTGGTATTTATTTTTGGTAGGGCTATACTAAATGGCAAGAGCAAAGCGAAAAAATGTTGTGCCACAGGATGCTCCTTCTAGACATACTAGAAGACTGATTATTTTGGAAGACGAAGATGACGATGATCAAACACAACAACAACAACTTGATCGTCTCGTCGACGCAGTGTGTGCTGACGCTGGTGTTGGTCCCAGTCAAGCAGATGCTCCACAGAGCCCAGCAGCTGCTGCAAGCTCTTCCTCAAATGCTCCACAGAGCCCAGCTGCTGCTGCAGGCTCTGCCTTAGATGCTCCACAGAGCCCAGCAGTTGCAGCCAGTTCTTCCTCACCTACTGATTGGACATCCTCAACTGCTGTCGGGAGTCCATCACCCGCTTCAGACGCTGCCACAGTTGTGGCTTTCAGGTATGACGATTATGGATTGGATATGCCAGGGTTTCTCAATCGTCATGAGGGAGGGGATATAGGTATTAAATCTGAACTTGGGAAACCATATTCGGATTTTAAAAGTATTCTAGTGAAGCAAGACTTAGATGGATACTTTAGGTCTACGGTATTTGGGAAATTATACCTAGACATAGGTGAGGGAAACATCCCCCGATTTCAAATGAAGCTGATGTATCAGCTTATTCGTCGGTGGATTAGTAGCCAGAATGACTTCTGGGTAAATTATTGCGGAATGCCAGTTTGTTTTGGGCTGAGAGAGTTTGGCATTGTTACTGGCTTGAACTGTCATGTCCCACCTCCTCCTCCCTTCTTCTCCAAAAAAACAAAAAAGACCTATAGAAGAATTTGTGAAGCAATGGGAAAGACGCATTGCAAAACAAAGGAGATACTTGACCTTTTGCAGTCAAGTGAGGTGACGAGGAGTGTGAAGAAGTCCCTCTGTCTAGTTTACTTTGTCCATGTGGTTCTTATGGGTAGAGATGGAGGGACTAATGCAAAGGATTCTTGGTTCAAGCTATCGGCCGACAGAGATGCATTCTGTGCATATCCTTGGGGTCGGGATAGCTATGAACTAACAGTACAATATTTGAAGAAGGCGGCGACATCAACGAAACAGTCGTCCAATCTATATGGTTTTCCATGGGCTTTTATGGTAAGTTGTATGTGTTGTATTTTCGTTGTTTTATTTATATTGATTTATTATGTTAATTAACAACATTTCGGGCCATTGACTTATTTAGGCTTGGGCTTTTGAGGCGATTCCTTATATTCAGAAAACATTCAAAGAGTTCGACGAGGAAGTGTCTTATCCGAGACTTCTTCGATGGTTGGCAGCGCCAAATAACGCTAGAGTGGAGGCGCATGATCTCTTTGATCCACCCGAGGACGAGGTAAGTCATACTATTGTTGTACTTCTTAAAAACTGCTTTCATTCTTGTACTTTACTATTTTGTTGCTTATGTAATTTTATTAAATTTCTAGGTCGTTTATCCGTGGCTAATCCCGACTGAAAGTGAGAAGGATATGGACTTCTACAAGGGATTTATGCCACTCAGGCAAAAAGAAGAGGATCCTAGGATTGTGAGGATGGTGACTGATTTGCGCGGGGTAACGGCCATCAAAAGATTTGTGGGTGTTGGTGTTGGGGTTGGGGTTGCTGGTGCTGGTGCTGATGCTGATGCTGCTGGGGTAGGGGTAGGTGATGCTACTGGGGTAGGGGTAGGGGATGAACATATTGGTGGATTCTCTCCTGTTGGTGGTGAATGTGGTTTTGGAACTCCATTCACCCTTGGTAGATCCCACGATTTCGGTGCCGGGACTTCCAAGGCAGCAACTTGTCAAACTTGTGGTTGCGAAAGTTGCAACGAGAGGATGACCAGGATGATGGAAATGATAGTGTCACATAATGAGAAGATAGATAAAATGATGGAAATGATGCTATCATTCAAGGAATCATTGAACACCATCCAATCCAAAAGAGGTGTCATCCCGTCGTCTAGGTTGGTGTCACCTTATACTCCAATTCGACATCAAAGGAGGCGAAAGCAACTTTCAAAGGCCATCATGACTGCAAGGAAAAAAGCCAAAAGTGCCGTGATGAAGGACAAGCAGCCGGCAGCATCTGAGATGGAGGAGCAGCAAGCAACGTCTACGGAGGAGCAGTAGTTGATCTTAAAAACATATATTTTTGGATGTTTGTAATTATATACTCGTTTTGATGTTAAACTTATGAATTATGTTAATTTCCAGAATTTTATGAAATGTCGATGATGAATACTTTTAGTACACGTAATATCTCTAATTATTATCTCGTTTTATTCACACCAATTAAAACTCCCAAACAAATGCCTAAAATAACTCCCACAAAAAAGTGCTTGTGCATGTGTGCGATGCATCCGCGACGCGGACAGGTCGCGGATGCACACTGTTTTTGCTTTGGAAAATTTTGGGATTTTTCGTTCCGGGCCCCGAAAAATTCAACCAACACGTACACAACCTTCAATATGTTAAGACATGTGGGTTCACCCAAAAAAACTCCCAAAAAAAGTCCCAAATCGATCGCAAAACCACGCAACATTTTAAGCACAGGAAATGTGCATGTGTGCGATGCATCCGCGACGCGGACAGGTCGCGGATGCACACTGTTTTGGTGACCCAAAATTTTGGGATTTTTCGTTCCGGGCCCCGAAAAATTCAACCAACACCTACACAACCTTCAATATGTTAAGACATGTGGGTTCACCCAAAAAAACTCCCAAAAAAAGTCCCGAATCGATCGCAAAACCACGCAACATTTTAAGCACAGGAAATGTGCATGTGTGCGATGCATCCGCGACGCGGACATGTCGCGGATGCACACTGTTTTGGTGACCCAAAATTTTGGGATTTTTCGTTCCGGGCCCCGAAAAATTCAACCAACACCTACACAACCTTCAATATGTTAAGACAAGTGGGTTCACCCAAAAAAACTACCAAAAAAAGTCCCGGGTCAATCGCAAAACCACGCAACATTTTAAGCACAGGAAATGTGCATGTGTGCGATGCATCCGCGACGCGGACAGGTCGCGGATGCACACTGTTTTGGTGACCCAAAATTTTGGGATTTTTCGTTCCGGGCCCCGAAAAATTCAACCAACACCTACACAACCTTCAATATGTTAAGACATGTGGGTTCACCCAAAAAAACTCCCAAAAAAAGTCCCGAATCGATCGCAAAACCACGCAACATTTTAAGCACAGGAAATGTGCATGTGTGCGATGCATCCGCGACGCGGACATGTCGCGGATGCACACTGTTTTGGTGACCCAAAATTTTGGGATTTTTCGTTCCGGGCCCCGAAAAATTCAACCAACACCTACACAACCTTCAATATGTTAAGACAAGTGGGTTCACCCAAAAAAACTACCAAAAAAAGTCCCGGGTCAATCGCAAAACCACGCAACATTTTAAGCACATGAAATGTGCATGTGTGCGATGCATCCGCGACGCGGACAGGTCGCGGATGCACACTGTTTTGGTGACCCAAAATTTTGGGATTTTTCGTTCCGGGCCCCGAAAAATTCAACCAACACCTACACAACCTTCAATATGTTAAGACATGTGGGTTCACCCAAAAAAACTCCCAAAAAAAGTCCCGAATCGATCGCAAAACCACGCAACATTTTAAGCACAGGAAATGTGCATGTGTGCGATGCATCCGCGACGCGGACAGGTCGCGGATGCACACTGTTTTGGTGACCCAAAATTTTGGGATTTTTCGTTCCGGGCCCCGAAAAATTCAACCAACACCTACACAACCTTCAACATGTTAAGACATGTGGGTTCACCCAAAAAAACTCCCAAAAAAAGTCCCGGGTCAATCGGAAATGTTAAGACGTTCTTGTTCGCAAAAAAAAAGGCTCAAATTTGCATGACATTTCTCAGTATTTATATTATATGTTACATCCTAATACGCATACTATCGTTCGCGACACCTACTATTGCAACGTACCAATGATATATGTCTAAAAAGAAATTGGTATACAAGATTAGTTGATGACAATGAAATTAATAAAAACAACGATATATCTATTAAAAGTACGATTTAAATAACATAAATATTGTCTGAAATATACACAACCAATGTCTGAAATATATACACAAGCAACTAAACTACTAAACTACTCATCATCATCGGGCAACATTGGGTCCTCTGCTGTGGCTAATGGCGGCTCGTCCTCAACGTCAAATTCATCACTGTCGGAGCCCATTGGTCCTGCCTCGGGGTCCGTGGGGATATCATCATCAAGGGGCTCCACAAAGGTAGGCCCGATGCCCAGCACAGCATTTGCCAGGTCGTTGAGAGGGTAGCGGGCGGCAACTTCAGTCAACTCCTCCTCCGTAGATACGCGACCGCCCGTCCTATGCCTCAGCATCTCAAGCCCGTACATGCGAGCCATAATGAGCTCATCCCGATGGTTCCGCTCAGCAGTGGTGAGGATTGGCCCAGTAGACTCCTCTGCCCCCTTAATGTTGGTCACATTGTACAGTGGGGCCTGGATCACGGGCCAATAGTCCGCCGCTTCGCTCGGGACACCTGCACGAGTGCACAATTCAGTAATGAGGCCCCCGAAAGCATACCTACGACCCCGATGGACTCTAGCCTTCCTCATGGAGGACTTGAGAATTGACCCAAAGTTAAGCTCCATGCCCGTCATGAGGGCATACACCAAGCAAGTTCGGTCTCGGGTCACCGCAGTAAAGTGTTGCCCCGGAAAGAAGGAATGCATAACAATTTTGAGCCACACCCGAGCTTCCCGATTCATGTGGGCAAAGGGGAAGCTTTGGTAGTGTCCTCGCCCAGCGTGCCTAATCCATCTTGCCGTGGAGTTAACTCCCGCAAGTGTGTGCCGGATGAGACGGTACGGGGGCTGCGCTTGCATATCAGTGAAAGGCCCAGAATCGCAATTTGCAGTGCCCAAAATGGCATTTATGGCAACGGGGCCTATGTTGACTTCAACTCCCCGCACAATAATCACCTGTGAGCGAGGTTCCTTCTTCATATTCGCATAGAATTCCCTAACCATGCTGAGGTTGCATGGTAAGGGATCGTTGAACAGGAACAACAATTGATAATCCATGCACTGTTGATAGATGCGCGGGAACTCGCGTGCCAGGGAGTCCCCATCAATAGGCACATCGGGGAAGTACTTCGTCTCATCATGAGACCGGTACCACCTATGTCCCTCGCGGTCGACTGCACGGATCCCAAATATAGGGCGCTGGCCAGTGCGCGACGGGGCTGGGGGGACCTCTGGGACTTCCCTGTTACGGCGCCTGCGGCTAGAGGACCCAACTGCAGCCGGTTGCCCTGTACGTCTTGCCCTAGAAGCCATTGATAACTGCAACAAAACAATTTCACCACAATAAATATCTTCTTCATTGCATCGCAAATTCTTTTAAACATAAAGCATCAACACAATTTGTTCAAATACACTAAATCAACCAACACATCTAATATCTAAAACAACAACAACCATACTTCAAATGTCACCATAACCACATATATGTCAACCTTCACACAATCTTGAAATAATATAACCCAAACAACAAATCTAACATATCTCTCCAAGTTAATAACAAAAACAACAACACCTATACTTCAAATGATGCAATAACCAAATCCAAGAACCAAAACTAACACAAATTTGAAATATCACAACAACAACCATACTTGAAATATCACAATAACCATAATTTACAATTTTCTTTGTCACCTTCCTGTCAATTTTCACTACAAAAGCAAAGACTAAAAACAAAGCCCTAACTAAATCTTTTATATGAAAACCATCACAAATTCTTTAAATAATATAACTCAAACAACAAATCTAACATATTTCTCCAACTTAATAACAAAAACAACAACACTTATACTTCAAATTATGCAATAACCAAATCCAACAACAAAAACTAACAAAAATTGGACATTTACAAGAAAATACTTACTTTAATTCGAGATTAGATGAGTGTGCGTCGCGTAGGAGTTTGAAAACTTGAACAATAGGGCAAACAAATTGAGAGAGATGAGAGAAAATGCGAAAACGGCTAAGGAAACAAAGAAAAAACCCTAAAAACGGCTAAGGGACTTTATATAGTCCTAGGGTTACGCGAAAAACGAGGAAATAAATACACTACTGCGCGACCGATCCGCGACGCAGTGAGATCGCGGATCCAGACTTAGCAATAAAAATCCTGCAATCACACTTATACGCTACTACGCGACCAGTGCGCGACGCGGACTGGTCGCGGAACATGCCAAATCAACCGCTGGTAATTTTGTTTTTTTAAAAAAAAATTTAAAAATTTTTTTTTAAAAAAAAATAATTTTTATTTATTTTTTAATGAAAAAAAGTTTTTTTTTTTTACATATGGGTTCCAAAAGTTTTAAAACTTTACACTTACACCCATCATTAACTTAATCAAACAATTAATTTAACTAATGACAAGTTTGACCGGTCTTGGTCAAACTTGTCACCAAAATTAATTTCAACACTTATTTGTCACTCCTCTCTCAATTTTCACCATTTAGCTGCCGCCTCCACTGGCCAATGAATCCTTCTCTTCTCCACTGAACAGTGTTCCGCCTGTCACATATACGCTCTTTTGGCCTTCTCCTCCCCAGCTGCAAATTTTGGGTTCTTGCTTCTTGATTGCCAGTTGAGATTTGGGGATTTTGAAGGTATTTCTTGCTTCTTTACTTATTTCTTTAATTTGCCTTTACAGTCTGAGTTGTTGTTGCTACTATGCCTTTGGGTCTTTCTCCTGCTTTTAATGTTCTTCCAATGAGTTGCCAAAAAATGGGTTCTTCCTGCTCCATTGCTAATTAAAAATTGGGCAACTTTGGATTTTCCGACTTTGTTGTTACTTATTTCTTCAGTTTGAAGTGTTGTATTTCTTAAAAATTCCTTCAGATTCAGTAATTTTTGAAAGACATATTTTAGCTTTCTAATCTCTTGAATTTTGTCGTTACGATTTCGGCCTGCATGTTGTTGAGACGTCAATTTGATCCAAAAATTGAATTTTGCAAGCTTGCCATTTCGGCATGCATGTTAGTGATACGTTTATAGATCCTGAAAAAGGTATGGCCGTTGGATATTTTTAATGGAATTGTGCATGCAAGCAGTTTGATAATATGTGTATTTGAGTTTTTAAATTTCCGCAGCTTTATAGCATCACATGCGAAATTGCAGAAAAAATAGAAGTGTTTTATCATGTCTTTGTTTTTTCACTTGTGTGCACAAGATTTAGTGGTCCTTCTGTTCTTCTCCATTTCGGATTATATGCTGAATTTTCAATTGTTATTTTTGCTTAGCTAATTTTTACTCGCGGGGTTTTCGGTTTCACTCGAACGCTTAGTTTTGGGTGCTCAACTCTTCTTCATTTTGATTCGTTGACATGGTGCAGTATGTAACATGTGGATCATTTATCAGTTTATCAATATTTTTATTCGGATGCTCTTTAGTTGGTGAATTTTGTTTTCGTGCAGCAATTTATGTTATGAAATATGGTGTTTCCTGCTTTAGTTTTTATCTATACCATGTGCTTCTTGCCCTTTGTTGTCTTATTACCACCAAAGAGCGTGTGATCTCTTTTACGTTGGTGTGTGCTGATGAATGTTCCCAGGCATTATCTGCTTGTTTTCCCTTAGGCAAATTGTGGATCTGATACTGTTTTGATATCTAACTGCACATTTCATATTTATATGCTGAGATTTTGTTGGCGAGTCTACGCAGTTAGCTTATGTAAGAACCTGTCTGGTGTAGCAACTGACAATTGAGGTATACTACAAAGGTCGTCATGGTGTTTTCCGAGATTATCAAGTTGATGCCATAACTATGGAAATCTCATCAAAACGTTTAGCAAACTACCAAAACCGACCAAATGAGTTACTTCTGCAAGGTGGCAGGTTAGTATTTCATGCCCTTCCCTCCGCCAGTGTTATTAAAAGCTACTTCTTTGGAGTCATTTGATTGGGACCAAGTCATCCCACCACGTATATGAATAACCTATCCCTTCACTGTGGTATAAATAATCCAAGGACTACGTAATATTTGCAACCAAATGCAGGATAAAATAATCATGCATTTTATCCCTGGATTATTATGAATTACTTAACTTATCATAAGAAAAGCCATGCTCAAGCTCCCAAATAGGAAAAGGAAAAGGAAATTGATGATATCTCCATAAACAAAAAGTTTAGCATGTAAAACTTCAAAGAAAGACTCTTACCTGATGAGTGCTCCACATTAGAAGAATATTTGAAGTAGAGACCAAGACAGAGCAATTATCTGCAAATCTATGCATCTTATACAGAAAGCCCTTATACCGCTGTCGAGCTGCTATCAGATACACAATTTCTGAATAGTAGGGCTCATAAAATTGTGTATAAATAATGTCTTTGTTTGGATACTTCTTTGAGCAGTTCTTCATGAAAAGTGGAAATTGGGTTCTGCAAAGTGGAATCATCAACATCATTCTCAAAAGGCTCAGTCGGATATCTCTGAACCCAAATTTCTTTGCATCTGTTTAATGCGTACTCTTCATTTTCTTCATTGAATATAGCTACTTTTCCAATTAGTTTAGAGTATCTTGATTCACAATATTGTCTGTAACTGACCTGAATTGAAAATCAATTAGGTATCTTTAGCATTAGGTTTCATGTATGTAACTTTACTCTTTCATGAACTAAAAGCAATAAATACATATGGTAGGACAATCTTTCAGTGATAAAGATAACACCTCTTCTTTTGTTTTTGGATATTTCTCATAAACCAAGTAAATTAAGCACACTATTCCACTGTGTTAGAACTATTTTCTTACCAGATTTAAGGTGTGAAAGTACCAAACCCATTCAATATCAAGAGGAGGGAGAATCATTGGAGGGTTTGACCCATTAGAAAGATCAGAAATCAATGGCATCCATAGCTGATCGTACCTGCAAAAAACAAAAAAAATCAAGAAACCAGCAGTACCCAGATGAAGTTATAGAGTAGTAATCATGTTGAAGCAGTGTAATAAACCTTCTAATAGATTCAAGAATGGTGGATCTTTCTTGAAGCCATTGAGACTCTCTTACAAGTCTGAAGAACCCAAGATTTCGTCTGGCAGCAGCTACAAGATCAATGCTGAAAAGATAGATAAAACGAATTATTTCCCTCATGTATGTGGTATATTTGTTTTCGCTGTCTGAGATGTTCTGTCAGATGTCAACAAAAAATGATATTTCAACTATCCTATTCTTGTCTATCAGGATGTTAATTTGTGGAAAGTAATGGGGGATTTTAATCTTCATGGTATTCCGGTGCCAGGTAAGCTTCTGAATCATAATCTCCTCATTGATTTTGAGGTGATATTATAGGGCCAAGAGAGGGCAGACAAGAAAACTACCGACACTCCTCTTGAGTGCTATACTTGAAAATGAAGAACCTAAACACAGATTTCACCTGACAATCTCAAAAGTTGTGGCTGAGATTGCTTACTTTGTCTGTGTAGAGGAATATGGGGGACTTGGCCTTGGTTACCTATATCACTGCATAGCCAAGGAAGAGATTAGTCGAGCATCACGGTCAGTTGGCCTATCTTATGGGGCCCACACGAACCTACGCATTAACCAGTTGGGAACTGTTTTTTCAACTCAAGTTATACATAGGTGGTCTCTCTGTGTTGAGTAGCAAATAATTAACAAGTAAATGATTTTGTAGGTTAGAAACGGAAACCATGAGCAGAAGCAAAGGTATCTACCAAAGGTGTTCTTCCACCATCACATTTTGTTTCCAGTTGTATATTTACACTTCCTGCCAGCTACTGCTTCTTCTCCAATATAGGTGATTGGACATCTTTGATCTTCAGTAGACCACCCTTTGTATTAAATGAATATTGTATCCCTTAAGGATATCTCGATATACCAAAATATATCTCATAAATGCTTCAGATCTTGGTGGATCCATTTAGTCTAGATTAATTGACAGCAATGGAATTGATTTTTTATCAGCCAAAACCAAAAAAAACCCACACAAAAGCTACTGCTGGAGGATAGGCAATAGGTTTATACACCCAACACCTTCACATTTCTATTTCTTTTTGTTTATAGAGATAAATGTTGAGTCTTGAACTTTGAATTTTTTGGTTTTTGTTGCTGTTGTTTAGAGGATTATGAAATGCCAATTATGGGTTGGGTAATTACAATTCGTAACTATAGTTATGTTAGCGTTTGTATAATTCGAGCAGCATTTGTATACATTTGTATAATTCGTTATACAATTCACAGTTTTTGTATAGCGTTTGTATATTTCGTTTTGCAAACCGCGCACAACGTTTGTATAATTCGCTACACAATTCACTGTGCTTATATATTTCGCTATGCAATTTGATTTGCATACAATTTTTGGATGATCACACACACCATTTGAATAAATCATGCGAACTATACAAAACTTAAACTATAATTATAGTTAGATGTTTGTCGCGACCCATAATTAATTCAAACTGTAGGAATGTTACCTAATTAACTAATATATGTTTGTTTTATCCGCATAATTTTTCCATCCTTTTATTTTGGGAGTTATGGTTCCTCTTATTGGAGAAAGTTTGGCAATGTGTGCTGAGAGAGTTGTTGCCTGCTTCAAAAAGCACGTAAGCTGAAGCTTATTTCTGTTCCATCATATTACCAATCTTGTATTAGGATGTTATGAAATGACATTGTTGCTGTAATGTTGCAGCTTGAACCCCAACTGGCAGATGGGAAAAATATAATGATTGCAGCCCATGGGAACTCATTGTGGTCCATCATCATGTATCTTGACGAGCTAACATCCCGAGAGGTGGAATTTCAGACTTATTTGAATCTCTTGCATTTTTAGTCTTGTCTTGTTGAGAAATATCTCGAATTGAAACTTCTCTTACCAGGTTAAAAGTTTGGAACTTGCCACTGGAATCTCCATGCTCTACATATTCAGAGAAGGAAGGTTTATTCGCAGAAGAAGTGCTCCAGCACCAACCGAGGCAGGGGTCTATGCTTATACAAAGGTATGTAACTTCTCAAAGTTATGTTTGAAGTCGTTTTGTCTTTGTCTAGACGTCACATTCTATTGGCCCTTGAGTGCAAACGAAGCTTGCCTGCAAGACCCACTAGCCTTAGTCATTTAGTCAAAGCCACACGTATGCCCCTGCCAAATTGTTCTATCATTCGAATTAACAATTAGATGAAAGTGCAGTCGAACATGCAAAGGTTATTACTGGGCATAACATTTAGGTTATAGCATAAAGTTGAATTTCAAACAGTCCGCTAAATTAGTATGAAGCTGTGAAGAGCTAAAGCACGGACGAAAGATCATCATCAAAAGCATCAGATAAGATTGTTAAATCCATCAAATTTGGTTAGGCTACACCCTTGGTGAAAATTATTATTCTCCCATTTCTTCCTGCTGTTTGATGAGATATATGCAGTAAAGACCAAGAAAATTAAAGTCGCAGCACTTCAGAAAGATTAACAAAACATTATATTGATGAATCTGCATGACACTCATCTTGCACTAATTATTTCCCTAAAGTGAACTTTGAAATTTTTTCTTAAATCAGCATTACAGAAAAGACTGATAATCTCTCCACTTCTGTTTGTGGTTGCAGCGTAGAAAAGCGTGGAGGAAAGATCATCAATGAAAGTATCCGATAGGATGGTTAAATCCATCGAATTTGGTCTGGCTACACCATAAGAAATAGTAAGCACAGGGTTATGCAAAAAGGTTTAGCGTTTGTTTGCTACACAGTATTTCCACTAACAAACATTTGTACGCCTCCTAAATATTTGCAGTTAAATGCAGGCTCAGATACAGATCACTGCTGCCTCTTAAGCTTGCACATACGTCTTTTGCACCAACCTACAACTGAAATAATATAGCGATTTTGTGTTGGCTGATCTGAGTTCTTGAGGTAATAATCTTTGTTGTTTCGGGTGTTGGGATGTGGTTAGAAAGAGATGATTACGAGATAATTGTCCGTTGGTTAGGTGAGTTGGCACAACTTGTGCATTTCTGTCATACCCCAAACCTAGGGGAGATAGACCAACATTCAGTGCCTTAACTTGACCGACTTCACCAGATTTATGTGATTACACTTGCAAGGCATATATGAAAGCAATATACTACAATGTCGTAGAACTCAACATATATGAGAAAGTACTTTTATACATATGGAACCTTTAAAACGAAATAACTAAGTGTATGAAGGTGTGAATTAACCAAAATACAAAGGGAAATACTTTAGTCTTTGTACACTGCAAATGTTTCGACAGATAACAACTACACTTCACCACATCGTTGCTTAACCTAACAACATTGTCCCCTATACGCAGGTTCGACAGCTTGGCAGCACTGCGAGGTGAACAGCTCCGTCTTTCTCCACAAGGTACAAAGTAATGCAAAGGCCCAGCATGCAGCTCTCACCAACGGTGCAACTGCGTACACATGGAATACTTCTCTTACTAGTAGTACAAATTTGTAGCACAAATAATTTCAAGGTACATAAAATAGTCTAACTATGATAATATTTTCAATACTGATGTCGCATCAGGAGCAGCCTCAGGGAAATTCTTGCAGTATGAGTTGGGAGGTCCCAGAGTTTCTCTTCAAACAGCTTATGGAGTGGAAGTTGAGGTAAAGAAAGATCATCAAACATAGACTACTTCTGAAGTTTTGGCATGTTATGCACTCGAATACTTTTTAACATTACAAGTTTATGTGAGCAAATTGTTGCATTTTTCTTTTTCTTGGTCTATCATTTCTATTTTTTGGGTTAAATAGAATGTTGTTGGTCTCTGATATATGCATTCAATTTGGATATTCTGTTCTTATTGTTAACTTAGAATCGGACTTCCTATTCATCAGATAAAAAGGCAACTGCTATATTGCGACATCTAAGTTTGTAATTGTATGGTCATTTGTTGTTTTCCAAATTTTAGGTTGATAACAATCCATATGACCCAAACCTGAAGGTTTTCATGGATTATAGAGACTATGTCAGACATGATGCTCAATCTTTGGAAGCTAAATATCCAACATTTCTCTATGCCATGCCCATGTCTCCAACACGAGTCTTTTTTGAGGTTAGTTTTTGATATTGTAGTCTAAAGTTTACTACTTTGGCTATGTGTGACTAATAACAGTGTTTATCTGCAGGAAACTTGTTTGGCTTCAAAAGATGCAATGCCATTTGATCTGTTAAACAAAAAACTGATGTTACGATTGAACACCCTTGGTATAAGAATTAAAGAAATTTACGAGGAGGTAATCCTATTCACCTTTCGTTACGTGCAATTTTGTTTTTAATCTAGAGAACGACAACCATGACGTTAGTGAAACTATTTGCAGGAATGATCTTACATACCAGTTTGTGGATCTTTGCCACATACATAGCAAAAAACATTTGCATTTGGTGCTGTTGCTAGCATGGTTCATCCAGCCACAGGTATGAGCAAAGAAAGTAAATTACTCTTGATATAAAGAAAGGCTGCCCGGCGCACTAAGCTTCCGTTATATGCGGCGTTCGGGGAGGGCAGGACCACAAATAAAGAGGCTATTTAACAACTTGAACCTGTGACCTTAATATGTTGTTCTTTAAATGCAAAGCTTTCTGAAACTTCCTGTACTGCATAAATAGGTTATTCAGTTGTTAGATCATTGTCAGAAGCTCCAATATGTGCCACCGTACTTGCAGATATTTTACGACAAAATGATACCAAGAACATGCTTACGAGTTCAAGTACCCCAAGTATTTCAACTCAAGGTACAAGAAAATACATTTATGTCGTTCTTGATTGCATTGCTATCATTCCAACCTGTATTACTCGGACTCTTCAAAAATGCCACCATATGCATGCTGGATCCTCCAAAGGTAGTGCATTTTCGGTGAATCTGCTGTGGGTGCGGCAACATTTTTGGAGATTCTGAGCAATATAGATTCCGACCTTTCTCAGCTAAGCAAGTGTTCATCTTTTATTCAGCTTGGAACACCCTTTGGCCACAAGAACCAAAACGGCAAAGATCATTTCCCCTTTTTGGGTTGGCACTCATACTGCAGCTGAGTAACCATTTGTTGTCAGTTTCTCTCCAAAACTTGAGCTTTTTGACTGCTGGCATTAAATGTTTGTACCTCCTGATTGGTCTACGAATATGAGTTACTATAAATACGAGCATTCCAATCTTGAGAGTACATCTTATCATTCTTATGAGACTGCCAACAGCCATATACTGAGACCAGATTTCACAGAGAGGCCTTGGGAGTATGCTGTACCTATGAATGTTGACCAAAGTGTATCGACCGATGTAATATACGAGGAAAATACAGTCCCTGGTGAGGATGTTGGCATAGAGGAATGTGAGTTTAAAGCTTTAGCACTTCATATATGAATTTAGTTTCTTCTTTGTTTACTGGTGCAGGAGATGCAAATCCCCAATTTGCCTCTACACTAAAAATTATTACTCCACTACTTTTTGAGTTGTCGTTTTTGTCTCTATGTTTACGAAAGGGCTTCTTTATACTTTGCTCCTTTCTCTTTGTGAGATGGGACCACGAATTTGCCTTACTTTTTGGTTAAGTTCCAGTATCTCTTAGAAATGCTTCTTTTATTTGTTATTTAAATAGTTATAACATACCGTTATTTTACAGAATGTAATATATATTTCACAATTCACCAGGTGTTCTACCCAATCAAGATGATTCTAACCACCAGGTAAACTACTTATATCCGATAAAAGAGTTTGTTTCATCTTTTTAATGCTTTTTAGCAACATTTTTGCCTTTTGATAACATGGTCATGTTTTTCTTGTTGGTTCTCTTAGCTTGTTGTCAATTCCTCATTTCCTGTCTTTAGTTCTCTGGACTGCTGGATAAAATGATTGTGTAGAGAAGAGGATGTCGTTCTGCTAATTCAACGATGTCCAGTACACACACTAATTGCCATGCACACTTATGTAGCAAACATGAAGTTATGTTGTTGTGCATTGGCTTGCATTTACCAACACAAGTTAATTGCATCAACCGAAAAGAATGAGGCAGTATTTGTCATCATAAAATATCAGTCACCGTTTTGCTTTACTCACCCTTCATCCTGAACCTTGAGAATATAATGTCTGATTAGCTAGAAGACCAATATATGAATATCCCTTTTCACCCACTCTACTAATGAATCATCTCACTAATTTCTATTAGCGTCTTAAGCAGTTGAGATTCTAATAATTAAATGTTTTCTGAGTAACAGATGCCATCGTCTTTAATCAGTTGATGAGTGGCTAGATTAACTTGCTATTGACTTGTAGCATGCTAATTTCACCTTTCTTACCTTTTGTTAATATGTGAAGGATATTTTGGAAGATGATATTGACCCTGACAACATGACCTATGAGGTATGTAACCTTGTGCTATCATCTTCCTAATTCGTTTCTATGTTATCTTAGGTTGTGAGGAGCTTCATTTGCAGTCATGATAGGATTTTGCAATTTATATTTTGGTCTTCTGAGTACCTTCTGCAAGTTGATCTTTGATAAGACAAACTCCTAATTTGGAGTGACAAGGCTTTATAACAGAGAAAGCTGCAATTACCATATTGTGAGGGATGGCAAAGTTTTTCCTAACATATTCATGCCTAATGCTACCAAGAATCCTTGGCAAGATTACAGGAAAACCTTTTACCTCTGGAAGTGATGAGTCGTTTCACATTTCTTTTAAGATGATCACATATACAAAACTCATCCATAAATCTAGAGTTTCTATATACTAATTACATTTAAAGAGTGAGTGTTGAAATGCTAAGATAAGATATCACTTCTTGGGATTGGCATCCTATAAAGTGAACCTACGCCTGTTGCAGGTGTTGTGTAGTTAATTATAATCATGGATAAGAATGACCACCATTATGGTGCCCTCTTTTGCTCCTAGAAGGATTGTTCAACCCACACTTGTTAGTTCTGACACTTTCGTAATGAGCCACAGATCTTTAAGATCTTTGCAGATATGTGAATTATGGCATTTTTCAATTTTATAATAAGGTTTTAAAAAAAAATTTAACAGAATACAATAGATTAATTAATATCTTCGATGGATGTGATCTGCAAAATGATTTTTTTTGGGTAATTAGTAATGTTGTAACAATAAATGTTCACTTCCACCCATAAACGCAAGATATCTCCGTAACATTTATGTTGTCTCAGTTTTACCAACACCACTCTCTCCACTGACCAAGACCTCACTATTTTCAAGATTCTTAAGTGACATTATATTTGAAATGCTATCATCTGTTGGACTTGCAGTTTGCTCATAGGAAGTTGTGAGCATTTAGTGATTCATTCATCTGCTTACATTCAGAAATAGTGCAACCAAAAAGGTGATATCACATGTGAAATCTGTAATAAGGTTGGTAGCTTTTGAGTACCTGCTTTAGTGGAGAAGGTATTGCTTTTCACTCCAAGTGCTTTTTGATTTGTTGTTTGTATTCTATCTGGTGTTGTCACCAAACTACACCCTTCCTCCGCCAAGAAGCAATCCTGATGTAATGGCAATTGATGTCGGGTAGGTTCTTCAGGTTGTCAATTGTATACTTAAGCTTTTTTACCGTTGGTTTGTTTGAATCAGGCAAGCATGGGGACCAGGCATGGATATTAGAAATCCTCATTTTCTGGCTTTTCCTGCAGTTGAGCGTCAATTCCTGCAATCCGAGTATGATGATTATACCATTGCTATCAATGACGCTTTGCGCTACTGTAACCCCCGACAATCTTCACCATTCCCCTGGAACTTTAAGGCTGTACTCGTGTAACATGTTATTTTGTATCAATTATACATTATGTTCTGGATTCATGCCAGGACGGTCGACTACTGAAGCGATCCACCTTGTTCGGAGATTAGTGGAGAAATACAGGGAAAGTAAGAAGGACCTTCATATGGTGTTCATTGATCTTGAGAAGGCCTATGACAAAGTCCCGAGGGATGTCCTATGGAGGTGTTTGGAGATGAAAGGCGTCCCAATGGCATATATTAGAGTGATAAAGGACATGTATGACGGGGCCATAACTCGGGTAAGAACGGTGGGAGGAGATTCTGAATATTTTCCTGTTCAGATGGGACTTCACCAAGGATCTGTGCTAAGCCCTTTTTTATTTTCCTTGGTGTTGGATGAGCTGACGCGATCTATCCAGGAGGGAGTCCCATGGTGTATGTTGTTTGCAGATGACATAGTACTGATTGATGAGACCCGGACCAAAGTTAATGATAGGTTGGAGGTTTGGAGACACGCTTTGGAGACTAAAGGATTTAAACTGAGCAGGACCAAAACAGAATACTTGGAGTGCAAATTCAGTGTAGCGAGGGAGGAAGCAGACATTGATGTGAGACTTGCAGCTCACCTTATCCCCAAGAAGGAAAGCTTCAAGTATCTGGGGTCTATCATCCAGAGTAGTGGGGATATCGACGATGATGTCACACATCGTATTGGGGCGGCTTGGACAAAATGGAGGTTGGCCTCTGGAGTATTGTGTGATAAGAAGATACCATCTAAACTCAAAGGTAAGTTCTACAGAATGGTGGTTAGACCTGCTTTGTTGTATGGGGTGGAGTGTTGGCCAATAAAGAATGTACATGTTCAGAAAATGCAGGTCGCAGAAATGAGGATGTTACGATGGATGTGTGGTCACACCAGGAGCGACAAGATTAGGAACGAGGTCATTAGGGAGAAGCTAGAGGTGGCCCCTGTAGCTGACAAGATGAGGGAAGCGAGACTGCGATGGTTTGGACATGTACAGAGAAGGAGTACTGATGCCCCTGTTAGAAGGTGTGAGAGATTAGATTTGGGAGCTATACGTAGGGGTAGAGGTAGACCAAAAAAGTATTGGGGGGAGGTGATTAGAAACGATATGGTGAAACTTGATCTCACCAAGGACATGACCTTAGATAGGAAGGAGTGGAGGTCGAGAATTAGAGTAGCAGGCTAATAGGGAGGATAGGAAGGAGTGGTAATTGTTTGTCTTTTATATGTTATTTATCTGCCTTTATATGTTTACTATCTTGTATCTAGGTATTATTATGTGCTCTTCTCTTTTTGCCTGTGTATCGTATCTAGCGTGTTCTGCTGATGGGTTTTTGTGACGAGGGTTTCCAGGAAACAGCCTCTCTACCTATGTGGTAGTGGTAAGGTCTGCGTACATCTTACCCTCCCCAGACCCCACTTGTGGAATTTCACTGGGTATGTTGTTGTTGTTGTATACATTACGTTCTGGCATCCCCCTATTCCTACGACATTCCCCCAGAGCCTTAACAATGTACTCATCTGACATATTTGTTGTTATGAATTATGCCTGTCGTTCTTGCATTCCCCTTCACGGATTACTTCCACATTTAAGTCCCTTTTAATGCAGCGCCCGTGCAACGCACGGGCACCAACTATCTAGTATAATAAGGGAGAGGAGTTTGCAATATGGTTAAGCCAAGTGGCAAGCAATTGAAAAGCTACTTAGCAATTTTGGGACAACAAAATTAATAAATATGGTAATAAAATTGTTTAATTAAGAGATTAAAAATAATTGAATTAGCAAATACATTAGACTTTTAGAAATAAAAGTGAAAAAAGAAAAGACAATGAGAAATGAAGGAATATTATTTAAACCACTGTGTGTATAAATGGTAAAAATTAAAATATAATTTCAAATAAAATATTACCATGTTCATACATGATAAAAATCATATATAGATATAATATTACCGTGTATATAAGAAGAACATTTTTAAAATTGAAAAAAAAAACATAAATATAAAAAAGATGTCACATCACATTTTCTATTTTAGTTTTATTATTTTACATATAAATATAAATCTTTAATAGAAGAAATGAACTAAAACTTTAAAAAAGTGACAAATCAAATTCTGTAAAAATATATGTGCAATTCTTATAAGGGTATAATAACTATTTACTAACACGAATAAAAGGAAATAATTGGTCTAAAAGAATCATATAAATAACATTAATTATGAGATAAAGGTAAGAAAGTAAAAGAAATTAATAGCATTGATGATGAAAGAAATTAAATATGATCATCCTTTTCTTTTAAAAAAAGAAAAAATGACAAAAAAATTTAAAAATAAACAGAATTTCTTTTTTTAGTGTGTGTATAATAAATAAATAAAATAAAATAACTTTAATTAAAGACACAAAAATAGCCAAAATAAAAGAAGTAAGAAAATGGTAGAATAAAAAAATTGAAAGAAATAATGTCAGCAGTAAACTTTGATTAAAGAAAAATTAGAAAAAATAAAATAATCTTTAATTAAAGATACATAAAAATAATTAAGAAAAAATAAAAGAAAAAAGGAATTAGTAAAATAAATAATAGATGATACACTTATTGTCTATAAATTTTACTTTTATATAAATAAGGAACTCAATTAAATATTAAATAACTTAAATTTAAACTCAATATTTTATATATAAAATAAGAAAAGTCATTTCCTTATTATGTGTAACACACACAATAAGAAAATTGAGCACCAATAAATTAGGAAAAAATAATTAAAATAAAGCAGAAAGAATATGTTGGGGGGAGGGGGGGGGGGGGGGATATGCAAGAATAATACTTTTAAAATATAATGAAATAAATAGATGGTACACATATTATTGAGACGAGATATATTTCATTGAAAAATAATATGATAATTGAATATTTTAAAACATAATATCTTTTAACTTGTTCGATAAGATATCACAAATAATAATATAAAATACTTATAAATAATAATTTATTATTATCTGTACATCGCACAAATATGCATACTAATTATTTATTAAAAGATATTCGCTTAGTCAATTTTCTTCAATTTCAATTTGTACTCTTTTTCAATCATGACGTACTTGTAAAAAAACAATTTAAAATAAAAATAAAACCAAAATTGAAACCAACTTTATGTCAGGTTGATTTCGTCTAAATACATAAACAGACACCTAAACTTATCCTCATTTTTTACTTAGACATCTAAATTAAGACAAGTTCCTAATAGACACCTCAACTGCTCAGATTTGATCTCATTAAACACTTTTATCCTACTTGGCACTCTCCGGTACTGGTTTTTTAATTTTTCAGCCAAAAATAAATAGTTGCGGACCAAAAAAAAAAAATTTTTTCATAAAAGAAGATTCTCAAAATTCTCAGTTAACCATGTGCAAAAAATTTTTATTTAAAATTGTAATAATTTTTTTCGCATATGGTTAACGGAGAATTTTGAGAACCTACTTTTATGAAAAAAAAAAAATTGGATAACTGAGAATTTTGAGAACCTACTTTTATGAAAAAAAAAATTTGGATAACTGAGAATTTTGAGAACCTACTTTTATGAAAAAAAAAAAAATTTTTTGGACGGCAACTATTTGTTTTTGACTGAAAAATTAAAAAAAACCGGAGAGTGAAAAAATATGAAGTCCTTCTCCATGTTGCTGATTCCCCATTACTGTTGGAAATTTTAGCAGATTCAGTTGCTTTCTTGAAATTATCCTTTTGGTCTTTAGACCCTTCTTCATGGCTTATCCTGTGTTTGATAACAAAGATTTCTCTTCTCACTGTTTGTCCCCCTTCTTTCTTCTTTTCTACGAGGGTTTCTTGATTTTGTTTCGCTAGTGCAGGAGGAGGAGAAGAACAAGTGCTCTTCTTGCTCAAACAACTCCCCATTTACTTTTTACCCCAAAAAATGATGAAAGGGTTTGGAAACACTTATGTTTTCAAGAAAAGTTAGGCAAACACTAAAAAAGGAGGTCTTTGTTTTCAAGAACCACAACTGAAGATGGTCAATTCTTCAAGTTGCAACAAAAGATAATGGCTTGACTTCAAGGGTTACGAGTTTGAGAGGGAAAACACAGAAAGAAAGAAAAAAAGGAAGGGTGGGGGGTTGAGAGGGGGTAGGGGTGAGAAGGGGTCATGTGAGAGATGCAGGTAATTCCAATTCAAATTTTGACAGAGAGAGACGACTTGTTTACAGCGACGTTGCAGGAAATTATATGTCCCACCCAAGATACCATAAAATAATTTATTACAAATATTATGTGATTTCATAATTGAAGTAGATGAAAAAATATTTAAATAATGATTAATTGAAATGACATAGTAAATTTAAGTAGACACTTAATAGTCATCACAAAATTAAGTAGACACGATAATCCGTAAGGGTTGGCCTGGTGGTGATTGACTTGAGCCTTGAGATTTGCTCCCTTTGAAGGTCTCAAGTTCAAAACCAACTGGGTGCAAACAATTTCTAAGGATTGTCGGATTGAGTAAAATCTGAATTAACCGTGGAGCACTTGCGGAATACTCCTTGCCGAGGGCCTGTGCACCCCCGGGATTAGTCGGGTCTCAAAGAGACTCGGACACTCGATGCAAATAAAAAAAATAAAAAATTAAATAGACACGTTATTATAATTTCATAATTGAAGTAGATGAAGAAATACTATAATTTCATAGTTGAAGTAAATAAAAAAATAATTAAATAATTATTAGTAAAAATGACATCAATTGATGATGTTGAGATTTGATCTTGGAACATTAGATAATACTAGTATAAGTGCCCGCGCGATGCGCGAAAATTTTGAGTCTATAAAATTCATTAAAAAAAATATGCATAAATAAATACTAAAGACATTGATAACATCAATACTTTATTCATAAACATTAGGCATACAATAACATACCTCTAATGATATAATGATTACCTAAATTTATGATCAGTCAAAATATAATTATGTGAAGCCTGAGCATAGTACATTCTCAACTTATGTTAGAATATCATGATTAAATTATGAAAATAAAGAGCATATCATAGAATTCAGACATCTTAAAACTTGTTCAATATTTTTAGAAGTAGGATTGTAATGGGAAGTTTTAAATTCACAATTTATTTCGAAACATGTCTTTTTTTATATAAAAAAAAGGATAATTCTTGATTATTTAATATTTAATTTTATATTTTTTGAATAATAACTAACTTATCTAATCATTTTGTATTTAGAAAGAAAAATTCATTTTTAAAAAGGTAACTTTTCAAATTGTCTTTTTTTATAATCACTTTGAAACTTTTACGATTTGTTTTGTAACGGAGAGTGTTAAAACTTCCTATAAACTTGGATACGTGTTTTGTAGTTTTCAAAATAAATATTAATTTCTTATTTATATAAATTGTTATTCCTGAAACCGTAAATTGTTATTTATTTTAATTTTTTAAAGTTTTTTTAGTAGGATTGTAATTTGAAGTTTTAAACTCACTATTTACTTGCATGCGTTTTGTTTTTTTACTATAGTAAAACTTTTATTAAAGTTAAATGCATTACTCGTTTTTATCGATGATTTTAGACCACAAGTTTGTAAAATCTTTTTTTACGCATCATGCCACATAAAATGGACTGGAGGAAGCAGTAACTATGTACTTAGCAATAGCTCAGATTAGATGTTATGATGCATAATGATAATACTTGTTAGTACATATTTTTGTTCAAGAGTTGAATATATTCTATTTTTCAACATAAAATAGTAAATATCTATTTTAAATAATTAAAATATTTTAAATGCATCGTTTTCAAATTTAATTTTTAGATTTTAAATTAATATTGTTTTTTTCAAAGTTTTTAAATTTTTTTAGAAGTTGGAGTTTTGTGGGTAGTTTTAAAAGTATAGATTTTGCTGAACATGTGCTTATCTTTAAAATAAAGATTAATTCATTGTTGAAATTGTAGCTCTCAATTCCATGACCTTTTATCATTTTGTAATTTTCAAAATTACAGAATTATTTAATTTTTTAAACTATTAATAAGTAACCTAACTAATTGTTTATTTCATTTTTTCACTAAAATTTATTTCTATAATTACAATTAAAATTTAAATGGTACTTTAAAAACTTTCTATTACGTTTCTCCCAAACTTTTAAAATTGATTAAAAAAAATAAATTACATTTTTTAAAACAAAAGTCAGTTTCTGTCTCCAATTATTCTAAAAAAAAAAAAAGAATAAAAGGTGATAGAACTTTTTTTTTCTTATATGTGAAAGATTGAAATTTGTTTTTTCAGAATTTGTGTTATTACGTGGAATATTTTAGGTAGGTTTTCTTATACTCATAGATTATACGATTTTAGTTATGCAACATAATTCCAAATTTAATTTTTTACATTAGGAGATTTCAGTCGTATGCTATCATTTAACATGATATGCAATTGCATGGAAAATATATCTTGAAATAAATTGAAACTTAATGAATGATATTCTTCTTCTTATTATTATTAATTATTAATTATATTAAATATTATATACAAATTTAAATATATATGCTTGTGATATTTTTTAAATCTATAAAAATATTAAATCAATGTCGACAAATTGTTTAAATTAATCTTTGTCATTTTTAAAAGTAATTTGAATGATTGTTTTTTATATTATGTATATCTTTATAATTAGTTTAAAAGTTCCGAGGGTAATATAAATTGTGTAGAATTATATAATATATAGTCAATGATTATTAATAATGATGTTAACTAATTGTCCTTTGATCAAAGGCATGTTAATGTTGCAGTTCTCTAACTGCTACTTTTCCATATGTAATTATATTATTTTAAATATATTTGTAACTTTGGAAAACTATATTTATTTAATAATTTAAAATTTTACGTAAAAATAAAATTTTAAAGAGTCTAAAGATCTGATTATTAAATAGTTGGTAATATATATATTTATTTTTAATAAAAAGTTATCTAATAAAAGTACAAACCATAAAAATAATTGTTTTAAAAATATTACATCATTATCCCAATTTAAAAAAAAATTGGTAAATTTAATTGAGAACAAAAAATTTTTGTTAATTTTGCAGTTCTCTAACTGCTACTTTTTCATACATAATTATATTTTTTAAATATATTTGTAAGGTTGAAAAACTATATTTATTAAATATTTTAAAATTTTATTAGAAAAACTACATTTTAAAAATATTTTAAAATCAAATATTAAAGAGTGTAAAAATTGTTAATTTTGCAATTCTCTAACTGCTACTTTTTCATACGTAATTATATTTTTTAAATATATTTCTAAGGTTGGAAAACTATATTTATTAAATATTTTAAAATTGTATTAGAACTCTACATTTTGAAAATATTTTAAAGCCAAATATTAAAGAGTGTAAAGATATGATTATTTATTAGTTGGTAACATGTATTTTTTTTAATAAAAAGTTTTTTACTAAAAGTACAAACCATAAAAATAAATGTTTATAAATTTCAGATCATTTAATACTGAAAAATGAATTATATAGTAAAACATTTAACTTCAATCATAAATTTTATCTTGATTTTGTATTTCACGTATACCTTTAGCCTTTTAATCGTTATCATAATGATAAATTAGAACGAACAACTAACAAATGATGAAGAATTAAAAAGTTACTTACGCGTAGATGAAATTTATGTGTGCGAGGCATCCTCACACATCAAAGTTGAGATGAACATGCAAATGCATAGAAAAAATAGCATATTCATTGCCATGAATTATTTCGTCTTCATATTTCATCATATATGTATCATCGAAGGTAATTTTCATTATTCACGTATTTGAATTCATATTTAGAATTAGTTTTAGAGGGTGTGGAATAGGAGGTTTTTTTTTTTTTTTTTTTTTTGTAAAAGAAAAAGAAGTGGGTTATAAGATATAATGTTTTTATAAAGATAAGGTTAGTTATTTTTTTAAATTCTTATTTAAATTAATTATTAAATAATATTCTAAATTGCATAATTTAAAATCATTGAGTTAGTTTAATGCCTTAATTAAAAATATATGTATACCAGTATTAATTATATTTATGTAGAATAACATACATAAAAATATTTTCTGAAAAGAGAAAAGAATTCAATATATAATGCATTGTTATTTTAATAAACACAAATAAGATTAAATAAATAATTATGTTTTGAAGGTATTTTCGTCATATTTTATAATAAGTTCTCATTATGATATTGCCGGGATATTTCTAATATAGATTTCAAAAGTTTTTCTCCTGTTGTGTTGTTAAACTATTTTAGTAAATTTTATGGAATAAATTTACGATATCTGTGCAATTATACTTTAAGCAACAACAACAACATACCCAGTGGAATCCCACAAGTGGAGTCTGGGGAGGGCAAAATATACTTTAAGCAAATTTTGTAAAAGTATTTTTTTTTTCCTTGTTGGAAGATTACTTTTATTACATATGTAAAAGTGTTTTTTTTTTTGTCGTATTATAAATGTATTATCATTACATTTATATAAGTGTTTTACTTATCATCTAATAAGAATACTTCTAGTATAGTTTTGAAAATATTAATTCACCCCTTATTTTATTCTAGTAATTATTTCTTATATTTTGGAAAGTGATAAGTTTTTTAAGAGAACTCCTCTTTCAATTAAATTAAAATAAATATATAAATTCTTTTTTGAAATTATAAGTATTAAAATCATAAAAACATTACATGATTAGGATATTGATCTGGATAAGTTTAATATTAAAAATTTAAATTAGAGTAATTAAAAATATTTAGTTGCTACAAATAAGGAGAAAATTGATATTGTGGTTAAAAAAAAAATATTTTACTATGTTAAGTTTTTTAATAAAGTGATTTGCACTTTAAAGTTCTATTTAATTAATGCAATAATTAACGTGTGCAAGTGTGATTGCGAGTTAGTGGGGATAGAGAAGTGCAAGAAAATGCAGTAAATATTTATAATTTTTAAAGGTCTTTTTTACAATGGAATGCATTTAATAAAACAGATTGTAATTAATTATGCAAAAAAACAAAACGTGCATAAATGATTGTGAATTAGTGGGGCTATGGAGGGGATATACAGTTAATTTTTTTATTGTTTAAGTTTACTTTTCTAAAAAGTATTATCAACATATATTTTATGTTAAAATAAATAATATATTTATTCTTTATATTTTCAGTATACTATTGTATGTTTTGGTGTATAAATCTTTCTTTGGGAAGTTTTAAAGAAACCAATGTAAATTTCAATATTTATTTATATTTTTATAAGAAAATATATGAAAATATTTAGGTGGCAATTCTTTTTAGATATTTTGAAAAAAATACAGAGAATAAATTTATATAATAAAACTTTTACTTAAATTTTTTATTATTATAACCTTTTATATATATATATATATATATATATATATATATATATATATATATATATATGGTTTTATGACTACATTTTGTTTTTTATAATATAATTTATTATTTTAATTAACTAATAATTAATTAAAGTAATTGTATTAAAATGACACATGGCATATACATAAGCTGCCAAGTGGTTGAATATAGATTTTTTGTGGTGGCACTTTTTAAACATATTTATGAAAAAAGTTATTAAGAAGACACATAGAAAAAAAAGGAAAAACATAAAAATAAATTAAAAAGAAAAACGTGTTAGACTTTAAAGGGGCAGTTATGGTACATATGAGTTATATTAATGTTTTGTTCAGTTTTTTTTTTTCCTTTTTTTACGTGTGCTTGTAGTAGTTATTTTTATTTTTAAATTTTAAAAATTTATTTAATAAAATATAGATCCTGATTTGTAAAGAGAATATTTATCTTTAGCTTATTAATTTTGTTCCCATTATTTGTGAAAAAAAATATGTTTCTTATTGATTTATTTAGAACAGTAATTTACTATACTTATATTTATCAGTACAAAAATTTAGACTATAGACTATTTTATTATGATAAAAATTGATGAGGTTATTTCATTAATTTTTATTTTAATATCATTTTTGCAATAATGAAGGTACATCAGAACAATTTTATATGCTAAATTACATCATTATCATAATATGATTATCAAATAACTTAAATACATAAACAAATTAATAATAATCTGTATGTTTTGAGGTTATTGTATTTTCTTCGACAAAGAAAAACTTTAACCACATTCTATTAATCAAAACAAAAGTTAATATTAATAATCATAAGTAAAGTGAATTAATAATAACAATAAAGTTGCACTTTTTGATGCTGAAATTAGTGATTTATCGTAAGCGTCGTTGATCTTCGAAAGATTTGTACAAAAAAGCCCATAATTACCAATTAAACTAAAAATATCCACAAACATTAAGACTCACCTTATCTTGCAAAAGTGGTTGAAACTTCAAAATAATGTCGACTTCCTTTCAGTCAGATTTATTATATCTAAGATTTAAAAAAAAGCAAAATCTCTATTACAGAATCAACACAATTATTAAATATAATAAAGATAATAATGTATGAAATATAATCATGAGAAAGAGGATATGTAAAAAATACAAATGCTCTGTGGTGTATCAATAGAAATTGTAGAATTTGTGAAGAAGTCTGAATAATAAACTTTAACTTTTCAAGAAGATGTGGGGAATGGAGTTAAAATTAGTTTTTATTTTTCAAATATGTGGATAAGAGAAGTTTTTCAAATAGTAGTTTTAGAGGGAAAAAACGAAAAATGATATTATTTAGGTAGTTATTTTTTTTTTAAATCCGTTTTAATTTAATTGAAAAAATGTAATGTTTAAAACAAATGTCACGCCCCGGGAGAGTACCCTGGGCGTGGCCGGCACTCAGAGACTATTTCTAGCCCCTGAGCGAACCACTTAGCCTTCTCACATCATTCAACATCAAGATAGCGGAAGTAACATCAAAGGAATACCTTAAATAAGGGCCCAATGGCCAACATCAATCTCAACATCAACTAAGTAAGGGAAATATTACTCAGTTCAAAAGGAAACATCTGCATCAATCCTCGACATCATGTCTACAAAGCCTCTAATTCTAACTCGACTGTCTAAGAGTGGTGCCGTGACATGCCATGGCTACCAGACTCAATGAATAAAGAAAAAAACCATAAGTAGAAGGGTTTCCTCCGGAAAGCAAGGAGGCTCACCAACTCAGAACTCGAACTCTGCGGCTTCAACGGTGCGTCTGCTGAAGTCCTCTAACTCCTGTATCTGCATCATAAAACGATGCAGCGCCAAATGGCGTCAGTACGTGGAATGTACTGGCATGTAAAATAGCTGAATAATAGGGTAAGTACACAGCATAAAGAAACATCAACTCAACATCATATTCCATCAGAATGTCAGTGTCTATCTAAGGCAAGAGATTAGAATAGACAGTTGACTCATCAACCTCTCATCTCCACATCGTCATCACATCAAAGGGACATCACATCGACTCAGGGGAACATCAACATCGACTCAAGGGACATCAACATCGACTCAACATCACATCAACATCAGAGTTCTATCAAAGGAACCTAACTGGGAGTTTCTCTAACCGACAACCATCACTTATGAGCCAGTGATGATACAACGAAGCGATGCCGTTGCCACATCCATCCAATACCCTGCCCGGGGTAAAGGACATCACATCAGTGGATCCACAAGAAACATCAAAAACATCAGTCCACTTTTGGGACAAGATAGGAGCCATCCGCATTGCGGTTCAATCCTCTCTTCCTACGCGGGCCACGTAGTTAATGGGTTCGAGTGGGACTCACTCTCTACCCATTTCGGTGCTCAATACTCCTCCCAGAACTCGACATGCTCATAAACATCATCATCATCATCATCAGTCCCAGAGGGACATAGTACATCATCATCAGTCACATAAGGACATGGTATAATAATTAATACCTCAACATCAACATCGGTCCTAGAGGGACATAGTATAAAACATCAACATCAACATCAGTCCCATAGGGACATTGTATCTCAACATCAACATCACCTCACCTCATCACATCAACATCAACATCATAGACTCAAGATTTCTTTTTAGAAATTAGACCTTGAATTTTTAAGACATCGTAATACATCATTCTCATCAACATCATCATCAAGACTCTCATCAAATGTGAAACACAATCACAACATCACAACATCATCATCGTCAAGGCTCTAGACATCATCCCCTAAATTCATTATGCATGCTTTTCAATTTGCAATTCATATAGGGTTTTTAAATGCACTTACAAAAATGAGTTAAGTATAAAACAAAGTAATGATGATCATCAATTTCTGTAAGAAAATCATTTATACATAGAATACGTAAATTTTTTAAGATGCATCAACTCTTTACATCAACCTCATCATCAATGACTCTAATCATCAGTTCTCAGAAGGGCACATGGGAGAACATTCCCATGCTTTAAGTTAGCCTTACATACCTGGAAAGTTTTGCTAACACAAGGAAGCACACCCTCCCCTTGATCTCCTCAATCCTCCCTTCCTTCAAGCCCTGCCTTAGGTGACTCTTAGGAAGAACGCTTAGAATTTAGGTTTTGAAACCCTTTTCTTCGAAAACTGACCTTAATTAGGCGTAGGGGGACGTTTAGAATAATTAGGAATGGACTAAATTGCCCTCCATAATTTAAAAGAATTACTCCCCCGTCTGAAATAACACAGTCCGCGACGCGGACCTGTCGCGGACAGTGTATTTTCGGAAACTCAACTCCGTCGAAAATTTTACGGAAAAGATAAGTGTGTCTCCGCGACCAGTCCGCGACGCGGTTCCGTCGCGGAGGCTCACTGTTTTTCGTTTTGGAACGAAAAATTATCTTTTGACTCGGTTGCTCTAAAATTCGACCGAGACCCTCTTCCCACTCCATTTTCAGTGCTGATCACGAATCCACTCTCGGATTTTCAATCCGAGCATTGGAAGACGCGTTTTACGCGCACCTCTCCTCTAGGGGTATTTTAGTAATTAGCGGGGCATTACATTATCTCCCCCTTGGGATCATTCGTCCTCGAATGATGAGTAGGAACGACATTTAGCACGAATAAACTCAAGACTCACCTCGATACTCGCTCAATAACATCATTACTTCGACTTCTCATCAACCTCATTAATCATATATTGAGACATCAATTTTTATAAACATCACATCATGGTATTAACATCAATTTTCATGCAGGTAAAAATGTTACCTTCGACACTTTCATCAACCTCGAGCACGAACAGGTGCGGGTATTTTGCCTTCATCTTTTCCTCAGCTTCCCATGTGGCTTCCTCAACGAATTGATTCCTCCACAGGACTTTGACAGAAGCTATCTCCTTGTTCCTCAGCCTGCGAACCTGTCGATCAAGGATCTGGACTGGGATTTCCTCATAAGACAAACTATCTCTGACTCCCGTGCTCTCCACAGGAATTACCAAGGCTGGATCTCCCAAACACTTCTTCAACATCGAAACATGGAACACCGGATGGATTCCATCTAACTCAGAGGGTAACTCTAGCTCGTAGGCGACCTTCCCAATTCTTCGCACAATCTGGTATGGGCCAATATAACGAGGACTTAATTTCCCCTTTTTCCCAAACCTCATGACACCCTTCATGGGTGATACCTTCAAGTAAACCCAATCGCTCACCTCAAACTCTAGGTCTCTCCTCCTCACATCTGTGTAAGATTTCTGACGGCTTTGGGCAGTCTTCAATCTTTCCCGAATAATTTTCACCTTCTCTAAAGACTGGTGAACCAGGTCAGGACCAATCAACTCAGCCTCTCCAATCTCAAACCACCCTACTGGTGATCTACATCTCCTCCCATACAAGGCCTCATAAGGAGCCATCTGAATACTCGCATGGTAACTATTGTTATATGCGAATTCTATCAATGGTAAATGATCATCCCAATTTCCTTTGAAATCAAGGACGCATGCTCTCAACATGTCCTCCACCGTCTGAATAGTGCGCTCTGCCTGACCATCTGTCTGTGGGTGAAAAGCTGTGCTCAAATTCACTTTGGTACCCAATCCTTTCTGGAAGGACTTCCAGAAATGAGAAGTAAATTGGGCTCCTCTGTCCGAGATAATGGACAAGGGAACTCCATGCAACCTCACGATCTCTTGAATATACATCTTGGCATAATCCTCTGCAGTGTTAGTCGTCTTGACTGCCAGGAAATGCGCTGACTTCGTCATTCTGTCCACAATCACCCATATGGAATCATGCTGTCTCCGGGATCTCGGTAGCCCAGTAATGAAATCCATGTTAATCATCTCCCACTTCCATTCTGGAATCTCAAAGTTTTGGGCTAAGCCAATTGGCCTTTGATGCTCAACCTTTACTTGTTGGCAATTTGAACACCTTGAAACAAACTCCGCAATATCTCGCTTCATCCCACTCCACCAATAGACCTCTCTCAAATCGTGATACATCTTAGTGGAGCCTGGGTGAATGGAGTATTTAGTATTATGGGCCTCAGCTAGAATCCTCTCTCGGACACCATCAACATCAGGGACACACAGTCTACTCTGGTACCTCAATACACCATCTCCCCCTTTGGAGAAGACCATCACCTTTTGCTTCTGAACATCCTCCTTCAATTGGAGTATCACAAGATCTCGGTCCTGCTTCTCTTTTACCTCTGTCACCAGGGACGATGCAGACCCATTCCGCACACTAATTCCTCCCTCGTCGTTCTCCTCAAGCTGGACTCCCAATCGAGCCAACCTATGCACTTCCTTTACTAACTCCTTCTTCTCCTCCTCAACATGGGCTGTGCTACCCATAGACAACCTGCTAAGAGCATCAGCAACAACATTAGCTTTACCTGGGTGGTACATGATGCTCATGTCGTAGTCCTTGAGCAATTCCAACCATCTTCTCTGTCGCAGGTTAAGCTCTTTCTGACTGAAGACGTACTGCAAGCTCTTGTGATCCGTAAACACGTCCACATGCACTCCATACAAGTAGTGGCGCCAGATTTTAAGTGCGAACACCACTGCTGCCAACTCAAGGTCATGGGTCGGATAGTTCTTCTCATGGACCTTAAGCTGCCTGGAAGCATAAGCCACCACTTTACCTCTTTGCATTAACACACATCCCAATCCAACTCTTGACGCATCACAATATACCACAAAACCTTCCGTCCCATCAGGCAAGGTCAATACAGGTGCAGTAGTCAACCTAACCTTTAGCTCTTGGAAGCTCTTCTCGCATTCTTCAGACCACTCAAACTTGACCTTTTTCTGGGTCAGTTTAGTCAATGGGGCGGATAGGGAAGAAAATCCTTCAACAAATTTGCGGTAGTAGCCTGCTAAGCCCAAGAAACTCCTTATGTCCGTCGGAGAGGTCGGTCTTGGCCAGTTGGCAACCGCTTCAATCTTCTGACCATCTACTCGAATCCCATCACCGGATACCACATGGCCTAAGAAAGCCACTGATTTGAGCCAGAACTCACATTTGGAAAATTTCGCATACAACTCCTGATCCTTAAGAGTTTGAAGGACAACCCTAAGATGTTCAGCATGCTCTTCCTCATTCCTCGAATATACCAAGATATCATCAATGAACACTATCACGAACATATCAAGGTAGGGTTTGAACACCCTATTCATCAAATCCATAAAAGCTGCCGGCGCATTCGTCAATCCAAAGGACATGACCAATAACTCAAAATGGCCATATCTAGTCCTGAAAGCTGTCTTCGGAATATCACATTCTCTCACCTTCAATTGATGGTAACCTGATCTGAGGTCTATCTTCGAAAAGCATGAAGCACCTTGAAGTTGGTCAAACAAGTCATCTATCCTAGGAAGAGGATACTTATTCTTGACTGTGACCTTGTTCAATTGCCTATAGTCTATGCACATTCTTAGTGACCCATCCTTCTTTCGTACAAACAGAACGGGAGCACCCCAAGGAGAAACACTGGGTCTAATAAAACCCTTCTCTAACAGATCTTTCAACTGCTCCTTCAACTCTTTCAACTCTGCAGGGGCCATCCTATATGGTGGAATAGAAATAGGCTGCGTCTCAGGAAGTACATCAATACCGAAGTCGATCTCCCTATCAGGAGGGACTCCAGGTAAATCCTCAGGGAACACCTCAGGGAACTCATTTACAATCGGGACAGACTCAAAAGTAGGGGACTCAATATCATCAGACTTAACTCGTACAAGGTGATAAATACACCCCTTAGAGATTAACTTCCTCGCCTTCAGGTAAGAAATAAATTTACCCTTGGGTGCAACATAACCTCCCCTCCACTCTAGGACCGGTTCGTTAGGAAATCGAAACTTAACAACTCGGGTCCTACAATCTATGGATGCATGGCACGCATGGAGCCAATCCATACCAAGAATCACGTCAAAGTCAACCATCTCCAACTCCACCAAATTGGCCAAAGTATCCCTATGACAGATGGACACTATACAATCTCTATAGATTCTCTTAGCCAAAACTGACTCACCAGTAGGAGTCGATACTGAAAAAGGCTCAAGCAAACACTCCGGAATAATCTCAAATTTATGGGCCACATAGGGCGTCACAAAAGATAAGGTGGCACCTGGGTCAAGTAGTGCATAACAATCATAAGAAAAGATTCGGAGCATACCCGTAACAACATCTGGGGCAACCTCTTGATCCTGTCGATTACTCATCGCATACAGGCGATTTGTCCCGCCTCCAGCATTAGCAGTAGTTGCCTTCTGACGATTGCCCTCAGGGGGCGCTGTAGAAGACTGAGCTCTATTTCCTCTGTCGCTCCACCTCTGAGTCCTCGTAGGGCACTCACTCTGAAAATGGCCAGGTCGCCCACATGTGAAGCAATTATTAGTGCCCTCACGGCACGCACCAAGATGCAGTTTGCCACACCTGCCACAGGGTGGCATTCCTCTCGGACCTTGAGCAACACTGGCTTGGGACTGAGGTCCCTGTGCTCTGAAATTCTGATACCCATAGGATCGCTGATCATACCTGTTTTTCTGAACAGGTGCACTCGCCATCGACGGTGCATGGCTAGAAGACCTCTTTTGAAAGAATGTCCTATCACCTTTCTTCTGCTTCTGCTGATTAGGCTCATGCCCTTCCGATTTGGCTCTCTTCTTCTGTTGTTCTTCCCTGTCCCTCTTCTTGTCCTCCTCAGTCTGTTGGGCGTAGACCATAAGTCTAGCGATATCCATGTCTGGAATTAGCAATGCTGCCTTACACTCCCTTTTTACGTGTCTGCCCAATCCAGACACATACTTCCTCATTCTTGCCCTCATATCAAGGACCATCTCTGGAGCATATCTGGACAGTTGGATGAACTTCAAGTTGTACTCCTTGACCGTCAGTTCCTCTTGTTTCAGATTCACAAACTCTTCGACCTTCGCCTCCCTCAACTCTTGGGGAAAGAAGTGATCAAGAAAGGCACTCTCAAACTCCTCCCACTCAGCAGGCTCTGCATCCTCACCTCTAACATCCTCCCACTGGTTATACCAGACATTAGCAACATCCTTAAGCTGATAAGAGACCAGCTCGACTCCCTCCACCTCAGTTGCATGCATAGCCCTCAAGATCTTACGCATCTCATCAATGAAGTTCCGTGGGTCCTCCTCAACCTTTGACCCCGTATAGACCGGCGGGTTCATCCTCAGGAAATCTCTGAGCCTGGTTGCAGCTGTAGACTCTTGAGAACTGGAGCTAGGGGCCTGGGGACCACGACTGCTACTCTGAGAGGCTACTAACTGGGTGAGCATAGCAATAGCTCCCCTGAAGTCCGCTTCCGAAGTGGGGGCTGACTGAACCGGAGGTGCTGGTGGAGCCTCAGTAGCTCCAGCAGGTCGTCCCCGTCTCCTTGTCTCATGCTGACGAGGGGCCTCTGGTAAGGGATTCTCAGTATTAGGGACTGAGGCATCCCTTTGAGCAGCTGTGCGTTTTGGAGGCATTATCTGCAAACGCGTAACGCACGAATTAGAAAAGGGGCTCTCATAGAGCCAAGCTTTATCGCACGACATCAGAACATCAAAGAAGGGTAACCATTTCCTAAATGCCCTGTAGCATCCTGTTTATGAAGTGTGGTGCACAACACACGCATAAACGAGACTCTACTAGACACGGCTTCGTAGACTCCCTAGGACTCTTGAACTCTGTGCTCTGATACCAAGTTTGTCACGCCCCGGGAGAGTACCCTGGGCGTGGCCGGCACTCAGAGACTATTTCTAGCCCCTGAGCGAACCACTTAGCCTTCTCACATCATTCAACATCAAGATAGCGGAAGTAACATCAAAGGAATACCTTAAATAAGGGCCCAATGGCACACATCAATCTCAACATCAATTAAGTAAGGGAAATATTACTCAGTTCAAAAGGAAACATCTGCATCAATCCTCGACATCATGTCTACAAAGCCTCTAATTCTAACTCGACTGTCTAAGAGTGGTGCCGTGACATGCCATGGCTACCAGACTCAATGAATAAAGAAAAAAACCATAAGTAGAAGGGTTTCCTCCGGAAAGCAAGGAGGCTCACCAACTCAGAACTCGAACTCTGCGGCTTCAACGGTGCGTCTGCTGAAGTCCTCTAACTCCTGTATCTGCATCATAAAACGATGCAGCGCCAAATGGCGTCAGTACGTGGAATGTACTGGCATGTAAAATAGCTGAATAATAGGGTAAGTACACAGCATAAAGAAACATCAACTCAACATCATATTCCATCAGAATGTCAGTGTCTATCTAAGGCAAGAGATTAGAATAGACAGTTGACTCATCAACCTCTCATCTCCACATCGTCATCACATCAAAGGGACATCACATCGACTCAGGGGAACATCAACATCGACTCAAGGGACATCAACATCGACTCAACATCACATCAACATCAGAGTTCTATCAAAGGAACCTAACTGGGAGTTTCTCTAACCGACAACCATCACTTATGAGCCAGTGATGATACAACGAAGCGATGCCGTTGCCACATCCATCCAATACCCTGCCCGGGGTAAAGGACATCACATCAGTGGATCCACAAGAAACATCAAAAACATCAGTCCACTTTTGGGACAAGATAGGAGCCATCCGCATTGCGGTTCAATCCTCTCTTCCTACGCGGGCCACGTAGTTAATGGGTTTGAGTGGGACTCACTCTCTACCCATTTCGGTGCTCAATACTCCTCCCAGAACTCGACATGCTCATAAACATCATCATCATCATCATCAGTCCCAGAGGGACATAGTACATCATCATCAGTCACATAAGGACATGGTATAATAATTAATACCTCAACATCAACATCGGTCCCAGAGGGACATAGTATAAAACATCAACATCAACATCAGTCCCATAGGGACATTGTATCTCAACATCAACATCACCTCACCTCATCACATCAACATCAACATCATAGACTCAAGATTTCTTTTTAGAAATTAGACCTTGAATTTTTAAGACATCGTAATACATCATTCTCATCAACATCATCATCAAGACTTTCATCAAATGTGAAACACAATCACAACATCACAACATCATCATCGTCAAGGCTCTAGACATCATCCCCTAAATTCATTATGCATGCTTTTCAATTTGCAATTCATATAGGGTTTTTAAATGCACTTACAAAAATGAGTTAAGTATAAAACAAAGTAATGATGATCATCAATTTCTGTAAGAAAATCATTTATACATAGAATACGTAAATTTTTTAACATGCATCAACTCTTTACATCAACCTCATCATCAATGACTCTAATCATCAGTTCTCAGAAGGGCACATGGGAGAACATTCCCATGCTTTAAGTTAGCCTTACATACCTGGAAAGTTTTGCTAACACAAGGAAGCACACCCTCCCCTTGATCTCCTCAATCCTCCCTTCCTTCAAGCCCTACCTTAGGTGACTCTTAGGAAGAACGCTTAGAATTTAGGTTTTGAAACCCTTTTCTTCGAAAACTGACCTTAATTAGGCGTAGGGGGACGTTTAGAATAATTAGGAATGGACTAAATTGCCCTCCATAATTTAAAAGAATTACTCCCCCGTCTGAAATAACACAGTCCGCGACGCGGACCTGTCGCGGACAGTGTATTTTCGGAAACTCAACTCCGTCGAAAATTTTACGGAAAAGATAAGTGTGTCTCCGCGACCAGTCCGCGACGCGGTTCCGTCGCGGAGGCTCACTGTTTTTCGTTTTGGAACGAAAAATTATCTTTTGACTCGGTTGCTCTAAAATTCGACCGAGACCCTCTTCCCACTCCATTTTCAGTGCTGATCACGAATCCACTCTCGGATTTTCAATCCGAGCATTGGAAGACGCGTTTTACGCGCACCTCTCCTCTAGGGGTATTTTAGTAATTAGCGGGGCATTACAACAAATCATTTAATGATATATAGAAGATAGAAGATAGAAGATTAGAGATTAATTGATAACTAATTATTACCTAATTAACTAATTTATTCTTAAAATGCCACATGTCATTCTACTGCACTGCCACTTGGCTAAATGTGGAGGCTTTATCCTCTCCTATTAATAATATATAGATGTGCGGCTTCAACTATCAAGCCAAGCAGCTCAATAGTCACCTATTTGCTTCAACCGCGTACTTGAAGCTGTTGAAGCAGGCACGACGATCCTAAACTCCTCAATCTAGCGGCTTATTATATAAGAGAAATAAACCAACAAAATTGATGTAATTATTTTTTTTATAAAAAATCAAACCAAACCAACTTATATACACTAAAGTTAGTTATGATTTATGAAATTGAAGGAAGCATGACAACTTATGAATTTGAAGTGATGAAATTATTAAACTGGAAAGAAATTTAAGCTGAATATTACTGATGATTGAGAACTTCTATAAAACAGTTTTTTCTCTTATTAAGTTATATACAGAGGATCAATATTCATCATTTAAATGAACATAAACTTTTATTTTATAACTTAAAACACTAATACTTTTAACGAAAAAAGAACTCATAATTACAGCTGAATATTTTCAATTTTAGATAAGCTAATATTGAGAATTATTAGTCCATGTTATATTTTAATGTGACATCTTTTTCTTTTTAATCCATCCAAAAAAGAATATTTTACCTTACTCTAATTGAAATAATTTACCCTTAAAAATTTTTTTTACCCTTAATGAAATGAATCTCAACTACACAAATATCTAAGAATAATTTTAGATCACAAGTTTTAAAAATCTTCCTTTTCTTCTTAAACACCGTGCCAAGTCAAAGCATGTCACATAAATGAAATGAAGGAGTAATAAATAAGATTTTTTTTCAAGTATCAATAACAAGTAATTAAATCTTTGATTTGTCTAATTTAAAAAGAACTCAAATTAACTCTAAATGAATTCATCATAAATAGCGTATGAATGTTTGTGCTGCGGCGATGAGTACAACGAGAGGTGAAAATAAAATTTTAGAAATGAACAAATATATCAAGAAAAATGAAGCATCAATTACATAGTTTGAAATGATATACATGAATTGATAGTTTGAAATGATATACACGCGCAATGCACGTATGCTAAAACTTGGAAAATAACACATGCAACCTACTAACATATGTTAAATTACACTAGAGTAAAAAGGATCTTACACAGTCAATACATAAACTAAAACAATGTGAATTTAGCAGAAACCTTCCCTGGGTTTGTGAGAAGCAATTGCCTACAAATGCGGCCATGCAGGTGTGAAGACAAGGAAAAGGATACAAGAGCATCAAATGGAAAGAGTACAAGTAAAGGAGGTAGCCCGGTGTATTAAAGCTCTTGCTATGAGCGGAAGTCATGAAAAGACCAAATCACAAGAATCTATTGTACACATCCTATATTGGGAAAATACATTTCACGTGACTACTACCATATTACAGAAAATACAACATATTCAAGTATATTATATTTCCTAAATGGAGCCCATACTTTCAAGTTCTTCACGGCTAGGCCAAGCAAATTTTGCCTACTGTTGGGCGATTACATTGACGTTCACATCTACTAAGACATTCATGGTTGTTATATTTTCTAGCATACTGTCGGTATAAAGCAACTGTAATATTAAAGCTAATTACATAATGAACATTTGGTGAAACTGTATCATACAACATGTTGGGTTCTCAATTCTGAAGCGAAGAGTATATGACAGCAAGAGATGTAGCCCTCTGTAATCCACCAAGACGCCGAAAAAGAAAATGGATGGAAGTTTCTTACTTTTAAGTTTTTGCCTTAAGGCAGAAACAATCACGGGCCCAAAAGTATCCTTCCATAGTTTTGAGGACATTGAGCAGAAGATTGCAAGGGCAGAGTCTCAAAACCAGTGCCCTGAACATGATTTTCTATAGTTCCAAACCGGCTCATTCCACCATTTACAACGTTGTAGCATGCTGCAACTGCAGCTGGCTGTACTACCATCATACTAGAACTTGAAACCTGAACTTGGTTACGTATGGTTTCTGCAGGCAGTGTGTGAAGTTGTCCATTGCGCCTATTCTCCATACCATATCCTATACCAACACCTAGATCCAAGCTAACTGAACCATTCTCTTCTGTCCTGACCCTTGAACCCCCAGTTACAGGCACCAATCCCGCCATTTCATGGTTATTAGTCCTGGCCGTTGGAACGTCGTGATTGTGTTTCCCCTCATATGTAGTAATTACAGCTTTGGGATCATGGGATGCCCTCTCCACATGTTTCCTCACAGGGCATCCAGCATTGGTGCACTTGTAATAACTCCTACATCACATTCACATGAAAACCACAAAAACATAAGAGACCTACGCCTAGAGTGAAGAAAAAATAAACCAGGGGTTCATTGTATTTTGGATGTAGACTTTACAGTTTTAGAGGTAAACTAACTGTTTTCTATACCCTCCTTCCAAAGACTATACGAAATTGAAAGAGAGGTGAACAAATTTAGGTTCTTTCACCTTCCTGTTAAAAGTATGCAAAATTAATGAAAACATCACCAGGTCCTCCATAAGATATTTAGAAGTTTATCTTTTTTTGAGTAAAGATATTCAGAAGTTTATAAGAGGTTTGATGAATTGCTAGATGCATGATCTCTCTGCCTGCTCAGTCTTCAGTTTAGCAATTTCCACACATGAAAGCTAATTAAGGGTATTTTGAGTTTCAGAAAGAAAATTTAGGAGATAAGATATTCATACTGTGAAAAAATAGAAAACTTTCAGTTGATTTAGTACATAATATAGTAGGTAATCAATCCCTATGCTAATAAGATAAGTAAATATTCTATATTTAAATAGAGAATATCCTGAGGTATTCTATGGAATGTATTCTATATGATTTTCTTTATTCAATACAACGAATCTAGGCATGTATGAACCTAGTCACAAACTACCTTAATATTTTGACACAAGGTTTTATTCACTTATACTAGAATTCCTAATTAAACATTTACCTGAAGATAATCAATCAAAGCTTGAAAGCCGTTAACCCTCTACTACTTAGATGTCTCACTAGAAGTACATTCACTTCATTTTTAAACGTCTGTTTGATAAGCTGCATATAGAACTCTGTGGTCTGATGCTTAAAAAAAGGACATTACAATCAGGCCTCATGCAAATAAATGAAATACTGAGTGGTCCAACGTTCTAATATTTTAGAGGCACAAAGTTCACACGCAGTCATGCAGGTTCATATTAAACCTTGCTATTAAGGAGCTCTCCAGAGTACCAACACTTAATGAGCAGAGAAAAACACAGATTGGATTAATGAATACTAAGGTGTTTCTCCAACAACAACTTCATATGCTGTTAACCTACAGGGAAACAAGTGGTAATTGACCTTTCAATCGAATTTCAGCCAAGAAAGTTGTCAGAGTAATAGACTCAATGATGGCACTGCTTCCATTAAGCTATTATTAACTTACCAATTTTTATATGTATTAATACTACGATATGCCTCTCTAACTCCAACATAGGGAAATCTCTGCCTACACTCTCCCCTCCCCAGACCCCGCCACTTTGCGGGATTACATTGGGTATGCTGTTGTATAATTAATACTTTCAGAACCAAAAAGATCTCATGGACAAAAACTGAGTTAAATAATATAACATAACATATCAAACAAGAAAATTAGGTGGCAAAAAGGGGGGTCAGAAAAGTCACTGCTAGATGGGGGAGAGGAGGGTTGGAGAGCTAAATGTGTTCATTTCACCTAATAATTTTATTTGATTTATGTACATGGCTACCAAGCAATTAGAATTGACATGTAAATGATTTCAAATCATTTCTCACCAGTTGGTACAGATTCATCTAAGACCTCATTTAGAGAGTCTAATTAGTTGAAAGTGCTTACGTTCTAAGCTGACCATGTTACAGACGCCAAAGCTTTCTCCTATAACACATGACTTCCCAATTTTTCCAGTTATGGTTGCATGACATTGTCAGTAAATTTCAGTTCACAGCTTAATAAGACATCACCACTACAATTCATCTCACCCATAATAATGGTTGACTATCTAGTTCTTCACTATGATAAGTAACACTGTTATTGAGAGGGGAATCTTTCGAGTCAACCAGAAAGATGGCTTAGAACATTATGGGGAAATCCACCTAAAAGTATTGATTTACTTACTTCCATAGAATAACCTCTCAACCACCATGAACTTCAGACACTTAGCATTAGATGACACTCAATGCTTTACGTACCTGGGATTAGGATTACCACGGACCACCTTTTGACCATATTTCCGCCACCTGTATCCATCATCCAATATATCAACTTCACTCACAGTTTGAACAACAACGCGTGGTTCACGGATAGGCTTAACAACTGGTGTAATATCCATGCCACCATCCATTTTCCTGCTCAAAGACTCAATTGTTAAGTTGAACTAATACATAGGATAAATTTAGGACCCTTAGTTTTTACCTTCTTTTTGCAAATGGATCATCCTCATCCATCTGATCATTAGCGCTGTGCAACTGAGACACTGTACCTTCAAGACCATCATCATCTGCTTGTCTAGGTGATACTGGAGTACCACTGGGCTCGGTGTTAGTAGTCTGGGCATCAGTGTTGAATTTGTCTTCAAGAAAAGATAAACCACAGAGAGGAATAACTCCATATGAGATCAAAGAAGCTTCAATAAAGAGTGCCATGTCATGCATTTGTTGAGTGGGTAACAACCCCTAAAGAGCAATTCAGTTTACCTTCTTGACCAGTGAGGCATGCATCTCTCTCCCCTCTGTCTTCTTGGATGGACGCAAGTGCACCAGGAGTAAACCTACGGCTGGGTTGGGGTTTAGGATGATCATGGGAACCTTTATACACAATCTCTGTTATTTGTCCATCTGGAGAGCGCTCGAATATCTTTTTAACTTCACAGTTTGGGTATGTACATTTGTAGTAGCTCCTTGGAAATTCACTTCCTTTAACAAGTTTCTGGCCATACTTTCTCCAGTTATACCCATCTTCTGATGATCTCTCAGCTGTTACTGACGATACATCTTTATTATCAACATGTGAACCTTGCGAGCTTGGATTTGATTGACCTCTCTGATTTATTTCCTCATTATCAGTCGCAGCAGTAGAGGTACTAATTGATGAGACATCTAAACTACCAGGTGCAGGTAGACTCAGCTCTTTTGAATTAGGCATCTCGCTTTCAACAAGAGCTGAAGGTGCTAATGATTGAGAAAGATATCGATTTTGAACTTGAACCAGAGGTTCACTTTGCGGTTGGTTGAAACCTGCAGCAATCTTCGCTACAACAGTGTATTAGGAACTACCTAAATTCAACTCGGTTAAAATAATAGTGAAAATCTTGGATACCAGCTTTGAGCTGATGATTGATATACAACATCTTACCTTAATCAAAAAATAATAATAATAATAATAATGATGAAAATCACATGTTGCTTCTTTAGGTACTAAAATAAAATAAAAAACTAAATCTGCAGGGCTTCCTATTGTTGTTGGATCCTCCGTCATTAAATCCATAAAATGTAGAAAGAAAGGAAATGCTTCCAAACCCCAAAATATTAGTCAAGTGAGGTAAGCAATTTGTCAGAACCACACATCCACTCAACTGTAGAAGAAAAAAAATAACCAAGAGGAAGAAAAAAAAGTGTGACTGTACCTTTAACAGCCACACTGCATTCTTTTCAATTTTATAAAGTCAACAACAACAATTTTATAAAGTCAATCTTCAAAATGAATTAAGGGTTTTGAACCATTAAAAAAAGAGATGTAATCACCTTGTTACAAAAACTAAAAACAAACAAACAAAAAAGTGCAGTCATTGTACTGCTTTATGTTCCTGTGAAAGAGAGAATGAACCAAAACCCCACCTGTTTCCACATCTTTGGTCATAAAGAAGTTATGTAATAAAAATAGGTCCAGTTACTGGTTAGAAAAGGTTGCTATGTGATGAAATTCATATGCAAGAATTTTATACTCTCTCACTTGAAGATGCCTTCTGTATGTTTGTAATTCATATACAAGAAGATCAACATAACTACTTTGACTGACCTTGCATGTTATAGTTACAAGCATACAATGGAATCAAGTGCAAATATTTGTGTTTCACTCCTTTTTTTTATTGGTAAGAGTTGTGTATCGATCCTTTCACGAAGGAGATGTACCAAGTGAGTGAGTAGGCGAGAGAGAGAATTTCAAGAACACCAAAGTCAGATTTTAAGCAAATTTCTGAATCAAGCACAGTTCAATTTAAGGAATGGATAGACCCATTGAGAAGTTTTGAAGGGGGAAAGAGAAAATAACTAATATTCAATAGTGCTCTTGTTGTATTTCCTTATTTCTAATTTGATTCAAGCATATGGGATTTGAATAAAACCTAGGTAATTTATGTCCAATAATGCCAAGGATAACAGTCAAGGGCATTACCACCGCAACTTCCTTCGTCAGTGATCCTGATGTAGGACTAGATCCAATAGCAAATTTAAACTCAAATTCATTGGTCGTTTCACCATATGCATTTCCACTGGAAGAGCTTCTCATCAATGAAAGAGCAGCACTCCCACTACAGCCCTGCATTAGTTGAAACTTGGAGAAGGAACCTGTGGTTGGAGACGGCTCAGCCTGCAGGTTATAAGTGAAATACTATTAAGTGATCACATTCTCCTTTCCAAATAAAGTAGCATCTGAACATATGATAACCAGAGTAATTTTCCTCTTTTCTCTCAGCTTCTTTATGGGGGAAGAAACTTCTTTTTTTTTTTGGCTATATTTCTTTATCACTTATCATTCCATCTCAGTGATGGATGAAGATGCTTTTCAAGAAAAAATAGATGCCACTTAAAGTAGTTTTAGGTGATTCATCACCAGCCACTGAAGTTGGAACCTTTCAATATAAGACTTAAAGTGACACATGCAGCACACATTCTTATAATAATCATACTGGTTAGACTAACAACAGTGTATATAACTCTCTGATGCCATTACCCTAGCCACATTCGTAACACCAGTATCTTTTTCTCTATGGAACAACTTAGTGGTAAGTTGAGCACCTTGCCAAAAGGAAGATTTAAAATGTGAAGAAACACTCTGACGGCAAAATATGCAGAGGAAGAAAGAATATAATTCTACAAAAGTCTAGAGGAATAATCATATCAGCGTCCACAATGGAAGCATCAAAACGTACGGTTGCAAATTGCACAGAAATCCATATATATACACGTATTCCCCAAAATAGCACTCATGTGGGGAAAAAGAATCAAGGCAACAAATTGCAATATAATGAAAACAACCAAACAACTAATTAAAATAGTTCAAAATGTACTTTAAGAAAGCAGCAATCACATCAATAAATTCCTCCAGTCTTCCGCTCCAGAATATTAATAGAGCATTATCTAAACTTATACTAAAATAAGGAAAATAATTAGGTTAGCATTTTCACTCAAATTGAAGACAGCACAACTATATTACCTTACTCTTAACAACATCTAAACTAATCCTGATTAGCAATAAAAAATAATTAGTGAAGATATCGGATTTCGTTTTCTTAAGAAGCAAAAAAAAAAAAAAAAAAAGAACATGCAATTAGGGAATCGGATCTCAAATCTGGAAGTGAAATTTCTCATAGTATTAACCGTAAGCGTAAATTTCATGTGTTGAGAGTAGAACTAACTTTGATGTTAGAAAGAAGAACGGGAGATTCGAGAAAGGACGAAGGACTGAGACCAGGAGGAATGGTGATACATGCGGAGGAGCGGGAGATCGGAAGCTTAGCAGGTGACATGAGCTTGTACTTAGCACCGGTGTTGGATCCAACGGCGGAGGAGACGTTGTGGGAGAAGGCAGCATCGGAGCTTGCAAATTTGACTTGCTCGGAAGATTCATTGATGGAAGAGAATGGAGATGATTTGTTGTATTGGTGAGAGTGAGAGTGGGACTGAGACTTAGAATCTTCCATTGACGGATTCAGAAGAGTTTTTGGAGGTAGGAGGAGACACAGTCAAAAGGGGAGAAACGGGATGAGGGTGTGGGGTGAGGTGTGGGGACACGAGGGGACAGGGATGGGGCTAGGCTAACAAGGGCCGTGTCACTGTTGGGCTGCTAATTAAATCAGGACAACTTACAGAAATCTCATTATTTTAAGAGTTAATTCTAATTAATATTAAATTTTTAAAAAATTATCTAATTTTTTTTTTTTCTTTTTGATACAAAAAATGAAACCAATGATACATATCAAAAAGATAGAAGCATTAAGGAATTTTAACTATGATACATGAAGAAGTAGAGATTTAATTTATATCAATAAGTGTTGTAGTTTTGTATTATTTAAGGGATTTTTGTAGTTTTTTTAAAAGAGTTAGTATTATATGAAATTATGTAAATATAAGTTGTGTATTTCTGTAATTTTTGCATTAAAATAAGTGAAAAATTACTATTTGTTCCTTCTTTTAATCAGTTTCAAAAATGATAACACGTTTCTAATTTTAATAACAATTAACTTTAAAAATATCTTTTTTATTCTTAATAAAACGATTTACAACAACACAAACATTTATCATTTATTTTAGATCACTTTCAAAAGTCTTCCTTTTTTCCTTAAATTTCACGTCAAGTCAAACTAATATATATAAAATAAGATTCCTAAGATTGTATGTTTGATTTGGAGTTTGATTGAGATTTACTATTTTAAAAGTCTATTCCCTATTGAGTTTGACTTGAGACTGCCCATTTTACTATCTCTCGATTGTTGAGTAAGTCTTTCATTGTATGATGGGACTAGTGATCAGGCCAAGCAGTTCTCTTGGGAGCCAGTAATGGTTTCTAAGTGCTAGTCATGTCTAGAGTACCCTTCCAAGGCATGACAAATGATGGTATCGGGGTCATTCATATGTTAGTCTTATCATTGTGGCCAAAGTTTAACTGAGTTCGGGCAAATTCTGATGAGGCAGGGCAAGTCTTAGAGCTGAGTCTAGACGAATTCTATACGGTTAGGCAAACCTTAGTGCTGAGTCTAGGCAAACTCTATACGGTGGGGCAAATCGAAGTGAGTACGCTGATTCCACAGAGGGGTTGATGTGCCGCCAAAATACCATACTTTTAATGTTTTAAACTTAGAATTTTGTGTGTTCTCAAAGCAATGTTAGTAGGTTTGATGTGTTTTTGTATTGATTTTTTCAGGATTTTAGGAATCAAGATGATTTTTGGCCAAATTATGCAGATTATAGATTTTTGATGATGTACGGTGCTTTCTGCGGGGCGTGGTGGATTCCACGAGCTGTAGATGGGTTTCGTGGGACAAATCTAGTGAAAGGATGATTTTCAAATGTTGAAATTACGTGTTATCAGATGAGCCATAAACCAGTTGATGGTCCATATACCTGTTCGTATGCTAAAGATCAGAGAATAGGCTTAAGTGTTAAACTGTTACCAGACGAAGACTCCTACAGGTCAGGTGACGTACTGTATAGATGTTCGTGCCTTGAGGATCAAAGTTTTGAGGAATTGCTGAAAAGTGAATAAATGAAACTCCTTACAGGTCGTAAAATTAGAAGACGGTCCATAGGAGGAGTCCGTATGTGGAAGATAGATTTTGTGCAATGCAGTCTTCGAGGGGCAGTCACGGGCCGTGGTTAAATCTACGACCCATGACTATGTTCGTTCGATTTCCTGATTCCAATTTTCCTATTTCATTTAAGATTTGGTTTCCACTTATTATAAATAGGTTTTTTAGAAGGAGAGAGTAGTCAGAAAGTCAAGGACTCATTACTTGTGGTTATATTTTGTTCTTGGAGATTACTTTTGATTTTATATTTGAGCTATAACATCGTGATCTCTTATGAAGATTTTGGATTTTGTGTTCTTCAATTTATCATTGTAAGTGTTTAGTTATGCTATTTTTTTTACCTTGATTCCTTCATCTACAACGAATATGAGTAGCTAAATCCACAACTTGGGTTGTGGGAACCATGAAGAACTAACAAAGTAAATATCGGATAATTCATAATCCTTGGAAAGTGTGCATGCGTGTATTCATTATCTCTTCGATAAGAATGCTTTTTACTAGTGGCCAACGTTAGAACTCGTCTAATTCTTACTTATTGGATCAAAGGGGTAATGAATGGGATAAGGGATAATTACAGGATTCGATGTGATTACTTTCGTCTAATAAACCTGAATGGATCAAGGGATGGTTGTACTGGGATAAGGTAAGGGTTAATAATGCAATACCTCGGGGATAGATCAAATCACGTGGTGAAATTTTCTTAACGCCTGGATCAAAGAGTCAGGTGAACATAACTTACCAATTTTGCATGCTACTTACTAGAAAAATTTACAGTTATCTAGTTATACCGAGTTAGGAATTCATGAGGAATATAATACCTTAATTACTTCTCTCACTGATTTCACAACACTTGCACTTGATGGTTTGATTTTTGTTTAGGTTTATTTATTGCATTTTACAAATCCCCCTTCGTGAAATAAGTCGATTAATTTATCCTAATTGTTTATAATTATTCCAAGTCTAGACCTTATTCCTTGTTGGATTGACTCTAACCATTGTTAGGTTCTATATTTTGACAACGACCGCTTATACCTTGATATGGAGGTGTAGTTTGAGCGTGATCAAAATTTTGGCATTGTTGCGGGGAGTACGACTTTTAGATTGGTGGAATTTGAGTATTTTATGAGTTCATCCTTATTTTCCTTATTTTATGTTTTTGTTATTTTTGTTTTGTTTCAGCATACAAGTGTAGTGTATGCCCAGTACTCATAGTCGAGGCATCCCCTTGACTCCATTTGATCCAGAGATTCAGAAAAGGTTACGAAGAATGGCCTAGAACAATGCCAATAACCTTGCAAACCTTGTATGAAATCTGAACAATGATGACCCACCACCACTTGAGGATGTGAATCCACCACCACAAGGTCAACAAACAACTGCTAACACATGGAATCCATACAGGCTTGACCCTATGGCAGTAAATATCACCGAAGCTATTGTGTTGCCTCCTTTATCGGAGGATACTAAGTTTGTCGTATCGAGTGGATTGTTACAAATGTTGCAGAATAGAGGGTTATTCGCGGGCTTACTATCAGAGGATCTGAATAACCATCTGCACAATATTGTTTTCATTTGCAAAAGTATGATGGGAAAGCAAAATCTGTCCATGGATATCATTGGGCTCTGTGTCTTTCTATTCTCTCTCACAGGCGATGCAACAATATGGTTAACCTAGATTCCATAGAGTTCTATCACCACATGGTCTGAAATGCATAAAGCTTTTTCAGAGAGGTATTTCTCGAGGTCAAAGAAGCTGAAGTTGAAAGATCATATCAATAATTTCGAGCAATTGATTAGCGATTCTATCAGTATCACATGGGAGCAATTTACAAAGTGCTTGAGAAATGTTCCAGACCACAAGATTGTTGATGATTCCTTGGTGGGGATCTTTTATCGAGCCTTAGATGACAATTACAAAGTTGTGGTTGATACCATAACAATAGGCTTATTCTTAGATCACCCATTTCCTATTGTAGCTGACCGACTAGAGAAGATGGCAAAGACAAATCGTGCATGGGGCAAGGGATAACTCTATGATGAAGAGTTCCTTTTCAGTTAGTACAAATTCAGAGCAGGCTAAGATTAATGAAGATGTGATGCAAGAGCTAGCGAGGATTGGTACTAATATAGGGTTACTAATAATATAGAGTCAGGAATGAATAAATGTAATATATCATCAGCCCCCACAAGCACCCACGTATAAGGAGTAATATTATGAAGAGGATTCTTTCTTTGTGACTGATCAGATGGGGGGTTTCTGAACCAATGCCCAAGGGTCTAATTAGGACTATTGGCGCCAAGGTCAAGGGAATCAAGGCCAGAACTTCAATAGAGATAATGCGTACAGGGACAACAATCGAGTAGGATATTATGACTAAAACAGGGGACAAGACAGAGATGGTGATTGGGGTCACAAAGATGGGTACAGGAATGGTTTGTTTGTGCCACCGCATAATTGTGATTCTGGGGCTGGTAGTTCAAGGATTGAGGAGATGTTTGATAAGTTGTTGAAGAAGGCTAACACCCAAGATGAGACTTTAAAAGGAATGAAAGCTGAGATTTTGGGCATTAATCAGAAGATCAAGTCTCATTCTGTAGCTATTAAGCAGCTGGAGCAACAATTTGGTCAGATATCTACACAGTTGAACTAGCGTCAGAAGGGTACATTGCCAAGCAACACAATGCAAAATCTGAAGAATGATGGGCAGTGCATGGCAGTGACAACATGAGGTGATAAGCAGACGATCAACCCATCGGAGTCGGTAGATGATGACGAGGTACGTGAGGAGATAGAGAGCAAAGATATAGAGACTAGAGGTTAAAAAGCTAAGGATAGGGTGAGCGATGAAGTGGTGACACCAAGAAAATTGAAGCCCATACCTAGGTCTCCACTACCTTTCTCTTAGAGACTCAAGAAGAAATAGGAGAAAGGTAAGTTTCAGAATTTCATCTCTTTGTTGAAGTAGCTATCTATCAACATTACCTTCATTGAGGCATTGGAGTGAATGCCTGCATATGCCAAGTTCATGAAGGACCTAGTGACGAAGAAGAGAACGGTGAGCCAAGACTTCAGCATTATGGTTCTATTGCAACAAGGTCCTTAGTGTAGAAGAAAGAGGACCCCGGAGCATTTACCATACCATGGACCATTAGAGATATCAATTTTGCAAAGGCATTATGTGACTTAGGAGCCAGCATCAACTTAATGCCTCTTGCAGTGTTCAAGCAGTTAGGCTTGGGAGCCCCTACACCAACAAGCATGTGGTTGTTGATAGCTGACAAGACAGTGAAGAAGCCTGTGGGGATATTGTATGACATTCTAGTCAAAGTAGTAAAGTTCATATTTCATGCAGACTTCGTGATTCTGGATTGTGAGGTCAACTTTGAAGTCCCAATCATCTTAGTAAGGCCTTTCCTAGCCACTGGACGAGCACTAGTAGACATGGAGGTACACCAACTCAAGTTTAAATTGAATGAGGAAGAAGTTGTCTTCAACATCTGTCAGACTATGAAGAGACCTAATGATCTGAAGGTGGAAGCATCAGTACTTAGTGAAGTCTGAGTAACTAAGTTGTCTAAGTCGTGGTGTGACACCAAATCAGGCGCTACTTGGAAGGCAACCCAAGAAAGTAGTTGCATTCCTATGTACTTTTGTTAGTTTTGCTTTTTGGATATGCAGACAGAGACAAGCGTTTAGGCGCCCAGGTATATTCTTTCTTTACCCCAATATGATATTTTAGTTTATTTTATTGCATTGAGGATAATGCAAATGATTTTTGATGGGGCTGTTGGTAGTTATAGGTCTCAACGAAGTCTGAGTAACCAAGGCCTATATCTATCCCACTTTTTGAGACTGCAGGGTTTTCTTGCCTGTGTTCTTTTCCCAAAGACATTTATTTTCTGTTGAACCACTATGTTTAGGATGTGGAAGTAGTACTAGTAGCATATTGTACTGAAATCTGTGGCATATGTTAATTTTTGTTGAAAAAATGATACTTTGTTCTTAATGATGTGATGTTAGGTAGTTTTGATAACAACCATGTGAAATCCGTGATTGACAGTGTTTGCTCTAATAAGTTAGGACTTAATTGTGATATAAAGTATGATCTGAGAGTCTAGTTTGACAGTATATTCAGTGTCAAGTGCGTGTAAGCTTTATTCCATGATTCTTATATTGTAGTCTAGGTTAACAATATATTCAGTGTCAGGTGCATGTAAGCTTTATTCCATGATTCTTATATTGTGTTCCAATTAAAATGAACTTGCCTGTTACTCTGACTGAGACTGTAGGTTAGTTAGTTAGGAAAGGATCATAGGTTTTTATTCATATTAATCCACTTAATCTAAAAATAACCAACCAAATGCTTTATCTATCCCTTGATCCTAATGTTTGAGCCTTACATATATCCTTTTATTTGTAAATCACATGAGTAACCAAGCCTTTTTGTCTGTGTAATCTTGAAATCGACCTTGGTCCCTCCTTGAATATTGTGTCTCGACTCAGGCTAAAAGCCTAAGTTGAGGGTGGCTACCAAAAGTGGCCCTGATTCATAGATAGGATATTCTGCACATCAACTCAGGCCAAAAGCCTAAGTTGAGGGTGGTTGTTGCAAGGAAAGCACACCAAATGGGGAAACACAGTGATGCAATAAAAAAAAGGAGAAAATCTAAAGCAAGTGCGAGAAAAACAAATAAATGCCTTACTTATGAGCTAAAAAGTAAAAGAATTGAGAAAAATAAAAGGCAATGATCTGAAAAATTTGAATAAGGCACCCGAAAAAGGTTTGAAATAGAAAAATGAGATCTATGAGTTGAAAAATGTTAGTGTTGGTAGGCCAAAAGTGCAAAATAGCGCTAAGTTAAGGAGGGCGATGGTCACTTTGTCCAAACATATCACACCAAAGCCCCCTAAGCCTACATTACAAGCTAAGAAAGTCCTATAGTAATCCTAAGTCAACTAGTCGAATGTCATGGTTAGGAGTTCATGGGCAAGCCTATGGTATTGAACACAATGTTTGAATATCTTTTGTGAGCGCGAGTGTTTTTGTCAATCTTGAGTATTGAATTTGAACATAACATTCTGAGTGAAATATGAGACTTCTTTTTGTAAGGTTACTTGAATTACATTGTTGACTTTAGGTTGTTTCGGTAATTGTTGCTTATCTGTGATTACCTTATTTGTCACAGATGCACTGTCATGTATTGATCCGCATGAGCTTGTTTGATAACGGTCTTTTATATGCACTGATCAGTTTGGTTGCGTATTTGTGATGTATTAAGATATGATGTATGCCATGAGGTTAAGGTCTTTGTGTTGCTATATTGCTTATATAGATTGAGTCTATTGCTTGAGGATAAGCAACAATTTTAAGTTAAGGGTGTTGTTGTGCCGCCAAAATACAACACTTTTGATGCTTTAAACTTAGAATTTTGTGTGTGCTCAAAGTGATGTTAGTAGGTTTGATGTGTTTTTGTGTTGATTTTTCAGGATTTCAGGAATCAAAATGATTTTGGGCCAAGTTAAACAAATTGCAAATTTTTGATGATGTACAATGCTTTCTACAGGTCCTTGGTGCATTCTACGATTCGTAGATGGGTTTCATGGATAATCCAGTGAAAGGATGATTTCAAATGTTGAAGTTATGTGTTATCAGATGAGCCGTAAACCAATTGATAGCCCGTATGCCTACTCGTATGCTGAAGATCAGTGAATGTGCTTAAGTGTTGAACTTTTACCAGACGAAGACTCCTACGGGTCGTAAGTTGGGTGATAGACTGTATACATGTTCGTGCCTTGAGGATTAGAGTTTTGAGGGATTGCTAAAAAATGAACAAATAAAATTTCTTACAGGCCGTAAGTCAGAAGACGGTCCGTAAAAGGAGTCCGTATGTGGAAGACAGATTTTGTGCAATGCATTCTACGAAGGCTAGTCACAGGCTGTGATTTCATCTACGGCCCATAACTATGTTCATCCAATTTTCCAATTCTACTTTTCCTATTTCGTTTAGTATTTGGTTTCACTTATTATAAATAGGTTTTTAGGTTTTTTAGAAGTAGAGACTGGTCACAATGTCAAGAACTCATTACTTGTGATTATTACTTTGCTCTTAGATATTACTTTTGATTTTACATTTGAGCTATAACATCGTGATTTCTCATGAAATTTTCAGATTTTGTGTTATTCAATTTATCGTTGTAAGTGTTTAATTGTAACGCCCGGTAAAATTATCAAAATACCCCTAGAGGAGAGGTATGCGCATAACACATCTTCCAATGCTCGTATGGCAAATTCGAGGCCAGATTTGTAATCAGCATAAAATATTGAGTGGGAAAATGGTCTCGGTTGATTTTTAGAGCGATCGGATCAAAAGATAGATTTTTGATAAGAAACGAAAAACAGTGAGAGTGTGTGACGTGCGCCTCTGTAGCGGACCCACACATATATTTTTCTAAAAGTTTTCGATGGGATTGGGGAAATTCGTTTAGAGACGTTTTGGAGAAAATACACTCTGCGGGACCAGTCCACGTCGCGAACTGGGCTATTTTGAGACTGAAAAATATCTAAATTATGTGAGGGTCATTCCGGTCAATTCAAACCCCTCCTAAACTCAATACACGATCAAATTTGGTCTTTTTGACATTAAAAAGGGTCTAAAACCCCATTCGAAGTGCTTTTCTAACAATTGGAAAAGACTAGGGCTTGAGGAAAGAGGAGAAGAGCTTGAGATTGAGGAATTCAAGAGGGATTCTTGAAGGTGATTGTTGATAGCTTCATCTCAGGTATGTAAGGCTAAACTAAAAGCATGAGATTGTCCTCTCATGTGCCCCATAGATGGTCATAGATGAGTTGAAAGTCTATTGAGTCTACATGAATAATTCATGATGGTTTTTATTGAAAATCCTATTAAATTCATATATTTTTCTATGTTGATGATCATCATAAACTTACTTTCTTGAATTAAATATTTTCATGAGAAATTGCACAGCCCTACATGACTATTTTGAAAGCATAACGAATGAACTTAAGAATTGAGTCTAGATCTTTGATATGAGGATGTCGATTGTGATTATGATTGTGATGAGAGAATGATGACGAGTTGATAGAATTTGATAGTCCTGCGAGTCTCCATAAATGAACCCCATTGATCTGTCTATTCGATTATTCCCTTACGATTGTTCTAAATCTTGAGTCATTGATTGAAAATGTTCCATGATGGGAGGGTTAAAGCCCCTATGCGATTGATTGATGAAAGGGTTAAAGCCCCTATGAGATTGATTAATGATAGGGTTGAAAGTTCCAATGATTTGATTGGATTGATTGTCTTATGAGCATTGAGTCATGGAAGGAGTATTGAGCATCGAAAGAGTAAGAGTTAGTCTGACTTGCACTTGTCAAACTACGTTGCCACACGTAGGTGAGGATTCGAACCATCACACTATATTATGGTTCCTTCTTGATTAGAAGTCCCTGAAAGCAATAGAGGACTTAGTTGATTTTTGTTTCCCTTAGTGGATTCGATTCGTTCCCTACCTGACAATTTTGGAACGACTGTGGCTACATCAGCTTGACAATTGTACATTCACTGGCTCATAAGTGATTGTTGTCGGATAAGAGAAACTCCAAGAAAGTTCCTACCTTGAGTAATCTGAGTCGAGATGAGATGAGATGTGATGAGATGAGTTCCATTGAGTTGAGTTGAGTTGATTTGATTAATGAGTTTGATTGGTTGATGGGTCACTTGTCTACTCTTTTATTCTTGCATAGATAAACATTTGACAATTTGATTTGATTTGATGATTGTTCGAGTCAATGATTGTTTTATATTATTCTACCAGTTTCTATTTCATTCAGCTATTTTACATATCGTACATTCCACGTATGACGTCACTCGACGCAGCATCATTTTATGATGCAGATATAGGGATTAAGGATCGTCAACAGGCGCATCGTTGAAGATCCATGATGTTCAGCTGATTGGTGACCCTCCCCTACTCTGAAAGGTTCACTACCTTTATTTTATCATGATTTTGAATTAGACTAGATTAGTCTTTTATTTTTAATTCAGTAGTCATGGGTCTGTCATTGGCACCACTTGATTAGTGATAGAGACTTCATATATGATAGTCGAACACTGATGTTGAGATTGTTGAGCTAGTTCTTCTACTAGCCTTCTATTATATATATATATACATATATATATATATATACATATATATATATATATATATATACATATATATATATTTTGAGACATTTGATGAGATAAGCCTATTTCCTTAATTTACTTCCATTGATATGTGGAGTTGTTGAATTGAATAGATGCGATGAGGCCAAGTGGTTCGCTTGGGGACTAGTAATAGTCTCTAGGTGCCGGCCGCGTCTTGGGTACCCTCCCAGAGCGTGACAAACTTGGTATTAGATCACAGAGTTCAAGTATCCTAGGGAGTATATGAAGCCGTGTCTAGTTGATTCCTTATTATTGGTGTGAAGAGTTACACATCCATAATTTGGAGGCTATAGGACATTTAGTAACAGTTTCACTTCTTTCATGATCTAAATCGCTCGATAGAGCATAACTCTATGAAAGGTTCTCTTCTAATTTGTGCTCTACGCATTACAAAGTTATGATCATGCCTCCCAGAAGAGCCGTCAGAGGTAAGAGACATCCCGCTAGGCAAAATGTTAACCCACCTGAACCTCAAGGACATGAGGAGCCCGTGGAGCCAGCTGTCCCTTTTGAGCAGCCCCGGCAAGATGAGGTCTCTAATGTTGAGTTATGCAACGCTATTCAAACTCTAGCCCAGGCTGTCATAGCAGCTGCTGCAAGACAAAGAACCGGTAGACATGATTCCCATGACACCTCTAGAGTCCGGGAATATTTTAGGATGAATCCGCCTGAGCTCATAGGGTCTGCATCTACTGAAGAACCTGAGAACTATGTGGAGGAGCTTCAGAAGGTGTTCCAAGTGATGCATGTGGCTGATGTGGACATAATTGAACTGGTTGCTTACCAACTCAAGGGTGTGGCTAGACTATGGTTCTACCAGTAGAAGAAAGGTAGGGGAGATGATGCCCCATTATTGACTTGGGCAGTGTTCGAGGAAGCCTTCTTGGGATGCTTCTTCCTAAGAGAACGAGGAGAGGCCAAGGTAAGAGAGTTCTTGAATCTGAAATAGGCCTTTATGACTATGCAAGAGTACGAGTTGAAGTTCACACAACTATCTTATTATGCTCCGGACATGGTTGCGGATATGAGGGGAAGAATGGGGATATATGTTGATGGGTTAAATAGAGGACCCAAGAGAGATAGGAGGGCAGAAATGCTTGTGAGTGATATGGATATTGGGAGATTGATGACGTTTGTGCAAAAAGCTGATGAGGAGAGACAACAGGATAAGGAAGAGTTCAGACGTAAGAGAGCAAAGACATCCAGTCATGAGGCTGGAAGAAAAAGTAATGGTAACCGATTCCCAGCACCATTATCTGCTAGTGAACCTGCACCTAAAGGCAGGTTTTATCAGAGGTCTCTGAATGTCGGAACCCACTAATCTCATTCGCAAGCTAGTATGGCTCAAGGTTCACAGGGTAAACCACCATGTGGTAAGTGTGGTAAAATGCACTTGGGGAGATGTTATGAAAGGAATGATGTATGCTACAAATGTGTCCAAGCGGGTCACTTCCAGAAGGACTATCCAAAGTGGGCTGACCGGGCTCAATCTTCTACACCACCCATGCTAACTAGAGAAAACTAGAGGGCGTCTACGTTAGGCGCAAGTGGAGCAACAAATCATTTGCATACTATGGGTAGTCGCCAAGATCAGGAGAACTCCCTGAATGTCGTGGCAGGTATAATTCGAGTCTTTACTTTTGATTGTTATGTTTTGATGGACCTGGTGCCATGTTGTCCTTTGTAACTCCTTATGTGGCCAGTAGATTTGACAAAACCCCTGAGAGTCTTCTTGAACCCTTTGATATTTCTACTCCAGTGGTTGAGTCTATTCAAGCTGAGAGAATCTATAGAGCTTGTGTAGTGTCCATCCATCATAAGGATATTCTTGTTGATTTGGTTTAGTTAGAAATGATTGACTTTGACGTGATCCTTGGCATGGATTGACTTCACACCTGTTATGCCTCCGTTAATTGTAGATCCTGAGCTGTTAAGTTCTAATTTCTGAACAAATCAGTTCTTGAGTGGAAGGGTGATTCTGTTGCACCTAGGGGAAAGATTATCTCATATCTTAGGGCCAGAAAGCTGATTTCCAAAGGTTGTAACTATTACCTCGTGCGAGTTAAATCTGATTATGTTGAGTCTCTTACTCTTGAGTTAGTCCCAATTGTGAATGAATTTCCTGAAATGTTTCCTGATGATCTGCCTAGAGTCCCTCCTGATAGGGAGATTGACTTTGGCATTGATGTTCTTCCCGATACCTAGCCTATCTCAATTCCACCTCATAGGATGGCCCCAACTGAGTTGAAAGAGTTGAAAGATCTATCAGAGAAGGGCTTTATAAGGCCGAGTGTTTCTCCTTGGGGTGTCTCTGTCCTATCCGTGCGAAGAAAGATGGGTCCCTCAGAATGTGCTTTGACTATAGGAAACTAAACAAGGTTACGATAAAGAATAAGTATCCTCTTCCAAGGATAGATGATTTGTTTGACCAACTTCAGGGTGCCTCTTGTTTCTCAAAGATAGACCTCAGATCTGGCTACCATCAGTTGAAAGTAAGGGAATGTGACATTTCAAAGACAACCTTTAGGACTAGATATGGCCATTTTGAGTTCTTGGTCATGTCCTTTGGGTTGACGAATGCACCCGTAACCTTTATGGACTTGATGAATAGAGTATTCAGACAATATCTTGATATGTTTATGATTGTATTCATTGATGATATTTTGGTATATTCGAGAGATGAGGAAGAGCATGCCAATCATCTCAGAGTTGTCCTCCAAACACTTAAGGACCATGAGTTGTATATGAAATTCTCAAAGTGCGAATTTTGGCTTAAATTAGTGGCTTTTCTAGGCCACGTGGTTTCTGGTGATGGTATCTGAGTGGAGCCTCAAAAGATTGAAGCGGATAAGAACTATCCCAGGCCAACCTCTCCGACTGACATAAGAAGTTTCTTGGGGTCGGCAGGCTACTACCGCAAATGTTTTGATGGATTTTCTTCTTTATCTGCACCATTGACTAAGTTGACTATGAAGAAAGTCAAGTTTTAGTGCTCCGACGAATGTGAGAAGAGTTTCCGAGAGTTGAAGATGAGATTGACTACTGCATTGGTTTCAACATTGCCCGACGAGACAGAGGACTTTGTAATTTATTATGATGGTTTAAGGATTGGATTGGGATGTGTGCTGATGCAGAGGGGGAAAGTGATAGCCAATGCTTCTAGAAAACTTAAGGTTCATGAGAGGAATTATCCAACCCATGATCTCGAGTTGGCAGCGGTGGTGTTTGCACTTAAAATCTGGCGCCACTACTTTATGGAGTGCATGTGGATGTGTTCACTGACCACAAGAGCTTGGAGTATGTCTTCAGTCAGAAAGAGCTTAACCTGTAACAGAGGAGATGGTTGGAATTGCTCAAGGATTATGACATGAGCATTCTCTACCACCTAGGTAAAGCTAACATTGTTGTTGACGCTCTTAGGAGGTTGTCAATAGGTAGCATAACCCATATTGAGGAAGGAAAGAAGGAGTTGGCCAAAGAAGTACATCGATTGGCTATTCAACTTGAGGAGAATAATTAGGAAGGAGTTAATGTTTAGAATGGGTCTGTTTCATCCTTAGTGACAGAGGTGAAGGAAAAGAAAGAACAAGATCCTGTCATACTCCGATTGAAGGAGGCTGTCCACAAACAGAAAGTGATGGTTTTCTCCAAAGGGGGAGATAGAGTGCTGAGGTACCAAAGTAGATTTTGTGTTCCAAATGTTGATGGCATTTGAGATAGAATTATGGTAGAAGCTTATAACACTAGGTATTCCATTCATCCGGGATCTACCAAGATGTACCACGACTTGAGAGAAGTCTATTGGTGGAGCGGAATAAAGAGGGACATTGCTGAGTTTATTTCAAAATGCCCGAATTGCCAGCAAGTGAAAGTCGAGCATCAAAGGCCATGTGGATTGGCTCAGAACTTTGAGATTCCTAAATGGAAGTGGGAGATGATTAATATGGACTTTATTACTAGTCTACCGAGGTCTCGAAAACAACATGATTCGATATGGGTGATTGTAGACAAGATGACCAAATAGGCTCACTTCTTAGTAGTTAAGACAACCAACACTGCGGAGGAGTATACTAAGTTGTACATCCAGGAGATTGTGAGGTTTCATGGAGTTCCCTTGTCCATCATCTCGGACAGAGGAGCTCAATTCACCTCCCAATTTTGGAGATCGCTCCAAAAAGGATTGGGTACTAAGGTGAACAATTCAGACATTAGAAGATATGTTGAGAGCCTGTGTTCTTGATTTCAAGGGAAAGTGGGATGATCACCTACCATTGATTGAATTTGCATATAATAACAGTTATCATGCAAGCATTCAAATAGCTCCCTATAAAGCCTTGTGTGGAAGGAGATGTAGGTCACCAATTAGGTGGTTTGAGGTTGGAGAGGCAGAATTGATTGGGCCTAACCTTATCCAACAATCGATGGAGAAGGTTAAGGTCATTAGAGAGAGATTGAAGATTGCCCAAAGTCATCAGAAATCTTATACTAACATGAGGAGAAGGGACATGGAGTTCGAGGTAAATGATTGGGTGTACTTGAAAGTGTCACCTATAAAGGGTGTCATAAGATTTGGGAAGAAGGGAAAGTTGAGTCCATGCTATTTTGGACCCTACCAGATTATGAGGAGGATTTGGAAGGTTGCTTATGAGTTAGAGTTTTCTTCCGAGTTAGATGGAGTTCATCCGGTATTCCATATGTCAATGTTGAAGAAGTGCTTGGGAGATCCTACCTTGGTTATCCCTATTGATAGCATTGAAGTGAAGGATAGCTTGTCCTATGAAGAGGTTTCGGTCCAAATCCTTGATTGTCAGATTCGTAAGTTGAGAAACAAAGAGATAGCCTCAGTCAAAGTCCTGTGGAGGAATCAATTCGTTGAGGAAGCCACATGGGAAGCTGAGGAAGAGATGAAGACCAAATATCCGCACCTATTCGTGCCAAATGATGATAACGTCGAAGGTAAATTTCTTGCTCTTGAATAAATTGATTGATCTATTCTTGAGTTGATTGTTTATTCCTGAGTCTAAATAGAATTGATTGAGACTTATGAGAAGTCGAGAGTTTGATTGGTTGAGTTGAATGTTGAGATGAGTCTTGAGTCAATTCGTGCCTTGATACCCACCTTTACACATCATTCAAGGACGAATAATCCCAAGGGAAGATGATGCAACACCCAGTAAAATTATCAAAATACCCCTGGAGGAGAGGTATGCGCGTAACGTATCTTCCAATGCTCATATGGCAAATCCAAGGTTAGATTTGTGATCAGCACGAAAAATTGAGTGGGAAAATGGTCTCATTCGATTTTTAGAACAACCGGATCAAAAGATAATTTTTTAATAAGAAACAAAAAATAGTGAGAGTGCGCGAGGAGGCGCATCGCGCCTTTGTCGCGGACCCACACTTATATTTTCTAAGAACTTTCGACGGGATTAGAAAAACTCGTTCAGAAACGTTTTGGAGAAAATACATTGTGCGCGACCAGTTTGTGTCGCGGACTGGGCTATTATTAAAAATTTTCTAAAAATTCTATGGCATTCCGGTCAATTCTCAACCCCTCCTAAACTCAATACACGATCCAATTTGGTCATTTTGACGTTAAAAGGGTTTAACCCCATTTTAAGTCCTTTTCTAACAATTGGAAAAGACTAGGGCTTGAGTAAAGAGGAGAAGAGCTTGAGGAATTCAAGAGGGGTTCTTGAAGGTGATTGTTGATAGTTTCATCCCAGGTATGTAAGGCTAAACTAAAAGCACGAGATTGTCCTCTCATGTGCTCCATAAATGGACATAGATGAGTTGAAAGTCTATTGAGTCTACATGAATAATTCATGATGGTTTTTATTAAAAATCCTATTAAATTCATATATTTTTCTATGTTGATGATCATCATAAACTTACTTTCTTGAATTGAATATTTTCATGAGAAATTGCATAACCTTACTTGACTATTTTTAAAGCATACACGAATGAACTTAAGAATTGAGCCTAGAGCCTTGATATGAGGATGTCGATTGTGATTGTGATTGTGATGATGAGTTGATAGAACTTGATTGTCCTGTGAGTCTCCATAAATGAACTCCATTAATTTGTCTATTCGATTATTCCCTTACGATTATTCTAAATCTTGAGTCATTGATTGAAATATTCCATGATGGGAGGGTTAAAGCCCCTATGAGATTGATTAATGAAAGGGTTAAAGCCCCTATGAGATTGATTGATAATAGGTTAAAAGTCCCTATGATTTGATTGAAGTGATTGTCTTATGAGCATTGAGTCATGGGAGGAGTATCAAGCACCAAAAGAGTAAGAGTTAGTCCGACTTGCACTCGTCAAACTACATTGCCAAACGTAGGTGAGGATTAGAACCATCACACTATATTGTGGTTCCCTCTTGATTAGAATTCATTGAAAGCAATAGAGGACTTAGTTGAATTCTGTTTGCCTTAGTGGATTCGATTCGTTCTTTACCTGACAAGTTTGAAACGACTATGGCAACATCAACTTGACTATTGTATATTCACTGGCTTATAAGTGATTGTTGTCGAATAAGAGAAACTCACAGAAAGTTCCTACCTTGAGTACTCTGAGTTGAGATGTGATAAGATGAGTTCCATTGAGTTGAGTTGAGTTGATTTGATTGATGAGGTTGATTGGTTGATGGGTCACTTGTCTACTCTGTATTCTTGCATAGATAGACATTTGACGATTTGATTTGATGATTGTTTCATATTATTCTACCAGTTTCTATTTCATTCAACTATTTTACATATCGTACATTCCACGTACTGACACCACTTAGCACTGTTTATGATGCAGATACAAGGATTAGGGATCATCAACAAGTGCATCATTGAAGATCCAGGATGTCCAGCTGATTGGTGAGCCTCCCCAACTACAGAGGGTTCACTACCTTTATTTTATCATGATTTTGAGTTAGACTAGACTAGTCTTTTGTTTTGAATTCGGTAGCCATGGGTCTGTCATTGGCACCACTTGATTGTGATAGAGGCTTCATAAATGATAGTCGAATGTTAATGTTTAGATAGTTCTTCTACTAGCCTTCTATTATATATATATATATATGTAATATTTGAGACATTTCATGAGATGAGCTCATTTCCTTACTTTACTTCTGCTAATCTGTAGGAGTTGTTGAATTGAATAGATGTGTAACACCCTAATTTTTTTCTAAGCTAAAACTGAGTCATCCTTCATATGATATAAGATTTTAATTGATGATTCTTCATTGAGCACAAATGTTAAAGACAATTGCTTAGTGCGGGAATAGAATTGAAGATGATAAAAGGTTGCAATTCTAATGTAAGATTTTATAAAAGTTATATGGACAAATGACTTTTAGGTTGTATATATTCTAGGATCAATTTCTAAGTATTTAATATATATTAGATGTGATTTAGAGTCATAAGGGATCTTTTACATCAAGTCAAGTCCAAAGAATTTCTACCGACTAAGTTTTCGTATGAGTTGATAGAAACGTCAATTTCAAATGACCATATCTCCTAAAGTATAATGAGTTAGGTAACCCATGATATATCAAAATAAATATCTTTGAATTATCTTTCCAACGCATCTTATTTCTCCTTAATCTAAGTTCGGAGTAGAAAGTTATGAGCATTGTATTGAAGACCTACAGAGCTGTCTGAGGATCCGCGATAGCTTCCCTTCGCGGACCTATCGCGAACCCTTTCTACTAAATGATGTCCTTTTATTTTATTCTAAGGGTACTTTTATCCTAAAACCTTTGGCGGTCTATTTAAGGTCCAAAAACTCATAAAACATGAGTTTTCATAATTAAAACCTTTTCCTTCACTTTTAAACATAAACGCTCAAGAATCATTAAGAAAACCATTAAGTTAGGGTTAGCTTTCAAGATTCATAATCAAGGTAAGTTATTCTTCATAAATTTCAAACCACCCAACCCAAATTTCTTCATCTATTCATGAATCTCTAATAGAGTCTTAAATCATAACCAAGGGTTTCAAGAAAACGAAGTCAAGAATTCTGAGGAATTATTCCTTGATTCTTCTTTTTCAAGAAAGGGTTCTTCATCAAGAACTCTATAGATTCTAAGTCAAGAATTTAAGAATCAAAGATAAGCCCTTCAAGCAATGTCTTTCCAAGTTCTTCCACTCTTAAAAGAACTACCGAGATCGAGGATTTTCTCTAAGAAGGTTAGTATTCATTAAATTTCGATTGTAATATCAACTTTCAGGTATGTAAGGCTAAACTAAAATCGTGGGATTATCCTCTCATGTGCCCCATAGATGGTCATAGATGAGTTGATGGTTCAAGAGTCTCCATGCATGAATCCTTGATGGTTTTTCTTAAAATTCTATTTGAATTCACATGTTTTTCTATGTTGATAATCATCATAAATTTGCTTTTCTTGAAATAAACATTTTCATGAGAATTTGCATAACCCTACATGACCATTTGAAAGCATGCATAATGAACTTGAGAATTGAGTCTAGAGCCTTGAATTGAGATTGTTGATTGTGATAAGAGAATGATGATGAGTTGATAGAAATTGATTCTCTTATGAGTCTCTATAAATGAATTCCACTAATGTGTCTATTCGGTTGTTTCCTAATGATTGTTCTTAATCTTGAGTCATTGATGAGTTGATTGATGAAAGGGTTAGAGTCCCTATGAGTTGATTGATGAAAGGGTTAGAGTCCCTATGAGCTTGATCAATGAAAGGGTTAGAGTCCCTATGAGTGGAATGATGACAGGGTTCGAGTCCCTATCAGATACCGATCAATGACAGGGTTTGAGTCCCTATGAGATTGGTTGAGATGGAGGTTTTATGTGCATTGAGTCATGGGAGGAGTATCGAGCACCAAAAGAGTGAGAGTTAGTCCGACTTGAACTCGTCAAACTACGTCGCCAAACGTAGGTGAGGCTCAAAACGATCACATATATTGTAGTTCCCTCTTGATTAGAAGTCCATGAAATAATAACAGACTTGTTGACGACTGGCTCCACATTGGGTGAGATGATATGGTTTTGATTAGTTCCCTACCTGGAAAGTTTGGAATGGCTGTAGCAACATCAGTGAGATTGTTGTATATTCACTGGCTCATAAGTGATTGTTGTTGGATAATAGAAACTCCCATAAATTTCCTATCTTAAGTACTCTGAGTTGAGATGAGATGAGATGAGAGGAGGTGAGATCCTTTGAGATGAGTCTGAGATGATTGATGAGGTTGAGTGGTTGATGAGTTACTTGTCTACTCTTTATAGATAGACATTTGACGATTTTATGTTATCTGATGATTACTTTTAGTTGATATTGTTTACATATTATTCTACTGATTTCTGTTTCACTTAGCTATTTTAAATACCAGTGCATTCTATGTACTGATGTCCCTTTTGGATTGCATCATTTTATGATGCAGAGGCAGGTACTAGAGATCGTCAACAGGCGCTTCATTGAAGACCAAGATTTGCAGGTAATTGGTGAGCCTCCCCTACTCCGGAGGATCCACTATTATTATTTCATCTTGATTTAGAGTTAGATTGGACTATTCTTTTATTTTGATTTTGGTAGCCATAGGTCTGTCATTGGTATCGATAGAGGCTTCATAGATGATGGTTGAATGTTGATGTTGAGATTGTGATCTAGTTCTTTCTACTAGCCTTCATTATTTTATATATTCTTTTGAGACTTTAGATGAGATGTGTCTATTACTTACTTACATTGTTCGTTGTTTCGTACAGTTTATTTGATTGAATGATGTGATGAGGATACGTGATTCGCTTGGGGACTAACAATAGTCTCTGAATGCCGGCCACGTCAAGGGTACCCTCCCGAGGCATGACAAACTTGGTATTAGAGCATAGAGTTCAAGTGTCTCCTCCTCTTCCATTCAATCGTACTTTTGATCCTCAAGGTGCTATTCCTATGATGATCATATTCCTATGAAGTTAACCCTCAACTCAAACTCTATACCTCCTCAGGGATTTTCACTTAGAGAATGCTACTCTCTCTTACTACTCTAATGCATCTACCTGAAACACTCACTCAAAAGTGATCAATAGTTTCCTCCAATTATTCCTATAATGACATCCAAACATCCAAGCCCATCACTCTAACCACTTCAACCATATCTAAGAATTATCAAACCTATTCAGCACTTCTACCTCCATCATTGAATGAGCTCTCACTCAAAGACACACCAACACACTTCTTGCCTAGAGACACTCTAACTCATTCTTACCTATCTATTGCACATCATAAGGTCTAATTTCTCTCTTCTTCCACATCCATACCCTTAATGAAAGAAGGACATTATAATCATCATATCAAAGAACATTCACCATTACTCATCAACAATGACTCATCTACTATATCAACATCGCTATCAAGACTGGAAAGAAGGATAATTGGAAAAGTTTAGAGCAAAAGGATCATAGGCACGATAATTCAAGAAATCCGATATGAGAGAATTCATAATGTGATACCATCTCATTAGCCTTTTAGGACCTATCATGAGTTTATGGAATCGAACATGTTGTGAAACTTAATTTGCATCTCGTATGACATAAGGTTGGGAACTTTGAGATTTCACAAGATAAAAGTATAATTGTCACTCTTCATCCTCAGAATTCTAAATGAACGTGCATCGACATCGAGTGCATAGGTCTAGGTTATGGGCACGGTACTTATATGAAAGACAGGAATAAAGCATTACCTTAACTGAGATGTAAGGAGTATAAGAGATAGAAAAACATCAATGTCTCATCCTGATCAACTCATCACCATCAAAAACTCAAGACTCACTTTAGTTTATTAATTCCTCATCTCCCCCTTAGCTCAAAGGTCCATTCCCCAAGTCTGTGAACCAATCCTTTTTACTAAGCTACGTGTATAGCTCTCCACACGATTGGGGCATTACTATCCATAAGAACATCTTAAACTCTCCTATTATACTACGCTCAAAGATATAAGGTTCCTACTAGAACTTTCCTCTGATGTACTACTCTCAGCTTCCTCCTAGCCTTATGGGCATCTTTCTATTCTTTCTGCTCCTATTGGTATGCATCATCACTTTCGACAACCCTTATCATCTAACCTCTTTGTTTAGTCTGTTAACATTCAGCTTCTAAGCTCCCATATAATGGACTACAAAAGTCTTGGATTACAAGGTAAAACTCATCGTCATTTATACATGAATCCCCATCAACCTACTTACTAAGGGCAACAAAGAATGCTTACACCTACTTATCCCACATCAACAACTCAAATATACTAGCTAGGTTCTCATAGCAAGTCATGACTTAGAGCTTCACACCGCTTTACACTATCACGAATACACATCTTAAGATTCTTTTTATGTAGTGTTTCCTCCCTAATTTACTATCTCCATCTAAGGGCTACCTCTACTACACCCGTAGCATCACGCTCCTTGCCAATCAACATCTTAACATCGAACACACACTACCGCAAGAATGTTAGAGCAAATCTCCAATGAAGACTATCATTATCATCATGTTATCTCCCTCTTCACATCACTCCCCAGAATTCAAGTTTAAGGATAGTGCTAACATGTGCATCACATACTTCCCTCATATCATATCAACCTATCACTACTAGGTAACAATTTGGGAACACAGGCCCACTAAAGTCTCATAGGAAATACCTGATCAACACATCCCCTCTTCACAACTCAAGTACCATCTGCCTATTCAGTACACCTCCTTATCTAGCTAAGCTCATAAATCTATGAATCTCATGGGGCTCTCACCTTGGAATCATAAGCCTAGTTTAGATCCACCACATCGAAAGCACTCTGTTTCCCTATTCAACATCTACGTTTCCCTCTCTGTCATAAACCTCTTCCTAGTTTGAGCACACTCCAACTCATCCTAACAATAACTCTTTCTATATACCTCATCATGAACATCAAATGGTACTTACTACTCTCTCGTGAAAACTTAGGGGAAATAAAATCATTACTACATTACTTACCTGAGGGACACATGACTCTAGTTACAAGCCCCATACCACTAGTCTTACTATTTGGTCTTTTTCTCTCCTTCGGCCTTCTAGCTTAGGGATAACAACTCTACTTATGGTTTACAAGACCTCAAATCACACACTTAGGTGTTAACATTACACTTCTAGAGACATAAGTTTCTCTCTCTCATGGATAACATCAAAGGTAAGCTTCAAATAAGATGACCAGGGGTGCATCTCGATTAGCTCAACTAAGTCAGCCATGATATTTTTGTGGTGGGTTGGTAAAGAACAATCTCGATAGACCCTCTTAGCTAGAATAGTATCACCAACTCGAGTAGATACACTTATAGGTTCAGGAAGGCACTCGGGAGTTCAATTAAATTACTAGCCACATAAAGGGACACAACTGATGGAATAGCAATAGGATCTACCAATACAAAACAATCAAGAGTAAGGACTTGATTTATACCCGTCACAACATGCTGGAGTGTTTTTCTGATCTTGGTGACTACCGTGGCAAACAACTGGTCTATGTCCTCGCTCGTGCTAGAAGTAGCATCTCTCTGATTTCCTCTAACTGGTGGTGTAGATATAGTGGGTTGGGCTTGGTTGGCCCACTTTGGAAAATCCCTCCGAAAGTGACACTCTTGGCCATAATTATAGCATTCCTTAGTACCCTTTTGACAATTTCCCAAATGAAGTTTGCCACACCTTCCACATGGTGGCTTTCTTTTACAGCCTCGAGCCACACTTCCCCGGGAAGGAGGATTCCGGACCCTAAAAGGCTAGTTTCTCCTTGGCCTCAGATTATATCTACTATTAAATGCGAGTGCGCTCACTGTTGGTGGCATATAACTCCAGGGTCTCTGCAGAAAGGGAGACTTATTTCCATTCCCTCAATTATGTCCTATTGACTCAACCTTTTTTCTCCAAGGTTCTTCCATATCATTCTCCTTGTCCTCTTCTAACCATCAAGCGTGTGCAATAAGCTGAGTAGTAGGCTCAAGCCCCTCAGTGCTGATGACATTCCTTGGGTTCACGAAGCATTTGGAAGGCATAGTCTGCAAATGTGTAATGCACGATTCAGATGAGAGATTTTCTATAGCTTAACTCTGTAGCACGAATCAGAATAAGAAAGAAGGGTAACAATTCCTAATGTCTTATAACCTCTCTATTATGGATGTGGCATGCTTCACACGAATAATAAAGACTCTACTAGACACGGCTTCATAGACTCTCTAGGACACTTGAACTCTTTGCTTAGATACCAAGTTTGTCATGCCTCGAGAGGGTACCCTTGGTGCGGCCGGCACTCTGAGACTATTTGTCACGCCCCGAAAAGGTACCCGAGACGTGGATAGCACCCAGAGACTATTGCTAATCTCCAAGCGAACCACTTGGCCTCATCACATCCATTCAATCATACGACTCTACAGAGCAGCGGAAGTAAAAACAGGTAAATGGGCTCATCTCATCTAATGCCTCAAATAATATATATAATAATAATAATAATAATAGAAGGATAATAGAAAGAACTAGCTCACAATCTTAACATCAATGTTTGACTATCATCTATGAATCCTCTATTGCTAATCAAGTGGTGCCAATGACAGAGCCATGGCTACCGAGTTCACAATAAAAGACTAGTCTAGTCTAACTCAAAAGCATGATGAAATATATTATAGTGGATCCTCCGGAGTAGGGGAGGCTCACCATTCAGCTGAACGTCCTGGATCTTCAATGATGTGCCTGTTGACGAGCCCTAATCCCTATATGTGCATCATAAAATGATGTAGCACCGAGTGGCATCAGTATGTGGAATGTATGGTATATAAAATATCCAAATGAAACCAAAGCAAGAAAAATAATATGAAACAATCATCGATTCAGAACAATCATCAAATCAGATCAATTCTTCAAATGTCTATCTGTGCAAAAATAAAGAATAGACAAGTGACCCATCAACCAATCAACCTCATCAATCAAATCAACTCAACTCAACTCAATGGAACTCATCTCATCACATTTTATCTCAACTCAACTCAGAGTATTCAAGGTAGGAACTTTCTGGGAGTTTCTCTTATCCGACAACAATCACTTATGAGCCAGTGATTGTACATCATCCCGTCGGTGTTGCCACGGCTGTTCTATACTTGCCAGGTAGGGAATGAATAGAATCTACTAAGGGAAACTACAATGAACTAGTCCTCTATTGTTTCAGGGACTCTCTCAAGAGGGAACCATAACGTATTGTGATGGTTCTAATCCTTGCCTACGTTTGGCTACATAGTTTGATGAGTGTGAGTTAGACTAACCCTTACTCTTTCGGTGCTCATACTCCTCCATGACTCAATTCTCATAAGGCAATCAACCCAATCAAATCATGGAGACTTTAACTTTATCATCGATCAATCTCATAGGGACTTTAACTCTCTCATCCATCTCATAGGGTCTATCAACCTCATAGGGACTTCAACCCTCTCGTCAATCAACATCTCAATCAATAGCTCAAAGTTTAGAACAATCGTTAGGGAACAATCGAATAGACTATCATTAGAGTTTATTTATGGAGACTCATAGGACTATCAAGATCTATCAACTCATCATCATTCTCTCACCATAATCACCACCACAATTAACAATCTCACATCAAGGCTCTAGACTCAATTCTTAAGTTCATTATACATGCTTTCAAAAATAGTCATGTAGGGTTCTGCAATTCTTCATGAAAATGTTCAATTCAAGAAACCAAGTTTATGATGATCATTAACATAGGGAAACATCAGAATTTAAATAAATTTTTGGAAAAAAACCCAACGAGGATCATGTATGTAGACTCTTCAAACCAGCAACTCATCTATAACCATCTATGGGGCAAGTGAGAGAATAATCTCATGCTTTTAGTTTAGCCTTATATACCTGGGATAAAACTATCAACAATCACTTTCAAGAATCCCTCTTGAATTCCTTAATCTCAAGCTCTTCTCCTCTTTTCTCAAGCCCTAGTCTTTCCCAATTGTTAGAAAAGGACTTATGATGGGGTTTTAGACCCTTTTCACATCAAAACAACCATATTAGATTGTATATTAAGTTTAGGAGGGATTGGGAATAGACCGGAATGCCCTTCATAAAATTTAGAAATTTCTCAGCTTCGGAATAACACAATCCGCGACGCGAACTGGTCGCGCACAGGGTATTTTCTCCAATAAGTTTCTAATTGAGTTTTTCCAATCCCATCAATTTTTTTTTCAAAAAACTAAATATGGGTCCGACACAAAGGCACGACACACCTTCGTCGTGCACTCTCACTATTTTTGTTTCGGATCAAAAAATTAACTTTTGATCTGGTCGCTTAAAAATCTACCGAGACCATCTTCCCACTTAATATTTTGTGCTGATCATAAATTCGGCCTCAGATTTTCCATACGAGCATTGGAAGATGTGTTACGCGCATACCTCTCATCTAAAGGTATTTTGGTAATTTTTCCAGGCATTACACTATTGCTAATCCCCAAACGAACCACTTAGACTCATCATCACATCATACTCGACAACAGAAGAAAAATGCTCATGAAACGACTGTAAAGTAAATAAACTAAGTCTTTAATAAAAAGGAAATTTCCAATAAAGAAGAGTTTGGAAAAACAATACTCAACATCCTCTACTCAATGTATATGAAACCTCTACCTCTAACATCTGGATGGTACTATGACAAGACATGGCTACCCAACTCAGAGAAACATAAGTAACTAATCAAATAACACAAAGGCTCTTCCGGATAGAAAGGAGGGCTTGCCAACTTTGGAACTCGGGAACTCTGAACTTCAATGGTACACCTGCTGAAGTCCTCTATCACCTGTATCTGCATTATAAAATGATACAGCGCCAAGTGGCGTCACTACGTGGAATGTACGGTATGTAAGATGGCTCAAGAAACAAGTAAGACTCAGAATCAATCAACTGACTCGACTCAAGACTCAACTCCTCATCTCATGTCTCATCTCAAATAAATAATGCAAGTTTAAAGTTTAAAATCATGCTTTTCCTCATTCATATCTTAACTCAAATAAACGTTGTAAGTTTAAAATCATGCTTTTCCTCATTCAAATAAATAATGCAAGTTTAAAGTTTAAAATCATGCTTTTCCTCATTCATATCTTAACTCAAATAAACGCTGTAAGTTTAAAGTTTAAAATCATGCTTTTTCTCATCTCATATCTCAACTCAAATAAACGATGTAAGTTTAAATTTTAAAATCATGCTTTAAAATTTAACTCAGTGTTTAATGCAACTCAGTTTGAAAATCATGATAGGCCCAACTCAAGTGTTGCTTGGAAGTTTCTCTAACCAACAACTCCCCACCACCGAGGGCTTGGGTGGTGTACAACGAAAAGACATCATTGTCATACCCTCCCTAAACTTGCCACGGAATAGGGCATCAACGTCTAACTCTCTCTCTCTCTCTTGGATCTAAAGAGAATGTCCATCTATTGGGACATGGGACACCAGAATTATCCAGCGAGACCATCCTACGCTGGCAACGTAGTTCTTGGGGTGTCCCTCAATCACCCACTCGGTGCTCAATAATCTTTCCAAGACTAAAATATGCTCATAGAAAAATCAACTCGAAATCATCTCAACGAGCCAACTCGTTTCTCAATAACTCAACTCAGTGTCTTAATAACTTAATAACTCGGGACCATCATTTATACAATACAACTCATGACTCTAACTCATACCACGCAAGACTCCCAATGATTTCGGTCAAGAACATCATATTGTCCAAACTCAACTCATAAGATAAAATAGTTATGCTCTATGTACTTTTACGAAACAAGAAAATATACTTTCCAGGTTAAATTCATGGGTTTAGAAGATTTAAATTCATACATCTCAATTCAGTACATGAGTAAGAAAATACTAAATTTAGGGCTAGAGTATCAAACATTCGAATAATATTCATATTTCATGATAATAACTATGCAACTCATAAATTGACTCAAGTATATTCATGAAAACTCCAACATGTACAAAACTTTGGGAACTCAAGGACCACAGGATTTAGAACATGCAATTTATACTCATGATCTTAACTCAAGAGACAAAGGGGCGCATGGATGAACATAGTCCAACGCTTTAGGTAGCCTTACATACCTGGAATGAAGTTATCAATCAATCACGTCAAGGATCTCCTCTTGAATTTCTCAACCTCCAATTCTTCTCCTCTTTTCTCAAGTCCTAGCCTTGTTAGATTATTGGAATAGGACTTAGAATGGGGGGTTTAGACCCTTTTTACGTCAAAAGAACCTAATTAGATCGTGTATAGAGTTTAGGAGGGGTTGGGAATAGACCGGAATGCCCCTCGTAAAATTTAGAAATTTTCAGCTCGAAAAAGGCCCAGTCCGCAACGTGGACGGGTCGCTCACTGTGTATTTTTAAAAAAAGTTTTTGAACGAGTTTTCTCAATCTCGTCAAAATAAAAAAAGTATAAGTATGGGTCCACTACAGAGGCACGACACACCTCCGTGGTGCACCGACACTTCTCGATTTTCGGATCGAAAAGTCATCTTTTGATCCGATCGCTCTAAAAATTGACCAAAACCATCTTCCCACTCAATTTTTTGTGCTGATCACAAATCCAGCCTCAAATTTTCCATACGAGCATTGGAAGATGCATTACGCGCATACCCTCCATCTAGGGGTATTTGGTAATTTTATCGGGCGTTACATTTAGTGTGGGGTGCACGCGATCTTCGATAAATATTGAAGAAACATGTTGCTAGCTAGACCTTAAAGGGTCCCAGTGAATATTTCTTACCCTTCTGCTTCATCTCTTTTCTATAAATTGCTTTTGGGACAAAGCATGAGTTTAATCGTGGGATGGAATATCTTCCAATATTTTCTAGGGTGATGTATGCTATAGGATTTTATATAATTATAGTTTTATTTTTAAAAATATAAAAAAAAAAGTCCAAAAATACACAAAGATTTTCTTTTTTTTAGAGTAAAGTAGTTTTTTTCTATGATTCTTAGTTTTTTTAAGTTTTTACTAGAGTATATTTCACTCACCTTGGTTTTTCTTTTCGGTTCTTTTCTTAGGGGGAGCCCATTGAACCATTTTTCTAAAAGTAGATTTTATTTTTAGTATTTTATCTTATTTTATTTTTGGAGAGAAATGAAAAGACTTTCTTAACTTGGTTGATACAAAACAATTTAGGCATGATTTTGATTAGTATTTTTCTGTGAGTGATTGAGTATAAAATAACAATATACCCAGTGGAATCCCACAAGTAGGGTTTGAGGAGGGTAGAATGTACGCAGACCTTACCACTACCTCATAGAAGTAGAGATGATGTTTCCTGGGAACCCTCGTCTCAAAAGTCCATAAACAGAACTGTGAGTGCTTGAGTATAAAATAAAAATACACTTTTTGACACCTAGGCTCATAGTTGTGACTTTGTATATAACTTATTCTTATTTTATAAGTTTGTTATGACCCTGTCTATCTTTAAAAAAATTGATCCATCTTGATTGAGACTTGTGTCATGTGTAGTGAGGTTATTTGCATATATTCCATGTTTTGCATCTTGGTCTAGAACTTGCTGGATATGTTACTAAAGCGAAATAAAAGGTTATTGCTTGTTTAAAAAATGATAATAGACTTTCTTTGATTTGTCTTGTAAAATTTAGCTTTTTCAGATGTCATATCACTAGTAACCATTTTGAGCCTAAAATAGACCCTTTCATTGTATTATCCAAAATTACCTTCACACTGTTTTTGTAATTATTACTTTGGCCCTAGTCCCTTTTTGGACAACGTGCACCTCAACATACGCAAAATACCTAATTTGAGGGTGGCTACTATAAGTGGCTTTGGTTCATTGTAGGACTTTGTGCACCTCAACTCAAGCAAAATGCTAAGTTGGGGGTGGCTATTGGATAGAAAAGCGAAAATAATGGGATACTAAAAAAAGAGGAGAAAAGAAAAAATGGCGATTGAAGTATTCTTGATATAAAGAAAATCACTTGTGAAAATAATTAAAGAGAAGGCGGAAAAAAAGAAAGTGAAAAAAATGGATGATGAAGTTCAAACCAAAAGAAAATAAAAAGGGGGTGTGTAAAGTGTCTAAGGAAGTTTAACTCACTATCATATAATTTCTTATCCACCCCTAGCCAATATTACAACCCATTAAAGTCCTATTTGATTTTATTTAAGCATGCTTAATTAGTGGAGATGTACATAATGGACAAGCCTATGGTTCTTTGTGCATACATGTAATTTCATTTGTGAGTGTGAGAATTGTTCTTTGATGTTAAGTCCTTAATCTATATTCAAATCTTTAAATTGAGTGTATGGACTATTTCTTCTTGTGAGGGCACTTTTTTCATAATAGATAGGTGATTTTATTAGCTTTCTTTGATAGAGTAGGTGAGCAAACTTAATGTGATGAATTAAAGTCCATCTTTGAGGCTAGAAAGTTAGAAGTTTATTTTTATTGAATATCTTACATAATGATCAGAATGTATACTTAATGTTGTGAATTATTTCATGGCTTAAATTATTTGTATCAACCAAAGAGGCGAAATTCCTAGGCTATTATTTTGAGATGAGTTTTAATGTTTGCTCAAGGACGAGCAAATGTTTAAGTGTGGGTGTTGATGTGAGGCGAAACGTAAATATACTTAATCATTATTTACTTCATATTTGATCTTTTATTTATCCTTTTTTAGCATAAATTTTATGAATTGTGCTGAATTATGTATTTTATTTGTAGGATCAAATTGGCGTGAAGATGAAGAAATTTGGAGCTAAAATGAATTAAAAATGAAAGATTACAGAAGAAAAATTGAGTAGACAACTTAATGGATTAAAATCAATAAAATAATGTTAAGATACATATGTCACTCATTGCAAATTGAAAACGTTAAATCTTCCACATGGCAGCTATTGACATGCAACCATAATTTGACGCGATGACAACAATTCGTGGGATGAAAAATACATGCAGAAATCGAATTTTCTTCCGGCTTTGGGTTTCCCAATTTGTTTTGGACTCAATTATTTTCTACATCTATAAATAGTCCATTAAAGTAATTCTTCCACAACTAACCCAACCTAAGTTTTAGAATTTTATAGCTTGGAATTTTGGAAGAGTCATCGTGGAGATTGGAGATTTTTGGTTTATTCTTTTCTTATTCATTTATTATTTATTTGTATTCTTGACTATTGGAAGATTATTTAGCTATTGTTCTTGAATTTTTATGATTAACATAAGTAAGTTTATTTTTATAAATTTTAATTGTGTTTTTCAATTACAATGAGTAGCTAAACTTTATAACTAGGATTGTGGGAACCATGATGGATTAACAAAGTAAGTTAATGTAAAAAGTGATTATTGAGTAAATTTTATGCATGTATTAATTAATTCTCTTCGTTTTGCATGTTTTCTAGTGGTAGCCAACATTAGAACCCGCCTAGTGTTACTTACTGGACCAAGGTAGTAATGAATAGGAAAAGAGATAAATTAACAGGATTCGATTGATGTGTTCTCATCTAATCAACCAAACTAGGCCAAGGGGAGGTTGTGCTGGGACTAAAAAGTAAGGGCTAGTAATGCACACTATGGAGATGGGCCAAGTCACATAGTGAAATTCGCCTCTCACCTTTGACCAAAGGGCTTGGTGAACTTAACTTACCGTTCTGCATGCTAAAAATAGAAATAGACCACTAACATATTACTCTTAGTTATAAAATCATGGGAACACAATCTTAGTTTCTTCTATTTATCTTCACACAAATAATTAAGTTGCAAGACATTATTATTTTTATTGTTGTATTCTATTTTCTTAAATTAACCCCCCTAATTTCGATAGCGACTATCAAGTTAAAATTTTTACTATTGACAATATTTTTTCATATTCCTTATGGGATCAACCCCGACTCACAAGTTGGGTAAATATATTACAAATGGCCATTTATATTTCTTTTGAGAAGTATATTTTGGACGTTACTAGCTCACCAAGTCTGGAAGCAAGCTTTGGACTTCAATGATGCGTGTACTGAAGGCCTCTATCACTTGTATTTACATCATTAATGATGCAGGCCTAACTGGATGTCAGTACATGGAATAGACGGTATGTAAAGATGGGTAAGAAACTAATAGAGCTCAAACTCAAATCGGTCAACTCAGCTCAGAAACTCAATAATCTATGACTCACATTAGTAAATATGCGGTTTAAGAAAAGATTATGTTTTTGAAAATAGACTCAGTGGTACGCAACTTTAATAACATTTTATGCTCCATCAAATGTTGCTTGGGAGTTTCTCATAACCAACATAACTCCCACCATCTTTAATTTGGTGATATACAATGAAGGTGATGTGGTTGCCACACCCGTCCAATACTTGCCAAGGTAAAGGACAATCAACTCTCTCTTGGATCCAAAGTAAATGTCAATTTTTAGGACATAAGTCGCTCGAATTAACGTCACAACTATCCTATGTTGACGACATAGTTTTCGGGTTGGAGTCATTACCAACTCGTCCCATTTTAGTGCTCAATACTCCTCCCAAGACTAAAATATGCTCAATTGAATCAACTCTCTATATTTAATCCATTCAAGCTCGGATCCAATCGCTCAACCTATCAACAATTAAATCTGTCAATCATGCATGCCATCAGAATTCATCAAATCATTCAAGACTATTATTCAAATGGTCATTTAGACATCAATTAATCATGATTTTTGCATAAGATGGGTAAGAGATTCATTATATACATGTAGACAAGTATCATGCTCAGTCATACTCAGGTTGCTCAACTCGGACATTCACAATCCTGAACTCAATTCAATAAATGCGATAATGATTATATGAAATGTTGTAATTTAGGGTTCATAATAGCTAACGTAAGTTAATACTCTAATTTCATATAATCAATATACACTCATCAATTTGGTCATAATTATATATGAAAACTCAATAAGTTATACGAGTAACTCGAATGATTAAGATTATGGGGTTTGTTCTACTCCATTACTATAATCTATTTCAATTAGGTGGATGAAATGGTGCATGGATAAACTCAACCCAATATTTTAGGTAGCGTTACATACCTAGGATGAAGTTTTATGATCAATTGGCAAGGATTTGTACTCCAATTGCTCGAATCCCTAACTTGTCTCCTCCTCTCCTTAGCTCTAGCTTTTGTTAGAATGCGTAGAAAGCTTAGGAATGGGTTTTTAAACCTTTTTTAAGTAAAAAAAAATGACCTACATTGATCATGAATTTAGTTTAGGAGGGATGGAAAAATATCTAAATGCCCCTCAAAGAAACTGAAAATTTTGTAATACGGTGAGCCAAGTCCACGTCGTGGATTTGCTCCTTCAAAGTACAATTTTAATCGAAATTTTTTGATCGATTTTCTAATCCCGTAAAAAATATTAAAATCACCATTAAGATTAAATCCGCAACAAGTCTGCGATGTGGATGTATCACACACTCTTCTGGAACAATATTTTTGCCCCCAAAAAATTATCTTTTGATTTGGTTGCTAAAAAATTCAATTGAGAACCATTTGTTCACACAATATTTTAAGCTGATCGTGATTCTGATCTCAGATTTGCCAAAATAGTTTGGGAAGATATGTTATACAAGCATCTCTCATCTAAGGTTACTTTGATAATTTTACCCGGTGTCACAATATCATAGTCCCATAGGTAATATATAGCCCTCTTAGGTATCAATATAGACCTATAAGCAACTCATAGCCTTCTTAGACAATAACATAGCTCCATAGGCAATACATAACCTTCTTAGGCATCAAAGTAGGCCTATGGGCAGCTCATAGCCCTCTTAGGCAATAGCCACCTTCTTGCATCTAATTACAATAGCCCCAAGGGCATCTATAACAATTTCATAGCCTAAAAATGCGAAATGTAGTTGTAAGCAACCTATATAAATAGTTTCTAATTCATACCCAACAAAGTAATTCTACTAATATAACAAGAATGCTAACCTAGGGAGGAATATATTTGCTTGAGCATCCTATTACTAATAATTATGGCTATGAGTACATTAGTGATAAGAACCTAATTATATTTCTTCTACGCTTTAAGAAAATATGTTGAAAGAAGGGAATGACTTTAACACACCTTTTTTTGATGATTTCACATAACTTATTAACTTCTTTCCAAATTCCTCCTTGATACTATAACATGACATGGTCACATTCAACGCATGAATACAAGGCACCATGACAATCTAACAAAAGATGTGGATTTTTGTCGCGAATTACCATTTGCAACTTATCAAAACTAGAATCAACAAAAGGAGGGTATTGCCTCGATATTAAGCTTGTTGTAAAGCTTGAAACCTTAAAATATATCTAGAACCTTGCTTCTTTATATGATACACTATGAAATTGATAAAACAAATTATACCATGGTGACAAGCTCAACACATAGAATAACTTCTGTCAAGGACTTAAGTCAAGAAATGTTGTAGTTTGGTTGATCCTAGAAGTGTTTTTTCTCATCCTTTAGGAAAGAAAAATGAAAAAAAAATTGAAGAAGGTGATATATATAAAGTCCTACCGACGTAAGGAACCCACTAGCTACCTCTATTGTGTAGTTGTTACTAAAACATGAATATCTCTCTATTCTAAAGTTGTAAGAACAAATGATTTAAGGTGTTTGAAACCAGACTCATAGACCTTAGATTTGATAGGTCGTTGGCCTCATAACTCTTTATATATTGGGAGAAAACTTTCAAAACATTTGACCAATGTACTAAAGAAATTTTTATAAAGGAACTTATGATAACTTTTGCCAATTTTTATTTCGCAACTAGCTTAACTTCAAAACTTAAAATGCAAACGTTGACCACTTAAAATATAAAATATCTCATAATACTTAATTTATTAATCTCTTTTTGTCTTACCACGAAGACACTGATTAATTTAGAAATTTCAAAAAATAAGGGTGTTACACTCAGTCCTCATTATATTAACCCATTTGAGATTCTTGATTGTGTAGGGACATTGGTTTATAGGTTAGCATTACCACCTATATTTTCTAGAATTTATCTAGTATTTTATGTGTTTGTGTTAAAGAAGCACGATGAGAGTGGAGATTATATCACTAGGTGAGACTCGGTATTACTGAATAAGAATCTTCAATATGAAAAAGAGTCAATTGCAATTCTTAATCATGATGTCAAAAAGCTAATTGCCAAAGAGATTAAGTTGGTAAAGGTCCAATGGAAGCATCATCCAGTTGAGAAAGTGACTTGGAAAATCAAGAAAGATATGTGAGACAAGAATAATTCAAGTGCTACTCTACTCTATGTTTCCTATTTTGATCACTCGAGGATAAGTTATGGATAATTGGTATCTATTCTAATGATCTATCCTCACCATTATGGATAAGCCGATAGAGAAAAAATTTGGGTTAGAAAACTCCTGAGCAGTAACTTTAGAATTTTGAGCCTAGGCAAGACTTGGACGAAATCAGAATCAGGTAAGATCTGGGATAATCTAGTACTGGATAAGAGTTGGATTATGAGTTTGATCTTTTGAGTTGATAGCCAAGATCATAAAGAGCATGTATAATCTTATAAAATTGAATTTGGATCAATAGAACTCCAATAATTGATCTTGGCATAGAGGGTTGATTTTAGAATGTCATGGTTTAAGGGTGTACAGGAAATGGGGGCTTGGGATACAAATCATGCATTTCTGAATCTGTATAATCCACCGTGGAGGAATTATTCCCATAATCAGGACAAGTAATAGTGGGATAGTTGTGATTTAAGTTAGAAAAGTCCCAAAATCATTTTTATTTCTCTCCCTTCATTCTTGATAAACCAGAAGTGACCTAGGGCTATTTCCCTTTAGTTCCACCTGTTCTTTTTGATAAAGATATGTTAATATTTTTCTCTATCTTGTAATTTGATTCCTATACCTTAGAATCTATGAAAATTTTCTTAGGAGAAGGTTATGGGCTGAAATTAGTGGTGTAAAAATTCTTAGTTGGAGGAGATGATCATGAAAGTGGCTTAGGGTTGGGGTTTTAATGTAATATAGGTATTGCATGCCATTGTTCATTGATTTCTTTTATTTTTTTAATTATTTTAGACCAAGAACAAGCCAAGACTTTAGAAAAGTAAAAGCTCCTGTTCTTTAGAGATTCTAAGGCTTGTTTCGAGCTAGGTGATGATTTATCTTTCCATCTGTGATATATGTGCCTATTAATTGCATTGTAGTATTTCTTTCATGTCTCATAGAGAAAGATGAAATAAACCTAAGAAATAGCTAATTATGATCAACTGCATATAATGAATCTGTTACTTGAGTGTGCAAGTGTGTATCATTCATTGTGATTGTGGGATCAAGTGTCACATTCCGATACATATTGGATCGAGTGTCACATTCTGATACATATTACATCGGATATCACGTTTCGATACATATTGAATTGGGCTCCATATTTCTGTCACGCCTCGGAGGGTACCCTAGATGTGGCCGACAATCAGAGACTCTTGCTAGTCCCCAAGCGAACAACTTGGCCTCATCACATTCATTCACTCAGTATAACTCAGAGAACTCAACGGAAGACTAAAGATAAGAATGGGCCGGAAGACTAAAGATAAGAATGGGCAATCTATAACTCAAATATCATATTAAATAAATAAGCTAGTAAAAAAGAAACTAGCTCAACAAGTCTAAATATCAATACTCAACTTTAGTCTATGAAGCCTTTATCACTATCAAGTGGACCCATGGCTACCTCAAAACAAAATAAAGTTAACTCTAACTCTATAAAGCTAGATGAAACTAAATAATGATCCTCCAAAGTAAGGGAGGCTCACCAACTCAGCTGAATGCTCAGATCCTCAATGATGCGCCTGTTGACGATCTCCAATACTTGCCTCTGCATCATAAAATAATGCAGTCCAAAGAGGACGTTAGTATGTCGAATGTATGAGTATATAAAATTGTTGAATAAAACAGAAACGGGTAGCATAATATAGAAATAAAATCAACTCAGAAGATACTCAATCAAAATGTCTAATGTCTATCTAAAGCAAGAATAAAGAGTAGACAAGTGACCCATTAACCAATCAAACCTCATCAATCAACTCAACTCAGAGTACTGTCAGTGTGGGATCCTATTTGGGAGTTTCTCTTATCCGACAACAATCACTTATGAGCGAGTGATTGTACAACAATCCCGCTGATGTTACCACAGCCGTTCCGTACTTGCCAGGTAAAGAACAACTCGAATCCATAATGGATCCGGACAATTAACCGATCAAGTCCTATTGTTTTAGGACAATAAGGTGAGGACTAGTCCGACTCTAACGGAACTTAATCCGTAGGATAAGAACTTGTCTGACTCCACGAAACTTATTCCTTAAGGTGAGAACTTGTCCGACTCTAATGGACTTAGCCCTGAAGATAGGAACTTGTTCGACTCTAATGGACTTAGTCCACTCCTAAGCTTGGCGACACAGTTAATGAGTGGGAGTTGGACTTGCTCTTAGTGTTACTCATTTCGGTGCTTGGTACTCCTCCCAAGACTCCATGCTCATAAGGTTCTCCATCTCAATTAGTCTCTTAGAGACTCTCATCATCTCATTAACTCAAACTCTAAAGTCTTCTAGTGTTTTCAAGGACTTTAACTCATCATAATTAACTCAATTCTCATTTAAGAACTCAAGGACTCAATCATTGTTTTAGAAGAAGTCATTTAGACAAAACTCAAGAACTTCGTTATGAAGACTCATAGGATCATCAAGCTCAATTAACTCGACCTCATACTCCCATCAAGATTACCATCAACCTACTCAAGTCAAGGCCCTATACTCCACCCCTAGGTTCATTCATGCATGCATTCACAAATCAACATATTGGGTTTATACAATATCTCATGAAAAGTATTTTGTCACGCCCCGGGAGGGTACCCAAGATGTGGCCGACACCTAGAGACTATTGTTAGTCCCCAAGCGAACCACTTGGCCTCATCATATCCATTCAATTAGACAACTCTACAGATCAACGAAAGTAAAGCAAGTAAATAGGCTCATCTCATCTAATATCTCAAATAATATATATAATAATAGAAGGCTAGTAGAAAGAACTGGCTCACAATCTTCACATCAACGTTGGACTATCTATGAAGCCTCTATCACTAATCAAATGGTGCCAATGAAGACCCATGGCTACCGAAATCAAAATGCAAGACTAGTCTAGTCTAACTCCAAATCATGATGAAATAAATAATAGTGGATCCTCTGAAGTAGGGGAGGCTCACCAATACTGAACGTCCTAGATCTTAAACGATGCGCCTGTTGACAATCCCTAAACCCCTGTATCTGCATCATAAAATTATGCAGCGCTGAGTGGCGTCAGTACTTGGAATGTACGGTATGTAAAACAGATGAATGAAATAGAAACCAGTAGAGTAATATGAAACAATCATCGACTCAGAACAATCATCAAATAAGATCAAATCAAATGTCAAATGTCTATCTATGCAAGAATCAAGAGTAGATAAGTGAGCCATCAACCTCATCAATCAAGTCAAATTAATATCAAGGAACTCATCACATCTCATCTCATCTCGACTCAGAGTACTCAAGGTAGGAACTTTCTAGAAGTTTCTCTTATCCGACAAAAATCATTTATGAGCCAGTTAATATACAATAGTCAAGCTAATGTTGCCACAGGCATTCAAAATTTTCCAGGTAGGGAACGAATTGAATCCTAGAGGGAAACTGTAACACCCCAACTTTTTTTACTAAGGTTGAGGCATCCTTCATATTATAGGATCAATTCATAAGTATTTAAAGTATATTAGATGTGATTTAGAGTTATAATTGATCTTTTACATCAAGCCAAGTCCAAAGAATTTCTAGTGACTAAGTTTTCATATGAGTTGATGGAAGGGTCAACTTCAAATGACCATATCTCCTAAAGTATAATGAGTTAGGTGACCCATAATATATCAAATTAAAAATCTTTGAATTATCTTTCCAACGCATCTTATTTTGCGTTAAACGGAGTTCGGAGTAGAGAGTTATGACCATTTTACTGGAGAACTGCAGAGCTGTCTAAAGGTCCGCGACTGCTCCGCGACGCGGACCTATCGCGAACCCTTTCTGGATAAGCTAACCGACATTCCTTTATTTTATTTTGAGGGTACTTTTACCCTAAAGCCTTTGGGGGTCTATTTAAGGTCCCAAAACGCATAATACGTCAGTTTCATAAGTCAAAACCCTCTCTTTCATTCCTAAACATAAAACGCTCAAGAATCATCAAGAAAGTCATCAAGTTAGGATTAACTTTCAAGATTCTTCATCAAGGTGAGTTATTCTTCATAAGATTTAAGCTAATTTCTCTATCTATTCATGAAATCCCTAATAGAATCTTAAATCCTAACCTAGGGTTTCAAGAAAGCAAATTCAAGAATCCCAAGAAAGGATTCCTTGATTCTTCTTTCCATGGATTAGGGTTCTTTACCAAGAAACTCTAAAGATTTTGAGTCAAGAATTCAAGTATCAAAAAGAAGTTCTTCAACAATGTCTTTCCAAGTTCTTCCATTCTAAAAGAACTATCGAGGTTGAGGATTTTCTCCAAGAAAATGATTATTCATCAAATTTTGATTGTGATATCAAATTTCCAGGTATGTAAGGCTATACTTAAAGCATGGGAATGTCCTCCCATGTGCCCCATGAGTAATGTATTAAAGTTTAATGGTGAATGATGTTAGGGTAATGAAGTGAAACATGTTAATTCATGTAATGTAATGAATAAATGCCATTATTTTATGCGTAAACCTACATATTTTCCTGCATTGATGATGACCCTCATAAAAACCCTCATGCATCCTTTTTAAACTATTTTCTTGAAAAACATTTAGTTAAAAACCCTATATCTATTGTATATGTATCCTAGAAAAGCATGCATGATGAACATGGGTGTGTGTGTAGAGTCTAGAGTAATGATAAAATAATGAATGATGAACGTTGAGCATGTGAATGTGGGATTGTCTCTAAGTTGAGAGTCAAAGTTCCTAAACTAGTGTTCCTAAGGTCCATGATGTTAATGTTAATTGAATGGAATGACAATGATGTTAATGTTAATGTAAAGGAGATGTCAATGATAAAGTGTTATGCCCCTATGGGGACTAATGATAATGTAATGTGTCCCTATGGGACAAATGAATGTTAATGTTTTATGAGCAATGTCGAGTCCTGGGAGGAGTATTGAGCACCGAAATGGATAAAAGTGAGTCCCACTTGAGTCCATTAACTACGTGGCCCGCGTAGGAAGAGAGGATTGAACCGCAATGCGGATGACTCCTATCTTGTCCCAAATGAGGACTAATGTTATGTTTTATGGATCCACTAATGTAATGTCCTTTACCTTGGGCAGGGTAATGGATGGATGTGGCAACGGCATCGCTTCGTTGTATCATCACTGGCTCATAAGTGATGGTTGTCGAAACTCCCAGTTAGGCCTCTCAGAAAAGGTTTCCCTAATAGTACTCTAATGTAAAGGCCAATGTTAATGCAAAGGTCAATGTTAATGTAAAGGCCAATGTTAATGCAAAGGTCAATGTTAAATGTAAAGGCCAATGTTAATGCAAAGGTCAATGTTAATGTAAAGGCCAATGTTAATGCAAAGGTCAATGTTAATGCAAAGGTCAATGTTAATGTAAAGGTCAATGTTAATGTAAAGGCCAATGTTAATGCAAAGGTCAATGTTAATGTAAAGGTCAATGTTAATGTAAAGGTCAATGTTAATGTTTCCCTGATATAAATGTTAAAGTCTCATGATGATGTACGTTATATTCGGATGATTCTAATGATGTGATTCAACTATTTTACATGCCAGTACATTCCACGTACTGACGCCATTTGGCGCTGCATCGTTTTATGATGCAGATACAGGAGTTAGAGGACTTCAGCAGCCGCCCCGTTGAAGCCAAGTGTTTGCAAGTTCTGACTGTGGTGAGCCTCCCTGTTTTCGGAGAAAACCTTTATTTGATGCTATCCTATTATTTCATTGAGTCGGGTAGCCATGGCATGTCATGGTCCCCTTCTTAGACGGTTTAGATAATGTTAGAGGCTTCGTAGACATAATGATGTAGTCAAGGTGAATGTTTTGACAACTGAGCAATAATTCCTTGCTTGGTTTTGATGATCAAATTGATGTTTGGCCATTGGCCCACTATTTTAAAGTATTGTTTACTATTTTCTTCCGCAATGTCTATAATGAATGATGTGATGAAGCTAAGTGGTTCGCTTGGGGGCTAGCAATAGTCTCTGAGTGCCGGCCACGCCTAGGGTACCCTCCCGGGGCGTGACAAACTTGGTATCAGAGCACAGAGTTCAAGTGTCCTAGGGAGTCTATGAAGCCGTGTCTAGTAGAGTCCTTATTATTGGTGTGAAGCGCGCCACATCCATAATGGGGAGGCTATAGGACATTTAGGATAAGTTTCCCTTCTTTCTGATTCTGGTCGTGCGATAGAGCTCTTTCCTAAGAAATCTGCGATGATTCGTGCGTTGCTCTAAATCTTTCGTCGATGCCTCGTCCACGAGGTGATAACGATAGTAATTTTCTAACTCTTACGGATGAGATTTTCTAAGATAAAGTAACCAGAATGGTAGAGAGACTATCTAGGCTTGTGAAAAGCCGACTGAGATGCGAAGTTGATTGACGAGGAAGAGTGCACTATTATTCATATGAATCGTGTATTTGAGTTATCTCTAGATGTACCTAGACCCGTTTGTTTTTATAAACTATCTTCCGAGGTGACCCATGAGGGAGAAACTTATGTTTCTAAAGAGTTTGATGTTACCACTTAAGAGTGAGATGTGAGGTCTTATAAATCCTGAGTAGAATCAAATCATCACAGAGTTAGAAGGGATGATGGAAAGAAAGGGACGAGATGACAAGAGTGATGGCTGATTGAGGCTCGTAATTCGAGTTACATATTTATTAGGTAAGTAATGATGTGCTGAGTTGATTGCCATAAGTTTGATGAAAGAGTCATAAGTACTCTAGTTATTTTCATGATGAGGTATAGAGGAAGAGTTATTGTCAGAATGTGAAAGAGCGTGTTCAAACTAGAAGGAAGTTATGTTGATGTGTTGTAGTATTCATACTATTGAGGGTGAAGTGTAGATGTTGAATAGAGGAAAAGAGTGCTTTCAATGTAATAGATCTAAATTAGGCTTATGATTATTTTAATTGTGAGTTCATGAGACTCATCGAGTTATGAGGTTAGACAGATAAGAAGAGGCTTGAGATATGTATCCATAATTGTGTAAAGATGTGTGAAGTTCTAAGTTATGACTGCTATAAGAATCTAGATAGTATGTTTGAGTTATCGATGTGGAGTAGGCTGATGTAATAATCTTTGTTATCACGAGTAGCTAAGCTGATTTGGGGCTTATCGATAGATGATGATGAGTTTTCTATGATAGATAAATTCTTATGTAATTAAATTTATGAGAGCACAGAAGTTGAGCGCCAGCAGGCAAAAGAAGAGGTTAGATTGTGAGAGTTGTGGGAAGTGGTTATGTACGCCATAAGAACAGCAAACATAGAGAGATTTCCATAGAGACTGGAAGGAGCTAAGAGTAATAGCGTTGAAAAGAGTCTGAGTGGCTAGCTATATGTATGCGACTATAGCATAACAGAAGAGTTTAAGATATTCTTGTGGATAGTGATTCCTTGACCATGTAGAGGTATATGCTTATAGCTTAGTAGAGGAAATCGATTTATAAACTTAGAGAGAGGACCTTGAGAGCTAAGGAAGATTTGATGTAAGGCCCGGTAAAATTACCAAAGTACCCCTAGAGGAGAGATGTGCGCATAACACGTCTTCTGATGCTCGGATGGCGAATCTGAGGCCGAATTTGTGATCAGCACAAAAATTTGAGTGGGAGAAAGGCCTTGGTCGATTTTTAGAGTGACCGAGTGAAAAGATAATTTTTCGATCCGAACATCGAAACAGTGTCGGTGCGCGACAGAGGCGTGTCGCGCAGCTGTAGCGGAGTGACACTTGCATTTTTCCAAAACTTTTCGACGGGATTGAAAAAACTCGTTCAGAAAATTTTTGCAGAAAATGTACTGTTCGCGACCAGTCCGCGTCGCAGACTGAGTCACTTTGAGGTTGGAAATTTCAAAAAAAAAATTTATTGAGGGGTATTCTGGTCCATTCCTAACACCTTATAAACTCCCTATACGGCTAATATAAGTCGTTTTAACATGAAAAGGGTCTCAAACCCCATTCTAAGTCCTTTTCTAACAATTGAATAGGACTAGAGCTTGAGAGAAGAAGAGAAGAGCTTGAGATGGAGGAATTCAAGAGATAATGAGAGTTCTTAATTCTGATGATGATGTGATGAAGCTAAGTGGTTCGCTTGGGGGCTAGCAATAGTCTCTGAGTGCCGGCCACGCCTAGGGTACCCTCCCGGGGCGTGACAAACTTAAGGTTATAGATGACGAGGAGTAGTTAGAGAAATCGTGAGGAGTCTCATAGATAGGTATTAATATTAGTATCTCCCGAGGTAAGAGTTCATCCGATCGAGGGTGTGAGCTGCTATGATATGCTCAAATATGTGGATGTTATTATGCAAATGTATTAGAGTGATGAGGACGAGCAGTATTCTCTAAGTATAGGTTACTATGGAATAAGAGTTCTTGATTCTGATGTCATCTTACGCGTGTACTGATCTTCAGCTTATTATGCCATTATTGATGATGTGATGTAGAGCATCAAGTTTTTGAGGTATAATCATGCTTATTCTACATGGAGAGATAGTAATTTGGGGGTTTGGTCAAAGGGGGAGATAATGAGCTCCTCCACATCCAAATAGTGATGTTGATGATATTAGACTGAGAGTGGGGGTAAATAAGAAGGAGTGAATGTATCCTTATTGTGATACCGGTATTAAACTTGTGTCGTGAAGGGATAGAGATAGGGATGAGGAAAGAGATGAGATCATATGATGCGCAAATGATAGGTAAGAGTATGTTGATGTGACTTTGAATGAGAGTTCATTGAATGATGGAGGTAGAGGTGATAAGTAGCCTTGAAAAAATTCTAAGACATAATCAATGTGGTTGTTATTGTGCGAGTATGCATACTAGATTATTGAAGACCTCATAATAAGTGTTTCGAGTATAGAGTTGAGTATTGAGGATTAGCTTTGTATGAATATGATCACCTTAAGAATAACACCTTAAGGCTTAGAACTAGGCCCGAATGAAAGAAGAAGAGGTGGTTAGGTAGAGGTTTGAATAAGAGCTATAAGTTTGCATTGATGGGGTAAAGTTCCATGAAAAGGAGCAAAAACATTATGGTGGGGACTTGAGCATGAGAGTATCCTCAGAGTCTTGTTTATATGATGTTCCTATTCTCAATTTGAGTTGATGGCTTCCTTCCTGAGTTCGATGGACTGATTTATGAGGTGTCTAAATGATTCAAATTGATTGAGTTTCGACGTTCCATTCGTGCCTGATGAAGAGAATGTAAGATGTAATTCCCTTACTCTTGATTTAAATTGAGTTGTCTATTTGAGTTAATGTGTCCATTCCTGAGTCTGAATGGAGATGATTTGAGATTGATGACGAGTTAGAGTTTGGTTGATTGAGTGAGTTTTGAGAAGAGTTATGATTCTTATTCGTGCCTTGATGTCTACCTTACTCATCATTCGAGGACGAATGATCCCAAGGGGGAGATAATGTAACACCCCAACTTTTTTTTACTAAGGTTGAGGCATCCTTCATATTATAGGATCAATTCATAAGTATTTAAAGTATATTAGATGTGATTTAGAGTTATAATTGATCTTTTACATCAAGCCAAGTCCAAAGAATTTCTAGTGACTAAGTTTTCATATGAGTTGATGGAAGGGTCAACTTCAAATGACCATATCTCCTAAAGTATAATGAGTTAGGTGACCCATAATATATCAAATTAAAAATCTTTGAATTATCTTTCCAACGCATCTTATTTCGCGTTAAACGGAGTTCGGAGTAGAGAGTTATGACCATTTTACTGGAGAACTGCAGAGCTGTCTAAAGGTCCGCGACGGCTCCGCGATGCGGACCTATCGCGAACCCTTTCTGGATAAGCTAACCGACATTCCTTTATTTTATTTTGAGGGTACTTTTACCCTAAAGCCTTTGGGGGTCTATTTAAGGTCCCAAAACGCATAATACGTCAGTTTCATAAGTCAAAACCCTCTCTTTCATTCCTAAACATAAAACGATCAAGAATCATCAAGAAAGTCATCAAGTTAGGATTAACTTTCAAGATTCTTCATCAAGGTGAGTTATTCTTCATAAGATTTAAGCTAATTTCTCTATCTATTCATGAAATCCCTAATAGAATCTTAAATCCTAACCTAGGGTTTCAAGAAAGCAAATTCAAGAATCCCAAGAAAGGATTCCTTGATTCTTCTTTCCATGGATTAGGGTTCTTTACCAAGAAACTCTAAAGATTTTGAGTCAAGAATTCAAGTATCAAAAAGAAGTTCTTCAACAATGTCTTTCCAAGTTCTTCCATTCTAAAAGAACTATCGAGGTTGAGGATTTTCTCCAAGAAAACGATTATTCATCAAATTTTGATTGTGATATCAAATTTCCAGGTATGTAAGGCTATACTTAAAGCATGGGAATGTCCTCCCATGTGCCCCATGAGTAATGTATTAAAGTTTAATGGTGAATGATGTTAGGGTAATGAAGTGAAACATGTTAATTCATGTAATGTAATGAATAAATGCCATTATTTTATGCGTAAACCTACATATTTTCCTGCATTGATGATGACCCTCATAAAAACCCTCATGCATCCTTTTTAAACTATTTTCTTGAAAAGCATTTAGTTAAAAACCCTATATCTATTGTATATGTATCCTAGAAAAGCATGCATGATGAACATGGGTGTGTGTGTAGAGTCTAGAGTAATGATAAAATAATGAATGATGAACGTTGAGCATGTGAATGTGGGATTGTCTCTAAGTTGAGAGTCAAAGTTCCTAAAGTAGTGTTCCTAAGGTCCATGATGTTAATGTTAATCGAATGGAATGACAATGATGTTAATGTTAATGTAAAGGAGATGTCAATGATAAAGTGTTATGCCCCTATGGGGACTAATGATAATGTAATGTGTCCCTATGGGACAAATGAATGTTAATGTTTTATGAGCAATGTCGAGTCCTGGGAGGAGTATTGAGCACCGAAATGGATAAAAGTGAGTCCCACTTGAGTCCATTAACTACGTGGCCCGCGTAGGAAGAGAGGATTGAACCGCAATGCGGATGGCTCCTATCTTGTCCCAAATGAGGACTAATGTTATGTTTTATGGATCCACTAATGTAATGTCCTTTACCTTGGGCAGGGTAATGGATGGATGTGGCAACGGCATCGCTTCGTTGTATCATCACTGGCTCATAAGTTATGGTTGTCGGTTAAAGAAACTCCCAGTTAGGCCTCTCAGAAAAGGTTTCCCTAATAGTACTCTAATGTAAAGGCCAATGTTAATGCAAAGGTCAATGTTAATGTAAAGGCCAATGTTAATGCAAAGGTCAATGTTAAATGTAAAGGCCAATGTTAATGCAAAGGTCAATGTTAATGTAAAGGCCAATGTTAATGCAAAGGTCAATGTTAATGCAAAGGTCAATGTTAATGTAAAGGTCAATGTTAATGTAAAGGCCAATGTTAATGCAAAGGTCAATGTTAATGTAAAGGTCAATGTTAATGTAAAGGTCAATGTTAATGTTTCCCTGATATAAATGTTAAAGTCTCATGATGATGTACGTTATATTCGGATGATTCTAATGATGTGATTCAGCTATTTTACATGCCAGTACATTCCACGTACTGACGCCATTTGGCGCTGCATCGTTTTATGATGCAGATACAGGAGTTAGAGGACTTCAGCAGCCGCCCCGTTGAAGCCAAGTGTTTGCAAGTTCTGACTGTGGTGAGCCTCCCTGTTTTCGGAGGAAACCTTTATTTGATGCTATCCTATTATTTCATTGAGTCGGGTAGCCATGGCATGTCATGGTCCCCTTCTTAGACGGTTTAGATAATGTTAGAGGCTTCGTAGACATAATGATGTAGTCAAGGTGAATGTTTTGACAACTGAGCAATAATTCCTTGCTTGGTTTTGATGATCAAATTGATGTTTGGCCATTGGCCCACTATTTTAAAGTATTGTTTACTATTTTCTTCCGCAATGTCTATAATGAATGATGTGATGAAGCTAAGTGGTTCGCTTGGGGGCTAGCAATAGTCTCTGAGTGCCGGCCACGCCTAGGGTACCCTCCCGGGGCGTGACAGAAGCACAATAAGCTAAGTCCTCTATTGCTTTCAGGGACTTCTAATCAAGAGGGAACCACATTATAGTGTAATGGTTCTAATCCTCACCTACGTTTGGCGACGTAGTTTAACGAGTGCAAGTTGGTCTAACTCTTACTCTTTCAGTGCTCAATACTCCTTTCATGACTCAATGCTCATAAGACAATCAATCCAATTAAACCAATCAAATCATAGGGACGTCTAACCCTATCATCAATTCTTATAGGGGCTTAGACCCTTTCATCAATCAATCTTATAGGGGCTTTAACTCTCCCATCAAGGAAAATTTCAATTAATGGCTCAAGATTTGAACGATCATAAGGGAACAATCGAATAGACAAATCAGTGGAGTTCATTCGTGGAGACTCACGGGACTATCAAATTTTATCAACTCATCATCATTCTCTCATCACAATCACAATCGACATCCTCCGATTAAGGCTCTAGACTCAATTCTTAAGTTCATTCGTGTATGCTTTCAAACTAGTCATGTAGGGTTATCCAGTTTCTCATGAAAATAGTCAATTCAAGAAAACAAGTTTATGATGATCATAAACATAGGAATATATATGAATTTAATAAGATTTCAATAAAAACCATCAAGAATTATGCATGCAGACTCATTAGACTTTCAACTCATCTATGACCATCTATAGGGCACATGAGAGGACAATCTCATGCGTTTAGTTTAGTCTTACATACCTAGGATAAAGCTATCAACAATCACCTTCAAGAATTCCTCTTGAATTCTTCAATCTCAAGCTCTTCTCCTCTTTCCTCAAGCCCTAGTCTTGTTAGATTAATAGAAAAGGACTTAGAATAGGGTTTTAGACCCTTTTAACGTTACAAAAACTCAATAAGATCGTGTATAGAGTTTCAGAGGGGTTGGGAATTGACTAGGTTGCCCCTTACAAAATTTAAAAAAATTTCAGCTTTGGAATAACCCAGTCCGTGATGTGAACTGGTCGCGTACAATGCATTTTCTTCAAAAAATTTTTGAACGAGTTTTCCCAATCCTGTCGAAAAATTAGAAAAAAAACATAAGTGCCCCTCTACTATTAGTGCGCGATGCGCCTCTGTCGCGCACCGACACTATTTTTCATTTTCGGATCGAAAATTTATCTTTTGATCCGGTCACTCTAAAAATAGACCGAGATCGTTTTCCACTCAATTATTCGTACTGATCACAAATCTAGCCTCGGATTTACCGTTCAAGCATTGGAAGGTTTGTTACACGCAAACCTATCCTTTAGGGGTGTTTTTGCAATTTTACCAGGCGTTACATCATCTCCCCCTTGGGATCATTCGTCCTCGAATGATGAGTAAAGGTGGATATCCAGGAACGAATAGACTCAAGACTCATCTCAACATTCAACTCAACCAATCAAACTTTCGACTTCTCATAAATCTCAATCAATTCTATTCGGACTCAGTAATAGACAATCAACTCAAGAATAAGTCAATCAATCTAGTCAAGGGTAAGAAATGTACCTTCGAATTTCTCATCATTTAGCACAAATAGGTGCGGATATTTGGCCTTCATCTCTTCCTCAGCTTTCCATGTGGCTTCCTCAATGAATTGATTTCTCCACAGGACTTTAACTGAGGCTATCTTTTTGTTTCTCAACTTACGAATCTAACAATCAAGGATTTGGACCAGAACCTCTTTGTAGGACAAGCTATCCTTCACTCAACGCTATTAATAGGGATAACCAAGGTAGGATCTCCCAAGCACTTCTTCAACATCGACACATGGAACACTAAATGAATTCCATCTAACTCGGAAGGCAACTCTAACTCACAAGCAACCTTCCCAATCCTCTTCATAATCTGATATGGTCCCACATAGCGTGGACTCAACTTTCCCTTGTTCCCGAACCTCGTGACACCCTTCATAGTTTACACTTTCAAGTACACCCAATCATTTACCTCAAACTCCAAGTCTCTTCTTCTCAGTCGGTATAAGATTTCTGGCGACTTTGGGCAATCTTCAATCTCTCGTTGATGACCTTAATCTTCTCCATCGATTGGTGCACAAGATCAGGCCCAATCAATTTCGCTTCTCCAACCTCAAACCACCCAATTGGTGATCTACATCTCCTTCCATACAAGGCTTCATAGGGAGTCATCTGAATGCTCGCATGATAACTATTGTTATATGAAAATTCAATCAATGGTAGGTAACCATCCCAATTTCCCTTGAAATCGAGAACACAGGCTCTCAACATATCCTCTAATGTCTGAATTGTATGCTCTGCCTGGCCTTCTGTCTGTGGATGAAAGGTTGTGTTCAGATTCACTTTATTACCCAATCCTTTCTAGAATGATCTCCGAAATTGGGAGGTGAATTGAGCTCCTCTGACTGAGATGATAGACAAGCGAACTCCATGCAACCTCACAATCTCCTGGATGTACAACTTGGTGTACTCCTTCGTAGTGTTGGTGGTTTTAACTGCAAAGAAGTGTCCGATTTAGTCATCATATCTACAATCACCTATATCGAATCATGTTGCTTTCAAGGCCTTGGTAGACCAGTAATGAAGTCCATATTGATCATAACCCACTTCCATTCCAGAATTTCAAAGTTCTGAGCCAATCCACATGGCCTTTGATGCTCAAACTTCACTTTCTAGTAATTCAGGCACTTTGAAACGAACTCAACAATATCCCTCTTCATTCCACTCCACCAATAGACTTCTCTCAAGTTGTGGTACATCTTGGTAGAGCCATGATGAATGGAATATCTAGCGTTATGGGATTCAGCCATGATTTTGTCTTGAATACCATCAACATCTGGAACACACAATCTACTCTGGTATCTCAACACTCCATTTCCCTCTTTGGAGAAAACCATCACCTTCTGTTTGTGGACCGCCTCCTTCAATTGGAGTATGACAGGATCTTGGTCTTGCTTTTCCTTCACCTCTACAACTAAGGATGAAGCAGACCCCTTCAGAACATCAACTCCTCCCTCATTATTCTACTCAAGTTGAACTCCGAATCGAGCCAATCGATGCACTTCTTTAGCTAGCTTCTTCTTTCCCTCCTCAACATGGGTTGTGCTACCCATTGACAACCTGCTAAGAGCGTCATCAACAATGTTAGCTTTACCTGGGTGGTAGAGAATGCTCATGTCATAATCCTTGAGCAATTACAACCATCTCCTCTGTCGCAGGTTGAGCTCTTTCTAACTGAAGACATACTACAAGCTTTTGTTGTCAGTGAACACAACCACATGCACTCCATACAAGTAGTGGCGCCCGATTTTAAGTGCAAACACCACTGCTGCCAACTCAAGATCATAGGTTGGATAGTTTCTCTCATGAACCTTGAGCTACCTGGAAGCATAGGCTATCATCTTCCGTCTCTACATCAGCACGCATCCCAATCCAACCCTTGAAGCATCACAATCGATTAGAAAGTCCTTTTTCCCATCGGGCAAGGTTAGAATCGGTGCAATAGTCAGTCTCATCTTCAACTCTTGGAAACACTTCTAACATGCATCAGACTACTGAAACTTGACCTTTTTGATTCAATTTAGTAAATGGTGTAGATAAAGAACAAAATCCATCAACAAATCTGCGGTAGTAGCCCTCCAACCCTAAGAAACTTCTCATGTCAGTCGAAGAGGTCAATCTGGGCCAGTTCTTAACCGCTTCAATCTTTTGAGCATCTAATCGAATACCATCACCAGAAACCCCATGGCCTAGGAAAGCCACTGACTTAAGCTAGAATTCACACTTTGAGAATTTTGCATACAACTCATGGTCCTTAAGCGTTTAGAGGACAACTCTGAGGTGATTAGCATGCTCCTCATCACCTTTTGAATACACCAAGATGTCATCAATGAATATAATCATAAAATATCAAGGTATTGTCTGAATACTCTATTCATCAAGTCCATAAAGGCTGCAGGTTAATTTGAAAACCCTAAGGACATGACCAAGAACTCAAAATGGCCATATATGGTCCTAAAGGATGTCTTTAGAATATCACATTCTTTCACTTTCAACTGATGGTAGCCATATCTAAAGTCTAACTTTGAGAAACAAGTGGCACCCTGAAGTTGGTCAAACAAATCATCTATGCTTGGAAGAAGATATTTGTTCTTTAATGTGACCTTGTTCAGTTGCCTATAATCAATACACATTCTGAGGGACCTATCTTTCTTTCGCACGAATAGAACAGGGGCACCCCAAGGAGAAACGTTTGGCCTTATAAAGTCCTTCTCTAACAGATCTTTCAATTGTTCTTTCAACTCTTTCAACTCAGTGGGGGCCATCCTATAAGGTGGAATCGAAATAGGCTGGATATCAAGAAGGATATCAATCCCAAAGTCAATCTCCCTATCAGGAGCGACTCCGGGCAGATCCTCAGGAAACACTTCAGGAAACTCATTCACAACCAGGACTAACTTAAGAGTAAGAGACTCAGCATCATCAGATTTCACTTACACGAGGTGATAGATACAACCTTTGAAAATCATCTTTCTAGCCCTAAGATATGAGATAAACATTCCCCTAGGTGCAACAGAATCACCTTTCCACTCAAGAACCGGTTCATTCGGAAATTGGAACTTAATGGTTCGGGATCTATAATCAACGGAGGCATAATAAGCGTGAAGCCAATCCATGCCAAGGATCAAATCAAAATCAACCATCTCCAACTCAACCAAATCAATAAGAATATCCCTATGATGGATGGATAATACACAAGCTCTATAGATTCTCTCAGCTCAAATAGACTCACCCACTGGAGTAGAAACATCAAAGTGTTAAAGAAGACTCTCAAGGGTTCTATCAAATCTACTGGCCATATAAGGAGTTACAAATGACAATGTGGCACCAGGATCCATCAAAACATAACCATCAAAACATAACAATCAAATCATACCCGTCACAACATTTGACGAGTTCTCATGATCTTGGCGACTACCCATGGCATACAAATGGTTTGTGGCTCCGCTTGCGCTTGATGTAGCACCCTTCTGGTTTCCTCTAGCTGGCAGGGCTGGTGCAGAAGATTGAGCCTGATCAATGCACTTTGGACAATCCTTCTGGTAGTGACCTGCTTGGCCACATTTATAGCATACATCATTCCCTTCACGGCATCAGTGCATTTTTCCACACTTATCACATGGTAGCTTACCTTGTGAACCTCGAGCCACACTAGATTGTGACTGAGATCCATGGGTTCCAACATTCAGAGACAAATCATATCTTCCTCTAGGCATACGTGTATTAGTAGATGATGGTGCTAGGAATCGGTTACCATTACTTTTTCTTCCAACCTCATGGTTGGATGTCTTTGCTCTCTTACATCTGAACTCCTCCTTATCCTTTTATCTCTCCTCATCGACTTGTCGCACGAACTTCATCAATCTCCTAATATCCATATCATTCATGAGCATTGCTCCTCTACCATCTCTCTTGGGTCCTCTATTCAACCCATCAACATACATCCCCATTCTTCCCCTTATGTTAGCAACCATGTCTGGAGCATAATGAGATAGTTGTGTGAACTTCTACCCATACTCTTGCACAAACATAGAGTCCTATTTCAGATTCACGAACTCTTTTACCTTGTCCTCTCTTCGTTCTCTTGGGAAGAAGCGTCCCAAGAAGGCTTCCTTGAACACTGCCCAAGTCAATAATGGGGCATCCTCTCCTTTACCTTTCTTCTATTGGTCGAACCATAGTCTGGCCACACCCTTGAGTTGGTGAGCAGCCAGTTCAACTCTGTCCACATAAGCCACATGCATCACTTGGAACACCTTCTAAAGCTCCTCCATATACTTCATAGGATCCCCAGTGGATGTTGACCCTGTGAACTTAGGTCGATTCATCCTCAATAATTTTCGGACTCTAGACGTGTCATGGGAATCCTTTCTACCCGCTCCTTGTCTCGCAGCAGGTGCTATGACAGCCTGGGCTAGAGTTTGAATAGCTTGGCGTAGCTCAGCATTGGAAACCTCATCTTGCAGGGGCTGCTCAACTGGTAAAGCTTTGTTCGCAGGCTACTCATGTTCTTGAGGCTCAGGTGGGTTAACATTTTGCCTGGCGGGATGTCCTTTACCTCTGACGGCTTTTCTAGGAGGCATGATCACAACTTTGCAACATATAGATCACGAATTAGAGAAACTTTCATAGAGTATAACTCTACCACATGATTTAGAGCATGAAAGAAGTGAAACAATTTCTAAATGTCCTATAGCCTCAGAATTATGGATGTGGAGCTCTTCACACCAATAATAAGGACTCTACTAGACACGGCTTCATGGACTTCCTAGGACACTTGAAGTCTGTTCTCTGATACCAAGTTTGTCACGCCCTGGGGGGGTACCCAAGACGTGGCCGACATCTAGAGACTATTGCTAGTCTCCAAGCGAACCACTTGGCCTCATCACATCCATTCAATCAGAGAACACTACAAATCAGCGGAAGTAAAGCAAGTAAATGGGCTCATCTCATCTAATGTCTCAAATAATATATATAATAATAGAAGACTAGTAGAAAGAACTAGCTCACAATGTTCACACAAACATTCGACTATCATCTATGAAGCCTCTATCACTAATAAAATGGTGCCAATGACAGACCCATGGCTACTGAAATCAAAATACAAACTAGTCTAGTCTAACTCTGAAGTATGATGAAATAAATAATAGTGTATCCTCCGAAGTAGGGGAGGATCGCCAATAAGTTGAACGTCCTGCATCTTCAACGATGCACATGTTGACGATCCTTAATCCCTGTATTTGCATGACAAAGCGATGCAATGCTAAGTGGCGTCAGTACATGGAATGTACGGTATGTAAAATAACTGAATAAAACAAAAATCGGTAGAATAATATGAAACAATCATCAACTCGGAACAATCATCAAATCAAATCAAATCAAACATCAAATGTCTATCTATGCAAAAATCAAGAGTAGGCAGTGACCCACCAACCCATCAACTTTATCAATCAAGTCAGATTTATCTCAAGGAACTCATCTCATCACATCTCTTCTCATCTCGATTTAGAGTACTCAAGGTAGGAAATTTCTGGAAGTTTCTCTTATCCAACAACAATCACTTATGAGCCAGTGAATGTACAATAGTCAAGCTGATATTGCCACAACCGTTCCAAACTTGCCAGGTTGGGAACGAATCGAATTTCAGAGGGAAACACAATCAACTAAGTCCTTTATTGCTTTCAGGGACTTCTAATCAAGAGGGAACCATAATATAGTCTGATGGTTCTAATCCTCATCTACGTTTGGCGACGTAGTTTGACGAGTGCAAGTCGAACTAACTCTTACTCTTTTGGTGCTCGATACTCCTCATATGACTCAATGCTCATAAGACAATCAATACAATCAAACCAATCAAATCATAGGGACTTCTAACCCTATCATCAATCAATCTCATAGGGGCTTTAACCCTCCCATCAAGGAACATTTCAATCAATGACTCAGGATTTGAAAAATTGTAAGAGAACAATCGAATAGATAAATCAGTGGAGTTCATTCATGGAGACTCATAAGACTATCAAATTCTATCAACTCATCATCATTCTCTCATCACAATTACAATCACAGTTGACATCCTCCGATCAAGACTCTAGACTTAATTCTTAAGTTCATTCGTGTATGCTTTCAAACTAGTCATGTAGAGTTATGTAATTTCTCATTATAATAGTCAATTCAAGAAAACAAGTTTATGATGATCATCAACATAGGAAAATATATGAATTTAATAAGATTTCAATAAAAACCATCAAAAATTATGCATGTAGACTCATTAGACTTTCAACTCATCTATGACCTGCTATGGGGCTCATGAAAGGACAATCTTCATGCTTTTAGTTTAGCTATCAACAATCACCTTCAAGAATTCCTCTTGAATTCCTCATTCTCAAGCTCTTCTCCTTTTCCTCAAGCCCTAGTCTTGTTGGATTATTAGAAAATGACTTAGAATGGGGTTTTAGACCCTTTTAACGTCAAAACAGTCCAATTAGATCGTGTATAGAGTTTAGCGGGGTTGAAAATTGACCGGGATGCCCCTCGCAAAATTAGAAAATCTTCAGCTTTGGAATAACCTAGTCCGCGACGCGGACTGGTCGTGTATAGTGCATTTTCTCCAAAAAGTTTCTGAAGGCTTTTTTCCAATCCCGTCAAATTTTTTTGAAAAAACATAAGTGCCCCTCCGCTAGTGGTGCGCGATGCGCCTCTACCGCGCACCGACACTATTTTTTCATTTTTGGGTCAAAAAATTATCTTTTGATCCGGTCGCTCTAAAAATCAACCGAGACCATTTTTCCACGTAATTTTTCATGTTGATCACAAATCCAGCCTCAGATTTTCCAATGGAAGATGTGTTGCGTGCATACATCTCTTCTAGGGGTATTTTGGTAATTTTACCAGGCGTTACATATTCAATTCAAGAAAACAAGATTATAATGATTATCAACATATGAGAGTACATGTAATAGATATAATTTACAAGAAAATAATCAAGAAAGTATTTCAAAAAACATACATGGGGACTTATGGACTCTCAACTCCTCTATTACCATTAAAAGGACACATGGGAGAATAATCTCATACTTTAGTTTAGCCTTACATACCTGGTGTGAAGCTTTTGGACAAGCAACCTCAAAGAAATCTCCTCAAACTCCTTAATTTCTCGCTCCTTTTCTCTTCTCTTTAATCCTAGTCTTGTTCAAGAACTTAGAAAGGCTTAGGAATGGATGTTAAAACCCTTTTTATACTCAAAATGACCTATTTAGATCATGTTTTGAGTTTAGGAGGGGTTGAAAAAGGTCTAAAATATCCCTCGCAAAATTAAAGAAAAAGGTCCGCCTCGAGATACGGGGCTCGCGATGCAGACCTTATGTATTTTTTGGGATTTTTTGGCGAAAATTCTCCGAATAAGTTTTCTAATACCATAGAAAATTTTTGGAACAAAATTAAGTGTTGGTCCACGGCAGGTGTGCGTCGCACACCTGTCGCGCACCTTTTTTGGAATTTGTTTCCACATCAAAAAATTATCTTTTTGATCCGATTGCTCTAAAAATCAATCAAGACCACTCTCCCACTCAATTTTTCATGATGGTCGCATATCCAGCCTCGGATTTGTCATTGGAGCGTGGGAAGACACGTTATGCATACATCTCTCATCTAGGGGTATTGTGGAAATATTATCGGGCGTTACAATTTCAATATACTAACAGTTTGAGTGTGGGTTACATGAGAGAACTGTCAATGACTATGCATTTGAGAGTAGGTATGTGAATTGTATATGAAAAATGAATTGGTAATTTGTTAATGTTTGTTGTATATGTGTGATTATGTTGTGTTTATCCGTATATATTTCGTTTATTGGAATAATCACTTGCTCCTACAAGTGTACTGTTTTTGTAGGTATTGATACTACACTTACTTTTTCTTTATTGAGTATTAGACATCTTTAGCGGCTATTAACAACCTCAACTAGGAGATCAATGAGCAACCGAATTCAAGAGTGAGCCAATTTGTTTAGGCTTCCATAAATTCATTTATCATCTTAGTACTTTTTATTTAGACTCAGACATTTCAGATAATTATTATTTATATTTTATGAGAGATGCATCTCCTTATTTTTTGATTGTAGATAGAATTTTGATACAATGACTTTCAGGTTCTGGGGGAGAGAGAGGAGATAAATTTCGCATTATTTAGATTTTATGTTGTATTTTGTAGGAATTCAACACTTGGTTTCTATTAAACTCATTTTCCATATCTATAAATTTGTATATTTTGTTTTAGTTATTTGTTGGGTTGCAATTATAGTTCTTGCACCAGAGGATTAGTATAGTTGTCAATTACCATAAGTTGGGATCGTGATAAAAGTTGGTATCAGGATCTTAGGTTTGTTGATTTTCTACCAAAATGGATCTAGTAGAATCTTGTGAAATGTCACGAAGACATCTATGTCACATAAATTAGAATAAAAAGAGTAACACATATTAAGTCATGATGGCACGACCTTTGTCTCTAGTATTAACAATAAGTGAATAAGAATATCTAAGAAAGTATACTTAAATTAGGTCATCCTGTGTGACAATCTTTGCATGATTATTCAAAGCATAATAATTGTTGCATTATTATTAATCGCATAATAGTTCATTCATACTAATTAGTTAATAAACATAAAATATTTATATCAAATTATAAATATATAAAATTTGAACATATATAAAATTTTAGCATTTAATCAAGGTTGATTAATGTATATTCTCACTTCATAAAATTATTTAACCATAATAATTTTATATGACAGTTTGATGTAAATATTTATCACGACCCGACCTCTCAAGTTATGATGGCACCTGTTAGATTCCAACTACAGGCAAGCAACCCAATACTCACGGTACCTGTCCTACTAGCTAAGCATAACAATAGCAACCAACACACAAACCACGCCAACCACAACCTATCCTAGGACCTGGAAGTCATCTACATAGAGCTACTATAGACTCAAAAATAAAAATATACATAACCATACCCATAACCAAAATACGATCCTACATATACAAGCTAAACAATAATGAACAAGGCAAGTGTCTGAATACGAAAAACGACCTAAGGGGCAGAAGGAGACTGTAGAAGATCCGAAGTTTTTGATGCACACCAAGGTCTCCTGTAGCGTCAATAAGCCCCTAAGTTAATGGCCATGACTCGTACCTGGACCTACACCACAAGTAGATGCAGAAAAGTAGGGGTGAGAACTGATAATGGGCACCCTATAATGCTCGGTAAATTATCAAAATACCCCTAGAGGAGAGATGTGTGTATAATACATTTTCTGATGCTCGGATGACAAATCCAAGCCCGAATTTGGGATCAGCACGAAAAATTGAGTGGGGGAAGGGTCTCGGTCGATTTTTAGAGTAATCAAGTCAAAAGATAATTTTTCATTCCGAAATGAAAAATAGTGAAGGTTCGTGACAGAGCCGCGTTGCAGACCTATTGTGGAGAGGGACATATGTTTTTCCAAAATTTTCGAAGGGATTGGGAAAAGTCATTTAGAAAATTTTTGCAGAAAATGTGTTGATCACGACCTATCTGCATCGCGGACTGAGTCACTCCGAGTTCGAAAAAAATTTTGCGTCGCGGACTGAGTCACTTCGAGTTTGAAAAAAGTTTCTAAATTCTTTTAGAGGTATTCCAGTTTATTCCTAACACATCCTAAATGCAGTACACGACCAGTATAAGTCATTTTATTGTGAAAAGGGTCTAAAATCCCATTCTAAGTTCTTTTCTAACAAACCATCAAGACTAGGGCTTGAGGAAGGTAGAGGAGAACTTGAGATTGAAGAGTCAAGAGAAGATTTTTGAGGGTTATTTTTGTTAGCATTATACTGGGTATGTAAGGCTACCTAAAGCATTGGACTATGTTCATCCACGCGCCTTTTCGTCTTTTTGAGTCATGATCATGAGCATGAGTCGCATGTTTTAAATCTTGTGATTTTTTTAGTTTTAAAGTCTTGTACATGGTGGAGTTTTCATGAATTTACTTGAGTCAATTTATGAGTTTCATCGTTATTATCATGAAATATAAATGTTATTCGAATGTTTGATACCCTAGCCCTAAATTTAGTATTTTCTTACTTATGTACTGAATTGAGAAGTATAAATTTAAATTTTATAAACCTATGAATTGAACCCGAAAGGTATATTTTCTTGTTTCATATATGTATATTGAGCATACCTATTTTATATTATGAGTTGAGTCTGAATAATATGATGTTCTTGACCAAAGTCATTGGGAGTCTTGCATGGTATGAGTTAGAGTCATGGGTTGTATTGCATAAATGATGGCCCCGAGTTATTGCGTTATTGAGACACTGAGTTAAGTTATTGAGAAACGAATTGGCTCGTTGAGATGAGTCAAAGAGATGAGTTTGAGTTGATTTTCTATGAGTACATTTTAGTCTTGGAAGGAGTATTGAGCACCGAGTGGGTGATTGAGGGGTACCCCGGAACTACATTGCTAGCGTAGGATGGTTGCACAGGATGATTCTGGTGACCCATGTCCCAATAGATGGACATTCTCTTTGGATCCAAGAGAGAGAGAGAGTTAGAGGTTGATGCCCTATTTCGTGGCAAGTTTAGTGCGGGCGTGGCAACGACGCCTTTTCATTGTATACCACCCAAGCCCTTAGTGACGGGGAGTTGTCAATTAGAGAAACTTCCAAGAAACACTTGAGTTGGGCCTATTATGAATTACAATCCGAGTTGCATTAAACACTGAGTCAGATTTTAAAGCATGATTTTAAACTTTAAACTTACATCGTTTATTTGAATTGAGATATAAGGTGAGGAAAAGCATGATTTTAAACTTTAAACTTGCATCATTTATTTGAGATGAGACATGAGATGAGGAGTTGAGCCTTGAGTCGAGTCAATTGATTGAGTCTGAGCTTTGTTTTTTTTAGCCATCTTACATAACATACATTCCACGTACTGATGACACTCGGCGCTGCATTATTTCATGATGCAGATACAGGTGATAAAGGACTTCAGCAGGCGCACCGTTGAAGTTCAAAGTTCCCGAGTTCCAGAGTTGGTGAGCCCTCCTTGCTATCTAGAGGAGCCTTTATTTTGTTTGAGTAGTTACTTTTGTTTTCTTTGTGTTGGGTAGCCATGGCTTGTCATAGTACCATCTAGATATTAGAGGTAGAGGCTTCATAGACATTGAGTAGAGAATGTTGAGTATTGTTTTTCCAAAACTATTACTTATTGGAAATTCCCTTTTTATTAAAGACTTGGTTTACTTACTTTACAGTCTTTTCTTGAGCATTATTCTTCTGGTGTCGAGTATGATGTGACAATGAGTCCAAATGGTTCACTTGGGGACTAGCAATAGTCTCTGAGCGCCGGCCACGCCAAGGGTACCCTCCTGGGGCGTGACAAACTGGGTATCAGAGCACAAAGTTCAAGTGTCATAGGGAGTCTATCAAGCCGTGTCTAGTAGAGTCATGTTTATGGGTGTGTTGTGCACCACACTACATATGCAGGAGGCTATAGGACATTAGGAATGGTTACACGTCTTTGATATCTGAGTTCATGCGATAGAGTTTAACTCTACAAATCCCTTCCTAATTCATGCATTGCGCATTTGCTGAACATGCCTCCTAAGCGTACAACATCCTAACGAGATGTTCAAGCCCCAAAAGTTGAGAATCCTCCACCAGAGGTCCCTACTCAAGCAGAAATGAGGAGACGGGGTCGACCTGCCAGGACTGTTAAAGTTCCACATGCACCTCTTGTTCAGCCAACCTCCACCTTAAAGGCGAACTTCAGAGGAGATTTCTATGCTCACCTAACTAGTGGCCTCATAGAGTAATAACAGAGGTTCTCAAGCCCCTAACTCCAACTCTCAGGAGCCTACTGCTGCAACTAGGCTCCAAGACTTCTTGAGAATGAACCCGTCAGTCTACATGGGGTCGAACGTTGAGGAGGGCCCACAGAAATTCATTGACAAAATGTGCAAGGTGTTGAGCACTATGCACGCGGCGGAGATTGAAGGAGTTGAGCTTGCCTTCTACCAGCTTAAGGATGTGGCGAATGCCTGGTATAACCAATGGGAAGATGGTCGGGGTGAGGATGCTGAGCCTGCTGAGTGGAGTGAGTTTGAGAGTGCCTTCCTTGACTACTTCTTTCCCCAAGAGTTGAGGGAGGAAAAGATAGAGGAGTTCGTGAACCTAAGGAAAGAGGGAATGACCGTCAAGGAGTATGGCCTCAAGTTTATTAAGGTGTCCAAGTACGCTCCGAAGATGGTCCAGGACATGAGAGCAAGGATGAGAAAGTTCGTGTCCTAGTTGGGTAAACATGTGAAGAGGGAGTGCAAGGCAGCATTACTGATCCCGAGCATGGATATTTCTAGAATCATGGTATATGCCCAGCAAACTGAGGAGGACAAGAAGAGAGAGAAGAGCACTTGAGGAAGAAGGCCAAGTCCACTAGGCATAATCCTAGCCAGCACAAACAGGATAAGAGAGATAGATCCTACTTTCAGAAGAGGCATTCTGGGTATGCACCATCATCAGCCAGTGCACCAACTTCAAATGTTTGGTATAATAAAAAATCCCAAGGTCAGTCAAACTTTAGAGCACAGGGTTCGCAAGCCATTATGACCTTGGGCTTGAAAGGGAAATCACCTTGTGGGAAGTGTGGCAGGATGCATTTGGGAGAGTGCAAGGAAGGAGGAAATGCTTGCTACAAGTGTGGCCAGATAGGTCACATCCTGAAAGAAAGTCCACTTTGGATTAATAAGGCGCAGTCTTCTACTACGGTGCCATCACCCAAAAGTAACCAGAGAGGTACTACACCACGGATAGGCAGAGGGATGGACCGTCTTTATGCAATGGGGAACCAACAAGACCGAGAGGTTGCACCAAATGTCGTGATGGGTATGCTTCGAGTCTTTACTTTTGATTATTATGCTTTGTTTGATCCAGGGGCAACAGTGTCCTTTGTGACGCCATATGTGGCTAGAAAATTTGAGATTTCCCCTGAGTGTTTACTTGAGCCTTTCCCCGTTTCCTCTCCTGATAATGAGTCTATCATAGCCAAGAAAGTCTATAGAGATTGTGTAGTGTCTATCTATCATAAGGATACTCTTGCTGATTTGGTTGAGTTAGAGATCATTGACTTTGATGTAATCCTTGGCATGGACTGGCTCCACGCCTGCTATGCCTCTATTGACTGTAGAACTCGAACTGTCAAGTTCCAGTTTCCAAATGAGCCTGTTATAGAATGGAAAGGAGATTCAGTTGCACCTAAAGGCAAATTTATTTCTTACCTTAGAGCTAGAAGGTTAATCTCTAAAGGGTACATCTACCATCTCATGTGAGTTAAGTCTGATGATATCGAGCCTCCTACTCTTGAGTTAGTCCCAATTCTGAGAGTTTCCAGAAGTGTTTCTCAAGGATTTACCTGGAGTCCCTCCTGATAGGGAGATTGACTTCGGGATTGATGTTCTTCCCAATATCTAACCCATTTTAGTTCCACCTTATAGGATGGCCCCCGCTGAGTTGAAAGAGTTAAAAGAGCAGTTGAAGGATTTATTAGAGAAGGGCTTTATTAAGCCAAGTGTTTCTCCTTGGGGTGCTCCCGTCCTGTTCGCGCAAAAGAAAGATGAGTCTCTCAGAATGTGCATAGATTGTAGGCAGTTGAACAAGGCCACGATCAAGAATAAATATTCTCTCCCCAAGATAGATGATTTGTTTGACCAACTTTAGGGTGTCTCGTGCATTTCAAATATAGATCTTAGATCGGGTTACCATCAGTTGAAAGTGAGGGAGTGTGACATTCCGAAGACAACCTTCAGGACTAGATATGGCCACTTTAAGTTCTTGGTCATGTCCTTTGGGTTGACAAATGCACTTGCAGCCTTCATAGACTTGATGAATAGAGTATTCAGACAATTTCTTGATATGTTTGTAATCATGTTCATTGATGATATCTTGGTTTATTAGAAGGATGGGAAGAAGCATGCCAATCACCTTAGAGTTGTCCTTCAGACACTTAAGGATCATGAGTTGTATGCAAAGTTTTCGAAATGTGAGTTTTTGCTTAAGTCAGTGGCTTTCCTAGGCAATGATGTTTCAGGTGATGGTATTCGAGTAGATGCCCAGAAGTTTGAAATGGTTAAGAACTGGAAATGACCAACCTCTCCAATTGACATAAGACGTTTCTTGGGGTTGGCAGGCTGCTACCACAGGTTCGTTGACGAGTTTTCTTCCTTGTCCGCACCATTGACCAAGCTGACTCAGAAAAAGATCAAGTTTCAGTGGTCTGAGGAATGTGAGAAGATCTTCCAACAATTGAAGACTAGATTGACCACTGCTCCTGTTTTGACTTTGCCCGACGGGACGGAAAATTTTATGATATATTATGATGCATCAAGAGTTGGGTTGGGTTGTGTGTTGATGCAAAGAGGAAAGGTGATAGCCTATGCTTCCAGGCAACTTAAGGTTCATGAGAGAAACTATCCGAACTATGATCTTTAGTTGGCGGTAGTGGTGTTCGCACGTAAAATCTGGTGCCACTACTTGTATGGAGTGCATGTAGATGTGTTCACTGACCACAAGAGCTTGCAGTATGTCTTCAACTAGAGAGAACTCAACCTACGACAGAGGAGATGGTTGGAGTTGCTCAAGGATTATGACATGAGCATCCTATACCACCCAGGTAAAGTGAACTTTGTTGCTGACACTCTTAGCAGGTTGTCAATGGGTAGCACAACCCATGTTGAGAAAGGAAAGAAAGAGCTAGTGAAGGAAGTGCATAGATTGGCTCGATTGGAAGTTCAACTCGAGGAGAATGATGCAGAAGGAGTTAATGTTCACAGTGGGTCCACATCATCCCTAGTAGTATAGGTAAAAGAGAAGCAATGTCGAGATCCTATCATACTCCAATCGAAGGAGGCTATCCATAAACAAAAAGTGATGGTCTTCTCCAAAGGGGGAAATGGGGTGTAGAGATACCAAAGTAGGTTATGTGTTCCTGATGTTGATGATGTTTGAGAGAGGATCATGACTGAAGCCCACAACACTAGATACTCCATTCGTTCAGGCTCTACCAAGATGTAGCACGACTTAAGAGAAGTCTATTAGCAGAGTGAAATGAAGAGGGATATTGCTGAGTTTGTTTCAAAGTGCCCGAATTGCCAACAAGTGAAAGTTGAGCATTAAAGGCCTTGCGGATTGGCACAGAACTTCGAGATTCCATAATAGAAGTGGGAGATGATTAACATGGACTTTATTACCAGTCTACCAAGGTCCCGGAGACAGCATGATTCGATAAGGGTGATTCTGGACAGGATGACTAAATCAACACACTTCTTGGCAGTCAAGATAACTAATGCCACAGAGGAGTATACCAAGATGTATATCTAAGAGATTGTGAGGTTGCATGGAGTTCCCTTGTCCATCATTTTGGACAGAGGAGCCCAGTTTACCTCTCACTTCTGGAGGTCCTTCCAGAAGGGATTGGGTACCAAGGTAAATCTGAATACAACCTTTTATCCACAGACGGATGGTCAGGCAGAGCGCACCATTCAGACATTAGAAGATATATGGAGAGCCTGCATCCTTGACTTCAAAGGAAATTAGGATGACCATCTACCATTGATTGAATTTTCCTATAACAATAGTTATCATGCAAGCATTCAAATGGCTCCCTATGAGGCCTTGTATGGGAGGAGATGTACATCGCCTATTGGATGGTTTGAGGTTAGAGAAGCCGAGTTTATTGGACCCGACATTGGTCATAGTCCTTGGAGAAGGTGAAGATTGTTAGAGAGAGGTTGAAGACTGCACAAAGCCATCAGAAATCTTACACCAATATAAGGAGAAGGGACTTAGAGTTCAAAGTGAATAATTGGGTATACTTGAAGGTGTCACCCATGAAAGGTATCGTGAGGTTTGGGAAGAAGGGGAAATTAAGTCCTTGCTATATTAGCCCTTATCAGATTGTGAGGAGGATTGGGAAAGTTACTTATGAGTTAGAGTTGCCTTCTGAGTTAGACGGAATCCATCTGGTGTTCCACATTTCTATGTTGAAGAAGTGTTTGGGAGACCCTGCCTTGGTGATCCCCTTGGAGAGCACTAGAGTCAAAGACAACTTGTCCTATGAGGAAATTCTAGTCCGAATCCTTGATCGACAGGTTCGCAGACTGAGAAACAAAGAGATAGCCTCCGTTAAGGTTTTGTAGAGAAATCAATTTGTTGAGGAAGCCACGTGGGAAGCTGAGGAAAGATGAGAGTCAAATACCCACACCTATTCGTGCCTGATGACGAGAATACCGAAGGTAATATTCTTATTCTTAACTTAAATTGATGTTTCTATCTCGAATTGATGTGTCCCTGCTTGATGTTTTGAGTAGAGTTACCAAGGTTGATGAAGAGTTGAGAGTTGGAGTTATTGAGTGAGTATCGTGATGAGTCTTCAGTCTATTTGTCCCATAATACCCCTCCTGCTCATCATTCGAGAACGAATAATCCTAAGGGGGAGATGATGTAACGCCTGGTAAAATTACCAAAATACCCCTAGAGGAGAGATGTGCGCATAACACGTCTTCCGATGCTCAGATGGCAAATTTAAGGCCGAATTTGGGATCAACATAAGAAATTGAGTGGGGAAAGGGTCTCAGTCGATTTTTAGAGCGACTGAGTCAAAAGATAATTTTTTGTTCCAAAAAGAAAAATATTGAAAGTTCACGACAGAGCCGCATCGTGGACCTATTATGGAGAGGGACTTATGTTTTTCCAAAACTTTTCAATGGGATTGGGGAAACTCGTTCATAAAATTTATGCAGAAAATGTGCTGATCACGATGCGGACTGAGTCACTCCGAGTCTGAAAACAATTTCTAAATTTTTTGAGGGGCATTCTAGTCTATTCCTAACACCTCCTAAAGTCAATACACGACCAGTATAAGTCATTTTATCATGAAAAGGGTCTAAAATCCCATTCTAAGTCCTTTTCCGACAAACCATCAAGACTAGGGCTTGAGGAAGGTAGAGGAGAACTTGAGTGTGAGGAGTTCAAGAGAAGATTTTTGAGGGATATTGTTGCTAGCATTATACTGGGTATGTAAGGCTACCTAAAGCGTTGGACTATGTTCATCCATGTGCCCTTTTGTCTTCGTAAGTCATGATCATGAGTATGAGTCGCATGTTTTAAATCCTATGATTTCTTGAGTTTTAAATTCTTGTACATGATGGAGTTTTCATGAATTTACTTGAGTCAATTTATGAGTTGCATCGTTATTATCATGAAATATAAATATTATTCTAATGTTTGATACTCTAGCCCTAAATTTAGTATTTTCTTACTTATGTACTAAATTGAGAAGTATGAATTTTAATCTTCTAAACCCATGAATTGAACCCGAAAGGTATATTTTCTTGTTTCATATATGTATATAGAGCATACCTATTTTACCTTATGAGTTGAGTCTGGATAATATGATGTTCTTGACCGAAGTCATTGGGAGTCTTGCATGGTATGAGTTAGAGTCATGAGTTGCATTGCATAAATGATGGCCCCGAGTTATTGAGACACTGAGTTAAGTTATTGAGAAATGAATTGGCTCGTTGAGATGAGTCAAAGAGATGGGTTTGAGTTGATTTATTATGAGTACATTTTAGTCTTGGAAGGAGTATTGAGCACCGCGCGGGTGATTGAAGGGTACCCCGGAACTACGTTACCAGCGTAGGATGGTCGCACAGGATGATTTTGGTGGCCCATGTCCCAATAGATGGACATTCTCTTTGGATCCAAGAGAGAGAGAGAGTTAGAGGTTGATGCCCTATTCTGTGGAAAGTGTGGCAACAACGTCTTTTTGTTTGTACACCACCCAAGCCCTCGGTGGTGGGGAGTTTTCGGTTAGAGAAACTTCCAAGCAACACTTGAGTTGGGCCTATCATGATTTTCAATCTGAGTTGCACTAAACACTGAGTTAAATTTTAAAGCATGATTTTAAACTTCAAACTTACATCATTTATATTAAGTTGAGATATGAGATGAGGTAAATCATGATTTTAAACTTTAAACTTGCATCATTTATTTGAGATGAGACATGAGATGAGGAGTTGAGCATTGAGTCGCGTCAATTGATTGAGTCTGAGCCTTACTTGTTTTTTGAGCCATCTTACATACTATACATTCCACGTACTGACGCCACTTGGTGCTGCATCGTTTCATGATGCTGATACAAGTGATAGAGGACTTCAACAGGCGTACCATTGATGTTCAGAGTTCCCGAGTTCCATAGTTGGTGAGCCCTCCTTGCTATCCAGAGGACCCTTTATTTTATTTGAGTAGTTACTTCTGTTTCTTTGAGTTGGGTAGCCATGGCTTGTCATGGTACCATCTAGATGTTAGAGGTAGAGGCTTCATATACATTGAATAGAGGATGTTGAGTATTGTTTTTCCAAAACTCTTGTTTATTGGAAATTCCTTTTTATTAAAGACTTGGTTTACTTACTTTACAGTCTTTTCTTGAGCATTATTGTTCCGTTGTCGAGTATGATTTGACGATGAGTCCAAGTGTTCGCTTGGAGACTAGCAATAGTCTCTGAGTGCCAGTCACGCCAAGGGTACCCTCCCGGGGCGTGACACACCCATTAGGCATCATTGGCCGACTGAGTGAAACATAGTAAATACATAACGCATAAATGTGGAGAAGACTGCAGTAAAAATCACAAATGGGAATTCGGATAACATTAAGTGTCATAATAACATTATCGTGTCCCCATGGCCGGAATCAAGTAACATATCACACCCCAACTGACAGAACACAGCGAACCCAGACTCTCAGTATCACGTAACCAAGGGGTCAGACTGTACATGGGTGTAAGGCCCTAATTACTACGCCTATATTCCCCCTGAGCGCCCACAAGTCCAGAGGGTAGACCTATGCACAATCAAGGTGTCAAATGGTGCTCAGGTGGAACCCCTGTAGAATAATGTACTCCCCTGTCACCTCGTGGCAGCCAAACCTGGTCCTGTGTCGGAACATAACACCTAATCCGGAGTATCATAGTGTGTCAGGCCGTGACACCTGACCCTGGTGCCTAAATATGTAATAGTGGGACGAATCCTCCGTGGGAGAAAGAATTTCCCTAATCATAACGGTACATGTCACCCAGTCCTGGAATATATATCATGTCGACACATGACTCCTAATCCAGAAATGTATGTCATGTCGGTACGTGACACTCGATCCAAAAATATATATCGTATCGATATGTGACACCCGATCCAGAAATGTATATCATGTCGGTGTGTGACACCCAATCCACAAATGTATATCATGTCGGATTGTGACACCTGATCCAAAAATGTATATCGTGTCGGTATGTGACACCGATCTAGAAATGTATATTGTACCAGTACGTGACACTTAATCTAGAAATATATATCGTGTTGGTACATGACACCTGATCCAGAAATGTAACAATGTGGCTCCACATATAACAACTCTAAGGTAGTATCGGTATAACCTTAGCTAAGGTCCAACCGGACAAATACTCAGAAGTATGGCACCTAGCCAAAATCACATCGTAGCCTAGCTGCTACCCAGGGTATCGCTTAAGGAAACTATATGCTAGCTCACTGATAATGTACCCATCTCTAACCAGGGTGCCAGTCCTTGGGACTAACCAACATAGATAGTGTCTCAGTCACAAATAGCCCTAGGAAGCTCGTAAGATATAGCCTACATCTTGCTAACAGGGGTCACACTCTTGTCTCTACCTATCAATGACTTAGTAGTATCATATCTCGTATCACATGTCATAAGGCCCCCTTAGGTGTACAATCATAACAGTTTCCAGAACACATATATTTCTCTCATCAATAGCTAGGATAAGAAGTACATAACAGATAACAACTATATGCAGAACCATTTATACCATAGAGCAAGACCGAATCGTGTTTAATCAACCAATTATGCCATAGTCTAGGTAATCACAGGTACTCAAAGTAAGTATTGTCAGTCACAATTGTATCATAGATATCCAGATGACCAGAGCCATCAAAATCACATATAAGATCTAGAACCAGTGCATATCGCAACATATAATCATATGTCAGCCTCACAAGCTAGTATATCTCAAAGAAATTAAGCCACACAGCCACATAGTCAAGAACTAAGCTCATCATACATACCTATCACATTTTCTCAGCCCCATCAAGCTCTAAATAGGCCATCTCGTAGTCTAACAATGTCATAATCTATCCAATACAATAGTCATAACTAACACATCTATTAATATTATAAATTCCATCTCAGGCCAGCATATATCGTACACATATAGGAGAATAGCCATATATACACCATGTACCCAACAATCATCAGCCCATATACCACAATCTAGGAAGTTACAAGTACTTAGAGTAACATGAACAACTACAAGCATATCATAATTATCCAGAAACACTAAGTCCAGCAGAATTAGAATTATACCCAAATTAGTCCATAGTACGACATACAATCAATAAACAACCTCACGACTAGCATATCCCAGTAGTATCAGGCTACACATCCACATGACAAGAGTTAAGCCAAAATATGTACCTATCATAGGGCATCAGCCTATATCCAACCTTTGTTAGGCCTTTTTGCAATACAACAGTATCAGGATTCAGCTAATATCATAGCTGCAATTGATACATTCATCAACAAAGTGACCTCATATCGTCATATACTACTCATACAAAGCACAACCAGCCATATACTACACATACTAAGCACCTCAACCCATAAACAGTACATTTATGTGCTCTCCCGCTATGACATGCAAGCATTTCAACTCAGTCTAAGGTTTAGAGAAGCCTAGCCTACCTGAAAGGTGGTTCCTCGCGCTCCTGATCAGTCTACCCAAGATTTTTTGTTTCTTATAGTCTCTAACGATGCTCAGTTGTCAAAACATGAATCACAAAGTCAACACGATTAATTTGACTAGAAAATCTCAAGAATTGAGGAAAATTACACCACTTATAACTAAAATGGAAAAATGAGGCCCACACCGGAAATAGAAAAACAACCCTCGTAAAATTATCATTACATCTCATGAGTTTATATCCAAAAGTGAGCTCAAAATGCGGCTCAAAACACCAGAAATAGCCCAAAAATCGGATAACATTTCTTATCAAAAAAAGTACTACAACAACTTCTGGGCCAAGTTTGTCAAAAGTACAGTCAAATTAACAGAATCCAAATATACCACGATGTAGGTCTCAGAATTAGTACAGTTTAGACCCAAATTTTACTTAATTCTGATAAGAAATGGCAAAGATATCGCAACTCAAAGTTTCCAATAATTTACAGTCATACATACAGCAAAAACAACAATTTTTACCTTGAAACATATGCCAAAACTAAAATGGAAACTTCTCACAAGATCCCGTACAATTTAGCCTTTTGAATCACTAAAATCTGATAAAAATAGCTAAAATTTGCTCGTTTTAAGTTTCTGTTCGTTAGCTTGTGAAATGGAGACTTTATATGAGACCACTACCTCTACCACGTGGCAGCCTCTGGCTGGGCCACGTCGGTGCCTCTTTTCCCTTTTCTGCAACTACTCAAGCTTAATTTCGATGTTCTGGCTTCATCCAGATTTGGAAAAATATAATCTATATATGAAATCTGATCAAGAATAGCATTCCAAACACAACGGTGTAGTCAAAATTTCCATCGGAGGTCATTTTGTCCCAATGTGTGTCCCACTTTCCAATATAGAAATTAACGAAGGAGCCAAAACGCAGCCGGAAGCCTTAGAAATCGAAGAAAGGTCACCCTAGACCAAATTTGATGTTCCAAATCCAACGGTGCGGTCAGAATTTCCATTTAGAGCACGTTTTCCAAGAACGTTGACCAAAGTCAACTATTGACCCATTTCGGAGGTTAAATTTGCAAAACTCGATATAATTGCACCGGACATAGTCCTAGCCTAATTTAACCATTTTGGAGCTGATGGAACCATCAGAATTTCGCTTTGAGGTCAACTACAAGGACTTTATAAAAAAAACTCACTTTACAGTTATAATCTTCCATTTGACTCGAAAAGATGTATAAATCTAAATCGACTCTCCCAATAACCAAACTAACAGTTTCAACAAGTCAAAAATGGCTCGAGGTCATTATGCACATACTCAACTGATAAAATAATCACGAAAACAAAGAAATGACCTAGAGGGTTATTACAATATTTAATGGTGATAATTATTTATCAGTAACTAAATTGTAAACCAAAGTACTCTTCTTAGCCTATAAGTGTTTTTGGTGTAGGGGAAGAAAAAATGTGAAGATGATTACAAATCAGAAAATCAAATCTTCACCAATAAAGGATTGTTTTGATAATATGTATAAGAATAATTTTGAATAGAGTGTGTTAGTAATGTTTGCATTAGTTATACTTGCATTAATTATGAAGAAATATTTCTTATGTATTAGTTAGTTTGGTGTATTGAAAATAACATACATTGCATACTTTACTTTAAAAAATATTTATTAACAAAGTTGTGCTTCATAAATATAACGAAAAAGATGTGAAAACAATTTTTGAGGAACAATTGAGTCTTTAATCGTGGTAATGCATGCATTAAATCTCTTTGAATTTACTATTACCATGATCTTTTATGTATTAGTAATACACTTCTCAATCTACTAGTTATATGTATACTAAAAAATATATTAAATAAAACATTACTCCCTGTGGCCCCTTTTATATGTCATCTTTTGTGATTGCACTTGAATTGAGAAAAAAATTGACTTTACTATTTTTCCTTATTTTATGTACATTAATTGCTTTTTTAGTTCTTCTAGTTGACCAAATATATCTTTTCAAAGCTCATTAACTATCAAGGGTAAAATAGGAAGAACGGTATCATTTATGCATTGATTTTTTGAATAACATATATTAAGGACCACCTATTTATAGTATCGACGACATATAAAAAAATCGAGGGAGTATTAATATATAAAATTAATGCATGCATTTTTTTAATGCATTCTAACAAACGAGATCTAAAAGTAAAGATTTAGGTGAGTAACCAACTAGGCTATTGAGATTCCCAAGAGGTGTTTATTCATAGCATGTCCTTATTTATAGACATTCCATCATTTGTATTTGCCAAAGAAAGGAAGCAAATAGTCACATACCATTCAATTAAATATTACTGTCATTCGTAGAGAAAAAAGTTCCTTTATTTTTCGGGGAGGTACAAAGTAGAGGCAAAAGTTGGTGAAACAAAAGTAGTATTTCCCCCAACATGACTTAGTACTTTACTTATTTATTTTATATTATATAAAGAAAGCTAGAAACAGGCACCTCATAGTCGACATGTTTGCTTCTACTAGGTGCATTAATATATTTTTAAATATTTTTTTTATTTCGATCTATTTATTTTATTTTATTTCTTTTTAAATATTTAAAAATTATACAAAATATATTCTGTCAATTATGATTACTATAATTTAAAATTTAAAAAATAAAAAAAATGATTAATTCTTACAATTTTGTTGGTGTCACATAAATTAGGTCAAAAAGAAGTAACACATATTATTTGAAGATGATGTAAAAGACACAAAATAACAATTATTATCAACTAAAAGTATTTGAAAAACATATAAATTTGGTTGATTCTTTAAATTTAATCTACAACACGTAAATTGAAACACAGAGAGCAATATATATTATTCAAAAATTATGTAAAAATTATTATAAATAATAATAATTAACAACTTTGATTAAAAATTGAATATGCTCTAGATGTAATGACCTTGCTGGTCATTTTTCAGTTCATCTGTGAAAATTATTGTTTTTTCCTTTCGTAAGTTACTTTGGACCTATTTTGAACTGTTTGTATTGTTGGAACTGAGATCATATGTTTTAAAAGTGGAAAAATGAGTTTTGGCATTTTTGGAAGATTAAGTTGTTGAAAAAAAATGAGTTTTGTACCATTTTGGGTTTCAGGTGTCACATAAAAAATGCATCAATTTCATTAGCTCTAGAACGTCGAATCTAATCTAGGAGAACTTACAGAATTGAATTTGGACCCAAAGTTGCATTTTCAGTTGTTTCTGGAGCCAAGGTTTGACTTTGGTCAACACTTGGAGTTCGGAAGCTCAAATCAAAATTTTGACAATTCTTAATGGTGGAAATAATGCTAGAAATGGCCTCGTTGGAGTTTTTGGAGTTTCCGAGCGCAGACTTATTATATTGATTTTTAAGCTAATTTGATTGAGTTTTACCGGCAACTGTGATGAGGAGACCTCAGAATCAAATTCTGATAATTTCGTGAGTTCTAATCACCATTTCTTGTATGAATGCATGTTTGGTTTGTGTAATTTGATTTTTGAATGTACCTAGGAGGTCCGTTCCGAGTTGAAATTGCTGGTGTGGAGGAAATCTAGTGCAGGCCTAATTACCTCTCCACGTATGCGGAGACTTCGAGTAATTGACCTCTGTGTTCGTGGGCCCCATGGCTGCATTCGCGAAGGTGTGCAATGGTATGCTCCACGTTCGCAGACCTGTCCCCCAAATTCGACAGAGGCTTATCTTTTCAGGGCTCCGCATTCTGTGGATCGATATCCACGTTCATAGAGTACAAACTACCTAATCAATTTTTAAATACGTAAAATACCTATTTTCACCATTTTTATCACTTTCAAGCTCTCTTGGACGATTTTGATGAAGATTTTTGTGGAAAACTCTTAGGCAAGTGTTTCTTTCATTGAGTTAATTAATTTTCATGATTTTTATCTTGATTTTGTCTTGAATTTTATAATTTTGGGTATTTATGTAACACCCCAGAAATTTTAAAAGCGAACAGGTCTCAGACCTGTTACTACGAGAGGGTTTACGAGTCGTAGTCTGGAGCACGACCCGTGGACCAGGTCGTAAAAGGTGTTCCAGAATTGAAAAATTTTAATTAAGTATAGAAGGGAAAGGGAACATGACTCGTAATATATTCCACGAGCCGTCTGTCAAGTCGTACAACAAGATCCAGAAATCCATAACTTTGGTCTGCAATTCTATGATAGGGTACACGACCCATAATATGTTCCACGAGCCGTCTGAAAGATCGTAGAATGAGATTTGGAAATTTTATAATTTTGATCTATTTTCCACGAGAGAGGACCACGACCCATAACCTGTTTCATGGGCCGTAAAAAGAGTTTCGTGGTCCACTTCGACAATTTTTCTTGAGGGGTAATTGTATCTTTTCCTATCCTTTTTAATTAAAACCCACAATAATTTGGATTTGTTTTATCCCCCTTATTAGTACCCTAAGGGTATACTCCTCAAGAATACTTAGAAACTCTAGAGAGCATCGAGGAAGGGGAGAAAGTTAGGGTTCCAAGCACTTGAGTAGAGATTCTCTGAGAAGTTGACTGTTCTTCTATTTCCAAGTATGTAAGACTTACTAAAGTATGTAACTATGTTCGTTCACATGCCTTTTTACCTACTTGAGTCGAAATTTATAACAAGAGTTGAGTTTTTAGAATCCTACCATCCAAATACCAAATTTCTGCATTTATTATGAGTTCTTATGATGATATATGAGATAATTGTTGCATTGCACAACTACTGGTATGGTATGAAATCGAGGCAAAATTTTATATTTCATAGCGTGAACCCTAAATTACCTGATTTTCATGAAATTCTATGCATGGACCGAGTTAAGGCTTAAGTTTGATTATCCGAGTTGAGTAAATTGAGCATGAGGAGCATATTGTATTATAATTGCATGTCCATTTAGCATTTTGCTTGCATTCCATGACGAGTCTAATTGAGTGAGTCCGAATGACCGTTTAAGTCTGATTGATTTCCTTGATTGACTGAGTCGATGAGAAACTGAGGTGAGCTGAGTTGAGATAATCCAATGAGGTTGAGACTTAAGTTGATTGATATGAGTATTATTGAGATTTGAGTTGATTGATGAGTTGAATATATTTTAGTCTTGGGAGTATCAAGCACCAAGCTGGGAGCGAGTAAACAACTACTCTAACCGACAGAATTACGTTTCCAGCATAGGATAGTGGTACAACACGTTCTGGCGACTCTTGTCCCAAAAGATGGACATCTATTATCGATCCATGAGAGAGTTGATCGTCCTTCACCTTGACAAGTTTAGGACGAGCGTGGCAACGATGTCGCCTTCGTTGTGCATCACCAAAGTAAAGGTGGTGGGATTGGATGTCGGTTAAGAGAAACACCTAATCAAACACTGATTGAGCATAATAATTCTAAACTGAGTTTATTTTTACTGAGTCTATTTTAAAAGCACGATTTATTTAAACTTGCATATCTGTTGAGTTGAGTATGAATTATTTGGATCGAGGTGAGTGAGTTGAGATTTACTTTCTTGAGCTATTTTATATACTAGTATATTCCATGTATTGATGTCCATTTGGACATGCATCGTTTCATGATGCAGATACAGGTGATAGCAGACTTCAGCTCGTACATCGTTGAGGTCCAATTCAGTGCATTTCAGAGTTGGTGAGCCCTCCTTGCATTCTAGAGGAGCCCTTTTATTTCCTGTTTTCGATTTAGTACTTTCTTTCTTTGCTTTGAGGTATCTGTGGCCTATCATGGTACCATCTAAATTGATGATTGGGGGCTTCATAAACATTGAATAGAGGATTTGTTGAGTATTGTTATTTTCAAACTTAATCATTGGAAACTATGTTTTAGTATAACTATATATATTCATATGATGTCTTTTATTTGGATGATTTCTTCAACTGTTGAGTTGATGTGATGATGAGGCTAGGTGGTTCTCTTGGGGAATCAACAATGGTTCTTTAAGTGCCGGCCACGCCAAGGGAACCCTCTCAGGGCATGATAATTTAAAAATAGAGTTTTATGTGTATGATTTGGAAACTTTAATTGTTGATTTCTCCCTCAGCTTGAGCTCAATTTTAGTGAGATTTTCACCTAATTCCTTTTCTCGCGTAGAATCATAATGTAATGCCCACCAAAATGCCCCTAGAGTGAGGGTATGCGGGTAATACATCTTCCAATGCTCATATGGTGAATCCGAGGCCGGATTTGTGATTATCACAAAACATTGAGTGGAAAAATGATCTCGGTCGATTTTTAGAGCGACCCGATCAAAAAATAATTTTTCGATTTGAAGCACAAAATAGTGTTGGTGCGCGACAGGAGCGCGTCGCGCACCCATCGCGGACCAGCACTAAATTTTTTTGAGGGGGTTGAGAAAACTAGTTCAGAAACTTTTTCTAAAAACACACAGCGTGCGACTAGTCCGAGACATAAAAAAAATTAGGATGGATGGGGTAAAAAAAAATAGATGTGGTAATAGTAGTACATTGCTCTTGTCGTGCACCCATCGCAGACCAGCACTAAATTTTTTTGAGGGGGTTGAGAAAACTAATTCAGAAACTTTTTCTAAAAACACACAGCGTGCGACTAGTCCGCGACATAAAAAAAAAATTGGGACGGATGGAGTAAAAAAAAATAGATGTGGTAGTAGTAGTACATTTTATTGTAATAAATTTGTATTGTAGGCCTTTTGGATTGAACAAAAGGGTAGTCGTCGTGTAGCATGTTGTGCACTCCAAATATTCTTTGCTGCCTCACACATACACGCATATCTCTCCCTCTTTTCCCTCTTTCTTGTATATAATTTTTTTTCTAACCCAAATTATTTGTTCAACATTGCCATTTCCATTTTATAAACTATATAATAAAAAAGAGAAAAGCTTTGGCATAACCAAAGATCAATGAAAAGAAAAGAGGATGATGACCACATCCTCTGTTTTCATTTTCTTATAGATCTCTTCTGGTTTGTACACATTTCCCTTTAATCTCCCCCATCATTCTCAAATGTTGCATTTTCTTTTTCATATCTATGCTTCATACATACGCTTCCCTTTTTTTTTTTGTATGAGTTTCTGATCTGAATTGTGGATTTTCAGAGATTGTGGATTGAGTTTTGATTGGTGGCACAAAGATCTGATGTTCCTAGATTGAATCCAAAACTTCCCTTTTGCTGTTTAATCAGTATTTGCAAACTGGGGTCTGCCTGATTTTCTTTATAAAAGGTTTGTTGATTGCTTTTCTTATCCAAATCTGGATCTGTATGCTTAGTGATGATGATGGGTCTTTGTTATTTATACTTGTTATTGATTTTTGTATTTGTTGTGATCTGGATGTAACTGTTTTTCATTGAATTTTGATAGCAGAAATGATGGAGACAGATCTCGGTAAGCTATTTATAGGTGGGATATCTTGGGACACAGATGAGGAACGTCTTAAAGAATATTTCACTTCATATGGAGAAGTGGTAGAAGCTGTGATCATGAGAGATCGCAATACTGGTCGGGCTCGTGGTTTTGGTTTTGTTGTCTTTGCTAATCCTGCTGTTGCTGAAAGAGTGGTTAGTGAGAAGCACATCATCGATGGGAGGACGGTCAGTTTTATAATTTTTTTCCAAATTACATGTCTGATAAGAATATAACAGCAACAATTATGTGTCTAGTTGGTTCGGTCATATGAATTCTCACTATCTATTTTGCTTCATTCCAATATTCAATAGTTCGGAGTTCTCTAATGCTAGAGCTTCATAATGTATCATCATGAAACTCAACTAGTTGGTATTGCCTATGTGAATTTTATGCTTAAATTCAGCAAGTTTTCTGTTCACAATTTACTACATATAACTGATCGGAAAATGCCCGAAATGTTCCCAAAAGGTTTCAGTTAAAGATTAATCCCCGCTGGATTGTGCTGATTAGGATAGATGAATAGTCATTTTTATATCTCCAAATTCTTCATTGGCATCAAATTTTCAGGTTGAGGCAAAGAAGGCTGTTCCTAGGGATGATCAACACTTAATAAATAGAAACAATAGCAGCATTCAAGGATCTCCAGGTCCTGGACGCACAAAAAAGATATTTGTAGGAGGTTTAGCATCTACTGTTACTGAGAGCGACTTCAAGACATACTTTGATCAGTTTGGTACAATTACAGATGTGGTAGTGATGTATGACCACAACACCCAGAGGCCAAGAGGCTTTGGATTTATAACTTATGATTCAGAGGAGGCAGTGGATAGGGCATTATATAAGACCTTTCACGATCTAAATGGTAAAATGATTGAGGTGAAGCGCGCTGTTCCTAAAGAGCTGTCTCCAGGGCCCAACAGGAGCCCTTTCACTGGATACAACTATGGACTTGGTAGAGTAAATAACTTTCTCAACAACTATGCTCAAGGGTATAGTTTAGCTTCGGTTGGAGGATATGGGGTCAGAATGGATGGTAGATTTAGTCCAGTTGCCAGTGGACGTGGAAGTTTCTCTCAGTTTTCTTCTCCTGCTTATGGAATGGGTGTCAATTTGGATCCATCTTTGAGCCCCACCTTTGCAGGAGCTTCCAATTTTAGCAACAATCTTGGTTATGGGCGGGTTCTGAACCCATATTTCGCTGGCAACTCAAGCAGATACACTACACCCATTGGATATAGCACAGGCAGCAATAGAGGTGATTCTTTACTCAGCTCACCAACCAGGAATGTTTGGGGAAATGGTGGTCTTAACAGTTCTCCAGGTCCTGGTAGCTCTGGCTCATTTTTGGGATCCGGAAGTGGTGTTTATGGTGTCTTTGGGAATAATGGTTCCACTTGGGGCTTGTCAGCTGTTTCTGCGCAAGTTGGTAGTGGTTCTGGATATGGTGGTCGGAATGTGGGGTCTAGGAGTGGGACAAACAGTTATGGGCTGGGATCTGGAGGACTTGCAAGAAGCAACGCAGCAAGTGCTGTCCCAACTTCATTTGCTGCATCAAGTGGTGCTTATGAGGGGTCTTATGGAGATGTATATCGCAGTGGCTCAATATATGGTGATTCAACATGGCAAGCTGTGTCTTCTGATATGGATGGCTCCACTACATTTGGATATGGACTTGAAAATCCGGCAGATAATTCAGCTAAAGACTCCGAAAATTATATTGGAAATTATAGTATTGCAAATAGACAATCGAATAGAGGTATGAATACTCCTTCAATTACACACCCTGTTTTCATTTGCAAGGAGGACACCTTACTTTTGTGATTAGTAGATTCTTAACTTGAAAGATCATTAAAAGATATTTGCAAAATGGCTCTTGAAGATTTGATCTCATTTTAGTTAGTATTTTGTTCTAAGTTTAATTTGGAGTTGACATTCTATAAATTATGGTAACTTCATTATCATGGATTTGATGAGAAGATTTGGATTGGGATACGTTGAAAGGATTCGGAACATAAAAAAATGTTGTTCCTCACTCCTAATTTCTGTTTATTACATTGATGTGGTGTGCTCATTTGAATTAATTTATAGTGGGATGAATCATAGTATTCTTATCCGGAATAAGATGAGTGGTTGAAACACCCTTATTATGCCTCATATGAACTTTGGGAATACCTTATTAGAAAAAACTTGAGGATACCTTCACTGGCCTTTTTCTCCTAGGCAAAATAGGACGCACTGTTCAAGCAATTATAGTTGAAATATTGGTAGAACTGTGTGCATGCGGCATTTTCTTCTAGGGTCCTTAGGCAATCTTGCAATGATTTTTTTTCCTAGGTCTGCAAGATGTGCCTAAACGAAACTTACTTCTCTCTCTTAACAAAAGACAAACAAATAGGCTTTCCCTGTTAAGTTCATGGAAATTGTTATTAAATTTAAAATTACAATCATGAAATTTGTAGCCATAACTTTTACTAAAAACGTTTCTTCTAATTACATAAGCATTAGTTTAATCACTTCAGTAAACCAGAAATGGTTTTCATGAGCTTTCATAAAGTAGTAAAGCTTTGTTGTTATTGGAATGAGAGGGAAGGAACTAGGAATTTGTGTATGTCCGCCCCTAATAGTGTGGGAGTAGAGGATTTGAATGGGGAATGGGGTAAAATATTTTTCCTCCTGATAGTTAATGTAAGAGATAATCATTTACATTAAAAGGTTTGAGAAGTTTCAAAGGAGCTGACCTATTGTTTTAATGTCATACAGTGTTGGCTGTTAAAACTTTCAAACTACACTAGTAATTATGACTTTTGACTAAAGAATTAGATGGAGAACTATTCCCGCTTCAACTTGGTTGGCAATCTGGAAACGGAAAGAGAGAAACTCTAGATGTTTTGAAGGCATAAAAAATAGTGTGCAGGAAGTTAAACTTAACTGCATTTGTTGTTATGTTTTTGGTGCAATCAACAATACTCAAATGTAAGGGTGACAATTGGGTGAGTTGGGTCAAATTTGAGCGGGTTATAATGGGTAAAGACCCAACCCAAATTTACTTGGGTCAAAATGGGTAGGGTCAAAACGGGTTGAGTAACGGGTTTAGAGAGCAGATCAAGACCCAACTCATCCCAATTTTTACTAAATTTTTCTTACTTCATTTGTTCTTTTTCAATATTTTAGTACTTATTTAAATTATATTTTCTTTATTTTGGCTATATAACAACAACAACATACCCAGTGAAATCCCACAAGTGGGGTCTGGGGAGGGTAGAATGTACGCATACCTTACCACTACCTCATAGAGGTAGAGATGTTTTCTGGAACCCTCATCTCAAAAACCCAAAAGCAGATTTGACTATATAAAAATACCAAATTAAAAAAAGAGTGTTTTAAAAATGCTTTGACAATATCTCTCTCAATTCAATTCGGGTTGAATGGTTTGGGTTGAGATGGGTTGAGCTAATAAATAGGGGGGTTATAAACCCACCCGAACTTCAACGGGTTGGGCGGATTGAACGAGTTCGGTTTGATTTTGCCACCCCTACTCAAATGACACTGTCTCTATAGTTTATATTTTAGACTCAATATAGAAATAGAGCGGTGGATTTTGGAGTGCATATGTATATAAGGTTTGAGTACAATCCGTGTATTCTTATGATATAATACAAAGTTACCAAACTCAAAACATTATGACTTTGCAGCACAACTTTGTTTTCAAGTTAACATGGCCAAATTGCATATACATCATTATATATGCAACAATGAGATAAAGGTACCTTGATTTAGAATGAGAAAGTACCGAAGGGAATAGGAAAAGTGGTTAGATTTGGTTCTTCCTCCCTTTGTCCATCCACCGCCATAGTTGCTTAAACCGTATGGCCATATGATCACGGCTTTTCTTAGCTTAATTTTGTTTTTTTTGTAATTGAAATCAATTGCATGCTAAATAGGGAAGGGGCAAATAAAGATTAGTGACTCTGGCGAGCTAGAGTGCCTAAAGAGAGGCGGAATGTGTGGGACTTTTACTTCTTCCCCTTGCCAGAAACATGGTTTAAAATTTTATTTCCTACATTCCCTAGGGTCCTGGAGATGTACAAGAGGTCTATATTCAGGGGCTGAAGTAGGATTATATCTTGCTGAGCGCTGTTTTTCCTGCCCTTACTGATGAATAGAATTTGTAGCAGACATATAAAAGGACTGTGTATACCAGAATAGACAACATTTCTAGTTCAGGCTGTCTGAAAATTTTTTGGAACATTACTTTGTATTTGCTTTAAGAGAAAAGCAATTGCGCCTTTTGGGCCCAGGAGACAGAAGTGTGAAGATTTAGTTGTAGACTCCTAACAGTTCAATAGCAAAGGATACCCTTACTCAAATGTGGGGAGTACACGAACCTGGCTAGATGCAGTGTTCTAGTATACAATAAGATCCTTCACTTAAAACTTGTCACATATAAATGATGTTATTTTGCTTTCGTCAAACTTGCTATTGAGTAAATGCAGTTGCCTTTTGTGCATTATCTTTCTGCGTTTTACCTAGTTTCTTGAATCAATGTTATATCTTACTCTGTGGAAAGTTGTCCAGATACTGAGACTGCTCAATCTTTTGTTCTTGAATGTTTCCAGGAATTGCGGCATAGGAGATCTCTTTATTTTGGATACCTGAAGATTCTTAGAAGTGCCTTGAGATAATTAAGTGGGCTGTGAATGTTAATACATATTTCACATAATATGCATTTCAGCTATAGCTGATCATATAGAGCTAACGAGGGGCCTGTTTGAAAAAAGTATACATATTGAGAGAGCAGTTTTTAAAGGGATTTTGTATTCTGGTTTGAGGTTTCAGTTTTTCGAAAGAAATTTAGGCTTCTTTATTAGCCATTAATCAAGATGTATATCCGGTTATACTTGACACCATCCACTACAGTTGATGTGTTGTGCATCCACAAGAAAGCGAGTATCAATGGACCATGTCGACAGTTAGAGTTTTATTTCTGTTTAAAACTTTTTTGTCCAGTTTAGTGACTGGCAAAGCTGCTGTTGTTTGTTCTTGTAGTTCTTTTATCAGGGATTTGTTTTTCTCTCAGACTGTATTCTACATCTTTTTGATTTACTAGTGTGCAACAACAGGGATACCAACCTAGGATCCATAAAAAATAAGTACTGAATTTTCTGAATCTATTCTCCTTTTATATTTGTACAATCTCTAAGTTTTAAGCTTTATATTGTGTAAGCAACTATGTTGCAGTTGAAATAGATTTTTTTCATCTCTATTAATACATGATATTATTGTTCATCCATTTTGCTGTTGATTCATTTTAACACTGGCCAGCAGAGGCAGGCCTACCGTCACGACCCAATTCACTTAAGCCATGACCGGCGCTGTAAGCCTAATCCCATCGAGCAAGCTTGGACCATATTTTTCAAGATAAAAATTCGACAAGAGTTTCCTCTGTATCAGGAGAACCCATAAATTTTAAACTTGTTAACATTCAACAACCAACAACTCAACCTACTGTAATAGCAACATCGTAAGTCTAAGAGAATATCAAAGTTGAAAGTTAGTGACTTCCGCAGGACGTTGCTATGATACTACGGATTTATAATAGCCATCTGACTACCTCGTCAGCTAAGTTCCCTTCTAGAGGGTCTTTATATAACGTTAGTTTTTTCTACAAGGTAGACCAGATCTAACAATCCAACATTAGATAAAAGCGATACTGACAAAATTAATCTCCTGAAATAGTTTCGTGTATATTCATGTTCTTCTAGTGTCAAATTTGAATTCAATAACATATAATAGCTTATGAATTCAGGAACAATATGTAAAAACATTCAGCGCATTTTCAAATACTTGATCATACTACTACTTGTTCGTGTACAAGAAATCAATTCTTAGATAAATCAGCCCAAATGCAAGGAAACAAATTTAAAATACGAGATAGTTAAAAATCAACTATGGAAGAATTATTGCTCATAATAAATACTTTTGCGAATAACTCCAATTTGGTACAAATGATTCTAACCTCGATGTATCAATTATCTAAAGAAACATTTAATAATCTTTGAGTCAAAGGGGATTCATCAGAACGCTAATATTATTCTCTAGCTACTGCTTCAAGCCTTCAACCTAAACTTTATTGTTTATCCTAAGAATATAAGTTCAATAATCTCTATGAGCAAGTTATGATTCAGAACCTTGTAACTACAAGCAAGTAATATACACCTAGTATTGGTGCTAAAATCAGATTTTTTGGACCTTTTTTCCCGAAGCTAAAAAGTCTTAAAAGAAAGTTTCAGGTTATTGATTCTAAATTCTGGATGTTTATTGCTATCTAGGTTAGCAAAAGGGTGAGTTTGTAGGTGATTAGTATATTAACTATATACTAGCAAAGTAAAGAAGGAAGAACAATAGTTGGTCTTCTATAATACTACAAGTCCTAGAGATGAAAGCCTTGACTTGTTTCAAGCTTCTATTTCACGACCACTTTTCTCCTTTTTTCCCAAAGTTGCCCTGATCTCTTTTGTTTACTAATTACTTGGACTAAAGAAATTAATGGGCTGGGTTAGGAGTTATAATTGGTTACTTATGGGTTTGGCCCAACTCTTTATGTCCTTAAACCTCGAAGTTTCAAACACATGCATAGTTGTGGATAAAAATAAATAAGGATACTTGGCTCGCATCACCTTCTCGACCTCCCATATCACTTCCTCACTAATATGATTTTTCACACCACTTTCACTGTCAGCATCTCATTTGCTTGCAACTTCCTACTTGTCTATCCATTATAAACATTGGCTCCTCATCATAAGTTAGGTTCTTGTCTAACTGAATATTTGATGCTTCAAGCACATGTTTTTCCCAAAGTTGCCCTGATCTCTTTTGTTTACTAATTACGTGGACTAAAGAAATTAATGGGCTGGGTTAGGAGTTATAATTGGTTACTTATGGGTTTGGCCCAACTCTTTATGTCCTTAAACCTCGAAGTTTCAAACACATGCATAGTTGTGGATAAAAATAAATAAGGATACTTGGCTCGCATCACCTTCTCGACCTCCCATATCACTTCCTCACTAATATGATTTTTCACACCACTTTCACTGTCAGCATCTCATTTGCTTGCAACTTCCTACTTGTCTATCCATTATAAACATTGGCTCCTCATCATAAGTTAGGTTCTTGTCTAACTGAATATTTGATGCTTCAAGCACATGTTTTTCCCAAAGTTGCCCTGATCTCTTTTGTTTACTAATTACTTGGACTAAAGAAATTAATGGGCTGGGTTAGGAGTTATAATTGGTTACTTATGGGTTTGGCCCAACTCTTTATGTCCTCATCATAAGTTAGGTTCTTGTCTAACTGAATATTTGATGCTTCAAGCACATGTTTTTCCCAAAGTTGCCCTGATCTCTTTTGTTTACTAATTACCTGGACTAAAGAAATTAATGGGCTGGGTTAGGAGTTATAATTGGTTACTTATGGGTTTGGCCCAACTCTTTATGTCCTTAAACCTCGAAGTTTCAAAGACATGCATAGTTGTGGATAAAAATAAATAATACTTAGCTCGCATCACCTTCTCGACCTCCCATATCACTTCCTCACTAATATGATTTTTCACACCACTTTCACTGTCAGCATCTCATTTGCTTGCAACTTCCTACTTGTCTATCCATTATAAACATTGGCTCCTCATCATAAGTTAGGTTCTTGTCTAACTGAATATTTGATGCTTCAAGCACATGTGAGGGGTATGATATGTACTTTTGCAACATAGATACATGAAAATATTGAATAAATTGATGACAATTTAGCAGGAATGCCCCAACTCTATCGAGTGTTTCATATGGCCCAATATAACCCAGACTCAATTTTTCCTTCTTAATGAATCTTAAAATATCTTTCATTGGTGATACACGTAAGAACACATGCTCTCCTATTGAAAACACTAACTCTTGATGTCTTTTATCTGCGTAAGCTTTTTTCCATTATGGGTGCTAGCAATCTCTGTCTAATTAATTGGACCTTTTCAGTTGCGAACTTCACCAAATCTGGACCTAGTACCTTAGACTCACCAACCTTGAACTATCCAATGAGAGATCAACATCGTCTTTAATATGACACTTCGTAAGGTGCCATTTGTATACTCACTTGAAAGATATTATTGTAAGCAAAACTTCATCAATGATGGATTGTCTCAACTACCACCAAAATCAAGCACATAATATATCAACATATCTTCAGGTGTCTGTATGGTTCACTTTGTTTGTCCGTCCATCTGAGGGTGTAATGTAGTACTTAGATCTACATGCGTACCCAATGCTCCTTGGAATGCTTCCAGAAGTGTGAAGTGAACTGGAATCTCCTATCCCATATAATGGAAATTGGAACTTCATGAAGCTTGACAGTTTCATCCATATAGATTTTGTGCATATCATGCATCCTTATAGGTAATTTTGATTGATAAGAAGTATGCCGAATTTGTTAATTGATCTACGACCACTCATATAGAGTTATAACCCTTAAGAGTTCATAATCCTATTATTAAATCCATGACAATTTGCTCGCATTTCTTTTCGGGTATCACAAGTTATTGCATCAACCCTAAGGGTCTTTGATGTTCAACTTTAGGTGGTAAGTCAAACACTAGGTGAGATGATTCACAATATCTTTCTTCACACCTCCCATCAATACAACTAACAAAAGTCTTAATACATTTTTGTGGATCTAGGATGAACTGAGTACTTGGAGCCATGCGCTTCTTCAAGCAAAGCTTATCTCAGTCCATCAACTTTTGGTACACAAATATGATTACCAAGTCATAATACCCCATGACTATATAAGGTAAGATCTTTATTCTTGTTGACAATACTTTCATCTCTAATTTCACACAACTATATATTTAGGTATTGCTTTGCCTTTATATCAATGATGACTTGGCTTGAACACAGGCCAATAGTGTACTTTCATTCCCCAAATTTAAGGATATTCCATTTTCTTTCAATTTGTGAATTTCTCTTGCTAGTGATCTGCTTATTAGAATAAGGTGAGCCAAGCTTTCCATTGATTTTCGGTTTAATACACCAACAACCACATTAGCTTTGCATGGAAGGGACAAAATTGCACAGTCATAATCTTTCAATAACTTTACTCATCTTCATTGTCGAAGGTTCAAATTTTTTTGTTGAAAGGTATATTGGAGGATCTTGTTATCAATATATATGTCGTATTTCTCTTCATATAAATAATGTCACCAAATCGTCAGAGCAAAGACAATTGTGGCCATTTTTAGGTCATGTGTAAGATAATTATGCTCACGCTTTTTTAGTTACTTCGAAGCATAAGCTATGACCCATCCTTTTTGTATAAGAACACACCCAGTCCACTCGAGAGGCATAACAATAAATTGCAAATCCTATGGAAGTATTATACTGGGGTTGTTGTCAAACTTTCCTTATAATTTTGAAAACTCTGTTCACATGAATTTCACATTCTTTTTTGTTAGCATTAGGGCTGGGCATTCGGTCGGGTCGGTTCGGTTCGATTTGTGAAATTCGGTTTGGTTTTCGATTTTCGATTTAAAAAAACATAAACTGAAACTGAACTGAAATAAATTCGGTTTAGTTCGGTTTTTGCAATTTCGGTTCGGTTTATTTCGATTTAATTTTTTGGTTTGAATATTATTTCTGACTCTTTTTTTCGATGAAAAGTAATTGATTATATACAAGAAAACATTACTACAACTCTATAAAGATAAGGTACTCTATATTAGTAACCAATTAGTGAGGCCATTATTTAAAAATGTGAACAGTTACATGTATTGAATTACTATTTGAAGTGCCATAACCTATAAATCAAAAGTCTACCATTTGATTCCTTCATTCCTTGACATATATGTTCCAGGTTAGCAATTAGGATTTAAGAATTTTATTTTTCACTAAAGTAAAGTAATATTATTTGGAACTGAAATTGAGCGTTCAGTAAAATATATGTTGCCCGGTTGGGCTTGAGAAATTACCAGTTCATGTTAGGCCTATACTATATGTATTATAATTTATAAGTTATAACATATGTAGGCAGCCAAAATTAATAGGTAGTCGAGCAGAGGCGAGTTCTTTGGAGCTCCTGTAATATTCTCAGTGAACTTAACCACAATATCATCTTTTTCGGCAAGATATATATGCACATATGTCTGTATTCATATTTTTCGGACTTGTCGAGAAAGATTAGCTATTTTGCCACTGTAGCTGTAATGTTTCTAAGACATATTATCTTAGGATGTCTGTATATCCTTTATATATACAAGGACACTTTTTCAAAGGTTGTTCTATTGTATTTTTATTTTTTCATCAAAGAAGAAGTTTATCTGGACAATATAAAAAATTCAGTTTTTTGGTTAACCGAAATAAAAAAAATTAAAACCGATAACCGAACCGAATGATCAATATTTTAAAATTTAAAACTGAAATCTACTGAATAAACCGACTAACCGAAACCAAAATTTAAAAAAATTCGATTCGGTCGATTTTTTCGATTCGAACCAAATAATGCCCAGCCCTAGTTAGCATTGTTAGAGGTGCAAGTATCTTAGAGAAATCTTGCACGAAGTTCCTATAATACCCGGTGAGGCCCAAAAGGCTTTGTATCTCAATCACAGTAGGTGACCTTGTCAACTTCTATACTGCTTCCACCTTTTTGGGGTTATCTAGAATCCTTTCTTTAGTTACTATGTAACCTGAAAGGCAACTTGACTCAATCAAAATTTGCACTTGGAGAACTTAGCATATAATTTCTATTCTCTGAGTGCCTGTAATACCATCCTCATGTGTTGTTCATTATCTTCATATGTCCTTAAATGCACAAGAATATCATCAATAAACACGGTTACAAATTTATTCAAATACAACTTGAACACCCTATTAATCATGTCCATGAATGCTATAGGTGTATTCATTATCCCAAAAGGCATTACAAGAAATTTATAGTGTCCATATCTAGTCTGAAAGGCCTTCTTAGAATGTCCTCTCCTCTATTTGATATATCCAAATCTCAAATCAATCTTGGAGAATTTCTTTGCAACCTGAAGTTGGTACAATAAATCATCAATGCAGGGTAGCAAATACTTGTTGCGCATTGTGGCCTTATTTAACTAGCGGTAATCTATGCATAATATCACGAATCCATCTTTCTTCTTTATGAAATATATAGGACCCCAAGGTGAAGTGCTTAGTCTGGTGAACCTTTTGTGTTCAAGTTTTGCAACTATTCTTTCAATTTTGCCGGTGCCATTTGATATAAGATATCAATATAGGTTGTGTTCTAGGTAATAAATCAACGTCGAAATTAATTTCTCTAACAGGAGGTAAAATGATCGAGCAGGTCTTCTCTCCATAAAAATATAGACAAACTCTAACTCTGGTACCACAATCTTTGTATCTTTTACAAATGCCTAAAAACCTTAACAACCTTTTCTTAGCATCCATTTTGCACCCGTGAATGATAACAAATTATTTGTAGGTGATTCTTGGTCACCTTATAACATGAAACTTGGCTCACCCGATAAGTTAAAGAGAACTATTTTAGAATAGCAATCAACGACTACATGGCATGAAGCTAGCCAGTCCATGCCCATGATTACATCAAAATCTACTATATTAAGCTCAATAAGTCTGCTAATGTGCCTTTTCCCTGAACACTAAATCGACAATAATGATGCACTCACTTAACTAGTAAAGATTCTTCAATCAGTATAGTGACTAAAGAAGGGGGTTTTCAACAATTTTGGCAATCTATCAAACCTTATTGCAAAACAAGAACTCACACGAATGATTGGATCCAGGATCAACTAAAGTAATATCATCAAATGAACATACTGAAAGTATACCTATGACAATTGCATTTGATGCCTCAACATCTTGCCTAGTAAGAGCAAATACTTGGGATTAGACTCTACTAACCCTCCTGACCCTCTATCATTAGTATTTTTATTCTCGGTGCCTCTTCTTGCTGCCCCAAAATTATCCCCATTGGTAATCGTTGTAGTATTTGTCGGTGCACCATTCATGAAGGTTGACGCTTGATTAGATCCCCTGGGATAACGTGGCCAATCTTTCTTGTAATGTCCCATCTACTTGCATCAAAGGCATGCACTAATCTCTCTTCAACAATGCCTTGAATGAGCCTTGTGACAACTCGGGCATGTAGCCGTAGTGCTTTTGTTGTGTTAAATGGGTGGTATGAGACTTCGATGACTATGTTTTGATGTAAAGCACTGTTAGATGACAACATGATGGATGCATCTCCATTTCGTGAAGCCCTCAAATGGTTCTGTGATGCAAATCCTCTTTTTGTTTCGATATCCCCTTCAAAGGATCCTGTGGTCCTCGTTCTCTTATTTTGTGCTTTATATCTCTTTTTTCTCTCCATCTAGTCTCCACTTCTCTTGTAACCTCTATTGCTTGTAAGTACCTTATGTCTCCTTTTATGAAATAAGAGGCACGTGATTTAAATAATAGATCAATTAGGCCTCATATGAACCTTTTCGCCTACATAGATTCATTCATCTTATATGACGCATGTCAAGACAAATGGGTGAACTGGATGTCATACTCGTTCACTAACATTTGTGGGGTTTGTCTCATCTCTCAAATTGTATTAACAAAGCATCTCTTATACTCATTGATAACATTCAAACATACTCTTTTAATAGAATATAGACAAATTTTAGCATTATATTTACCCAACTAAGAGTTGGGGTCGATCCTGTAGGGAATAGGTCGAAACAAGTCTATTAGCAACCACTTCTCAGTTGGAGTTTCTACTTCCCAAAAATAAAAGTGCATTAAGTAAAATGGGGGTTGGTTGTGAACTAACAACACTTAGTAGTGTAACAAAGAATGAACAAGAACTTAGTGTTAAAAATATCAGACTTAGACTCGTATTGTGTTCCCTATGACTTGTAACAGGGTAAATAACACGTGTTTAAGTTATCATTTATTGCATTACATGTGAAATCTAGCGAGATAGAGAGCATCTAGTTTACCTCCTGGTCCTTTTGAAACGTATTTCATTCATCTCCTCCCAGTCTCAGAATGTGTGCTTTGTTAACCCTCGCTCTTGATCATAGAACACCATCCCCTTCGGGGCTCAAGTAACTTAGACAAAGTTAATTTCTTTGAATTTCTGTTATGATTATCGTTTCCTAATCACTACCTTCCTCCCAGGCAAGCAATGAATATAAGCAGGTTCTCAATGCATAGACTTATTAGTAAAGACTTTCGGACGAAGATAATCATAATACCTGTAAAACAACTAACAAAAATCGCCCTATACATTTGCCTATGCTGTTACTTTGTGATGGTTCCAACAAATCTAGTTGTGGAATTTAACTATGTATATTTGAAGTAATAAATCCAAACATAGATGAAAATTTCACAACAATATTACTTGCGGAGATGAGAAGATTGAATTACGAATCCAAATTCGTAAACAAAAGATGAAATATTAATATAAACCTTCAAAAGTGTAGTTAGGATTGTCTCTCTATCGTACACTGAGTTCTAGAAGTTAGTAATAATAATAAAATGATTAAAAATGCTATTTATATACATGAAAAACCTAATCCTAATAGAAATAGAAAAATTGGTTCGGCATGGATCACACAGTCCCTTCACGCGTTGTGGTGCACACCACGACCCGTGAAAGGTTTTGTGGTATGTCACTTTGCTTCTTCTTCAGTTCAATGTTGTCCCCACTATGGGAACTTACCACGACACATGGTACTTTCCATAGCGTGTGGTGCGTCTTCTGGTGACACCCTTGAGCCATTTCGCGAAATTAATTCCTCACCATGGGCACTCACCATAGCATGTGGTACTATCCGCAGCCTTTGGTGGGTCTCGTGGTGATTTACTTGAGCCACCCGCAAAAAAATGACCAAACCTACCAAATACCAAGTCCTTCTTCACAGACCCCTTAAGGAATTGTGGTGGGCTCCACGACCCATGGTGGGTCTTGTGGAGCCCCACTTGGACACAGTTTCTTCAGGTTTCTAGCATGCACCCTTCACAATGGCCTACCACGAGGTGTGGTGGGTCCTTGTATAGACTCCTTGCATTTTTTTCATCTCAACTTCATAAAACATCTAAAAATCCATGCGTGTACCTTTTTTTCCTGCACATGAACACAAAACCCAAAACACACATCATATATATAAAACATGCTTTAGATTCACAATTACTCACTGTTTTAGGTGCCAAAAGTTTCATAATTTCGTGACACAACAACATGCTCAACTTAGAACCATTGGTTGTTATACGCCCAAATTTACACTCCAAAAGGAATAGTAAAGCAAACGTGGATCAAATATAGAACTTAACCAGAGCTGAGGTCGATCCCACAGGGAATGCGTGAGAATAAATCTATTAGCACCCTTTTTCATACATAATTTCTATTCCCAAAATAAACATGCATAAAGTAAATGGAGTTTTTTGATGTTTTAAACTAAATCTCTAAAGTAAAGTAACTAATGTGTACGATAACTAGTGGACTTCCAACAATTGATGAGAAGCTAGGGTTGTGTTCCACATGACATCTAATATAATAGCCAAATTTGTGTGGTAGACCCATTCATGATTATGTATACAAGATCAAACAAGTTATCTAACACCTAGTTCACCGCCTGGTCTTTCTTAGGTGTATTTCACTCATCACCTTCCGGTCTCAGAATGTGTATAATTTTAACCCTTGTTTTGGATCTCAGTATACTCTCACCTTCCGGTCTCAAGTACTTAGACTAGGTTAAAATCCTGAATTTCTGTTGTAGGCTTCTTTTCCTAATCACCACATCCCTCCGGGCATATGACATATACAGGCTTATCCTAACACATCGGCTCGTTAAGGAAGAAGTTAAAGCGAAGAATACTACAATGCATACAATAATCAATCGCAAGGTTTACCCTTAAATTTATTATTTTATTAATTTGTCATGGTTCCCACCACCCTAGCTATGGGCCTAGCCTAGCATATTGAAAATAAATTGCCCACAACAATATAAAGGAATCATGACCACAAACTTACTATTGATGGAGTAATGAATCCATATGTTACAATCTATAAAAAGAAGATTGAAATCCAAGAATTCAATGTAAATTAGCGCACAATAGTATTCTCCTTGTGTTTTCTAGCTCCAGCTGTCCAATAATAATGAAAATGGAATAAAACTAATATTTATATACAAGGAAATACCTAATCCAACTTAAAATAGGAAAATAGACGTCGGCATGGGTACGGGTCACTGTACGGACCGTGAGGGTCCACACGGACCGTGAAATGGTCCGTGAGTCGTTACTGCATTGTGTCCCCCACGTGTATTAGGACGGTTCGTGTAGGGGTTCATGAACTGTGAAACAGCCCGTGACCCTTGCCTTAGCGATTTCCAAGCAACACTTTGGTCCTCCATCTCCATGGCCCATGTCATGGTCCGTGGTTGGTCACCCAGCCCGTAACGGGCCCCGTCTCTCTCCACTTGTATGATTTTTGTTATTTTCGATGGTGACTCTTCAACTTCCATCACTTTTACGATGAGGGACGCGGTCAGTGTCAAGTCCCACAGCTCATGAAAGGGGTTGTGAGAGTTGCCTTGGTTTCTTTGCTTTATCTGCCCTTTAACAAACTATGTGTGGGGCTCCGGTGCACCATACAGACCGTCTAGTGTTTCCTGGGTCGTGTGGGGCCCCGTGCTCGACCACTTAGCTTTATTCTTGATGTTTTTATTCGGGCCAGTCCACATTGCCTCTCACGGTCCATGTAGTGTTGCACGGCCCGTAGGACGCTCTGTATGGTGACCCTTGTGCCTTTATCCTCAATCATTTTCTTGTACATTGCCCCTTACTTCATGCCTTCATCCTGTACCTGAAAATAATAAAAACGCACACATCAAACTAACAAATTTGCTTGAGAACGCGTAAAAATCCTGCGTCTAAAGTGTTACAAGAGTCGTATTTACACGACTCATCAACACCCTCAACTTAGAATGATTGCTTGTCCTCAAGCAATGACGACTAGACCAAACAAAGCATAAAGACAAGTGCTTCCTCAGGACTACAGATAACCCTTTGATTTCAACACATATACTCAGAAAACATGCATAAAATATGCTTACACCCCAGACAAACTCACTCAGATTAAGGAAACATCATACGTGTATACTCAGCTCGCATAAGCTTGGGAACAAAGATGAACCAGTCGTATTAGCGACCAATTAATGCAAGGATGGTTCCCTCACTACAAAAATGTGTCGCATACAATGTATCAATTTAAAATAGAGACTGGAATGCATACACTCACCCTTACAAGTGATTTTCAGTGGACGTACAGGTTTCGACTATATGCTTGCCCTTATTTTCACCACCTCAACTCTCAAACACCCTTTTTAGGATCACATTAGGACTTTTGTGGCCTGTAATGTAGGCTCGGGCTAAGGCTTCTTCTTTCTCCGAATCGGTTCCTAGTGTCAGTCAATCAAGATTTGGAGTATATTTAGGATCAAGTGACTAATTAGCCCTTCCAAGACACTACTTTAACTCAACCATCTCCTCTCGGCTTTCAGCTCCTATTGCCCCTATTTTCCACTTTCTTTGCCATTGAGAGTAATTTTCGTGTTCACTTTTTTTTCACATTGTCATACCCCCAGTTTTTCTTTCCTCTTATCATTTTAGCTCTTTTCCTCATTTTTCTGCTTCGCCTACAGTAGCCACCCTCAACTTAGGCTTTTCGCATAGGCTGAGGTTCACAATGTCTATTTGAAAGGACCAGGGCTAGTATAAGCCACCCTCAACTTAGTCCTTTGGCTAGGTTGAAGTTCACAATGTCCTTGGAGACACCAGGGCCAAAGAGGAAGTCCACAAACAGATAGGGGAGGTGAGTTGGGTGATTAGAAAGAAAATCCTTCAGGCTTAACTTTTGGTTCAAAAAGGGAAATTTCATTTGGTTGGTAAATTTTCAGGCTAAGTGACTAGTCAACGAAAATGGCCTAAGATCATATATTAGTACAGTTTATTCAATTGTTTTGGTGGGACTAACCAGGCAAGTTCTAGCTTACAAGCGCATTGACTGGATTAAGCAAATATGCTTACACACACGTGGCACATTTCCTACATTAATTAGCACTAACCAACATAGTCATGCTTCATTCATCAAGATGCCAACAATACAATGCATATCATGCTTTCCAGAAATCATACCAGGTAGTCAGGATAGGATGCATGCACATACATACTTTTGGCCACATTTGTACTTCAAGGCATTTTTCATAGATAGATCAAAATATGAGTTACCCTAGACTTCTATAAGCACTTGTATTTACACAAATATCACACCCTAGACATGCCAGCTCTACTAGATAGTACACTTGAGAGAAAAGAAATCTGGCAAGAAAAACTCTCAAGTGGTATGAAGCCCCATCCCCTCCATGGATACATCTGTAGGTGGCACCGGAGTAGTAGTTGGCACGGGTGGAGCACCCCATGTGTCATCTGATAACGGTGCCACAAAGGCATTGAAAAGCGACATCCAAGAATATGGAGGTGGGGCCGGCGTAGGCGGCTGTGCGATTGGTCTTTCATGTCACTCACTGTCTTTACAAGTTTTTCCATTTCATCCCTAGACATACTCCCAAACATATCATGGAAGTATCCCTCCAAAGTGTTGACATGATTCTGCAAGCTACTGATTTGACCCAGGAGTTCAGCCCGGAGCCTATTCTTTGCCTGCTAGACATGCGAGTGAACCACATAAGGCATGCTCTCGACTACTTGATTAGTAATTGCGCGTGTCTACCTATGGTTCGTCACTACTCTGGCCAGGAACTCATTTGACACATACACATACCCTTGTTGCACCGGAGGCGCTGCACCCCCACCCTCGGGTTGCTCAGAAGCATCGACTGACTGTGGGGCTATGGTGTAACCCTCAAATGACAAGGGTTGCTATGGAGCCGCTTGGGGAAACATCGCTGGACCCCCTAGCCAGCGTGATCAAACCCGCATCATAGGATTGTGGACATCCTTAAAAAGGGCAATGTTAACCATGCCTTTGGGAGCTATCTTTCGGTCCAGGAAATGCGTGGTAGGGACATGGGCCCGTTTGCAAAGTCCTCGGACCAAGCATGGGAAGGGCTTGCTGGCTTTGTCTGATGAAACTTGGTTCTGCATTTCTATGACGATGATCCATCCCACATTCACTCCGTACTTAGCCATCAAACATGCTACCAACGAGGCATGTGAAGGTTTGAGCGTGTTGTCATTACTTGTGGGTCATAGCCTGGCCCGCATCACCGACCACCAAAATTTTGCCATAAAAGACAAAGATGCCTTGGCCATAGGAACCCTAGGATTCGTAACCCAGTCTGCGTCAGCCCCCTGTATAGCAATCCGCTCCACAATCCATTTTTACACTGTGGCCCGCGAAGTCGGATCAGACATTCGCCCCTCATCGGTCATCTTGACGTCTCTGTCGATAAATAGGCCATCCAGAGGGGCTCGGTAATCCAGACCATAGAGGAATCTGTTGATGGTGGTCTCAGAAATGTCCACTTGTTCTCCGCGTACCACGACGTACTCCCGCGGGGATAATTTAAAAGCTAGCTGCTTCTTCACTTTCTTGGACTGGCTGCCCTGTATGAAATCTAATAGGATTGCAGCATAGCTAGAATAAAACTCTGCAATTAGCTCTGGCCCATAGTAGCAGGGTAGTTGTGCCATCCAGCCAAACTGATATGATTCAAACACATCCTTGATATCCAAGACCCTATCTAGTTGATCTGTGATGATCCAAACCTCAGGGATAATGGTTCACCGCTAGTATCCCCCCGAGCCTTTAGTCAGACCCTACATATAAATCTCCTTAGCACTTGGGACTGTCCATCCGCCACGCAAAAACACAATAAGCCACCTCACAGTTTCAAGGTCTGTCGTCCGAGAAACCGCATAATGTGTGGCTTCATCATCACTATCTTGGAGGGCAATCTCGTCATCCTCAGCATCGGTATGGCCTGCCTCTGGGATTTGTGCATGTTCCTCCTTATCCAGGGCATCATTGTTCCCCTCAACTCCCACCTCAGGAACCCCCTCCTCAGACTGAAGGGCTATAGTTCGGCCCGCTGCATAAGCCCTAGTAGTGTGAGGGGAGTGAGGAGAGACATTGCTGATAAATCGAATCTCGAACCCTCCTGAGGAGTCATCGCCTGAGTCATTCCTATGTTGATGACTAGATGATACAGTAGGAGAATCGTAGAGACGTGACCCAAGATCCTCTCTAGGTTGGTTTGACCTTCGGCGTGGACCCTTGGTGCCTTCAATTGTCATGAAGAATAAAATGGTTAGAAATGATGGAATGAGCAGGTCGACACACGAACGGGTACTCAGACTTTCCCTGTGCTATGAGAGTGACAATAACCTTTAAGAATGGCGTCACCCGATCCACCATAGGGAAATTGCACCGAAAGAACATGTGGAGTCTCAACTAAAATTCATCAACGCAATAGACCACAAAAAGGTAACAAAAGTTACCAAGATGGAGTGCCCTACAGAGACCGTATGGCATGACACGGACCGTGACATGGCCCGTGATGGATACTTAGGATGCTTGAAGGCAAAGTGCGTGTGCATGGGCCGTTACACGGTCTATGTAAAACTACATGGGTCGTGACATGGACCGAGGTAGATACTTAGGTTGCTTGGAGGCTAAGTGCTTGTGCACGGGCCACTACATGGTTCGTGTAAAAGCACACAGGTCGTGACATGGCCCGAGGTGGATACTTAGGTTGCTTGGAGGCTAAGTGCTTGTGCACGGGCCAGTACATGGTCTGTGTACAAGCACACGGGCTGTGCAATGAACCGTGAGGAGCCCCGTCACCACCATTCAGCCCCAGGCATAAAATACAAGAACCCATTCATGATAATCTACATTACCTAAGCATAGATCCACCAACATACCCGCATAAGGAACACAAAAACATCACTAATTCGCATAAAGAAACCCTAAAACACAAGACTCCATGTTCGCAAATTTACAAGGGTCAGCAATGGTGGTTAACACAACCCAATGCAATATCGACATAAATTACATACCATAGGGCCATCTAAACAAAGAAAGAAGCAAGTTTTAGGCATGGGGTCACATACATACAAAAATATAAACTAAAAGATGAAGAATGGGAGGGCTTACATGATGAGCAACAATGGAGATGATGACTTTCTTTGGAAAAAAGAAACCCACAACAAGATCAATGCTACGTCTAGTCGTGACAAAAGAGGTGAACTTTGTGGAAGTTATGAGCAAGAGAGAAAGTGAGAGGCGTAAGGGTGAGAGAGAAAATTTCATATTGGAGTATTTGGGAAGCATTGGGAAGGGGGTATAAATACCCTTGGTTAATGGCTCATCTCCACGGTTCGCCACATGGCTCATGTCACGTGGCACAGTCCGTTTGGATCAACCATCCCACCTTACTTGTTTAATTCAAATACTTACCTAGCCTTCATGTACCACCATCAACTCCACGGGTCATCTCATGACTCGTGACATGTGTCATGTTCTGTTAAGGTTGACCATCTGATCATCCTTTGTCAATTTTAGAGATGGGGCTGGCACGCCTATGTATAACGGATGGCCTCATGGGCCGTTGCACTTGGCATGGTCTGTGTGAACCTCCTGTGTGTTGGGACTTGAGAGCATTCAACCATATATAGGTGATACGTGCATCACACGTTCGACACCCCTTATCGTTTCCTGCTACACGAGCCGTGTAGGCACACGTGACACCCTCCTTGGATGAGTTTCGGCTACTTAACTTCAAGTCATGCCACCCTCCACGCGTAAGCTCACGAACTCTAGGACAAATGGAACTTGTACTTACCTGGAAACACACTGAAAAACAAGAAAATATAATTTTTTTTTAAAATCAACTATTAAAGTGCATGAGTTGCCTCCCATGAAGCGCTTGGTTTAACTTCACGGCACAACACAACTGTGTTGACTACTAAGACTTCATCAAGCTGTATGACCTCAATCACTGAGGCTTCATCAGCAACACCTTAGTATTTCTTCACTCGCTGCCCATTGACTTTGAATTGATGCCCTTTTTCAGTTTCTAGCTCAATAGCACCACGTGAGAATACTTGGGCAATTTTATACGGGCCAGACCACATCGACTTTAACTTACCTGGGAATAACCTAAACTTGGAATTGTACAGCAGAACCTTGTCACCAACACTGATACTTCATGGCGCAATATGTTTGTCATGGTGGGACTTCATTCTGTCTTTGTAAAGTGCTGCATCTCATATGCCTAGAGGCGAAACTCATCCAACTCATTTAGCTGATCAAGTCTCAAATTTGCCGCGTCATCCCAATTAATGTTTAGGGTCTTCAAAGCCCAAAGGGCCTTGTGCTCCAATTCCACAGGTCGATGCCAGGCCTTACCAAACACCAATTGATATAAAAACATACTGATGGGGGTCTTGTAATCCGTTCTTTAAGCCCATAGAGCATCATCTAGTTTCCAGGCCCAATCGGTTCTGGTCGTATTTATGGACTTTGTCAGGATTTCTTTGATCTCTCTGTTAGAAACTTCAACCTGTCCACTTTTCTGTGGATGATAGGGTGTGGAGACATTGTGCTGTTGTACACCATACTTACCTAACATTACACAGAAGGTTTTGTTGCAGAAATGGGAGCCCCCATCACTAATGATAGTTCTAGGTATCCCAAACCTAGAGAAAATGTTCCGCCTAAAAAACTGGGCCACACTCTTGCCTTCATTGTTTAGAGACGTAGTCCATCGCCACTAAGATGTACTTCATGCCATAAGAGCTCACAAATCGGCCCACGAAGTCAATGCCCCATATGTCGAACAATTCTACTTCAAAGATAGGGGTCATAGACAACTCTTGACGCCTAGAGATGTTGCCTTGTCGCTGAGACTGATCACACCCTCAGGCCATATCATGGGCATCTTTGTAAATGGTGGGCCATTAGTACCACATTGCATGATCTTCTTTGCTATCCTGGAACCACCATGATGGCCTCCGTACTGGGGAAGAGTGACAGGCTTCCATGATGCTCATCATCTCTGCTTCTAGTATGCATCACTCATCATCTCTACTTCTAGTATGCATCACCTAATGACCCCATCTGCACATGTTCTGAATAAGCATGGATCATCCTAAAAGTACCTGCGCATCATGAAGAAACGTTTTTCTCTAGTGAGAGTTACGACCCTCAGGCATAATATCACTCACTAGAAAGTTAGCGAAATCAACAAACCAAGGGGTTAGGTCAAAAGAAGCTGCCAATACCTACTCATTGGGAAAGGAATCATCGATGCTCAACCAATCCTTAGTTCTTGACTCATTTTCTAACCTAGACAAGTGGTCTGCCACTTGGTTCTTAGTTCCTTTCCGATCGTGAACCTCAAAGTCGAACTCTTACAACAAGAGTACCCATCTAATTAGCCTCAGTTTAGCATCTTTCTTTGCCATGAGGTACCACAATGTTACATGGTTTGTCTGCACAATCACCTTCGTGCTCAATAGGTAGGCCCGAAACTTGTCAAACGCGTACATCACAGCTAACAACTACTGCTCAATCACTGTATGATTCCTTTGTGCATCATTTAAGGTCTTGCTGGCATAGTAGGTAGGATGAAAAATCTTGTTTCGCTTCTGCCCCAGCACAACACCCACAACAATCCCACTCACATCACACATAACCTCAAAAGGGATAGCCCAGTCAGGTGCAACTACCACAGGTGCAGAGATCAACTTTTGCTTCAGGGTCTCAAAAGCATGTCGACAACTGTCATCAAACTGAAACTTGGCATCTTTCTCCAATAGTTTGCATAGTGGGTGTGCAATCTTGGAGAAATCTTTTATGAATCGATGGTAGAATCCCGCATGCCCACAAAAACTTTGGACCCCCTTCACCAATATGGGAGGTAGCAACTTCTCAATAACCTCAATCTTTGCCTTATCCACCTCTATGCCCTTATTAGAGATCTTGTGGCCAAGGACTATCCCCTCATTGACCATGAAATGGCATTTCTCCCAGTTCAACACCAAGTTTGCTTCCTCGCAACGTTGTAGTGCCCTGCTAAGATTCAACAAATAGTCATCAAAAGAATCACCCACTATAGAGAAGTCATCCATAAATACCTCAAGGGAGTCTTCGACCATGTCAGAGAAGGTCGACATCATACATCACTGAAAAGTGGTTGGGCATTACAAAGCCCGAATGATATCCTCCTGAAAGTAAAAGCCCCTGGGGGGGGGGGGTGAAGGTAGTCTTCTCCTGATCCTCCGGGGCTATGGATATTTGATTGTAGCCTGAATACCCGTCCAAGAAGCAGTACCACCCCCTACCTACCAACCTGTCTAACATCTAATCCATAAAGGGCATGGGGAAATGATCCTTCAAGGTCCATCTATTTAACTTTCGGTAGTCTATGCACACTCACCACCTCGTGATAGGCCGCAAGGGGACAAGTTCATTTTTCTCATTGTCCACAACTGTCATACCCCCTTTTTTGGAACACATTGCACTGGACTAACCTACTACTATCGGAGATGGGGTATACCACCTCAGCGTCCAGCCACTTGATAATCTCCTTTTTATGACCTCTTGCATGGGTGGATTCAGTCTGCGCTGGTGCTCGATGATGGGCACATAGTTATCTTTCAACTTGATCTTGTGTATGCATATCCCTGGAGGAATCCCTATAATATCTGCAATGGTCCAACCAATAACTCTTTTGAACTTTTAGAGAACTCCTAACAATGCATTCACCTGGTCTTCCTAAAGATCTGCAACCACAATCATAGGAAGAGTGTTATTAGTGCCCAAAAATGCGTACCTTAGGTGTTGGGCCAGCTCCTTGAGCTCCACAACTGGAGGCTCCTCAATAGAATGTTTGGATGGTGGCATCGGTCTGTTTTGGAGGTCCAAGTCCAGCTTCCTTGGGACAAATAGTCTGGTTCCCCTGCTCTGTAGAGCATATACAGTGTCATTGTACCCATTGACACCATCCTTTGGGAAGTTCATTAATACTGCCGCTAATGCGTCCATACTCATCTTTTCTTCAAGTGGAATCTCAGAAAAACAATCATCATCCACATCCATGACAGACATCATAGCTACCTCTTTGGGTCTTTTCATTGCAGCACACATACTGAATATTACCTCCTTAGTGTTCAACCTAAAGGTAAGTTCTCCATACTCCACATCTACTAGCGCCCCGCCAGTCGCCAGAAATGGTCTCTCGAGGATGATGGGGACCTCAAAATCCACTTAATAGTCCAGAATGACAAAGTCTACAGGAAAGATGAACCTGCCTACACAGACCAGCATATCACACAAAATCCCCACGGGCCGCTTTACTGATCTGTCTTCCATAAGTAGCTGCATGGTAGTGGGTGTCAGGGCTCCCAAACCTAACTGCTGATACACCACTAGAGGCATCAAGTTTATGCTGGCGCCCAAATCACAGAGGGCTCGTGCAAAGTCATAAGCTCCAATAGTGTACGGGATAGTGAACACTCTTGGATCACCCTTCTTCTCAACCGAGGATTTTGTAGCAATGGCACTAAAGTGATGAAGATTCTTTGCTGGCTCGATCGTGGCTGTCCTCTTCTTAGTGAATACGTCCTTCATAAGCTTACGTAGCCTGACATCCGATCGAGTGCTTCCATTAGAGGAATGTTCACTGAAAGCTCCTTCAGCATAGACAAGAATTTCTGAAAACTTACCATTTTCAACCTTCTTCCGTAACCTTTGTGGGAATGGCGATGGTGGTTTTAGGATGGTTGGCATGCATGGAATCGTTGGTTTGTCTAACTATTTTGCTTTTTTTTTTATCAACTTCAGGTTTTGTTAGTGCTGCATTAATCTCGTTACTCCCATCATCATCATGCATCTCCATGGGGTGAGGTGCCTTGCCATCTGCTTTATCATGACCTGCATCATGGGCTACAACAGGGTCAAAAAGTACCTTTCCACTCCTCGTGGTAACCGCCATGCAGTGGACATCATTTTTTGGGTTCTGAATAGTATCACTAGGAGGTGACCAAGCTTTCTTCTAATTCAATGAAGCTGATACTTGACCCAACTGTTGCTCTAGTTACTTGATTGAGGTTGAATGCGAGTCGACCAATTGTTAAACATTGGACATTTCTCCTTTCATATCTCGTACCCCTGCCTCGGTGGACTCTACCTTGTCAAGAACCTTTGCCATCATCTCTTTTAGTTTCGAGTTTCCGCCACCCTCATTTTGGTGCTCACGATTTCTATAGCCATCTCTATTTTGCCGATTCCCTTGGTAGTTATCATGACCATAGTTCCGACCTTGGTTACTAGAGTTGAATGCCTGGTAACCCCCTTGACTACCCAAGAAGTGAGCCTCTTCATCATAATTATAGCATTGATCATCATACCTGGGCAGTGTGTCTATATCTTTTACCTTTTCTAGACCGTCACCAAGTAGCCTCATCGATAACAAGTCAATCTGGGTCTGCATATGGGCCATGTCTTGATCTCGTTCTTCCTCCTTTTTTCGTTGCTTTGCAATCATCTCGAAGATCACCACAGACTGGTGTACCATGCCCTGTTGTTCTTAGCTACTTGATCCAAGATTACAACGATGTCTGGGAATGTTCGAGATATGTATGACCCTCCATATGCTGCATCAATGATAGGTTTAGTCACAAGTTGCAAGACCTGTAAAAGACTGCTTTCAAGTGCTCATCTGTGAGATGGTGGTTGGGGCATTGTTTGAGTTTCTGCCTGAATCTTTCTGAAGATTGATATAATGCTTCATTCGGCAGTTGTTTGTGAGATCCAATCTCGTCTTTGTTCTTCAGTTGCCTATATGCAGGGAAGGACCTCTCTAAGAAAGCTTCTTTTAACTCTCCCCAAGTATGGATGGAATCGTGGGGAATCTCATTAAGAAACTTTGTCACCTCACATGGAAGAGATAACGGGAATAGCCTCAACCAAAGCGCTTGGTGACTGACCCCTTGAATTTTGGACAATTGACATGTCGCCAAGAAATTCATAACATGATGATTTGCATCCTCAGTTACTGCTCCACTGAAAAACCCTTTCAATTGCAACATTTGCAGCATAGTGCTAGTGATGGTAAATTTGATATCGGCAGACAGTGGTGGCAGTACTATTGCCTTAGTGGTCCTAGCACCGTCATCATCGTCATTCGCTGCTTGGGGATAATGGGGCCCTTGAGGCCTCAAAATAGGTTGCTGCTGTGGTGGTGGCACAAGTGGCACCTATCGAAGTGGTGCCGCTAGTGGCACCCCATTATCAACGAGGTCATCTTCACCCAAACTGTCATTTCCCCTTTCTGCAGGATTCACAGCTAACTCTCTCAGCCTTGCTCCTTCGCGGTCCTGGGCATTCATTTTGAGAATCAACTTAGTGAGTTCGGGGTCGTAGGGAATAAGTGTTTCACCCTTATTACGGGTGTTTGGCATGCAAAGCTGGTTCCCTACAAAGAGCAAAAACAAGAAATAAAAGTAAATTAGGGACTAGAATTACACACTGAAAGTGGCAACTAATAGACTATTACTTCGTCGTATTCCCCGACAACGGCACCAAAATCTGATACGCCCAAATTTACACTCTAAAAGGAATAGTAAAAAGGTCGTTGATCAAATATAGAATTCAACAAGAGTTGAGGTTGATCCCACAGGGAACGTGTGAGAATAAATCTATTAGCACCCTTTTTCAGACGTAATTTCTATTCCCAAAATAAACAAGAAATTATCCCAAAATAAACATTCTTAAAGTAAATGGGGGTTGTTAATGTTTTAAACTAAATCTCTAAAGTATAGTAACTAATGCGCACGATGACTACTGGACTTCCAACAATTGATAAGAAGTTAGGGTTGTGTTCCCTATGACATCTAATACGATAGCCAAATTTGTATGCTAAACCCATTCATGATTACATATACAAAATCAAAGAGGTTATCTAACACCTAGTGCACCTCCTGGTCCTTCTTAGGTATATTTCACTCATCACCTTCCGGTCTCAGAATATGTACAATTTTAACCCTTGTTCAGATCTCAATATACTTTTACCTTCCGGTGTTAAGTACTTAGACTAGGTTAAAAACCCCGAATTTCTGTTGTAGGCTTCTTTTCCTAATCACCACATCCATCCCGGGCATGTAACAAATACAAGCTTATCCTAACGCGTGGACTCGTTAAGGAAGAAGTTAAAGTGAAGAATACCACAATGCATACGATAATCAATCCTAAGGTTTACACCCAAATTTATTATCTTATTAATTTGTTATGGTTCCCACAACCCTAGCTGTGCCTAGCATATTCAAAATAAATTGCCCACGATAATATAAAGGAATCATGATAATGAACTTACCATTGATTGAGTAATGAATCCACGTGTTACAATCTCTAAAGAGAAGATTGAAATCCAAGAATTCAATGTAAATTAGCGCACAATAGTGTTCTCTTTGTGTTTTCTAGCTCAAGCCATCCAATAATAATAAAAACAGAATAAAACTAATATATATATACAAGGAAAAACCTAATCCAACGTAAAATAGAAAAATAGACATCGGCATGGGTACAGGTCACTGTACGGACCGTGAGGGTCTACACAGACCGTGAAATGGTCCATGAGTCATTACTGCATTGCATCCCCCACGTGCATTGGCATGGTCCATGTAAGGGTTCACGAACCGTGAAACAGCCCATGACCCTTGTCTTAGCGATTTCTAAGCAGCACTATGGTCCTCCATCTTCACGGCCTATGTCACGGTCCGTGGTTGGTCACCTGGCCCGTAATGGGCCCTGTCTCTCTTTATTTTCAATGATGACTCTTCAACTTTTGTCACTTTCACGATGAGGGACATGGTCAGTGTCAAGTCCCATGGCTCGTGAAAGGGGTCGTGAGAGTTGCCTTGGTTTCTTTGCTTCATCCGCTCTTTAACAAACTATGTGTGGGGCTACGACGTAACACATAAACTTTCTAGTTTTTCACGGTCCATATGGGTGCCCGTGCTCCACCACTTATCTTTATTCTTGATGTGTTTGTTCGGGCCACTACCACGTGGCTCTCATAATCCGTGTAGTGTTGCACGACCCGTGTGAGGCTCCGTATGGTGACCCTTGTGCTTTTATCCTCAATCAGTTTCTTTTACTTTTCCCCTTACTCCATGCCTTCACCCTGTTTCTGAAAATAATAAAAACACACACATCAAATGAACAAATTTTCTTGAGAACGTGCAAAAATCCTGCATCTAAAGTGTTACAAGAGTCGTATTTACACGACTCATCAGGCTATCCTCAAGCAATGACTTATAATGAATAAAAAATTTGCAAACACTGTTACTATATAGGAAGAAGAAGCAACCTAGTCATACAATGCGTATCCCTTTTTTTCATAGTTAGCTCAGTCATGCTATGTACAAAACCTTTTAGTTAACCTACAAGGAGACATTTCACTACTCAAAGCAAACCATGCCACACACATGACAATGTCTTAATAACATTCAGACATCAGTAAACTCAGTTCCCTCACCTGCAAAGAAGTCTTACTCACAATGCATATGAATAAAATCGACATTGGATTAATGTCATTTGCACTCTCAAAAGAAATTCAGCCTTTTAAGGATCGCAATAGGATTTTTTCAGCTTGTAACATAGGTTTAAGCTCAAGTAAGATATATTTAGGATTGAAATGACTACTTAGCCTCTCCCGATTGACTTAGCTACTTATTCTCAACCTCCCCAAGTTCTTTTTCCCCCTTTTTCTCACTTTTCTTGTTGACGGGGGTGGTTTTCGCTTGCATTCCTTTGGAAACTTTCCTTTTCTCTCTTTTTCACACTTCTACTTTACTCATGGCTAGACCCTAAGTTTTTTATTTTTTCTCTTCACAACACTCTTTTCATACCCTATCTTTTCTGCTTTTCCCTACAGTTTGCCAGAATTGAGGTACACAATGTACTTGGAAGAACCAGGGACAACATAAGTCACCATCAACTTAGGATTTTGGCCTGAGTTAAAGTACACGATATATTTAGAGAGACTAGGGCCAAAATAGGGGTGTACAAATAAACTTGGATGTCGAACTGGTGCTTTCAAAGAAAATAGTTCATTAAGGCTCAATTTTTTAGTTCAAAATGGGTGCATTAGTCATTGGGTTGGTCAAATTTGGGCTAAGTGACTCATGAAAAATCGCCTATGATCCTGTCCTAATCTGGATATTCAATCGTTTCAGTGTGATAAACTAGGAATGTTCTGGCTTACAGATGCATTAATCAAACTATACATTTTTTAGCTCACACACATGGCACAACTTACGTGCTATTAGATACCAATCACAGAGTATAGCCATTATTTGGTCAACAAATCAATATGTACAATGTCCTATAAGGATCCTAGCAAGTCAATTTTTTAGCAGTCAAGGAACACACATAGCATTTCAAAATTTTTTTAACCAGGGTATATTTTCACCTTTCAAATGGACATTAGCGACTGTACATTTTCTATAGACCTGAATTTGCACAAACATCCTAAACCTTCCAGTTCTACTAGAAAATACACTTGAGAGAAAAGAAACATAATAAGAAAAAATCTCAAGTGGCAGGATGTTCTACCTTGAATGAAGAAGAGTACATTGTCCCCAATGCACCTAAACAAAATTATTATCAAAGCATAGGGAGTGAATATACCTGGGATGCCCTAGGCATCATGTCGTGTTTCTGATGTGGGCTCTCCTAAAGGATCCTTGTCCGTAAATATAGTCCTGGTGGCAGTACAACTTGTTGAAGCCCCAATCTGTACTACTTCTATCATCTGCCGCTCTCGCTCCTCATGTTCTCTAGCTTCCCTCCTAGTAGCTGTAATGAACTGCTACGTCATACTGAAAACCAATCCTCTTACTTACCTAAAATGTCCTCTCGTAAATATTAAGCGGGTATTTTTGGACTATTCAATAAGAGGGTTATTTAATAGAGAGGTAAGTTTTAGATAACTAGTGTAAGTAGTGGACTAAAGTGAAAATTTATGTAATACATTATACCTTATTTATGAAGAATAATTTAGTAAATTCTATCACTTTTATCACATAATTAAAATAAGAAGAAGGATAACAAGGGTTTGGGGGGAGATCGAACGAGAAAAAACAACACCGTAAGTTACCAACTTATCCCTCAACTTTGAATTGAATATGTTAGCAGGGTATATATGGTAGCATTATGTGTAATGGTCCTAAGGAATCAATTCTCAATTTGAGGTAGTGCATGTTGAGTTAACAGTGTACAGATGGTAGAAATCTAATGGAAATTCAATGTGTAGTAGTTCATTCTACATTGATTCATTGTAGCATTAGTGATAATTTCTTAAATAATTTACATTATAATAGTAATTGATTCTTTCTTTTAAGGAATCATTATATATACTAAGTTTCTTATGTATGTTCTTCATCATCTGCGCACTCCTGCTCAGTGCTTTTGGTTCTTCGTTTAGGCAAACGTAATAACTACGTTATGCGGTTTTGGATGTGTATATATATGTATATATTTTTATATTAATATTGAGGATTTATATTATATGAATAACCATTAGAATAACATTATTTGGAGGATTTAAGACTAAACCCCAGACTTGGAATTAGGAAATAAGCTATTAAATTAGCTGAAATTTTGAGGTTTTATTTTTCTGATGACATGGGAAGTCATCTTGGTTATCGGATTTACTTGGGCAAATAATTGTAGAACCATAAAGTGACAATTTCTCGTATTGCTGATTTAACAGAGAATATAACTTCAGCCAAAAATCACATGAATATATGTCTTTTTATTGTCGGAATGGGCAATAATGACTACATAAATAATTTTCTAATGCCAGATGTATACCAATCAAGTCATTTGTACTCACCCACTCCGTATGTAACACTCTTAATTCAACAGTACTCCCAACAATTAAAGGGATGTGTATGGATGTACCGTGAGACCACAACATCTTCAAGAATACCGAGAGTATGCTACTATATACATAGGAGAATCATTGTTTTGGGAGTTGATTTCAAGATTTGTCCATTCGGTAGAGGTGTTCGAGTGCAGTTCCGGCATTAAGGTAGGCTTAGCTATCCTTCTTTGAGATTGGGATTGAGTTATTGAATATTCTTATGTTATAATCTATGGAATGAGATCGTATCATGTGTTGGATTGGAAATTCTTATTGTGATGCTAGGGTGAGGGCTTTAATTATCTATGTGTTTGCTTCGGGAGCATGTGAATCCTAAATTGAGAATAGTGTGAATATGACATATTGAGAAGGGGAGATAATTTGTGATATATCTTGAGGATCATGGTTTGCTTGAGAAAATAAAGTTACTAAAATATGGTGAAATATTTTAAAAGAGAAATGTATCCTAATATGTATAAAAGCGGGTGAATATCATAATTGCTAAACTTTGAGAATTTTGATAGTTATTGTGCTTATTGAGAGAAATATTGCTTCCATAATTGTATCTTGATTGCATGCATACTTATACTACATGTAATGATATCTTAAGAAGTTGTGAATGATGATTCTTATCATGAGTCCTTGACCACAAGTTTGGTGGCAAGGTAGTTGATACATTGAGATTCTTATCATGAGTCCTTCATCACTAGTACGTTAGATGGCAAGGTAGTTAATATATTGAGATTCTTATCATGAGTCCTTGACCACTAGTACATTAGGTGGCAAGGTAGTTGATATATTGTGAGTATATGGCCTGCAAGGTCCCCATGGGTCCCCTTAGTCTATGGAGCCTTAGCTCGACGGGGGTGTATATGACAGTCTTGATACCACTTTGCCGTGCATTGCATGACATTGCATACCATCTCATTATACTGCGTATGGTTGTTTTGGGTTGACTTATTTGAGATTATATGTTTACTTCATTCGCATTGTTCTATATAAATTGGTGGCAACAATGCTGAACTGATTTTCCTATTGCTGGTGGAAGCGTTCTATCATGCCCTGGGAGGGTACCTTAGGCATGGCCAGAACCCAGAGACTATTGCTAGTCCCCAAGCGAACTACTTGGCGTCGTCACATTGATTCAATCAATTATTCAAAATCAGTGGAAGACAAAGGAGAGTAATGGCCACATCTCATCTAGTCTCAAAATAATATTATAAATAAAAGGGCTAGTAGAAAGAAACTAGCTCAACAAGTCTCAACATCAACATTCGACTCTAGTCTATGAAGCCTCTATCACTATCAAGTGGTTCCAATGACAGACCCATGGCTACCTCAACTCGGGGAATAGTAAAGCTACTCTAAAAGTCTGACTCTAATAGCTAGATGAAAGTACATAATGGTCCTCAGAAGTAAAGAAGGCTCACAACCTCTGCAGGCTGCGATAGATCCTCAACGATGCGCCTGTTGATGATATCAAAATCCTGTATCTGCATCATTAAATGATGCAGCGCTGGGTGTCGTCAGTACGTGAGATGTATGGTATGTTAAATAGATGAATGAAATAGAAAAATGTAGAATAATATGAAACAATATCAACTCAGAATAATAACCAATCAAAATGTCAAATGTCTATCTAAAGCAAGAATAAAGAGTAGACAAGTGACCCATCAACCAATCACCCTCATCAATCAAATTAAACTCATCTCAAAAGATCTCAACTCAAGTCATCTCATCACATCTCATCACATCTTGACTCAGAGTACTCAGTGTGGGAACTTTTTGGGAGTTTCTCTTATCCGACAACAATCACTTATGAGCCAGTGATTGTATAACATTCCGCCGGTGTTGCCACGACTATTCTATACTTTTCAGTAGAGAATGAATCGAAACCATAATGGATAATCCAAAATGGAGATGGAAATCAACAAATCCTCGATTATTTGAGGGAATCTCTTAAGTGGGAACCCACAATGTAATGTGATGGTTCTAATCCTCTTCTGCGCTTGGCCACGTAGTTTGACAAGTGTGAGTTGGATTAACTCTTACTCTTTCGGTGCTCGATACTCCTCCCAAGACTCAATGCTTATAAGAAAATCAATCCAATCAAACTATCTCAATCAAATCATCTCAATCAGCCTCGTGGAGGGGCTCTATCATTCAATCAGTCTCATATGGACTCTAATCATCTCATCAATCAACATCTCAATCAATAGCTTAAGACAATCATTCGGGAACAATCGAATAGACAATTCATGAAAGTTTATTTATGGAGACTCACAGGACTATCATGTTCTATCAATTCATCATCATTTTCACATCATAACCATAATCGACATTCTCAAATAAAGGCTCTAGACTCAATCTCTAAGTTTATTCATGGATGCTTTCAAAAATAATCATGTAGGATTATACAATACCTTGTGAAAAGCATTGAATTCAAGAAAATAAGTTTATGATGAACATCAACATAGAAAAATACATGTAATTAATATAATTTAAAAAAACCTATCAAGAATCATGTATGTAGACTCTCAACTCTTCTATGACCATCTATGGGGCATATGAGAGAACATTCTCATGCTTTTAGTTTAGTCTTACATGCCTAGTATGAAGGTAGACAATCAACTTTGCATGAATCCAGCTTGAATTCCTCGAATCCTAGCTCTTTTCTCTATTCTCTTTAGCCCTAGGTCTTTTTGTTAAAGGTTCTGAAGGATTTAGAATAGGGTTTAAAACACTTTTCATACATAGAACGACCTGTTTTGATCATATATTGAGTCCATGAGGGTTTGAGAAGGTCTAGAATGCCCCTCATGAAATTAAAAAAAAAGTGAATCTCGAAACATAGGGTCTGCGACGTGGACTGGGTTAATTTTTTGTATTTTTTACCAAAAATTCTCCGAACGAGGTTTCTAATCCAGTAGAAAATTTTTAGAATAAAACCAAGTGTTGGTCCGCGAAGGTGGCGCGTCGCGGCCTTGTTGTGTACCTACACTGGTTCATGTTTTCGCATCGAAAAATTACTTTTGATCCGGTTGCTCTAAAAATCAATCGAGACTATCTCTCTACTCAAATTTTCACGCTGATCACAAATCTGGCCTCAGATTTGCCATCGGAGCATGGGAAGACACGTTATGCACACATGTCTCTTCTAGGGGTATTTTGGTAATTTTGCCGGGTGTTACATTATCTCCTCCTTAGGATCATTCGTCCTCAAATGATGAGTAAAGGTGGATATCAAGGCACAAATAAACTCAAGACTCATCTCAGTACTCATGTCCATCAATCAAACTCTCGATTCCTCATCAATCTCAATCAACTCTATTCAGACTTAAGAATAGACACTATCAACTCAAGGAAAGAAACATCAATTAAATCAAAGGTAAGAATATTACCTTCAGCATTCTCATCATCAGGAACGAATAGAACATCGAAACTTAATCAATTCGAATCATTTGAACACTTCGTCAATCAGTTGTTTGAACTCAAGAAAGAAGTCATCAACTCTAATAGAGAAAGGGGACCATCGTGATATACAAGACTCTGCGGGCATTCTCAAGCTCAACTCTCCACCTCAATTGTGCTCCCTTTCATGTCACTCTACTTTATCAATTTAAAATTATAGTTCCTATTCAACTCCCCACCTATCCACATCCTCTTATTTCATTCAAGCCTACTTCTGAGCCACACGATGCTATTGTTAAGATGATCATATCTATACAGGCTAACCATCAATACTCAAGCCCTATACTCTCACGAGGACTTACCCTAAAAGATCGCTAGTCTTCTTCACTACCCCACTATCCTTACTTGAAACCCTCATCACAAAGTCTTTAATAGTCCATCATCTATACTCGCATAATAACAACCACGCATTCAAGCCTATCAATCTAACCACTTCAACTGTATCTAAGAAATTTCAAGCCTACTAAGCACTTCTACCTTCGCCATTCAATGAGCTCCCGCTCCAAGACACTCCAACATACTTTTACCTACCTGATGAATATCATAATGTCTCATATCTCCCCTCCTTCCTATCTCTATTCCTACATGACACAAGTACAACACCAATGTCATAATAAGGATACATTCACTCCTCCTCATCTCTCCGAATTATCCGTCTACTACTATTAGCATCACTACTTGGGCCTAGATGGACTCGTCATCTCTCCATTTGGTGAAACCCCCACTACTGCCTCCTCATGCCAAATAAGCACGATTCTACATCTAAAAATTGATACTCTACATCCTACCATCAACAATGGCATAACGTACCAAAGGTCGAGCATGCATAAGACAACATCAATATAAAGAACCCTTACTCTCTCTCATCAACCATCACTCCTCTATTCTCATCAACATTTCCATCAAGATTGGGAAGACAGGATCACTCAATGAACTTGGAACAAAGGTTACATCTCATTTAACATAGGAGTGGAATCTCTTAAATCCATAGGGTAAGATCAAAATTAATGATTGAATTTAATGCTTTTAATTCTCACAATTCATCATGAATAACAATCAACAAGTGATATATGGGACTAGGCCATGGGCATGGCAGTCGTATGCCAGACGAGAATAGAGTATCATCTGCACTAAAGTATAAGGAATATACGAGATGGCAAGGAATTGATGCCTCATCCAAATCAACCTATCACCATCGAAAACTTAAGATCTACTTCGGTCCATTACATCATCATCTCCCCCTTAGCTCAAGGGTCATCTCTCAAGTTTTTCGAATCAATTTCCTTAGGCTATAAACATATACCTCTACACGATCGAGGAATCATTATCCACGAGAATAGGCGTCTTAAACTTCTTTTATCATACTATAGTAGCATATATAAAATAGCCACCAAGACTCTCTTCAAAGATACCACTCTTAGCTTCCTCTTGTTGCTAGGGAAATCTCTCTATATTTGCTACTCTAATGACGTACATAACCACTTCCCACAACGCTTACAATCTAGCCTCTCCTATCAAATGTTTCCTCCTCAATTCTCTCTTTCCATCTAACGACACCTATACCATACTCATGACATTACACTCCTTGCAAGCCAACACCTTGATCTCAAACACACACTATGGTGAACCTCTTAGGGCGAATCTCCAACTGAAACTATCAATGTCATAATTTTGTCTCTTCTTTACCACTACTCCTCAAAATTCAATCTTAGAGTCTAGTACTAACACGAGTATCTATCACACACCACTCCAACATCACACCAACTTATGAATACTAGGTAAATTTTCGGAGCATAAGCCCTCTAAAATCTCATAGCAGGTATTCACTCAACACATCCCCTCTTCGCAACTGAAGTACCATTCCTCTACTCACTATACCCCCCTATCTGGCTAAGCTCATAACTATATAAACCTCATGGGGCTCTTTCTTCAGATTTATAAGCCTAGTGTAGATCTATCACACTGAAAGCAGTTTGTCTCTCTATTTAACATCCACATCTCACCCTCGTAGTACAAATATCGAGATACGTCAACATAGAACTCTTTCTAGCTTTAAGAATGCCCTAACACATTCCGACACTAACTACCTCAACATGACACTCATAAGGTATTTACGACTCTTTCATCAAACTTATGGCAATCAACTCGTCATCTCATTACTTACCCAATAGGTATATAACTCTAACTACAAGCCACAATCAACTATCACTCTCACGATCTCATCCTTTCCTTTCTATCGTCATCATTCTAGCTCTGGAATGACAACTCTACTTAGAGTGGTATAAGACCTCACATCTCACTCTTAGGTGATAACACTAAACTCTTTAGAGACATAAGTTTCTTTCTCATGGATAACATCGAACGTGAGTAAAGACTCGTATCATACCCGTCATGATATCTAGGGTGATATTTGGAGGACTTTTCTGATCTTGTCTAATAGGTGGTGCTGGTGTGGGAGTTTGGGCCTCGTAGGACCACATTAGACATTTCCTCTGAAGGTGACCCATTCGGCCACACTTGTAACATCCGGTACACCCCCTGCAACATTCTCGCAAGTGAAACTTGCCAAATGTGCCACAATATGTCTTGCCTTGGGAGCCTCACACCATACTAGTCTCGGGCTTAGATCTCTGAGCTCTAAAGTTATAAGGCTCTGTCTGAAAGTGACTCTTGCTCCCATTTCTCCTCGACCTCTTAAAATTAGGTGGGTTCACCCTCAGGAACTCACGAACTCCGAATGTATTTAGAATACCTTGCCTGCCTGCTCTCTGTTTATCAACCAGTGCTGTTACAGCTTGGGCCAAAGTCTATAGGGACTGACAAAGCTGATGTCAGCCTGTGGTGGCTGCACGGCAGGGACGGCCGGGCCTACGGGTTTAACCCGATCCTGGGGCTCAGGTTGGTTAGCATTCCATCTGGCTGGGCTCTCATTCACTTCATCAGCTTTTCTTAGAAACATGGTCACAATTCTGAAAACGCGTAACAAATGAATCAGAAGAGAACTTTCTTAGAGTTTAACTCTATCGCATGAATTTGGAATGAGAAAGAAGTGTACCAATTTCTAATGTCCTATAGCCTCATACTTTTGAAGTGTGGTTGAAAACACACCCATAAACAAGACTCGACTAGAAAAGGCTTCATAGATTCCATAGGGCACTTGAACTCGTGCTCTGGTACCAAGTTTTTTATGCCCCGAGAGGGTACCCTAGGCATGGCCGGTACCCAGAGTCCATTGCTAGTCCCCAAGCAAACCACTTGGCCTCCTCACATTCATTCAATAAATAATTCAAAACAATCAGCGGAAGATAAAAGAGAGTAATGGGCACATCTCATCTAGTCTCAAAATAATATTATAAATAAAAGGGCTAGTAGAAAAAAACTAGCTCAACAAGTCTCAACATCAATATTCGGCTCTAGTCTATGAAGCCTCTGTCACTATCAAGTAGTACCAATGACAGACCCATGGCTACCTCAACTCAAGAAATAGTAAAGCTACTTTAAAAGTCTGACTGTAATAGTTAGATGAAAGTACATAATGGTCCTTAGAAGTAAAGGAGGCTCACCAACTCTGCGGGCTGCGATAGTTTTTCAACGATGCGCCTGTTGACGATCTCGAAATCCTGTATCTGCTTCATTATATGATGCAGCGCCTAGTGGTGTTAGTAGTTGGAATGTACGGTATATAAAATAGCTGAATGAAACAGAAACAAGTAGAATAATATGGAACAATATCAACTCAGAATAATAACAAATCAAAATGTCAAATGTCTATCTAATGCAAGAATAAAAAGAAGACAAGCGACCCATCAACCAATCACCCTCATCAATCAAATTACACTCATCTCAAAGGATCTCAACTCAACTCATCTCATTGCATCTCATCTCATCTCGACTCAGAGTACTCAGTGTGGGAACTTTTTGGGAGTTTCTCTTATCCGACAACAATCACTTATGAGCCAGTGATTGTACAACATTTTGCCGATGTTGCCATAACCGTTCTATACTTGCCAGGTAGAGAATAAATCGAAATCATAATGGATAATTCAAAATGGAGACGAAAATCAACAAGTCCTCTATTGTTTCGAGGATTCTCTCAAGTGGGAATCCACAATGCAATATGATGGTTCTAATCCTCTTCTATGCTTGGACACGTTGTTTGACAAGTGCGAGTTGGATTAACTCTTACTCTTTCGGTGCTCGATACTCCTCCAAGACTCAATGCTCATAAGACAATCAATCCAATTAAACTATTTCAATCAAATCATCTCAATTAGCCTTATGGAGGCTCTATCATTTAATCAATCTCATATGGAATCAATCAACATCTCAATCAATAGCTCAAGGCTTAGAGGGAACAATCGAATAAAAAATTCATGAAAGTTTGTTTATGGAGACTCACAGGACTATCAAGTTCTATCAATTCATTATCATTCTCACATTACAATCACAATCGACGTTCTCAAATCAAGGCTCCAGAATCAATCTCTAAGTTCATTCATGCATGCTTTCAAATATAATCATGTAGGGTTATACAATATCTCATGAAAAGCATTCAATTCAAGAAAACAAGTTTATGATGATCATCAACATAGGAAAATACATGTAATTAATATAATTTTAAAGAAAAACCATCAATAATCATGTATGTAGACTCTCAACTCTTCTATGACCATCTATGGGGCACATGAGAGAACAACCTCACGCTTTTAGTTAGCCTTATATACCTGGTGTGAAGGTAGACAATCAACTTGGCGCGAATCCGGCTAGAATTCCACGAATCATAGCTCTTCTCTCTTCTCTTAAGCCCTAGGTCTTTTTGTTAAAGGTTTTGAAGGATTTAGAATAGGGTTCAAAACCCTTTTTATACTGAAAATGACCTATTTTTATCATATATTAAGTCCATGAGGGGTTTGGAAAGGTCTAGAATGCCCCTCACGAAATTAAAAAAATATATTTGTCTCGAGACATGGGGTCCGCGACGCGGACTGTGTTTATTTTTGGTATTTTTTGCTTTAAATTCCCCGAACGAGGTTTCTAATCATGTAGAAAATTTTTAGGATAAAACCAAGTGTTGGTCCGCGATGGTGGCGCATCACGACCCTGTCACACACCTACATTGATTTGTGTTTTTGCATCAAAAAATTAACTTTTGATCCGGTTGCTCTAAAAATCAGCCAAGACCATTTCTCCACTCAATTTTTCATGCTGATTGCAAATCCGACCTTAGATTTACCATTGGAGCATGAGAAGACACATTATGGTTATTCAATTTCTTATTCCCAGTCGGTTAAACCTATTGGGTACATATTATATATACTCATCCCTACTTATTTCTCCCCCCATATATTCTAGTCAGGGATTTTCATGTGGTGGTTGATTTGTTCGAGCAATTGATTATCCAGATCTAGTGGTGAGATTCAAGGTTTTGAGTTGCCGTTAGATCCTATCTTAGTAGTGTCGTCTTTATTTCTATTCAAAGACTGAGATGTACTGATTTCACTTGTTTTGTTATTAGATGCTCCTTCTACTCGTGACACCATATTTTGGGATATGGTTTCATGTGGCAACTATTTATCTATTGGGTTTTCATCCTTTTGGTGTACTTTCATTATTGGGGTTGGACTTAAGTGGCCTTTTAGTCATGACCCTATTTTGGGTCGTGACAGTAGCCTTTTGACCTTTCTTCAAACTCCTCCTCTTAGTCTCAAGAGTGTTAGAGGGGGGACTAGACTGGTACTTGTGTCATTTTCATTTATCTTTGTTCGGTGACTTAGTTGGACATACCGCACCCCAAGCCTCATCAAGTGTCGGGGCGACAGTAGAGTCAGTGAAAAGATGCATGAAAGCATCAGTAGGCATAGGTGGCACAACATGGGCTGACTGTGCCCTCAGCCTAGCCAACTCATCCTGCATGGAAATTATTGGGACAGTATGGAATCTGCCTCCAGCGCACTTAAACTATTAAAATGGGCCTCAAAGCTATCATCCCGCTTTTGGAGAATACTCATCTCATCTCTAAGGTTGTTTTGGAGGCAGTTCTCTACCCTCTGAACATGGGACTGCACCACTTGGGGCATATTCTCAATGACTTGGTCTAAGATTTCCCTTTTCTACCTTTGATTAGGGACTAATTGGGAAATGAAGTCATATGGGACAATGAAATACATTCCGGGACCTGTTGCTAAAGGAGGTGGCTTGCTCTTGCTCTCGAGCTTCTTAGAAGCCTTGCCTAGGGTGAGGAAATAGATGCCTTCTTAAAGGATAGTGTAACTAGCAGTAGTCCTTAGGGAAAAATGACTGGCACTGCTAGCTTGGTTGATCTAGACTTGAACAATGTATTATTCACATCTTTAATCAAAGCAACGTTCATAGCCTTAGAAATCGTCATCTTCTCATTAATGAACTGACTGAATGACACTCTGGAATAGTAGCACAACCGCCAAATAAGGCATGGGAAGGTAGCCTGGCCTTTTCATTAAGGGCCTATATCTCTATGTCAATCATCTTTCCTGCTTTCATACTATACTGAGCCATAATGCATACCAGCACTAAAGATTGGACCGATATGAGGGTATTGTCATTTCCCATCAGGCGCAATCTAGCATGGACAACCACCCACCAAAACTTAGCTGGGAATGTAAGTGATGCCTTAGTAATTAGAACAGTCGAATCAGTAACCAAGCAGCCTGTGCACTCTCTATGGCTATATCCTCTACGATCCATCTCAATACATCGGTCCTAAAGTCCAAACTTTCCATCCTCTTCTCATCTATCACAAAATGATGTCTCAATTCATACAGATCGACTAGAGGTGGCATGTAGTTAGAGCCATGGAGGAACCTATGCATGGTGGCTTTCGATATGTCGACCTGAACACCTCTTATGTCGGTAACCTCCAAAGGCGGTAGTTTTTCTACTAGCTATTTCTTTCTCTTTTGCGATCACTCATCAGTGATGGAGTTTAATAAAAAGGTAGCATAAGTGGCATAAAACTCTTATGTAAGGGACTCTTCATGATATCCCTAGGGTTCAACGATCCACCTAAAGTAGTGTCGATCAAATAAGTCATTAAGCTTAGGAACATCAACCAAGTTACCAATGGCTACCATATCTTTGGATCTACAACCCTATCACATAGACCTATGTACCTCTTAGTGAAGCTGTGCTCATAACTCTACTTTGAGCCCCGGATAATCCATCTATCCCAAAGAAACTAAATGAGTAGTTGGCGGGCATAGGTATTCTCAATTTGGGAGGCTGTGAACCTAGCATCACTATCATCACTATCATCTCCATTTCTTGAATCCTGTGGGGCAAGTAACCCCTCATACTCTTGTGCTTCTCCTATCTCAGTTGTGGCATCTTCATGCCTCTTAGATTTTATGTCCTCGTTAAACTGGTAGGTTACTGTTGTTGCGGCAGCTTTGGCTCAAGTAGTGGAGACAACAACTGTGTATCGCCCTTCAAAAACACTCGAGGACTCATCGCCCGAGTCACCCTCCTTTAGGTGGCCAAATTGCTTAGAAGGTGAATCATGAAGGTATGATCGAGGCTCATCCCTTGGTGGTGTGATTTTGCATTGTGGTGTGATTGCACTTGGAAAAAGATAGAAATATGTCAGACATATTGCCGGGTTATGCGATATACTAACGGGTACTCATACTTCCCCTGTGCACTATAAAGTGACAATAATCCTTCAGAATATATGTGTATGTGTGTATATATATATATATATATATATATGTATATATGTGTATATATGTGTATATATATGTGTGTGTGTGTGTGTATATATATATATATATATATATATTTCAATAGAGTGCCCTACACGAGACCTTATATGATTTGTGGTGCACACCACGGGTTGTGAAGAGCATCGTGGTGCATAATCCTGACTTAAACATCAACCCAACAACACACATGACCCAAAATCAAGCACTTGCAAGTTCAAGACAACAATGGGTCTAATGTTTACAAGACAAACTATTCCTATATTCAAAACACACTACAAATCATCCAAAAAGGGAAAAATAGGAAAACCATAACTCTTGAGGAGCACACCGGGTTAGCTTGGGTATGGAATGGAATCGTCATTGGGTGAAGGAAAGAGTTGAATTGAGTATTTGGGAGTAAGGGATGGTGCAGGTTAGATAGTAGGAGGAAAATTGGAGGTAAAATGAATAGGGGATTTGATTTTAAGGGATTTAAAAAGGAAATATTTGACATGGGTTAGGTTGGGGTCGATTTAGCCTTCACGAGACACATCACAGGTCGTGGTGAGCACCATGGTCTATTGGAAGGTCGCGTGAGGGGACACTTGCCAGAACAAAATTGAAAGTAAACTTCATACCTAGTCTATGTGGGTCTTCATGGTTCGTGGAATGCACCACGATCCATGGAATGCTCCATAGATTTCAACTCTCCCCAAGTCCATGCACCGACACCGCCATGATTCGTGGACTACATCACGGGTTTTGTAGGGTCTCATGTTGGGGTGCCATTACCTATTTTGTACTATCATTTCGTCCTACCACCTGCATCTATGCAGCACACTGTGACACTATTGTAATAACCCGCTAGGTCATTTTAAGAATGAGTCCTCACTTTTTCATAAAAGACTCTTTTAAAAATAAATAAATTGAAAATTTTAAACATCTCGTTTATCTGTGACTATTTTGTTGACGAATAGTTTTAGAGAATTAATTTAATTGGTAGACTAAATTGATAATCTGTTTAATTTTTTATATTATTTGTCTCATATTTATTATTAATATATATATATATATATATATGTGTGTGTGTGTGTGTGTATTGGAGGTTGGTATTATTTGAACATCATTAGATTTTAATATTGAAGATATTAAGACTTAACTCTAGGTTTAAAATTTAGGAAAATTTGTTATAGAATTAACTGGATACTTTTTGGGTCTAGGTTAGGTCATATAGTAATATGGGTGTTGTTCGTTTCAAAATTTAATTGTAAATTCTTATTTGATTAGATTGTGGTGCTTCTGATTCTATTCAAAAGGGGAAGGTTCAAGCCCTGCCGTGAGTGTTCAATTATTAAGGCAAATGAATTTCTTAACCTTTGTCAAGTATATAGAATGTCGCACTTCCTTGTGTGAGGTGTTAATAATGATTTTGAAAGGTATTGAGTTAATATTGATGTTGTATCAAGACTATAGTATTGTGAATCATAGTAAAATTAGTCAGCTCCTCATTATTGGGCAAACATGCCTATTTGATTTGATTTTTCTGACAAGAGTTATGTGAACCAAGAAAGAATAGGATTTTGAAAAGGATGTACCATTTCGAGGGACATGTCGCACGCTGCGATGGATTTTATGATTCGAGGGCCGTGTCACACGCCGCAACAGATATTATGATTCCAGGGACGTGTTGCACGTCGAGATGGATACTATGACTCGAGGGTTGTGTCGCATGTCTCGACAAATGGATGGACAAAAAGTCCCCTATAGGTCCTGGACTAAGAGACAACAAGTGTGTATCACTAGGCTAGACATGCGTCATTATATCTTGCATTATTATATTACATTATATTACACATCTTCATCAATTATGAACTTGTGAGTGCCTTCTTATGAAACTTATGATGGATGTACTTGATCCCTTGTGTTGTTGATCCATAATTGTTGGTGTGATATCATTGAGCTATACGATATGTGAAATTTAAACTGTTAGGTTGAGCTGATTTTTCTACAGGTTGTAGTTGTGGAGGTCCGGTTGGAGTGTTAGGAGTACCCGTATTCTATATTACTTAATTTTATGTTTAGTAATTCACTTGTTGGGTACCATGTGTTTGGTACTCACCCCTTGCTACTCCATTTTTGCTGATTATGAGTCTGGATCTTCATGATACCCTCTAATCTTCCTTTTCCGAGGCTTCCTATGGAGAATGTGTGAAGTGACAGTTTTCCATCCAACGGACTTCTCACTCCTATTTATGATTTTTGTTCCACTTTAGGGACAATGTCATTTGAGACTTGTCTTCTTCTTTCAAATCTATTGTAACACATTAGAGGCTTGTGCACGTGACAACTAGGTTTTAGGGAATTTTAATTAAGTTGACTTATTATCTGTAGTTAAACCTTTATTTGTATTATCCTTCTGCACTTTATCTGTACAATCGGATTTTTGGCTGACTTGTCTTGGTGGGGGGTAAGACGAGTGCCATCACGTCCATTTTTGGATTGTGACAGATGGTATTAGAGCCCTGGGTTCATAGGTCTCATGTGTGTACAAGTCGAGTCTAGTAGAGTCTCGAGGATCAGTATGGAGAGGTCTATACTTATCTTCGAGACACTATGAAGACTGTTCAGAAAGATCCTTTTGTTTATTCCTTCTCTATCGTGCGTCCATGGTTTGGTGTGATTCTTACCGCTTTATTCTATTCCCTCTCTCTTATATAGATGATTCTATAACGCCGGGTAAAATTCCCAAAAATACCCCTAGAGGAGAGAGGTGCGCTTAAAATGTCTTCTAATGCTCGGATGGGAAATTTGAGACCGGATTCGTGATCAGCACAAAAAATTGAATGGGGGAGAGGTCTCGGTCAATTTTTAGAGCGACCGAGTAAAAAGATAATTTTTTGTTCCGAAACGAAAAACAGTGAGAGTTCGCGACAGAGCCGCATCGCAAATCCATCGCGAAGAGTAACTAATGTTTTCCCTAAAATTTTCAACGGGGTTGAGAAAACTCAGGGAAGATTTTTGCCAAAAATGAGCTATGCGCGACCAGTCCGCGTCGTAGACTGGGTTATTTCGCAGCTGGGAAATTTCTAAAATTTTGAGGGGTATTCTAGTCCATTCCTAACGTCTTCTAAAACCCATACTCGACCAATGTAGGTCATTTTCATGAAGAAGAGTCTAAAAATCCATTCTAAATCATCTTCCTAACAACGTATATACGCTAGGGCTTGAGAAAAGTAGAGGAGAGTCGAGGTTGAGTAATCAAGAGGAAGTCCCAAGGGAATTGTGTTGATAGCAATCACTCTAGATATGTAAGGCTAACCTAAAGTATGGGATTGTTCTTCCATGTGCCCCCTTTGAGTCAATTGAGTCTATGATTGAAGATGATGAGTTATGTGTGAAAATCCTTGAGTATTTTACTGAGATTCTTCTTAATGCATGTATTTTTTCTTAAATTGATGATCATCATGACCTTGGTTTACTGCTTAAGTTGTTTTCATGAATGTTTTTACAAAAGCCTATATCGATTTTGCCCATGAATAAACTAACGAACTTAGGGGACGAGTCTAGAGCCTCGACGATGATGATTGTTGTGATGTTGTGATTGTAATCCAAATTGATGTGAGTCTTGATGATGATGTTGATGAGAGTGATGTTCATGAGTCTTAAAACTTAAACTAAATTCTAAAAAGAATGTTTTGAGTCCGTGATGTTGATGTTGATCTTGATGTTGATGTTGATGTACTATGTCCCTCAGGGACCAATGATGATGATGTGGATGTACTATGTCCCTGTGGGACCGATGATGTTGATATTAATGTACTATGTCCCTATGGGATTGATAAGGATGGGGTTTTATGAGCATGTCAAGTTCGAGGAGAAGTATTGAGCACCGAAATAGGTGAGAGTGAGTCCCACTCGAACTCGTTAACTACGTGGCCCGCATAGGAGAGAGGATTGAACGGTAATGCGAATGGCTCCTTGTCCCTAAAGAGGACTGATGTTTCTTTTTGTGGATCTACTGAGGTTGATGTCCTTTACCCCAAGTAGGGTACTGGATGGATGTGGTAACATCATCGCTTCATTGTATCATCACCGACTCATAGGTGATGGTTGTCAGTTAGAGAAACTCCCAGCTAGGTTCCATTTTAATAGGACTCTGATGTTGATGTGATGGTATGAGTCTTGGTGGATGTTGATGTTTCACTGTTTACTCTTTATCCTTGTCCTAAACGGGCATGAGTCCTTTGAGTTGAGTTGAGTTTCCTTAAGATGAGTTTGATGTAGATGATGTTGAGATGAGACATTGATGAGTCATTGGTCTACTGTAATTTCTTGCCTTAGATAGACATTTGACATTCTTATGGAGTATGATGTTGAGTTGATGTTATCCCTATACTGTTATAGTTGTAATGTTACATTCAACCATCTTACATATCGTACATTCCACATACTGACGCCATTGCGTTGCATCATTTCATTTCATGATGTAGATACAGGAGTTAGAGGACTTCAGCAGATGCATCGTTGGTGACCCTCTTTGCAATTTGGGGAGTGCTTTTTTCTTTATCTATTATTCCGTTTGTTGAGCTGGGTAGCCATGGCCTGTCATGGTACCCTCTTAGACTATCTAGTTGAGTTAGAGGCTTCATAGACATGAGTTGAGATTTTATGTGAGGTCTTTCCCTTTTAGAGTTGAGCTAGTAATACTATTTACTTATCATTGATGTTGAGACAGAGTTTAGTGGCCATCTGCCTTTCTTATTAATGTAGCTCACTACCTATTAAGATTATTTCCGCTGTATTTGATGTTAGATAATTGTCCTGAGATTGAGTGGTTCACTTAGGGACTAGCAATAGTCTTTGGGTGCCAGTCATGCCTAGGGTACCATCCTGGGGCATGATAGATTCGTACTTGGTTCTTTAAATGAGTAGTTAGTGGGTTGTATATGTCTTGAATGTTAGATCTGGTACTAAATGTCAAGTGATATACCTATAAGAATTAAAATGTTCAACTATTAAAAAATATTAAGTAAGGTGATGACTCGATGATGCACTTTGAGGATAATTGAGTGATGAAATCAAACAATTAATTGAGGGATTTCGAGAATTTGTTGTCCGTTTTGGGTTAGTTACCCAACAACACAAATAGTATTGATGTGGTATTTACGATATCAAAAGTGGTTTGATAATTAAAGGTGGAAGGTTAAAGGGATAGCTAGATAATGAATTCTATAAATCTGCAAACTACTATTACTAAAATTGTCATAATATGTATGAATTGCTTAGATAATGATAATAATAATGTTGTGCCAATTAAGGTCAGTATCTCTATTATGATTTCATAGAACGAGTCGATATTAAGGAGGGTCATAATATGACTATCACAACGATACCGATGCTTACTTTGTTATTGTTTTGGAGTGTGTTACTTTTGCTAGCAATTGAATTTATGAAAAAAATGTGTATTACTTAGGATAGAATCATGTTGGACTGAATAATATTTTGCAATTATTTGATGGGTAGAAGCATGCGGGCTAGTTTGATACTACTTTCTTGATAGGTATGATGAGTTCTAGTGGTTGATTTAATGAACTTTTACCATATAGTATTAGTGGTATGTGAAAATGGATATGTCAATTGTCAAGTGTGATTGCTAACTACTTTAGAAGTTATTAGTTGTATCAAAGGCTCATTTAATAAGATTTGGTGTTGCATTCATATTTAAGAAATCAATTAATTTGTTACTCTAGATGCTTGGGTTAAGCATTATTTATAAGAAAGATTTTTGTGGTGGATCTTTGGTACAATTAATGCATTTAGGTTGTAATGTGTATTAAGGGGATTCTAAATGAGGATTGTTGATCCATAATAAGATCCAAGGGAGTGAAACATTATTGAAATAATAAGTGGATAATATCAAAATGACCAGCGTATTAGTAAGGAAAGTCCCAGCCAGTATACTTGTACAAAGCCAATTGAAAATTTTAGTAAGAAAGTGTATAGAAAATCGAGTTCGTACCTTGAATTTGACCGATATAATAGGTTTAGGTGTCATATCAATGATGAAGTTAACTTTGAGATGGTGGCAACGACTATAGAGCATAATGGTAATAAAAATTTAGTATGGAATAATGACTTGCAAATCTTTAAAGTTATTAATTGCAAATATTTGATAAGTAACATGATTATATGAAAAGATATAAAAAGTGTTGAGACACTATTCAAGTAGAATTGAAAGGATCTAGAGTCATAAATGAATAGAATAATGAGATATATGTTAGCTTTTAGAGATAGACAAAAATAAAGACATTCATTTTGATGGTAAAGTTCAAGATATATCTTTCGAGAGAGTAGAGAATTGAATTAAAAGCCATATGATTTCATTTGTTTTGATTTTGTTATGGTTGTAGTGTTATGGTGGTAGTGCTATGTATCATTGATCAGGGTTTAAAAACTGTTGGATAATATTTGAGGAAAGAAAAATCTACAAATGTTCAGCTTGAATATGGTGAGAAGCTCTTTTGTGATTTGAAGTATGGTAATTAGTACGTTAAATTTTTTTTATAAGGGATATGGTAAGGCTGGTAAAGAGGTGATCAATAAAAAGTTAAGATGCATGAATTCATAAAGAACTCAAGTTATGAGCATTTCAATAGATAAAAGAATTGGGGTACAAGTTAAAACAAAGATTAATTTTTCATTGTTAATCTACATTTTTGGTAGTATATTTTGCCAAAATATGTATTGGTAAGATAAGAAATAATGAATAGCAATGAGTATTCAACGTTTGGAAGAACTTGCATGTGGTTTGGGCCATAAATTTAGTTTTTTTTTTCTTCAAGACCTAAAGAAGTGCTCCACTTAAATTTTGGCTTCGAGCATGAGGTAAAATGTCATGTGTTGTTGGTCATAGAATAAAATTGATAAGTGAGTCAGTGAAGGAACGAGAATCTGATATATTGAAGAGTTCGGAGTATCTGAAATTTGTGTCATTGGAAGAATCTAAGAAAGGTGGAGGAATAAGACTTACCGTATAGACCCTTGGTTTAGAATTAAAGATTTTACTAATTTTCACCTTTGAGCTCAGACATGAGCATGCAATCTGTACTTGTTTAACACAGATTTATTGGGATTTTATTAGTGACTTTTATGAAGATAGAATTTTTATTCGAGTGACAAACAATGATGTGTGAAGGATTTTGCATTTCTATGTTGGTTTAGATTGTTCAAATTATGGTAGATGACTTATGGGGGCGCTACGGTATAGATCTATAGTTTTACATGATTATTAAGGATTTTGACAGAGTTGAAACTACTTTATTCAAATTATTCTGATGCATTACATAGACACTTGATGATAACTAGAGGTTATGTGCTTATGGTATGCGGAGTTATTAAGGTGACCAAGAATCTCTCTAAGTTTGGACATGAGGTATATGATGATTTAAATGGTAGTTGAAATTTGGTATGTGAAAGATTGCATGAAATTGACTCTAGGTATAACTAAATAACTTTACATCGATGAGAAAAATATTATCAAATTTGAAATCGATGCTATCAAATTTGGATGTGACTTATATCAACAAGAAATGCTTAAATAAAAAGAGAGGAAGCCATAGTTTGAAATATTTGAAGGTCATAATGTGTTGCTAAGAAGAATTTGATGCTAGTAACTTTTTGAGAGAATGGTAAATGACCAGTATGGCTATGATGTTGCGTTGATATTAAGAGTTTTGTCTTTGATATGATACTGTGAGGAGTATATGGTGTTTGATAAATTAGGTATGTATACAATTGTATTGGGGGCCAAACAGGTTGGTTGTGAGTAGAAAAAAATAATTTAAAAAAAAATAGGGTCAGATGAATGAAAATGTTGGATAGAAGCATTATAAAAGGGATACCTTGTATAATTCAACCTTGATTTCGTGCATTTTTATGTGACTACCTACTTTATTATGGGCATATTTTAGAGTACTACTCTCTGCCTATTCCCATTCAAATCTTAATTTTGTAGACGAATCCTTAGTGGTGGATCGTGTGAACCAATCTTGCAATTTTTTCTTAGTAAGATGGGATGTTTGTGTAGACTTAATTATTTCAATGATGAGAGTTTTGGTATTGTTTAGGATAGTTGAAGTATATAAATGGTTCTACACGCACTTCTTTGGTTATGTGAATTTATAAGAGAGCTACCACGAATACTTATAGTTGTCTAGTGGTCTTAATATTCATCTTATTGTTGAGGTTATGTTCTGGTTATATATGCTTGAATGTGAGGCCTATTGGGTGTAGCTCTATCACTCTTAAGGGTTTTTTTATAGTCATTACTATGGATCTAGTATTTTTGATAGTATTGTTAGAGTTTTTGTATGTTTGAATGTACTATTTGCTAACTAATTACTTGATCGTTTCCTTCGTTGGGTCAGAAAAATTTGATTCTCTATAATGATTATTCAATGTCTAAAAATCACATTTTATAATTTAAGTTCGTGGGAAGATTTGATTGTGAGAATGAAATATTAACAAGATCCATATTGGTTTGTGCATTAGTAGTGTGGGAAGATTGATTTAGATTCACTTTTGATTATGGTTGGTATTGGTTGAAAAATTTATTCTGATTATCTGATAAAATATTCGTCCGAATTATTGACTTATGGTCTAGTGGGTTATTATTCAAATTGGGTTTGTGGGTTAGCCCATGGCTTGAAAATCACTACTGATTTGTACATTTATCAAGGTTTGATTCGAAAGTTCAGTTCGTAATAATTGAATTTCAATGGAATGGTATTAAAGAGGAGCTTACTTGGAGTGATAAATACTGATTCTGGAAGATAATAATTTAGCCTTTTATAATGTCGATGATTCTTTCTTCTCCTTCTTTATGTTCGAGGACTAACATGATTTTTAGTGGTGGAAAATGTAATGACCTGTTAGGTCATTTTAAGAATGAGTCCTCACTTTTTCATATATTAGACCCTTTTAAAAAAATTAAATTGAAAATTTTAAACTACTCTCTTATCTATGGCTATTTAGTTGACTAATAATTTTAGAGAATTAATTTAATTGGTAGACTAAATTCATAATCTTTTTAATTTTCTATATTTTTTGTCTCATATTTATTATTAAAATAAATCAATATTATTTGCTATTTTTAATATTTCTTTAAAAGATTTATCTCGTAAAATTTTAGTGGATAGTTTGGACTATTCGATGGCTAAGACTATTTAATTTGTAGGTAAGTTTGAATGATTAAAATAAGCAGTGAGTTAAATGTTAATTTGCTTTAAAAAAAAGCTATCTCACTTGACCCATGTATTAAATTAGGTTTGTGGGATTTAATAGTCTTAGAAGAGAAATAAAAAAAAAGAGAAACCGTACCTGTACACGGCGAAGAACGAGCATTGCTTCAGTTGAGAGTTTGATCCTTTCAATTGCTATTAAGTGGTATTACAATTCATGGTTAGTAATAGAATTTTTTTATCATAGGTATAGTAATGTTAATTACTATTGTTGAAACTTGTAAAGTTGAATAAGAAAGTTGAATTGGAATCTAAACTGCCTCGTGTTTTGTGAAAGGGGGACAAGGTAGTAACAACTATTAGTGGTAATTAAAATCTTGTTCTTAATCAACTTATATACTAAAATTTGCATTTTCTCAATTATATCCACCTTTCTTCACTGCGCACATTTGCCTAGTGCGTTTGGTTTCTCTGTTTAGTCGAACTTATATATATATATATATATATTATATATATATATAGTGGTATTGATATTAGAGGTTGGTATTATATAAACACACCATTAGATTTTAATATTGAAGACATTAAGACTCAACTCTTGGTTTGAAAGTTAGGAAAATTGGTTATAATATTAATTGGATAGTTTCGGGATCAGGGTTAGGTCATATAGTAATATGGGCGTTGTTCGTTTCAAAATTTAATTGTAAATTCTTATTTGATTAGGTTGTGGTGCTTTTGATTCTATTCGAAAGGGGATCGCTCAAGCCCCGCCATGAGTGTTCAATTATTAAAGTAGGTGAATTTCTTATCCTTTGTTAAGTATGTAGAATCTCGTGCTTCTTTGTGTGATGTGTTGAGAATGATTCTGAAAGGTATTGAGTTAATATTGATGTTGTATCAAGACTATGGTGTTGTCAATTTTGAATTGTATTAAAATTAGTCATCTCCTCATTACGGTGCAAACATGCCTATTTGCATTGGTTTTTGTGACAAGTGTTATGTGAACTAAGAAAGAATAAGAGTTTAAAAAGGATGCACCATTTCGAGGGACATGTTGCACACTGTGATGAATATTATGATCCGAAGAACGTGCCACACGCCAGGACAGATATTATGATTCGAGGGACGTGTCGCACATTGCGACGGATATTATGATTTGAGGGATGTGTGGCACGCCATGATAGATACTTTGACTCGAGAGTCGTGTCTTACATCGTGATGGATGCATGGACTAAAGGTCCCCCATGGGTCTCGGACTGAGAGACAACGGATGTGTATCACTAGCCTAGACATGCATCATTATATTTGACATCATTATATTGCATTACATTACACATCTTCATCATTTTATGAACTTGTGAATGCCTTCTTATGAACCTTATGATGGATATACTTATCGCTTGTGTTGTTGATCTATAATTGTTGGTATGATATCATTGAGCAATACGATATGTGAAATGTGAACTGTTAGGTTGGACTGATTTTTCTACAGGTTGTAGTTGTGGAGGTCCGAATGGGGTATTAGGAGTACCCGTATTCTATATTACTTAATTTTATGTTTAATAGTTCACTTGCTGGGTACCGTGTGTCTGGTACTCACCCCTTGCTACTACGTTTTTGTAGATTACAAGCCCGGATCTTCATGATAACCTCTATTCTTCCTTGTCTGAGGCTTTATGTGGAGAATGTGTGAGGTATTTGTTTGCCATCTTAGCAGACTTCTAACTCCTATTTATGATTTGTTTCTACTATAGGAACAATGTGCAACACCCAGCAATTATCAAAACACCCCTAGAAGAGAGATGTGTGCATAATTCGTCTTTCCATACTTAGATGGTGAATTCGAGACCAGATATACGATCAACATGAAAAATTGAGTGGGAAAGTGGTCTCGGTTGATTTTTAGAGCAACCGGATCAAAAGATAATTTTTTGATACAAGAACGCAAACTAGTGAGGGTGCGCAGTAGGTGTGTGACGCGCACCTGCCGCGGACCAACACCTGGTTTTATCCTAAAAATTTTCTACGGGATTAGATATTTCATTTGGAGAATTTTCAACGAAAAATACGGAAAATAAACCCATTCTGCGTCGTGGAACCCATGTCCCAAGACAGACATTTTCGAATTTTTCGAGGGGCATTCTAGACCTTTCCAAACCTCTCCTGAATTTAATATATGACCAAAATAGGTCATTTTAAGTATAAAAAGGGTTATAAACCCTATTCTAAGTCCTTCAAAACCTTTAACAAAAAGACCTAGGGCTGAAGAGAAGAGAGAAGAGCGAGGATTCAAATCGTATTCGTGCCAAGTTGATCATTTACATTCATCCTAGGTATGTAAAGCTAAACTAAAGTATGAGAGTTTTCGCCCAGGTGCCCCATAGACAATAATAGAGGAGTTGAGAGTCCATGAGTCTCCATATATGTTTCTTGAAATACTTTCTTGATTATATTCTTGAAACTTATGCCTATTACATGTATTTTCATATTTTGATGATTATCATAAACTTGTTTTCTTGATGTGAATACTTTTCATGAGATATTGTATAAACTCTATACGTTAACTTGTTAAAGCATGCATAATGAACTTTGAGATGGAGTCTAGAACCTTGCTTTGAGTATGTTGAGTGAAGTCTTGATGTGAGTATGAGGTTAAGTTAATTAAGCTTGATGATCCTATGAGTCTTCATAATTGAGTTTTGACTAAACGACTTCTTCTAATTGATGATCTGAGTCCTTGAGTTTTTAAATGAGAATTGAGTTAATCGAGATGGGTTAAAGTCCTTGAAATAATAGAGGATCTTTGAGTTTGAGTTAATGAGATAACGAGAGTCTATACGAGGCTAATTTGAGATAATTGAGTTGAGATGAGGAGTCTTATGAGCATTGAGTCTTGGGAGGAGTATAGAGCACCGAAATGAGTAAGAGTAAGAGCAAGTCCAACTCACAGTCATTAACTATGTCGCCAAGTATAGGAGTGGACTAAGTCTGTTAGAGCCGGATAAGTTCCTATCTTGAGGGCTAAGTCCATTAGAGTCGGACAAGTTCTCACTTTAAGGGCTAAGTTCCGTTAGAGTCGGACAGGTCCTCACGTTATTGTCCTGAAACAATAGGACTTGATTGGTTAATTGTCCAGATCCATTATAGATTTGAATTATCCTTTACCCCGGTAAGGTACTGGATGGGTGTGGCAACAACATCGCTTCATTGTACAATCATTGGCTCATAAGTGATTGTTGTTGGATAAAAGAAACTCCCGAAAAGTTTCTACCTTAAGTACTCTGAGTCTAGTCGAGTCGAGTTGATTTCCATTGAGTTGAGTTGAGTTGAGTTGATTGATGAGGTTGATTGGCTGATGGGTCACTTCTTTACTCTTTATTCTTGCTTTAGATAGACATTTGACATTCTGATTGAGTATTATTTCGAGTTGATGTTGTTTCTATATTATTCTACCTATTTCTATTTCATTCAGCTATTTTACATACAAATACATTCCATGTACTGATGTTCCCTTTGGATTGCATCATTTGATGATGCAGATACATGATTTAGAGATCATCAACAGGCACATCGTTGAAGATCTATCGCAGTTAGCAGAGTTGGTGAGCCTTCTTTACTTTGGAGGACCATTATGTACTTTCATCTAGCTATTAGAGTCAGACTTTTAGAGCAGCTTTACTATTCCTTGAGTTGAGGTTGCCATAGATTTGTCATTGGCACCACTTGATAGTGTAGTGATAGAGGCTTTATAGACTAGAGTCGAGTGTTGATGATAAGACTTGTTGAGCTAGTTTCTTCCCACTAGCCTATTATTTATAATATTATTTTGAGACTAGATGAGATATGGCCACTACTCAACTTTACTCTTCCGCTGATTGTCTTGAATTATTGATTGAATGAATGTGATGAGGCCAAGTGGTTCTCTTGGGGATTAGCAATAGTCTCTGGGTGCCGGCCACGCCTAGGGTACCCTCCCGGGGCATGACACAATGTCATTTGAGACTTGTATTCTTCTTCCAAATCTATTGTAACACGAGAGGCTTGTGCACGTGACAACTAGGTTTTGGGGAATTTTAATTAAGTTGACTTATTATCCGCAGTTAAACCTTTATTTGTATTAACCTTCTGCACTTTATCATTATAATTGGATTTTTGGCTAACTTGTCTTGGTGGTATTAGATGAGTGCCATCACGTCCATTTTTGGATCGTGACAATAACATCAAAACAAAAAGAAAGAAGTGTTAAATACTTGGTACAATTATAATCCATGGGTTTCCAAGAAGCGCCTAATTTAATATCATAACATGATGCAGAAGACTCGACTACTCAGACTTCATCAAGCAGGAACTCCTCAATAACTTTTTCTTCCTTGGGCTCTCCCAGGTACAACTTCACACACTGCCCGTTCACTTTGAACCTATGTCCATCTAAAGCTTGAAAGTCATTTGCACCATAGGTGATTTCTTGAGTCACAATGAATGGCCCAGACCACTTTGACCATAACTTTCTTGGAAACAACCTCAGCCTAGAATTTTACAACAACACCTTGTCCATATCACTAAAATTTCACTATTCAACGAGCCTATCATGATGCAATTTCATACGTTCATTGCATAGGGCTACACTCTCATATGCCCGTAATCCGAACTCATCCATCTCATTGATTTTCTCTAGTCACAGATCTGCAGCATCACCCCAACTCAGCTTTAGCCTCTTCAAGGCCCATAACACCTTATGCTCAAGCTCTACAGGAAAACTTTTCCAAACACTAACTAGTTTGAATACATACTAATGGGTGTTTTAAAAGCTGTCCAATATGTCCATTCGCGTTATCCAATTTCCTTACCCAATTGGTATGAGTAGCATTCACCGACTTAGCCAGAATTTTCTTAATCACCCCATTTGAGACCTCAAGCTGTCCACTAGATTGTGGATAATATGAGGATGCAACCTTATGCTTCTTCACACCATACTTTGCCAGTATACAACAGAAGATCTAATTATAGAAATGAGAATCCCCATCACTGGTGATAGCTCTAGGATTCCTAAATGGAGAAAGGATGTTTATCTCAAAACACCCAATACCACTTTTTATCTCATTGTTTGGTAAGGCCACCACTTCCACTCATTTGGAGAAGTACTCAACAAAAACCAAAATGTATTTCATCCCATAAGAGCTCACGAATGGTCTTGTAAAATCAATGCCCCAAATGTTAAATAGTTCAACCTCCAAGATAGGTATCATGGGTAATTCTAGTCGCCTTTAGATATTCCCTTATCTCTAGAATTGGTCATAACTCTTTGCAAAATCATGAGCATTCTTGTATATGGAGGGACAGTAATACCCGTATTGCAATACCTTTTGAGCTGCCCTTTCTCAACTTTGATGTCCACCTATTGAAGAAGAATGACAGGTTTCCAAAATATTCAACATTTTTGTCCTCTGGGATACCTCTCCTGATGATATAATCTGCGCACATCCTGAACAGGTATGGCTCACCCCAAAATTACCGACCAACATCATGCAAAAAAGAATTTCCTCTGGTGGATGGTAAGGTCCTTAGGCATAATATCGCTAACAAGATAGTTCACATAATCAGCAAACCATGGAATAAGATAAAGAGTGGCAGCCGATACTTGTCTCATCCAAGAATGAATCATCGATGTCAAGAACATCCTTACCTCTAGAGTCATCTTTCAAACTTAACAAATGGCCAACCACTTGATTTTCACTCCACTTTATATAATTGACCTCAAAATCAAATTCCTTAATTAAGAGAACCCATCTGATCAATTTGGGCTCGACATCTTTTTTCGTCATCAGGTACTGCAAGGTACCCGGTTAGTGTGTGATATCACTTTGGTGTCTAATAGGCATGCCCTAAATTTGTCAAATGCATACATCACAACTAGCAACTCTTTCTCTGCCATGTGTAATTTCTCTAGGCCGCATTCAACACTTTGTTGGTGTAATAGATTGAGTAGAAAATCTTGTTGCTCTTTTATCCAAGCAAAACTACCAATAACCCCACTAGCATCTCACATCATCTCAAATATTATGGACTAATTTGGGGTGACTGTAACACCCAGCAAAATTAGCAAAATACCCCTAGAAGAGAGATTAGTGCATAACGTATCTTCTCATGCTCAGATGGTAAATCCGAGATTGGATTTGCGATCAACACAAAAGATTGAGTAAGGAAATGGTCTCAGTTGATTTTTAGAGTAACCAAATCAAAAGATAATTTTTCAATGCGAAAATGCGAAACAGTGAGGGTGCACGACTGGTGCGCAACGCGCACCTGCCGCGGACCAACACTTGATTTTATCCTAAAAATTTTCAACGGGATTAGAAACCTCATTTGGAGAATTTTTGATGAAAAATACCGAAAATAAACCCAGTCTGCGTCGCGGACCCTATGTCCCGAGATGGACTTTTTTCGAATTTTATGAGGGGCATTCTAGACCTTTTTAAAACCCTCCTGGACTTAATATATGATCATAACAGGTCTTTTTAACTATAAAAAGGGGTTTTAAACCCCATTCTAAGTCATTCTAAGTGCTTGAAAAAGACTAGGATTTGAGGAAAGAGGAGAAGAGCTTGGGATTGAGGAAATCAAGAGGAAGTACTTAAAGTGATTGTTGAGAGCTTCATCCCAGGTAGGTAAGGGTAAACTAAAAGCATAACATTATTCTCTCATGTGCACCATAGATGGTCATAGAAGAGTTGAAGGTCTAACGAGTTTACATACATGATTCTTGATGGTATTTCTTAAAAATTATATTAATTATATATATTTTTCTATGCTGATGATCATCATAAACTTGTTTTCTCGAATTGAATACTTTTCGTGAGATATTGTATTACCCTATATGATTATTTTTTAAAGCATGCATGATTGAACCTAAGGATTGAGTCTAGAGGCTCAATATGAGAATGTTGATTGTGATTGTGATAAGAGAATAATGGTGAGTTAATAGAACTTGATAATCCTACGAGTCTCCATAAATGAACTCCAATGATTGTCTATTCGATTGTTCCCTTATGTGTGTTCTAAATCTTGAGTCGTTGATAGAAACTCTCATTGATGATAGGGTTAAAAATCTTATGATTTGATTGGTTTGATTGGATTGATTGTGTTATGAGCATTGAGTCATGGGAGAAGTATCGAGCACCGAAAGAGTAAGAGTTAGTCAGACTCATAGTCACCAAACTACGTCGCCAAACATAGGTGAGGCATAGAACCATCACATTTTACAGTGGTTCCCTCTTGAGTAGAAGTCCCTGAAAGCAATAGAGGACTTAGTTGATTGTTTTTCTCTCTGGGATTTGATTCGTTCCCTACCCAGCAATTTTGGAATGGCTGTGTCAATATCTGCTTGACTGTTGTACATTCACGGGCTCGTAAGTGATTGTTGTAGGATAAGAGAAACTCCCAAAAGTTCCCACCTTGAGTACTCTGAGTCGAGTTGAGTTGATTAATGAGGTTGATGGGTCACTTGCCTAATCTTTACTCTTTCTTTAGATAAACATGTGACATTTTAATTTGGTTATTATTTTGTGTTGATGTTATTTCCATATTATTCCACTAGTTTCTGTTTCATTCAGCTATTTTAGATACCATACAATCTAAGTACTGACGCCATTTGGCGCTACATCATTTCATGATATAGATATAAGAGTTAGAGATCGTCAACAGGCGCACAGTTGAGGATCTGAGATGTTCAGTTGATTGGTGAGCCTCCCCTACTTTGGAGGATTCACTACCTTTAATTCATCTTGCTTTAGAATTAGACTTGATTTAGCTTTACTTTTATTGAGGTAGTCATGGGTCTTTCATTGGCACCACTTGATAGTGATAGAGGCTTCATAAACGATAGTCGAAGATTGATGTTGAGATTGTTGTGCTAGCTCTTTCTACTAACCTTTATATTAAATATATATTATTTTGAGAACTAGATGAGATGTGCCCATTACTTTCCTTAGTCTTCCGCTGATTATCTTGAATTGTTGATTGAATGAATGTGATGAGACCAAGTGGTCCACATGGAGAGTAGCAACAGTCTTTAGGTGCTGTCCACGTCTTGGGTACCCTCCCAGGGTGTTACATCGACAATCATTGGTGTTGACACCAACTTGTACTTTAGCATCTCAGATGCCTAAATGCATGCCTCATAAAGATGAAACTTTACCTCTTTCTCCAATAACTTGCACAAGGGGTGTCCAATTTTTTAGAAGTCCTTGATAAACAACGATAGAATTGGCATGCTCAAGAAAGCTTCGGACAGTTTTCAAAAATATAGGATATGGAAGCTTCTCAATAACTTCTATCTTAGCTTTGTCCACCTCTATTCTTTTTGGAAAATATCTTATGGCCTAATACTATCCCTTCCTTGACCATGAAATGGCATGTCTCCCTTTTTAAGATTAGGTTTGCCTCTTCACATCTTTGTAAGGCCCTACTAAGATTAAGCAAATAGTCATCAAACACATCTCCTACTACTAAGAAATCATCCATAAATACCTCAAGAGTGTCCTCCACCATGTCAGAAAATATCAATATTATGCAATGCTGGAATGTAGCCAGTACATTACATAGCCTAAAACATGCACTTGAATACAAAAGTGCCATAGGAGCATGTGAATGTGGTCTTTTCCTTATCCTCTAGTGCTATTGATATCTAATTATAGCCCGAACATCCATCTAAAAAGAAGTACCAACCTCTACCTGCCAACTTGTCTAACATCTGATCCATGAAGGGCATTGGGAAATAGTCCTTAAGAGTCCATCTGTTTAGCTTTCGATAGTCTATGTAGACTCGCCACCCTGTGATCGGTCTAAGTGGGACCAACTCACTTTTGCCATTGGGAACCTTTTTCATGCCACCTTTTTTTAGAATATGCTGAATAGGCCTCACCCGATTACTATCCAAAATTGGGTACACCACATCTACAACTAGAGACTTAATGATTTCCTTCTTTACCACCTCATGTATTGTTGGGTAAGTCTTCATTGGTGCTCAATGCTGGGAACATAATTTTCCTCTAACTAGACTTTATGCATATAAACACCTAGAGGAGATACTTGTAATGTCTGCAATCGTCCAGCCAATTGACATCTTATATCTTTGCAAGACCTCAACCAAAGCTATCACCTACTCAACCTCTAAATCTGCAGCAACAATAATAGGCAAAGTGTCATTATTACCTAAGAATACATACCTCAAGTGTGATAGTAGCTTCTTGAACTCTACAACAGATGGCTTAGTATGTGGAGTTGGCCTATTTTTAAAATCTAGATCTATCTTCTTAGGACCGAAGGGATGTGACCCTATACCCTTCAACTCACTGATTGATTTTTTATAACCCTGAGTGCCATTACCATCAAAGTTCATGACTATAGTAGCTAAAAGATCTACGCCAAGCTTTCCTCAATGGGTATCTCCTCAACATATGCAGCATTAACACAAAAAGTGGACATCACTGTGACATCTTTTGGTTTTTTCATAGAGGCACACACATTGAATTTCATTTCTTTCATATTGAGTCGGAAGGTGAGCTCTTTGCGCTCTACATCTACCAAAGCTTTGCCCATGACCAAAAATGGTTTCCCCAAGATAATAGGAACCTCAAAGTCAACCTAACAATCTAGTATAACAAAATCTATGGGGAATATGAACTTGCCCATTCGAACTAGAACATCGTACAAAAATCCCCACAGACCGCTTCACATATTAATCGGCCATGAGTAACCATATAGAAGTTGGTGTGGGGCTCCTAAACCCAACTATTTATAGGCGGTCGATAGAAATAGGTTATTGCTAGCCTCGAGATGACATAAAGCCCATGCAGATTCATATGCACCAACAATACACATAACAGAGAATGCACCTGGGTCCTTTTTTTCTCAACCAACGACCTTGTAGCAATAACACCATAATGGTGAAGGTTATCATATGGCTTAATAGCGTCTGTTCTCTTCTTGGTAACCAGATCCTTCATAAATTTAACTTATCCTAGCATTTTCTCTGGTGTTTTCACCAGTGGTATGTGCATGAACAATCATTTTTGCATAGAGAAAAGATTCTGAAATTTCCCATCCTCAGCTCTTCTCTTCAACCTATATGAAAATAGATGTGGTGCTTTGTTGATAGAGGGAAAGGACTAAGCTTTATCTATTCCAATCTGATTAGAGACCCTGGTTGTGTCTAACCGCTCTGGCGCTGCCATCAACTCCCCAGCCTTATCATCACTAGCTCCATTAGCTGATTCAGTATTATTTCCATTTGCCTCACCAACTATTAGCCGACCAACAAGAATAGGGTTAGAAAGCACCTTACCATTCCTTGTGGTAATAGCCATGTAGTTCCCATCCTTCTTAGGGTTTTGCAATGTGTCATTGGGTAAAGAATTGATCTTCCTCTAATTCAAAGCTACTGACAGCTGCCCCATCTGTTGCTCCAACTGCTTGATAGAGGTAGAGTTTAAATCTACCAACTGACTAATGTTGGTCATGTTGCCTCGCATATCCCCAACTCCAGTCTCAGTAACCTCTACCTTCTAAAGAACCTTTACTATCATTTCCTCCAGCTTTGAACCACCATTGTTGTTGCCTATACGATGGTAATTCATAGGTGTACATATGGTCCATTCTGTCGTTCCTGAAGTTGTCCTTATTCTTCCAGCTTCCTTGATCATGATTTCCATGCCAATCATATTAGTTGTCCCTTTGATAGTTTTGATCTTGATTTCTAGAGTTGCATGTTTGAAACCACCCTCTGGATGTTAAAAAATTTTGCTTCCTCATCAAAATCATAAACATGATCATCATATTGACTCGCAGTGTCCACAACTTTGACTTTTCTAGACCTCCGTCCAGTAAACGTTTGGTCAGTAAGTCCATTTAAGTTTGTATATGAGCGATATCCTGATCATGCTCTTCTTCCTTTCGCCTCTATGTTGACATCTCATACATAAAACTTGCATAGTCTCCATCTTTATATGCCATGCCTTATAATTCTTTGATACCTGAACAATGAGGCTTCCTGGATTGTTCTAGCTATACAAGAATCACCATATACTGCATCCATGATTAGCTTAGCCACAAAATTGAAAAACCCGTAGAATACCTCTTTGAGATGCTCATCCATCAAGTTATGGTTAGGGCATTGCTTCAACTTTTGTCTGAATTACACCTATGTTTCATGCAATGCCTCAGATGTTAGTTGCTTATGTGCATTAATCTTGTCTTTAGTCTACAACTTCTTAGACAATTGGAAAAACCTCTCCAGAAGGCATCCTTCATTTCCCTCCAAGTCAAGATTGAGTCATGTGGAAGCTTATTTAACCACTTCATTTCCTACCCAGACAAAGACAAAGGGAAAAACCTCAAACATATAGTCGTCTGACTAATTCCAAGAATCTTAGAGGATCTGCATGTGGCAACAAAATTCATCAGGTGCTGGTTCGCATCATCCCTAATGCTTTACTAAGCAATCCTTTCAGCATAAGCATTTAAAGCATAAAATTGGTGATAGTTGTAACCCCTGGTAGAATTATCAAAATACCTCTAGAGGGAGGGTATGCGCATAACACATCATCTGATGCTCATATGAAAAATCTAAGCCTGAATTGGTGATCAGCACGAAAAATTGAGTGAGAAAATGGTCTCGGTCGATTTTTTGAATGACCCGATCAAAAGATAATTTTTCAATCTGAAACACAAAACAATGTTAGTACGTGACAGTGGCGTGTCGCGCACCTATCGCGGACCAACACTTATTTTTTTTGAAAATATTCGACAGGATTGAGAAAACTCGTTAAGAGAATTTTCCAAAAAATACACAGTACGCGACCAGTCTGCGTCGCAGACTAGGTCTTCTCCAAGTTGAAAATTTCTAAATTATTATGAGGGACATTTCGATCAATTCCCCACCTCTCCAAAACTCTATACAATCTAATAAGGTTGTTTCGACGTGAAAAGGGTCTAAAACCTCCATTTTAAGTCGTATTCCAATATTCTATCAAGGCTAGGGCTTGAGGAGAGAAGAGAGGAGCTTGAGATTGAGAGAATTGAGAAGAAACCCTTGACGTGCTTGATTGACAGGTGCATCCTAGGTATGTAAGGCTAAACTAAAAACATGAGATTGTTCTCTCATGTGCCCCATAGAGGTCATAGATGAGTTGATGGTTCAAGAGTCTACATGCATGAATTTTTATGGTGTTTCATGAAAAACTAATTTCAAAATATATGTTTCTATGTTGATGATCATCATATTAATTGTTTTCTTGAATTGAACATTTTTCATGAGAACTTGCATAACCCTACAAGACTAATTTGAGAAACACACATAATGAACTTGAGAATTGAGTCTAAAGCATTGAGTTGAGATTATTGATTGTGATAAGAGAATGATGATGAGTTGATAGAATTTGACTGTCTTATGAGACCCTATAAATGAGCTCTACCAATGTGTCTATTCAATTGATTCGTAATGATTGTTCTACATCTTGAGTCATTGATGAGATTGATTGATGAGAGGGTTAAAGTCCCTATGAGTTTAATGATGACGAGGTTCAAGTCCCTATGAGATACCGATCATTGACGGGGTTCGAGTCCTTTTGAGATTGGTTAAGATGGAAGTTTTATGAGTGAGTCCCACCCGAACTCATTAACTATGTCACCAAACATAGGTGAGGTATAAAACGATCACATAGATTATGGTTCGCTCGAGAGTAACAGGCCCCGAAAGTGATAGAGGATCTATTGAGTATTGACTCCATATTGGGTGAGCTGATATGGTTTCGAAGCGTTCCCAACCTGGAAAGTTTAGAACGGTTGTGGCAACATCAGTGAGATTTTTGTATATTCACTGGCTCATAAGTGATTGTTGTCAGATAAGAGAAACTTCCATAAATTTCCTATATTGAGTACTCTGAGTTGAGATGAGATGAGATGGAATGAGAGGAGGTGAGCTCCTCTAAGATGAGATGAGATGAGAAGAAGTGAGCTCTTCTGAGATGAGATGAGGTGAGCTCCTTTGAGATGAGTCTGAGATGATTGGTGAGTTTGAGTTGTTGATGTGTCACTTGTCTACTCTTTATTCTTGCATAGATAGACATTTGACAATTTGATGTTATTCGATGTTTATTTTGAGTCGATGTTGCTTCCATATTATTCTACCTGTTTTTTTTTACTCAGCTATTTTACATACCAGTACATTTCAAGTACTGATGTCCACTCTGGACTGCATCATTTTATGATGCAGAGGCAGGTACTAGAGATCGTCAACAGGTGCTCCATTGAAGATATGAGATTCAAAGCTGATTTCGTAAGCCTTCCCTACTTCGGAGGATTCACTGCTTTTATTTTTCATCATGCTTTAGAGTTAGATTTGACTATTTCCTTTATTTTTATTTGGGTAGCCATGGGTCTGTCATTGGTACAACATGATTAATAATAGAGGCTTCATAGATGATGGTTGAGCGCTGATGTTGAGACTTGTGAGCTAGTTCTTTCTACTAGCCTTTATTCTTATATATTTATTTGAGACTTTAGATGAGATGTGCCTATTTACGTACTGATACTTTTCACTGTTCAGTAGAGTTTATTGATTGAATGATATGATGAGGCTAAGTGGTTCTCTTGGGGACTAGCAATAGTCTTTGAGTGTTGGCTACCCCAAGGGTACCCTCCCAGGGCATGACAAACTTGGTATCAGAGGATAGAGTTCAAGTGTCTTAGGAAGTCTATGAAGCTGTGTCTAGTAGGGTCTTGTTTATGGGTATGTTGTCGACCATATTTCATAAGCAGGAGGCTATAGGACATTAGGAATGGTTACACTTCTTTCTTAGTCCAATTCGTGCGATAGAGCTAAGCTCTATGATAACTCTCTTTTAATTCGTGCTCTATGCATGTAAAATTGATAACATGCCTCCTAGAAGAGATGTCAGAGGAAGGGGACGTTCTGCCAGACAAGCTGTTAATCTACCTGAGCCTCAAGTACCCGAGGAGCCTGTGGATTAAGCTATCAGTGTCGAGCAACCCCCTCAAGATGAGGTCTCCAATACTGAGCTACGCCGGGCTATTCAAGCTCTAGCCCACGCTGTCGCAACACCTGCTGTGAGACAAGGAGTAGGTAGACCAAATTCTCATGACACCTCTAGAGTTTGAGAAATTTTTAGGATGAATGCGCCTGAGTTCACAGGGTCTGCATATACTGAAGACCCTGAGAACTATGTGGAGGAACTTGAGAAGGTGTTCCAAGTGATGCACATGACTGATGTTGATAAGGTTGAACTGGCTATTTACTAACTCAAGGGTGTGGCCTGACTGTGGTTCAACCAGTGGAAGAAAAGCAGTAGGGATGATGCTCTATGTTTGACTTGGGCAGTGTTTGAGGAAGCCTTGTTGGGACGTTTCTTTCCAAGGGAGAAAAGAGAAGCTAAGGTAAGAGAGTTCCTGAATCTAAAATAGGGCTCTATGACCGTGCAAGAGTATGGTTTGAAGTTCATGCAACTATCTCGATATGCTTCATACATGGTTGTTGACATGAGGGGAAGGATAGGGATGTATGTTGATGGGTTGAATAGAGGACCTAAGAGAGATGGGAGAGGAGCCATGCTTGTGAATGATATGGACATCAGGCGACTAATGACATTTGTTCAACATGCTGATGAGGAGAGACAGCATGACAAGGAAGAGTTCAAGCATAAGAGAGCTAAGACGTCCAACCATGAGGTTGGAAGGAAAGGCAATGGTAATCGATTTCCAGCACTATCATCTGCTAGTGCACCTGTGCTTAGAGGCAGGTATGATCAAAGATTTCAGAATGTTGGAACCCATGGATCCAAGTCACAAGCGTGTGTTGCTCAAGGTTCGCAAGGTAAGCCGCCGTATGATAGAGGTGGCAAGCTGCACTTAGGGAGATATAGCATGACGGGAATGATGCATGCTATAGATGTGGCCAAGTGGGTCACTACAAGAGCGATTGTCCAAAGCGGGCTGACCAGGCCCAGTCTGCTGTACTAGCCCCAGCAGTTAGAGAAAACCAGAGGGCCACTATGTTAAGGGCGCAAGCAGGGCAACAAACCGCTTGTATGCCATGGGTAGTCGCCAAGATCAGGAGAACTCTCCCGATGTTGTGACAAGTATGATTCGAGTATTTACTTTTGATTGTTATGTTTTGATAGATCAATGTGCCACATTATCATTTGTATCTCCTTATGTGGCCAACAGATTTGATAAAACCCTTGAGAGTCTTCTTGAACCCTTTGATGTTTCTACTCCACTAGGTGAGTCTATTCGATCTGAGAGAATCTATAGAACTTGTGTAGTGTCCACCATCATAGGGATAGTCTTGTTGATTTGATTGAGTTAGAGATGGTTGATTTTGATTTGATTCTTGGCATGGATTGGCTTCACGCCTATTATGCCTCTGTTGATTGTAGAACCCAAATCGTAAAGTTCTAATCTCCTTATGAACCGGTCCTAGAGTGGAAGGGTGATTATATTGCACCTAGAGGAAAGTTTATCTCATATCTTAGAGACAGAAAGTTGATTTCCAAGGTTTGCATATATCATCTCATACGAGTTAAATCTGATGATGTTGAGTCCCTAACTCTTGAGTCAGTCCTGATTATAAATGATTTTCCGAAAGTGTTTCCTGGAGGCCCTCCTGATAGGGAGATCAACTTTGGGATTGATGTGCTTCCCGATACCAAGCCTATTTCGATCCCACCTTATAGGATGTCCCCTGAGTTGAAAGAGTTGAAGGAGCAACTGAAACATTTGCTAGAGAAGGGCCTCATTAGGCCAAGCGTTTCACCTTGGGGGTGCTCCTGTCCTATTCGTGCGAAAGAAATATGGGTCCATTAGAATGTGTATTGATTATAGGCAACTGAACAAGGTCATGATAAAGAATAAATATCCTCTCCCAAAGATAGATGATTTGTTTGACCAACTTCAGGGCGCCTCTTGTTTCTCCAAGATAGACCTTAGATCTAGCTACCATTAGTTGAAGATAAGGGAATGTGACACTCCAAAGACAGCCTTTAGGACTAGATATTGCAATTTTGAGTTCTTGGTCATGTCCTTTGGGTTGACGAATGCACCTGCACCTTTATGGACTTGATGAATAGAGTATTCAGACAATATCTTGATATGTTTGTGATTGTGTTCATCGATGACATTTTGGTGTATTCGAGAAGTGAGGAGGAGCATGCTAGCCACCTCAGGGTTCTCCTATAAACCCTTAAGGACCATGAGTTGTATGAAAAATTCTCAAAGTGTGAGTTCTAGCTTAAGTCAGTGGCTTTCCTAGGCTATGTTGTTTCCGATGATAGTATTCGAGTGGATGCCCAAAAGATTGAAGCGGTTAAGAACTGGCCCAGACCGACCACTCCGACTGACATAAGGAGTTTCATGGGGTAGGCAGGCCACTACCGCAGATTTATTGAGGGATTTTCTTCCCTATCCTCACCATTAACTAAGTTGACTAAGAAAAAGGTCAAGTTTCAGTGGTCGGAAGAATGTGATAAGAGTTTCTAAGAATTGAAGACAAGGTTAACTACTGCACCAGTCCTTGACCTACCATATGGGACAGGGGACTTTTTCATTTACTATGATGCTTCGAGGATTGGATTGGGTTGTGTGCTGATGCAGAGAGGGAAGGTGATAGCCTATGCTTCTAGACAACTTAAGGGTCATGAAAGGAACTATCCAACCTATGATCTCGAGTTGGCAGCAGTGGTGTTTGCGCTAAAAATCTGGCGCCACTACTTGTATGGAGTGCATGTGGATGTGTTCACTGACCACAAGAGCTTGCAGTAAGTTTTTAGTCAGAAAGAGCTCAACCTGCGACAGAGGAGATGGTTGGAATTGCTCAAGGAATATGACATGAGCATTCACTACCACCGAGGTAAAGCTAACGTTGTTTCTGATGCTCTTAGCAGGTTGTCAATGGGTAGTACAACCCATGTGGAGGAAGGAGCTAGCCATAGAAGTGCATCGGTTGGCTCGATTAGGAGTTCAACTTGAGGAGAATGATGAAGGAAGAGTTAATGTTCAGGATGGATCTGCTTCATCCTTAGTTGTAGAGGTGAAAGAAAAGCAAGACCAAAATCTTGTTGTACTCCAACTGAAGGAGGTTGTCCACAAACAGAAAGTGATGGTCTTTTTCAAAGGGGGAGATGGAATGTTGAGGTATCAAAGTAGGTTGTGTGTTCCAGACATTGATGGTATTCGAGACAGAATCATGGCAGAATTCTAGAACACTGGATATTCCATTCATCTAGGCAGAATTCCAGAACATTTGAGAGAAGTCTATTGGTGGAGTAGAATGAAGAGGGATTTTGCTGAGTTCGTTTCAAAATGCCCAAATTGCCAACAAGTGAAGGTTGAGCATCAAAGGCCATGTGGATTGGCTCAGAACTTTGAGATTCTGGAGTGGAAGTGGGAGATGATTAATCTGGACTTTATTACTGGTCTACTAAGGTCTCAAAAGCAACATGACTCGATATGGGCGATTGTGGATAGGATGACTAAATCGGCTCACTTCTTGGCAATTAAGACAACAAACACTGTGAAAGAGTTTGGCATGTTATACATCCAGGAAATTGTGAGGTTGCATGGGGTTCCCTTGTCCATCATCTCGGACAGAGGAGCTCAATTTACCTCCCAGTTTTCAAGATCATTCCAAAAAGGATTGGGTACTAAGGTTAACTTGAGCACCGCCTTTCATCCACAGACAGATGTTCAGGTAGAACATACAATTCAAACATTAGAGGACATGTTGAGAGCTTGTGTTCTTTATTTGAAAGGGAATTGGGATGATCACCTACCATTGATTGAATTCGCATATAACAATAGTTATAATGCAAGCATTCAAATGGCTTCCTACGAAGCCTTGTATGAGAGGAGATGTAGATCATCAATTCGTGGTTTGAGGTTGGAGAAACGGAGTTGAATGGGACTGATCTTGTTCACCAATCGATGGAGAAGGTCAAGGTCATTAGAGAGGTTAAAAGACTGCCCAGAGTTGCCAAAAATCTTATACTGACGTGAGGAGAAGAGACTTAGAATTCGAGGTAGATGATTGGGTATATTTGAAAGTGTCGCCTATAAAGGTTGTCCTGAGATTTGAAAAAAGAGGGAAAGTTGAGCCCAGGCTATATTGGACCATATCAGATTGTGAAGAGGATCGGAAAGGTTGCTTATGAGTTAGAGTTTTGTCTTCCGAGTTAGATGGAGTGCATCTGGTATTTCATGTGTCGATGTTGAAGAGTTTCTAGGGAGATCCTACCTTGGTGATCCCTGTTGATAGCATTGGAGTGAAAGATAGCCTATCTTATTAGGATGCTCTGGTTCTAGTCCTTGATCACCAGATTCATAAATTGAGGAACAAAAAGATAGCCTCAGTCAATGTTTTGTGGAGAAATCAATTTGTTGAGGAATCTACATGGAAAGCTAAGGAAGAGATGAAAGCCACTTATCCACACCTATTCGTGCCATATATGAGAGTGTTGAAGGTAAATTTCTTACCCTTCACTAAATTGATATATCTATTCTTGATGTGACTTTCTATTCTTGAGTTTGAGTAGTATTGATTGAGGCCGAGGAAAAGTCAAGTGATGAGATGAGTCTTGAGTCTATTTGTGCCTTGATATCTACATTTACTCATCATTCAAGGATAAATGATCCCAAGGGGGAGATGATGTAACGCCTGGTAAAATTACCAAAATACCCCTAGAAGGAGGGTATGCACATATTGCATCTTTTGATGCTTGTATGGTAAATTCAAGGCCGGATTTGTGATCAGCACGAAACATTAAGTGGGAAAATGGTCTCAGTCGATTTGTAGAGCGACCCGATCAAAAGATAATTTTTCAATCCAAAACACAAAATAGTGTTAGTACGCAACAAGGGCGCGTCGTACACCCATCGCAAACCAGCACTTATATTTTTCTGAAAATTTTCAACGGAATTGAGAAAACTAGTATAGAAACGTTTTTTGAAAATACATAGTACGCGATTAGTCCGCGTCGAGGACTGGATTCTTTTTCGAATTGAAAATTTCTAAATTATTACCAGGGGCATTCCAGTCAATTTCCCACCCCTCCTAAATTCTATACATAATCTAATAAGGTCGTTTCGATGTAAGAAGGGTCTAAAAACCCCATTGTAAGTCCTATTCTAATATTCTATCAAGGCTGGGGCTTGAGGATAGAAGAGAAGAGCTTGAGTTTGAGAGAATTGAGAAGAATCCTTGACGTGCTTGATTAATATCTGCATCCCAGGTATGTAAGGCTAAACTAAAAACATGAGATTGTTCTCTCATGTGCCCCATAGAGGTCATAGATGAGTTGATGGTTAAAGAGTCTACATGCACAAATTCTTATGGTGTTTCTTGGAAAACTGATTTGAAATTACATATTTTCTATGTTGATGATCATCATACTAATTATTTTCTTGAATTGAACATTTTTCATGAGAACTTGCATAACCCTACATGAGTAATTTGAGAAGCATGCATGATAAACTTGAGAATTGAGTCTAGAGCCTTGAGTTGAGAGTGTTGATTGTGATGAGAAATGATGATGAGTTGACAGAATTTGATTGTCTTATAAGTCCCTATACATGAACTCTACCGATGTGTCTATTCAATTGATTCCGAATGATTGTTCTAAATCTTGATTCATTGATGAGATTGATTTATGAGAGGGTTAAAGTCCCTATGAGTTGAATAATAATAGGGTCTGAGTCCCTATGATATACTGATTGTTGAAGGGGTTTGGATCCCAATGATATTGGTTGATATGAAGGTTTTATGAGCATTGAGTCATAGGAGGAGTATCGAGCACCGAAATGGGTAAGAGTGAGTCCCACTCGAACTCATTAACTACGTTGCCAAATGTAGGTGAAGCGTAAAACCATCACATATATTATGGTTCCCTCGAGAATAACATTCCCTGAAAGCAATAGCAGATCTGTTGAGTATTGACTCCATATTGGGTGAGCCAATATGGTTTTGGAGCGTTCCCGACCTGGAAAGTTTGGAACGGTTATGGCAACAACAGTGAGATTGTTGTACATTCACTGGCTCATAAGTTATTGTTGTTTGATAAGAGAAACTCCCATAAATTTCCTATCTTGAGTACTCTAAGTCGAGATGAGATGAGAGGAGGTGAGTTCCTCTGAGATGAGATGAGATGATAGGAGGTGATCTCCTTTGAGATGAGTTTGAGATGATTGATGAGTTTGAGTTGTTGATGTGTCACTTGTCTACTCTTTATTCTTGCATAGATAGACATTTGACGATTTGATGTTATTAAATGTTTATTTTGAGTCGATGTTGCTTTCATATTATTCTACATGTTTCTGTTTCACTCAGCTATTTTACATACCAGTACAATCCAAGTAATGATGTACACTCTGGACTGCATCATTTTATGATGCAGAGGCAGGTATTAGAGATCGTCAACAGGCGCTTCGTTGAAGATCTGAGATTCTAAGTTGATTTGGTAAGCCTCCCTTACTCCGGAGGATCCATTACTTTTATTTTTCATCATGCTTTAGAGTTGGATTGGACTATTTCCTTTATTTTATTTGGGTAGCCATAGGTCTGTCATTGGCACCACATGACTAGTAATAGAGGCTTCATAGATGATGGTTGAGCATTGATATTGAGACTTGTGAGCTAGTTCTTTCTACTAGCCTTTATTCTTATATATTTATTTGAGGCTTTAGACGAGATGTGCCTATTTACGTACTTATATTTTTCGCTGTTCAGTAGAGTTTATTGATTCAATGATGTGATAAGACTAAATGATTCGCTTGGGAACTAGCAATAGTTTCTGAGTACCGGCCACGCCAAGGGTACCCTTCCAGGGCGTGACAATAGTGAACTTTACACATGGGGGTAGTGGTTGGAGGATTATCACCCTGGTGGCTCCCATACCATCAGTGTCATCGTCATCATTATCATATGAAAGATGCAACTATTTTCGCCCATGATCTCTCAATGCTGGCTGACATTGGGGAGATGGCAATCGTTCGTCCTTATCATCCAGGTTCTCTCTATTACCCCATCATTCCTAGCTTGTTGTTTAGCTAACTCTTTCATCCTTTGGAATTCTCGCTCTTATGCATTCATCTTGTGAATTGATTTAAGTAGCTTTGGATTATAGGAAAGGAATTATTCACCCTTACTTCGGGTGTTTGTCATACAAACTTGGTTCCCCACAAAATAAAAAACACAAAACAAAGTTAAACTTTAGAAATAGAACTACAACTGAAAAATCAACTAATAGAAATACTTCAAAGCCATCCAATGGTGCCATTTTTGATGACATTCAAATATACCCCTTTAACAAAATATAGATTATTATCAATAATATATTTACTCAACTAAGAGTCAGGGTCGATCCCGTACAGAATAGGTTGAAACAAGTCTATTAGCAACCACCTCTTAGTTGGAGTTCCTACTTTCCGAAAATAAAAGTCCATTAAGTAAAATGTGGGTTGTTTGTGAATTACAACACTTATCAGTGTAACAAATAATGAACAAGAACTTGGTGTTAACAATATTAGGCTCAGACTAGGATTTTGTTCCCTATCAATTGTAACTTGGTAAACAACACGTGTTTAGGTTATCGTTTATTGTATTGCATGCAATATCTAGCGAGTTATCTAGCATCTAGTTCACCTGCTAGTTCTTCCTAGACATATTTCATTCATCTCCTCCCAATCAGAATGTGTGCTTTGTTAACCCTCGCTCTTGCTCTCCGAATACTATCTCCTCCCGAGCTCAAGTAACTTAGACAAACTTAATTTCTTCGAATTACTATTATGACTGTGTTTTCCTAATCACTACCTCCCTCCTGAGCAAGCAATCAATATAGGCAGGTTCTTAATGCATGCAATCATTAAAAAATACTTTCAGATGAAGAATATAATAATACGTGCAAAACAACTCACAAAAATTTCCCTATACGTTTGCCTATGTTGTTACTTTGTCATGGTTGCCACATCCATAACTGTGGGATCTAGCTATGCATATTCAAAGTAATAAATCCAAACATAGATAAAGAATTCATAGCAATATTACTTACGAAGATGAGAAGATTGAATCACGAATTAAGATCCATAAACAAACAATGAGATACTAATATAAACCTTCAAAATTGTTGTTATGGTCGTCTCTCTGTCATACAATGAGTTCCAGAAGTCAATAATAGTAATAAAATAATTAAAAATTCTATTTATATACATGATAAAGCTAATCCTAGTAGAAATAGAAAAACTTGTTTTGCACAGATCACGGTGGCCCATCACGAGTCGTGGTGCACACCACGATCAGTGAAGAGTTTTATGGTATTGCACTTTGCTTCTTTGTTAGTTCAATATTGTCCTTACCATGGGCACTCACCATAACACATGGTACTTTTCACGGCCCATGATGGGTCTCATGGTGATACCCTTGAGTCATTATGCCAAATCAATTCCTCACCATGGCATGTGGTACTGTCCATGGCCCGTGGTGGGTCTTGTGGTGATATACTTAAGCCACTCCGTGAAAAATGACCGGAATCGACCAAATACCAAGTCCTTCTGCATGGGCCCCCTAATGAACCGTGGTATGCTCCATGGCCCGTGGTGGGAGTCCCACTTAGACACATTTTCTTCAGGTTTCCATCATGCACCCTTAGATGGCCCACCATGAGGCACGGTGGGTTCCACAACTCGCGGTGGGGTCTGTGCATAGCCTCCTTGAATTTTTTAGCTCAACTTTATCAAACATCCAAAAATCCATGCATATACCCATTTTCCTGCACATGAACACAAAACACACATTATATTTATAAAACACGCTTGGGATTTGTAATTATTCATTATTTTAGACACCAAAAGTATCATAATTTTATGACACATCACTTATAGGCAAAAATCAATCAGTAAATGTATCAGAAAACTCCTTCCATATTAAGGGTTGTGAGTTAATTGATCATCCTGCCTTAAATGATTTGAAGCATTCTTCAGCTATATCTTGCAAACAATATGCAACTAATTCAACTGATCTCGTTCTAAAACATCCAAGCACATCTTTGGCTTTCTAAATTTCCTCCAAGAATAACAAGGGGACTTCGACCTCACTAGTCCCAGTAAACACAAGAGGTTTCAACTCAAGAAGCTCTAGGATTGACCTGCAAAATTGCTCTTCAGATTGATTTTGACCGCATTTCCATCCCAACATTGTACTCTCTCAAACTTTTTCCTGAATCTTCTCTATCAAACTTACTGATGCAACATGGTAGCTATTATGTCTGCAGTAGTTCTATTCTAAGGTTGCGACGGTGGTATCACCTCTTCTTCGATACAGGTTTGGTAGCCTACCTAGCGGGTACTCCCCTTCCTCTCTTTTGATCCCAACCTAAGTTTGGAGGAAGCGTAACTCTATCTGGTATGTGTTATCATATTAACAAGATTAGATTATTATTTAGCTCTAAACTGCTCATACCATTACAAAATTACAAAGAATGAGAAAGACCAATCCTGCCCGACTTTTGTAGGGTCCCAAACATGCATATGGTGCACCTCATATACATGATAAATATCCTTCTTAAACTGGTGCTCCTTGAGTCATAATCTTAACTTGGCTTTGGATACTAACTTTTTCACGACCCAAAACACTTAAGCAATGATCAACACTCAGTAATCCTAAGCCTATTGAGCTAGCCCGGATCTTTTTTTTCATGCTAAAAATTTGACAAAGTTTTCTTTGTATTGGGAGCAATCCATAAATTTTAAACAGCTTAACATTCAACAAACAACAACCCAACCTACTATCATAGCAACATAAGAAGTCCAAGAGACTATCAAAATCAAACGTTAGTGATATCTATAAGACTTTAGAAGTTTCAAGTCATCTCTTAACTAAGACAAACCAAAAGCAAATTTACAAGACTGGCTCAAGGATTAAAACTCTAAAATTTAAATATACTAATATACTTAATTAGTCTAAACAAAATGATGGCCCACATAAAGAAATCTTAAGGCTTACTAGATTCAACTTTAGTTCTATCTACCGCTATGTCAAAATGAAAAGGTTATCCTTAGTTTAGTTATCTAAAAGTAAAACGGAGTATGTTAGTCACATCGATTGAGTGAGTAATCAACCATAGCATTTTACCTAGGAAAAACATATATATAAGAAAACATGCAATAATAAATCATCATCCATAGCTTGTTTCAATCAAGTTAGCAAAATTCATGTATTTTTCAAACTTTTTTTTATTCCCTTGTCTGTTCTCTAACTTTTAAGCTTTTCCCAAGAGATATTTTTCCTTTCATTGATTCTTTGTTTATTGAAAAAGTAAACTTTTTTATTTTTATATTTCTTCTCCTCTTTTCTTAATTTTAAACAACTTATTATTAATAAGGAGTATTTACATATATAATACATTATGTATCAAATATTATCCTTTTTAGGGTATTTTTTTATTACGGTCTATAACATATTTTACAAATAAATTACTAGAACACCCTTCTCTTCTTCCTCTTCTTCTCTTTCTCCTTCTCCTTCTCTTTCTTTTCTTTCTTTTCTGCCGGACATCTTTTTCTTTCTTTTTTTTGTTCCCTTTTGTCTCTCTTTCTCCCTCCCTATACAACTTTTCATCTTCAATATTATGTATTGTTATATAACTATTACTATTATTTCAAAAAATATAATACATATTTTAATAATGTAAAATCAATTAAATCATACGGAAATATTTAAAATTCACCTTTTGCATTGAAATATGCTTATAATATGTATTATTTACTGAATTTAAAATGTATTGTAGTTTTTTTTCCTCTTCTTAATAATGTTAAAATAATTATTATATTAAAAATATATTACTCATATTCTCATCCTGCATTAAAAAATATCTATAATCAATATGAAGTATTGAATTCAAAATGTATTACAATTGTAGTTTTATTTATTTATTTATTTATTTATTTTATTAATGGTGTCAAATAATATTATATCTGAATTTCAAATATTTAAACACTAATTAAATTAGTATATATGTTTAATATATTAAAATTGTGTCAGTGCATTATATACATATTTACATAAAATAAATCTTTTAGTTTAAAGAATAGTAAGGACACTATTTGTGTAATATTTAATCTAAAATTAAAATTATTAATTAATATTTTTAAAAGAAAGAGAGAGAAAGAGAAAGAGAGAAAGAGTATGAAAGAAAAATTGGAAGAGAAAAGAAAGGGCCCACAAAAAAAGGAGGAGGAGGAAGAGAAGGAAAGGAAAAGAGAGAAAGATGTTTTTATTTTTTTTATTTTGGGTAAAAAAATATCGTCATTTTTGGCAAAATTAAAACATGTGTTAAAATTGATAATTAATGTTATATAATGTATTATGTATGTAAATGTCACGATCCAAAATGGGATCATAACTACGGAGCCACTAAACTTCCAAACTCGAAGATAAAATACATTAAAGCGAAAAAACTCAATAGATAAATACCATAATCCTAGAACCTGGAGTCATGAGTGTAAATGACATCTAATACATAAACGAGTGAAATAAGTACATTTTAGGCTTCGAACAAAAATAAAGACCGTACAACTGTCACGCCCCGAGAGGGTACCCTTGGCTTGGCCGGCACTCAGAGACGGTTGCTAGTCCCCGAGCAAACTACTTGGCCTCATTGTCACCTCATACTCAACGACGGAAGAAAATACTCGAACAAAAGACTGTAAAGTAAGTAAACCAAGTCTTTAATAAAAAAGAAATTTTCAATAAACAATAGTTGGAAAAACAATACTCAACACCCTCTACTCAATGTCTATGAAGTCTCTACCTCTAACATCTAGATGGTACCATGACAGGCCATGGCTACCCAACTTGAAAGAAAATAAAATAAAAATACATAGTGAAAGTAAAAGGGGCTCCTCCGAAAGTAAGGAGGTCTCACCATCTCTGTAATCACGAATCTTAAACTTCAACGTTGCGTCTGCTGAAGTCCTCTAACGCTTGCCTCTGCATCATAAAATGATGCAATCCAAAGGGGACGTCAGTACATGAAATATACTGGTATGTAAAATAGCTGGAAGGGAAAGGACATAATTAAATCAAGTAACTCAACTCAAAATGAACTCATCTCAACCCAGTAAAACATGCAAGTGTAAGAATAAAGTCATGCTTTAAAAATAACTCACTAGTATGCAACTCAGTCAAATATGCTATGCAGATTGGGAAGTTTCCCTAGCTGATAGACATCCCACCACCCTCTTTGATGGTGTACAACGAACACAACATCGTTGCTTGCCCGTCCATTACTTGCCAAGGTCAGGACGTGAACCTCTATATCATGAATCATGATCCATCAGCCCCCTACATCTTTTTGGAACAAGAGTTGTCAGAACGTGCTATACAACTATCCTTTACGGGCAACGTAGTTATGGGGGTTTTGAGTAATTTGTACTCAACCCGACTCGGTGCTCAATACTACTCCCCAAAACATTCTCTTTAAAACTCATCTCAAGCATCAAGTGCTTTCTTTTGAAATTATATGTTTCAAAAATCTTTACATATCATCAAGTCTCTTTCTCAACTCAACATTTACGCTCAAAACTCGTTTTCATGCAGACTCAGTAAAATATTCTTAAAAATCATCCTTGCTCAATATACGAAACAACCATCAATCTCAATTTATAAAAAAGAATACATAAAAGTAAAATATTAAATGAAATCATCAATTAGGGTTTAGTTCATGTGAAGGAAGACATGAACATATGTCCAATCAAATAATCAACTCAATATTATCATCAATATATTCTTATGTAATAGAATGATAATTAACTCAAGGATTCAAATTGAAAACTCAAGAAAACTCAGACTTAACTCAACTCGACTCAAAGTATGTAAAGGGGTACATGGACGAACTTAATCTAACGTTATGTTAGCCTTACATACCTGAGATGGAGGTAGACAATCAACTTGGTATGAATCCGGCTTTAATTCCTCAAATCCTCGCTCTTCTCTCTTCTCTTTGGCCCTAGGTCTTTTCTTGTTACAGATTTTGGAAGGACTTAGAATAGGGTTTAAAACCTTTTTTATACTTAAAACGACCTATTTGTATTATATATTATGTCCAGGAGGGGTTTGGAAAAGTCTAGAATACCCCTCATGGAATTCGAAAAAAGTCCATCTACGGACATGGGGTCTGCGATGCGGACTGGGTTCGTTTTCAATATGTTTCATTGAAAATTCTCCGAACAAGATTTCTAATCTCGTAGAAAATTTTAGAATAAAATCAAGTGTTAGTCCGCCATGGTGGCGCGTCGCACACCTATCGCGCACCCTCACTGAAAATTGTTTTTGCATTGAAAAATTATCTTTTGATCCGGTTGCTCTAAAAATCAACCAAGACCATTTCTCTACTCAATTTTCATGCTGATCGTAAATCCGACCTCGGATTTTTTGTTGGAGCATGGGAAGACATGGTATGCGCATATCTCTCTTCTAGGGGTATTTTGGTAATTTTGTCTTGTGTTACAATAACTAGGATATAATCTAGTGGAAACTTGAAGCCCTTGAGTCTCACCACTAGATCTAATATGAACCAACTGCATGAGCAAATCAACTACCATGTGGGTAATCCTGACGAGAATCTGCGGAGGAGAAAAAATTAAGAGTGAGTACACATAATATGTACCAAGCAGGTTTAACTGACTGGGAATCAGAAATTGAATAAACTATGAAAAAATTTATGAACGCTTCCACCTGCCATAGGAAAATCAGTCCGGCATTGGTGCAACCTATTTATATAAAACGACGCAAATAAGGTAAACAATTAATCTCAATTAAGCCAATCCAAAACAACCAGAAGTAATACAATGGTATGATATGAAATGCAATGCAAGGTGGAGTCAAGACTATCGCACATCCTATTGTATACATCCCTGTTGAGCAAGGCTCCATAGGCATAGGGGAACCATGGGGACCTCGTAGGCCATATACTTCAATCACAATATATCAACTACCTTTCCACCTGACTCCTGGTCAAGGATTTATGATAAGAATCTCAATATATCAACTGCCTTGCCACCTAATCATGGTCAAGGGTTTTAAAAAGTAGTTTCACCATTCACAATTTCTCAAAATATCATGACATGTGGTATGAGGATTGATGAAATCAAGACACAACTATAGAGACAATATTCAACGAAATAACTGTTAAATAGAATGTGGTACTAAAAATAATACATTAAAGACAAAAGATGTTATAGTACTTCACCATATTAAACATGTTACTGATGTTGCAATTCTTCAATTGAATAATTATACATTATATTGCTAATCTAATTATGTAAGCAATTTAATCTAAACAAGTGAGACAATAAAATTCACAGATTGGATATAAAAGATAGTCATTTATCATAAACAAGCATTATAAGCATATGCACAACCCTTAATATTCATATTATTGGGTGGCATATATATTTAATAATGAAACATTATTAGTAGCCGACAATTTGATGGTTATCAGGCATGTTAACAATATTAATGCACAGTATTATTATTTTAGTACATACCAATATATTAATAAAAGTAAAGTAAAATAATAAACATATAGAAACGTGGTAACATTGGATTTTAATATTATCAGTAACATATTTATATATCATTTCATTATGTTGAAACAATGAGTCCAAATATCCAAGTACATATAAATAATTCTACTCAAACAATTCATTTTATTTTAAAAGGCAGTTTCGTGGAAAGGGAGTGGGTGAATTACTTCAAGAAAATAATTTAAATGTCAGATTGGTAACACAAAACTTATCACTTTAAATAGCTATAATAGTATGACATTGATGTTTTATTAAGTGATATTTTCTTTCTTTACTTTTTTGTCTAATTACACAAAAAAGGTGTATGTTTCTACTGATACACCAACTACGAAATTACTGACACAAATATCCATCATGAATTTCATAGCTAACACACACCACCTTTCACATACAATGTAATATGAATGAGTGTTATGTATTTTCATATATGAAAATCAACTCATGTCTGCATCGAAGCAAACACATAAATAATTAAAGCCCTTACACTAACTTCACAATGAAAGTTCTCGAACCAACATATGATACGTTCCCATCCCACATATTATAACATAAGAATATTCAGCAACTCAATCTCAATCTCGAAGAAGGATAGCCAAACCTACCTCAATGTAGAACCGCACAAATGGTATTTATATAGTCACTGGTCATGAAAGTTTCCTTATCTATGCTACCCCTACCCCAAATTTTCTTTCTACTTAGTTCCTTAGTACAAAATCAAAGTATTTAAAGGGAAAGAGAGTGGTGACAAATCATAGTGCATCGTTTGCATAATTGAGAGACAAGCTATAGTGTTTATTTTTTTAATCTTTCTTTTAACAAATGGACAAGTGACCATACTATGCATAATTGAGAGATAAGATATAGTGTTTTTTTATCTTCTTTTAACAAATGGACAATTGCTTCTTCCACCTAATCCACTACAAGACAAATCAATATTAGACCAAAAATTATGAGAAGGATATTTTATAAAATAAGAGAACTAATCTTCTAAATAGCCCAATGGGTCATTACAGTAAATGACCCTATTAATAATGGTTCTTCCGTTTTTCGCTATTTTATTTTTATAAAATTTCTTCATACATGCATATACTTCTTTTTTGACTAAAATTTCTCCACATCTCAATTTCACTCAGAGGGTGTTTGGATGGGCTTAAATGCTGGTCAAATATGCTTTTAAGCTCTTTTTAGCTTTTAGAAGTGTTCGAAAAAAATCTAAAATGGCTTAAAATAAGTTAAAAATAGTTTTAAAAAGTTAAAAGTTGGTCCCCCTACCTATTTTTTGACTTAAAAGCCATTTATGTTTAACCAACAAATTTATCTTTTTATCCCTAATGTGTGCTTATAATTTCTATATTATTTTGTCTACCTTTTTTAAAAAAAAAAAACTTTTTTTTTAAATTTTGCTCTTTCTTTTTTTGTTGTTCTTTCTTTCTTCTAATTATTTTTCCTTATTTTGTTTTTTTTCTTCAATCTTTTCTTTTTTTTTCTTGCTCTTTCTTTTTTTTGTTCTAAATTATTTTCTCATTTATTTTATAAATTATTTATGGTAAATAAGAAATATAGCCATTACTTATTCGAAATATAATTAAAAAATACTCAAATATTTCATGCATTTTATTAAAATTATATATTTTAAAAATTCAAAATAAATTAGACATATAAATTGACTTATTAATCAATTTATATTGAAGATGAATTAAAATAAATTAATTCTAATTTAATTTAATTTAGAAAAACAATTTAGAGTAATAATTAGCATTTTATAATGTGTAACAACTTAAGGGTATTTCCGACATTTTGCTAAAAAAAATGCTTAACAACACTTAGGTAACAAACACATTAACAACTTATTTTCAGTTTAAGTACTTTTATCCAAACACGTTAACTGTTTATTTTGAAAATAAGCTTCCAAACTTTAAAAAGTGCTTTTGAAATACTTTTTAAAAGCCATTTTTTCAACTAATCCAAGCGGGCTCTCAGTGTATTTTAATCTTGTAAATCATTCTGTTTTCATAATTGTATATACAATTTGTATACACTAGAGTCGCAACTATTCAGTTCAATATATACAACTATTAGTTCTCCAGACCCCACTTGTGGGATTTAACTGAGTATGTTATTGTTGTATATACAACTATTAGTTGGATGAAGGCATTGCTAGTCATATTTAATATATGCATAAATGTGTATACATTGCAACAAATATCATACATTCAAATGCATAACACTTTTAAATGAATGAATGCACAGTGGACAATGTAAATACAAAATTATAATTAATCATAAATATTCTTTGAAAGAAGCATTATTATACATATAGAACTAATTGAATTCATTAGGTAACATAAATCATCACGTAATTATATATATAATTTATTTTATAGGATACATATGATATACATAACTATTTTTCAAAATAATTAATATTTGATGCATTTGAATCTTCTTTCAAATAGCATACTTATATTTGATGTATTTTATGTATACATAATCGACAATGCATAGACACATGCCAATGCATTTGGTATGTGTGTGTATGTAATTTTAGATATGCGATTTATATAGCACAAAATAAATAAATTTATCTAATTTATAAGCCAATCCATGTCGAGAATCACATTGAAGTCAACCATCTCTAACTCTATCAAATCAGCAAGGGTATCCAAATGATGGATGGACACTACACAATCTTGATAGGCCCTTTCGGTCAGAATGGATTTACCAACAAGAGTAGAAACAACAAAGGGCTCAAGCGAACACTTATGAAGAGTCTTATATCTACTAGCCACATATGGCGTCACAAAATTGGACCCGAATCATGTAATGCATAACAATCAATAGTAAAAACTCAAAGCATATCCATCACAACATCTGGTGTAGCCTTTTGGTCCTGCCAGCTCCCCATAGCATGTAGACAGTTTATTCCACTGCCTATCTCTGGTGCAACACCTCTTTGATTACCTATGGCTGGTGGTGCTGTAGTAGAAGACTGGGTCTTATTGCCCCATATCTAACATTCCTTCTGGACCCATCTGACTACATTTATAGCAAACATTCCCTCCCTCTCTACACTCACCCAAATGCATCCTGCCACATATTCCACAAGGTAGCTTCCCTTTCAAACCAAGGGTCACACTGGTTTGAGACTAAGGACCCTGTGCTTTGAAATTATGCTGACCTTGGGACCTGTGATCATACTTGTTACTTGGAGTTGGTGCACTTGCTGAGGATGGTGCATAACTATTAGATCTCTTCTGAATGTAGGACTTGTCTCCCTTACTCCGCTTAGACTGGCTAGGCTTAGATGCTGCTGACTTGGCCTTCTTGCTCAAATGCTCCTCTTTATCCCTCTTCTTGTCCTCCTTAAGTTATTGGACGTAAACTATGATTCTAGAGATGTCCATGCCTGGGATTAGTAAAGTTGCCTTACATTCCTTCTTCACATGTTTACCTAAGCTAGGCATGAACTTCCTCATTCTTGCTCTTATGTCCTCTACCATCTCTAGAGCATACCTATATAATTGGATGAACTTGAGGCTATATTCCTTGATAATCAATCCTTCCTGCTTCAAGTTCAGAAACTCTTCAATTTTTGCCTCCTTCAACTCCTGGGGAAAGAAGTGATCAAGGAAAGGATTCTCAAATTCACTCTACTCGAGAGGCTCAGGATCCTCACCCCGACCCTATTCCCATTGGTTGTACCAAATGTTCGCCACATCCGTAACCTGGTAGGAAGAAAGCTTAACTCCCTTAATCTTAATTAAAGTACCTTCCCCATCTCATCAATGAAGTTCTGGAGGTCCTCCTCAATCTTAGACCCTGTGAAAATTGGTGGATTCATTCTCAAGAAATCCCTAAGACTTGTAGCAATTGTCATCTCTTGGGAGATAGAAATAGGACCCTGTGATCTCCGATTCGCACTCTGGACGGCTATAAGTTAGGTAAGCATAATGACAGCTCCTCTGACATCAACCTTTGTAGTAGGAGCAAGTGAAGTAGTAGGCGTCTGTGGAAATTCAGTAGCTCTAGTAGGTCAACCTCGACCTCTCGTCTCCATCTGAGTAGGCAATTCTTGTCAGGAGATTCTCAATGTTAGAGGCTGAGGCATCCTTTTGGGTGACAGTACGCTTGGGAGGCGTGATCTGTAAATGCATAAGGCACAATCATATAGATACTTTAGTAGAGTGAAACTCTATCGCACGAACTCTAAATATTAAAAAGTGTAACTATTCCTATTGTCCTATAGTCTCGTGCTCAAAACGTGTTGTGCACAACACACCCATAAACAAGACTTTAGTAGACACAATTTCATCGACTCCCTAGGATATTTGAACTCTCTACTTTAATACCAAATTTTCCATGCCCTGGGAGGGCACCCTTAGCATGGCCCACGCTTGAACCATTATTGAATCCCCAAGAAAACTACCTGGCCTCATCGTCACATCATACGCAACAATGAAAGAAAATATTCAAGAAAAGACTATAAATAATTAAAGATCAGTAATCCAACTCAAAAGAAATCAAGACTAGTAGGAAGGAAACTAGTCAGACAATATCCAAATAAAAAATCCCAAATCTAATCTATGAAGGCTCCATCTGAACTGTCTAGATGGTACCATGACAGGACATGGCTACCCCAATCGAAAGGAAATAAAAAAACTTAATAAAATATAAAAGGGCTTCTCCAAATAGATAGGAGGTATCACCAAATCCAGAAGTAAGACTCTGGACTTTAACAATACATTTGTTGAAGACCTCTATCATCTATATCTGCATTATCAATGATATTGGCCCAAATAGACATCAGTACATGGAATGTACTAGTATGTGAAATGGCTAATAAATAATTAAGGCTCAAACTCAAATTAGTCAATCAACTCAGAAATCAACTCATCATCCATGACCCAACTCAGTAAGTATGCAGTTTAAGAAAAAATATGCTTTTAAAATAGAGTCAGTGTTATGCAACTCAGTTTTAAACATTATATGCTCCATCAAATATTACTTGGGAGTTTCTCTTAGCTGACATCAAATTTTACCACCTTTAGTTTGATGATGCACAATGAAGGGAACGTCATTGCCACGCCCATCCAATACTTGCCAAGGTAAGGGATGACAAATCTCTCTTTGATCCAAAGTATATCTCCATCTTTTTGGGACATGAGCCACCCAAATTAACGATGCAACTATCTTGGCAATGTAGTTTATAGGTTAGAGTATTTATCTACTTGTTCCTATATCGATGCTTAATACTCCTCCTGAGATTAATGCCAATTAACTCAATCTCATCTCTTTATATTTTCTCCAATCAAACTCAACTCAATCACTCAACAACTCAACCAGTCAAAATCATCAAATCATGCAAGCAATAAACGATCTTACTCATACTCAAATGGTCATTTAGACTTCACTCAATCATGCTCATTACATATAACACGTAAGATGCCCATTATAAATATACACATATGTATGAACAAGTAATATCCTCCTCATGCTCAATCATGCTCTAATTACGTAACTCAGATAATCAAAATCATCCAGACCCCACTTGTGGGATTTCACTGGGTATGTTGTTGTAGATAATCAAAATCATGATCTCAATTTTGTCAATGCAACTAGGATTGCATGGAATAATGTAATTTTGGATTCAAAATGCCAATCATAATTTAATAATATAACTTCATGAAATCAACCTGCAACTCATCAATTTATTCATAAATATGCTTTTGAAAACTCAACACTTTATAAAAATAACTCGAAAATAAGGAGTATAAGATTTTGTACTCAATCTATATGTCTCAGTTCAATTGGGCATATGAATGGGCCCATGGATGAACTCAATCCAACACTTTAAGAAGTCTTACATACCTTGAATTTCGAAGAATGATCAACTCTTGGTCAATCTTCAATCATGTGCTCAGAACCCTAGCTTTTCTCCCTTCCTCGATGCTCTCCAAATTTCTAAGTGTAGAATGAATCATAATATACTTAGGTTACTGATAGATGTATAAATTCACCGAAACCCAGTCAGGTTTTTAATTAAAACGGTTAAGAAAGGATAAGAATACCCCTCTTGAAATTGTCAAATGAAACCACAAAACCCCCTTCATGGGTCGTGATACCATTTACGATTCGTAAAAAGCCTCTCATAGATTGGGGTCTTAAGAATTTGCAATACTGGATTGGGTTCGATGACCCACTTTTTATGAGCTGTAAAAAGGATGACAGGAAATCTTGTTAATCATGGTTCAGGATCCAAAAAGTTAATTTTTTGAAACATCAGCCAACAAATCCTCTTTTATTGCTCATGGATTGAAGTACGGTCTATAGAAGGACTTGCACATGAGCCTCAAACTTAGGAAAATTTTCTAAGTCATATAAGAAACAATAAGGTCCTATCTACGGGTCATAGATAACTTTACAAGTTGTAGATACCCTTCATGGTTTCTTCCAGTGACTTTTCTAACTTCTGGGATTTACTCATACTAGGTGGAATGAAGTAGGAGGTATTACATTGAGGCTGTTAGGGGTGGATTGGACCTACTTCTACTAAGTTGATTCGTAGCTTCATAGGTTTGGTCGGGTACTATCGGTGTTTTATGCAGGGTTTCTCTATTATAGTGGTTTCATTTACTAGACTTACTCAGAAGGATATGTCATTTCATTGGTCTGATGAGTGTGAGGAGAGCTTCCAAAAGCTCAAGAATTCATTAACTACTGCCTTCCTTGCCTGAGGAGGGTGTTGATTTCATCGTGTATTATGATGCATCAAGGATTCGATTAGTAGGTGTCTTGATGCAAAAAAGGGAAGGTGATTGTTTATGCCTCATGGCAATTGAAGACTCAGGAAAAGAACTATCTCATCTATGATCTATAGTTCGCAACATTTGTCATTGTTTTAAAGTTATGACAACATTATTTGTATGGGGTCTATTGTGAGATATTTACCAATCACCATAACTTACAATATATTTTCAGCCAGAAGGACTTGAATTTGAGATGAAGGAGGTGGATTGAGCTCTTAAAAAATTATGATTTGACTATTATATACCACTGGGGAAAAATCAATGTAGTGGTTGAAGCTTTGAGTAAGAAAATTTCTAGTATAGGCAATCTTCCAGCCATCTGAGTAGAGGAGTAACCTTTGGCTAGAGATGTTTATAGATTATCCAATGCGTTGGTGAGATTGCATCTTTCTGATGAGGCCGGTGTGCTTGCTTTTTTAGAGGCTCAATCTTCTTTGATGGATTAGATTTGCAAGTGGTAGTTTGAGGATGAAAAGTTATGGCTTATTTGAGAAAAAGTAACTAGAGGTGAGGCCCAAGAGGTTGTGCTTGTTGCCTATGGTGCTTTGAATATTTAAGGCCGAATTTTTGTGCCTAAGGTTGGTGACTTGATCAGGTTGATACTTGAGGAAGCTCATTGTGCTAGATATTCCATCCACCTTGGAGAAGCGACAATGTATCAAGACTTGAGTCAGAACTATTGGTTGTATTGTATGAAGAAGGACATCTCTGAGTTTGTGTCCAAGTGTTTGACATGCCAATAGGAAAGGTGTGAGAACTAGAGGCTCGAGGGTGAGTTTTAAAGGATGCTCATTCCTATATGAAAGTGGGAGCGGATCACTATAGACTTTGTGGTGGGCTTAGCCACTATCATGGGGTGGTTATGACTTTGTTTGGGTGATTGTAAATCGCTTGACTAAGTCTGCTTATTCATTCTGATCAAGGTTAAGTAACAGAAGAAAAGTTGGCTCATCTTTATATTAGTCAAATTTTTAGACATATAAGAGTTCCTGTCTCTATTATGTTAGATCGGAGATCTTTGTTCACATCTCACTTTTGGAAGGCCCTACAACATGGATTAGGCACTCGGTTAGATTTGAGTATAATATTTCCTCCTTAGATAGACAGGCAATCTGAGAGTACTATTCAGGTGCTGGAGGATATGCTTTGGGCATGCGTTCTTAACTTTGGTGCTAGGTGGGGACCAGCATTTCCCTTTGGTAGAGTTTGCTTATAATAATAATTATCATTCTAGCATCCAGATGGCTCCTTTTGAGGCCTTGTATGGCAGGAGATGTAGATCACTGATAGGTTGTTTCACTCTATTGCAGTGGATAGCCTTAATATTGATTTACTTAGAGAAGCCATGGAGCAAGTTCATTGGATTTAGAATGAATTGCTCACAGTCCAGAGTCACTAGAAGAGTTATACCGATAAACGGGTTTGATCCTTAGAGTTCATGGAGGGTCAATGGATTTGGTTGAGGATTTTACCTATGAAAGGTGTCATGAGGTTTGGGAAGTAAGCCAAGCTCAGCCCTAGGTATATTGGCCCTTTTGAGATCCTAGAGAGAGTGGGAAAGGTGGCCTACAAGCTTGCTTTGCCATGTAGTGTATCTTTGATGCATTTGGTGTTTTGTGTCTCGATGCTGCGTTACATATGAGATGAGTCTCATGTGATTTTCCTTGATTCAGTAGATTTGGCTCTGAATTTCACTTATAAGGAGGAGCCTGTGGTCATTCTAGATAGACAAGTCCAAAAGTCGAAGCCCAAGGAGATAGCTTTAGTGAAGGTTAGTGGTGAAATCGACCCATAAGAGAGGCTACTTGGGAGACAGAGGCTGAAATGTGAATATTTTACCCTCATCTTCTTTAGACTTTAAGCATGTCCCTTTTTTTATGTCCGAGGATGAAGTTATTTTTAGTGGTAGATGATCTAATGACCCTGAAGGTTATTTTAAGCATTTTCAATAAAATTATCATTTATCCCTCCAAATAGCGGATTCGAGTCATGTTTAATTTATTTTAAAAGTTGGTTTTTGAGAATCTTATAAAAAGTTGAGATTTCTGCTAAAGATTGGATTTTTGAAGGTTTGAGTGCCTCATTTCAAAAGTTTGAGTCATCTAGAGATTCGAATCTTAAAATAAAATTCCATCAATCCCAACAGTTCTGGAATGTGGAACATGTTCGACGAGAGCTGTTGAAATCAAATTTGGTGTTTTTATACGGATTTTAGGTCTGGAGTTGGATATTGAGTTAAAGTTTGACATAGATTTAACTTTAGTCAACATTTTGAGTTTCGGGGCTTGAATTAGATTTATGATGGTTCCATTAGTTCCCAGAGATAATTTTAGTACTAGAACCAGCTTCGTTTTAATTTTTGAGTATTCCAATAGTGTTTTGATATTTCAAATAGCCTAAGTTAGTCTAATTCCACCTTATCAAATTTTGAGTCAAGGAGACCTCAAATTCAATTTTCGATGAATATAGAGTCCGCAATGTCGATTTTAGTAGGGTTGCATATATGCTTTGTGTGCACAAGATTCTAAATGAATCTCAAGGGTTGAATTTGAGCTTTTAATGAAATGTTTTAGGATTTTTTGTATATTTGGTGCAGATTGCCTCCCTTAAGTGAGGCAAGGCCCGCTATAGCGAGGGTCGCTAAAGCGACTAGGCTTCACATTAACGAAGCCCATACTTTTTGCGGGTGTCTGTTTAGAGACACATTGTTACTTGAGTGACATCAGAGGCCTGATTTTCAGGCCCTATAACAAGTTTTAAGCATTTTCTCCATTCTTAAACTTTGAGAGTAGCTTGGATGATTTTCACTTGATGTTTTTTTAGAGATTTCACTGAAAAAGGTCTCTTCAACTCCCTTCTTCATTACCCATTAGTTATTCTTTGATTGTAATATCAAATTTGGAGTTTTCAATTGAGGAAATTGGGATTTTTCTTGGACTTGGGATTATAGAAATGATCATTATGAACTCATTTTACCTCCATTTTTAATTGATTTTCACTAATGGATTCCTAATTAAGTAAGGAACATTTTCATCTAACAAATTTTAAATTTTATCCATGATTTTTGGTATTGAATTTTCGGATAATCTTACCCCTTTCTCTGAATTGCTTGATTTTGGTGTCGTTATTCCTGAAATATGATAGTGAATCTATTCTTTGCTAGATTGGGGTGTGTTGAATTCGACTTGAAAGGGGAAGACACTCTTTTTAGATTGATTTCTTTGGCTAATTCGACGTAAGTGGCTTCTAAACCTTGTTGAATTTAGTTGAGCTTGGTATCTTTTTTTCTTTGTGCACTTGGGAATTAGTGAAATGATTTAGCAGATATGATGGACTGATGGAGATGTTGATGTGATAATAAGTATGTCACGACCTAGACATAGGGTCTAGGAGTGACATGGGGGATGGGAACCCGAAAGTCCCCAAACAAGCCTCAAAGTATTCATTCACATCATCGGTTTATAAGCGCATAACGAAATAATAAACACATAATTCTAAGGGTCGGGAAAGTAGGACTCACGCTATGGGAATATCATAGGGATGACGATTTACATAGATACACATAACACATAACACATAGAGACTAAGGGGAGGGTAAGCATGATTCACTCTATAGGGACAAAATGGGACTGAGGACTTTCTAGATAACCATATCATAACATAAATAAATCATCATAGTATCCATATCCAATAGATAGCCATAACCATAATCTCTAAATACCATAACATGATACATAACCGTACAAGAGTTTACATGTTGTCCAACAATACCTCTAAGTCATAGAATAAGACAGAGGCCAAGACATGCCTCGGGCCCACCCTCAAAGTAAATATAACATACGCAAAAACAACGTAAGGTAGATGGATGATGGCTTGTCCTTGGAAGATAGGACTCACTATAACAACTTCACAAATCTGAACTAGCCGTCAAAAGGTGGAAGAATATGGTCTCCGGTTCCTACATGGTTAGATCATGTAGGCAAAAGTATGCGTTAGTAAGTTTGAATGTACTAAGTATGCTAGCATGCAATGCATATGAACTCATTAAACTTGCATTTAATGTTAGATGACAAGGGAATTTTATAGAAAAGAGCATATAAGAAAGAATAATATATTAATATGACAAGAAATACAAGATGCATGACTGCCAAATACCCAGTACATAACGAGAATGGGACCTTAACCGATATAAGACAAAGTGAGCTACAGTTTGGAACTCCATCGTCTTCCCCACAATGGATAAAGAGGATCTACTTGCCAAAGGTAGCTCCATTAACATTCATCATTCTCTTCAAAGGGCATAAACATAAACCTATGTTAGGCACATAGTTATAAGAAAGTAGTAAGGACCCTTGGGGATAGCCCTCCCTGCCTCTAACCTCATTCGGTGCTAAGTCATCATCCTATGGGAATATATATACATATACGTAAAGAGACATAAGTCTTGTCAAAACATAACAATGCATACTTAGGCTTAAAGGAAAAATATACTCCATTCTCATGCATACTTGGGCTAAAATGCCAAATCATACATCATGTCATACTTTCATGCATAGGATTAGCTCTTTAATTCATAGTGGTGTAAACACTCATCATTTGCTCAAAGAGCTATATCATAGATATTATGTGCTCACATTATTGTTGTCACACCCCGGGAGGGTACCCTTGGCGTGGCCGGCACTCAGAGACTATTGCTAGTCCCATAGCGAACCACTTAGCCTGATCACATCATTCAATCACATAATTCTAATGAACAACGGAAAATACATGTATATAAGGGACATATCTCATCTAAAGTCTCAAAGAAATATAGATAAAATATTGAAGGCTAGTAAAAAGAACTAGCTCACAATCTCAACATCAATGCTCAACCCTTGTCTATGAAGCCTCTATCACTAATCAGGTGGTGCCAATGACAGACCCATGGCTACCCAAAGCAAAATAAGGAAATAGTCCAATCCTAACTCTAAAGCATGATGAAATAAAATAATGGTTCCTCCGGAGTAGGGGAGGCTCACCCAATCAGCTTCGAATTTCTGATCTTCAACGGAGCGCCTGTTGATGATCTCTAGTACCTGCCTTGCATCATAAGACGATGCAGTCCAGAGTGGATGTCAGTACTTGGAATGTACTGGTATGTAAAATAGCTAAATGAAACAGAAACTGGTAGAAAATACGGAAAGTAACATCAAGTCAAAATAAACATCATAAACACATCAACCGTCAGCTTGTCCATCTACGAAAGAGTACAGAGTGGACAAGTGACACAACATTTCCTCAGACTCATCAAAAGTCTCAACTCATCACATAGATCATCTCAGAGGTGTCCACCCCCGCTTATCTCATCTCATCTAGACTCAGAGCAAGGTACGAATTTTCCCCCGGAGTTTCTCTTATCCGACAATACTCACTTATGAGTCAGTGAATGTACAATAATCACCCTAATGTTGCCACAGTGGTTCCAAACTTGCCAGGTAAGGAACACTAGATTCCATATCAATATACCCGACATGAAATCAAACCGAACAGATCCTTTATTGCTTTCAGGGACTGTTAAACCTCGAGGGAAACCATATATATATGTGATGGTTTAAGCCTCTCCTACGTTTGGCGACATAGTTAATGAGTTCGAGTGGGACTCACTCCTACTCATTTCGGTGCTCGATACTCCTCCCGACTCAATGCTCATAAAATCAACCTCAACCAGTCTCATAGGGATTCACTCCCCGTCAACGACTACCAGTCACATAGGGACTCACTCCCATCCACGATTGATATTTCACAGGGAATTTGTCCCTTTCATCAATTATCTCATAGGGACTTCCACCCTATCATCAACATCTCATAGGGGTTTTACCCCTATCATCAACATCTCCTCAATGACCCAAGATTTTATAACCGTCATTAGGAAATAAGTGAGTAACACATCGGTAGAGTTCATTTACAGAGACTCATAAAACAATCAAGATTTCCTCAACTCATCATCACAACAACAATTCCACTGCAAAGGCTCTAGACTCAAGTCTCAAGTGCATTATGCATGCTTTTCAAATTAGTCATGTAGGGTTATGGAAATTCCATGAGAGTATTCAATTTAAGAAAACAAATAGTATGATGATCATCAACATAGGAAACATGTAATTTCAAATATAATTTCAGGAAAATCCATAAAAGAAATCATGCATGTAGACTCTTTAATCATCAATTCAACTATGACCTCTATGGGGCACATGAGAGGACAATATCATGTTTTAGTATAGCCTTACATACCTGTGATGCAGCTGTTCAACCGGGTGATGTCGAGGATCTCTTCTCGAATGTCTCACCCCAAGCCCTTCTCTCCTCTTCTCAAGCCCTAGCCTTGTTAGATTTTTGGAATAGGATTTAGAATAGGGTTTTTAGGTTCTTTTCGCGTAGAAAAGACCTTACTAGCCGTGTATTAGTGTTTAGGAGGGGTTAGGGATTGACTGGAATGCCCCTCGAAATAAATTAGAAATTTCTAGTTCGGAAAATACACGGTCCGCGATGTGGACCTATCGCGAACTGTGCACTTTTGGAAAAGTGTTTTTAAACGGGTTTTCTCCATCCCGTCGAAAATCTGGAAAAACATACAAGTGTCCCTCCGCGACAGGTGCGCGTCGCGCCTCTGTCACGGACAGTCACTGTTTTGTGACTTGGATCGAAAATTTATCTTTCGATCGGGTCATCTTAAAATTCGACCCGGACCATTTTCCCGCTCCATTTTTCATGCTGATCACGAATCCGATCTCAGATTTGCCATACGACCCCTAGAAGATGCATTACGCGCATACCCTCACTCTAGGGGCATTTTGGTAATTCTACCGGGCGTCACATCATCTCCCCCTTGGGATCATTCATCCTCGAATGAGGAGTAGAGATGGGGAGTAAGGCATGAATAGACTCAAGACTCATTCCCACACTTAATTCAATAAATCACTCCTCGACTTAACAATATTAAGTCACATAAAAGAATAGAACACTTAGCTTAGTGAAGAGTAAGGATTTGTACCTTCAGTACTTTCACCATTAGTTGGCACGAACAGGTGTGGATACTTTGCCTTCATCTCCTCCTCAGCTTCCCATGTGGCTTCTTCAATGAATTGATTCCTCCACAGGACTTTGACTGAGGCTATTTCTTTGTTCCTTAGTTTAACGAATCTGACGATCAAGAATTTGAACCGGGACCTCTTCGTAGGATAGGTTATCCTTCACCCCAATGCTATCAACAGGGATCACCAAGGCCGGATTTCCCAAGCATTTCTTTAGCATTGACACATGGAACACCGGGTGCACCCCATCTAACTCAGAAGGCAACTCTAACTTGTAAGCCACCTTCCCAATTCTCCTTACGATTTGATAGGGTCCAACATAACGTGGACTCAACTTTCCCTTCTTCCCGAACCTTAGGACACCCTTCATAGGTGACACTTTCAAGTACACCCAATCGTCCACTTCGAACTCTAAGTCTCTCCTTCTCACGTCGGTGTAAGATTTTTGGCGACTTTGGACAGTCTTTAACCTTTCTGTAATGACCTTGACCTTCTCCATCGACTGGTGAACCAGATCGGGTCCAATGAGCTCCGCTTCTCCAACCTCAAACCACCCAATAGGCGATCTACACCTCCTTCCGTACAAGGCTTCATAAGGAGCCATTTGAATGCTTGCATGATAACTATTGTTATATGCAAATTCAGACAGTGGTAAATGATCATCTCAATTCCCTTTGAAGTCAAGGACACAAGCTCTTAACATGTCCTCCAGTGTTTGAATTGTACGCTCTGCCTAACCATCCGTTTGTGGATGGAAGGCCGTACTCAGGTTCACCTTAGTACCCAAACTTTTCTGAAACGATTTCCAGAACTAGGAGGTAAATTGAGCTCCTCTGTCTGAGATAATGGAAAAAGGGACCCCATGCAACCTCACAATCTCCTGGATGTACAATTTGGCGTACTCCTCCGCAGTGTTCGTTGTTTCCACGGCCAAAAAATGGGCCGACTTAGTCATTCTATCCACGATCACCCATATCGAATCATGTTGCTTCCGAGATCTCGACAGGCCAGTGATAAAGTCCATGTTAATCATCTCCCATTTCCATTTCGGAATTTCAAAGTTCTAAGCTAATCCACATTGCCTTTGATGCTCAACCTTCACTTGTTAGCAATTTGGGCATTTTGAAACGAACTCAGCGATGTCCCTCTTCATCCCATTCCACCAATAGACTTGCCTTAAGTCGTGGTACATTTTGGTGGAGCCAGGATGAATGGAATATCTAGTGTTATGGGCTTTTGTCATTATTCTGTCTCGTATGCCATCAACATTTGGGACACACAATTGACTTTGATATCTTAACACTCCATCTCCCCCTTTGGAGAAGACCATCACCCTCTGATTGTGGACATCCTCCTTCAGTTAGAGTATTACAGGGTCTTGGTCTTGCTTTTCCTTCACCTCCACCACTAACGAGGAAGCAGACCCTTCCTGAACATTAACTCCTCCTTCGTTGTTCTCCTCGAGTCGGACTCCTAATCGAGCCAACTGGTGCACGTCCTTGGCTAACTCCCTCTTCCCTTCCTCTACATGGGTTGTGCTACCCATTGATAATCTGCTAAGGGCGTCAACAATAATGCTAGCTTTACCTGGGTGGTAGTGAATGCTCATGTCATAATCCTTGAGCAATTCCAACCATCTCCTCTGTCGTAAGTTGAGCTCCTTTTGACTAAAAACATACTGCAAGCTCTTGTGGTCAGTGAACACATCCACATGCACTCCGTACAAGTAGTGACGCCAAATTTTAAGTGCGAACACTACTACTGCCAACTCGAGGTCATGGGTTGGGTAATTCCTTTTATGAACCTTGAGTTGCCTGGAAGCATAAGCTATCACCTTCCCCCTCTGCATTAATACACATCCCAATCCAACCATTGAGGCATCACAATAAATTACAAAGTCTTCGATCCCGTCGGGTAAGGTTAGGACCAGTGCCGTAGTTAACCTTGTTTTTAATTTCTGGAAACTCTTTTCACATTTTCCGGACCACTGGAACTTGACCTTCTTCTGAGTCAATTTGGTCAATGGCGCGGATAGGGAAGAAAATCCCTCAACAAACCTACGGTAGTAGCCCGCCAACCCCAAGAAGCTCCTGATGTCCGTTGGAGTGGTCGGTCGAGGCCAGTTCTTAACCGCTTCAATCTTTTGGGCATCCACCCGAATACCATCACCGGAAACAACGTGACCTAGGAAGGCCGCTGACTTAAGCCAGAACTCACATTTAGAGAATTTTGCGTACAACTTATGATCCTTAAGAGTTTGGAGGACCACTCTGAGGTGGTTAGCATGCTCCTCCTCACTCCTTGAATACACCAGGATGTCATCGATAAATACAATCACAAACAAATCAAGATATAGCTTGAACACTCTGTTCATCAAGTCCATAAAGGCGGCAGGTGCATTCGTCAGTCCAAAGAACATGACCAAGAACTCAAAATGGCCATATCTAGTCCTGAAGGCTGTCTTTGGAACGTCGCACTCCCTCACCTTCAGTTGATGGTAGCCAGACCTAAGGTCTATCTTAAAGAAGCAAGAGGCGCCTTGAAGTTGGTCAAACAAATCATCTATCCTTGGGAGAGGATATTTGTTCTTTATCGTGACCTTGTTCAGTTGCCTATAATGGATACACATCCTGAGGGATCCATCTTTCTTCCAAACGAACAAAATAGGGGCACCCCATGGTGAAACACTTGGCCTAATGAAGCCCTTTTCTAGCAAATCTTTTAGTTGCTCTTTCAATTCTTTCAACTCAGCGGGGGCCATCCTGTAAGGTGGAATCGAAATAGGATGGGTATCTGGAAGAACATCAATCCCAAAGTCAATCTCCCTATCAGGAGGGACTCCGGGCAAGTCGTCAGGAAAGACATCTGGAAACTCGTTGACAATCGGAACTGACTCAAGAGTTGGGGACTCAGCATCATCAGATTTCACTCTCACCAAGTGATAAATACAGCCTTTGGAAATTAAATTCCGGGCTTTAAGATATGAGATAAACCTCCCTCTAGGTGTCACCGAGTCACCCTTCCACTCTAGAACTAGTTCATTCGGAAATTGGAACTTAACCGTTCGGGATCTACAATCAACAGAGGCATAACAGGCGTGAAGCCAATCTATGCCGAGGATCAAATCAAAGTCAACCATCCCTAACTTGATCAAATCAACAATGGTGTCCCTATGATGGATGGACACTACACAAGCTCTATAGACTCTCTCAGCTCGAATAGACTCACCGACCGGAGTAGAAACATCAAAGGGTTCAAGAAGACTCTCGGGAGCTTTATCAAATTTACTGGCCACGTAAGGAGTCACAAACGACAATGTGGCACCAGGATCCATCAAAACATAACAATCAAAAGTAAAGATTCGGATCATACCCGTCACAACGTCTGGGGAATTTTCCTGATCTTGGTGACTCCCCATGGCATATAAGCGGTTTGTGGCCCCGCCCGTACCTGACGTAGTGGCCCTCTAGTTCCCTCTGACTGGTGGAGCCGATGCGGCAGACGGAGCCTGGCCAGCCCGCTTTGGACAATCCTTCTTGTAGTGGCCTACTTGGCCCCACCCGAAACATGCGTCATTTCTGTCGTGGCATCTTCCCCAGTGCGTCTTTCCATAGTTATCACATAGTGGCCTACTCTGGGAAACATGAGCCACACTGGCTTGGGACTGGGGTCCGTGGGTTCCTGTATAACAGAATCTTTGATCATACGTGCTTCTAGGCACAGGTGCGCTAGCAGCTGAGGATGCTAGAAATCGATTCCCATTACCTCTCCTTCCACCCTCGTGGCTGGATATTTTAGCCTTCTTGCGCTTGAATTCTTCCCTGTCATGTTGCCTCTCTTCGTCAGCTTGCTGCATGAATGTCATTAGTCGCCCAATGTCCATGTCACTCACAAGCATAGCTCCTCTCCCATCTCTCTTGGGTCCTCTGTTCAACCCATCTACATACATTCCCGTCCTTCCCTCACATCAGCAACCATGTCTGGAGCATAGCGGGATAGTTGCGTGAATTTCAACCCATACTCCTACACAGTCATGGAGCCCTGCTTTAAATTCAGGAACTCTCTCACCTTGGCTTCTCTTTTCTCTTCTTGGGACGCCTCTTAAAACATTTCCCAAGTCAAACAGGGGGCATCATCCCTTCTGCCTTTCTTCCACTAGTCGAACCACAGTCTCGCCACTCCCTTCAGTTGGTAAGCGGCCAGTTCCACCCGATCAACATCAGCTAAATGCATTACTTGGAACACCTTCTCAAGTTCCTCCACATATTCCTCAGGATCTTCAGTGGATGCAGACCCAGCAAACTCAGGCGGATTCATCCTCAGAAATTCTCGAACTTTAAAGGTTCCATGAGAGTCTGTCCCACCTGCACCTTGCCTCATAGCAGGTGCTGCGACAGCCTGAGCCAAAGTTTGAATAGCTTGGCGTAGCTCAACATTCGAGACCTCATCTTGAGGGGGTTGCTCAACCGGGACAGCTGGGTCCACGGGCCCCTTGGGTACTGGAGGCTCAGTTGGGTTAACAGTTCGCCTGGCAGGACGTCCCCATCCTCTGACAGCTCTTCTGGGAGGCATATTATCGATTCTGCACGTGTAGCGCACGAATTAGAAGATAGTTTTCATAGAGTTCAACTCTAGCGCACGAATTGGAATAAGAAAGAAGTATAACCATTCCTAATGTCCCATAGCCTCCGGCTTATGAAGTGTAGTCGACAACACACCCATAAACAAGACTCTACTAGACACGGCTTCATAGACTCCCTAGGACACTTGAACTCTGTGCTCTATTACCAAGTTTGTCACGCCCCGGGAGGGTACCCTTGGCATGGCGGGCACTCAGAGACTATTGCTAGTCCCCAAGCGAACCACTTAGCCTCATCACATCATTCAATCACGTAATTCTAGTGAACAATGGAAAATACATGTATATAAAGGACATATCTCATCTAAAGTCTCAAAGAAATATAGATAAAATATTGAAGGCTAGTAGAAAGAACTAGCTCACAATCTCAACATCAATGCTCAACCCTTGTCTATGAAGGCTCTATCACTAATCATGTGGTGCCAATGACAGACCCATGGCTACCCAAAGCAAAATAAGGAAATAGTCCAATCCTAACTCTAAAGCATGATGAAATAAAATAATGGTTCCTCCGGAGTAGGGGAGGCTCACCTAATCAGCTTCGAATTTCTGATCTTCAACGGAGCGCCTGTTGATGATCTCTAGTACCTGCCTCTGCATCATAAGACGATGCAGTACAGAGTGGACGTCAGTACTTGGAATGTACTGGTAGGTAAAATAGCTGAATGAAACAGAAACCGGTAGAAAATACGGAAAGTAACATCAAGTCAAAATAAACATCATAAACACATCAACCGCCAGCTTGTCCATCTACAAAAGAGTACAGAGTGGACAAGTGACACAACATTTCCTTAGACTCATCAATAGTCTTAACTCATCACATAGATCATCTCAGGGGTGTCCACCCCTGCTCATCTCATCTCATCTAGACTCGGAGTAAGCTACGAATTTCCCTCGGGAGTTTCTCTTATCCGAAAACACTCACTTATGAGCCAGTGAATGTACAACAATCACCCTAATGTTGCCACAGTGGTTCCAAACTTGCCAGGTAAGGAGTGAGTCCCACTCTAACTCATTAACTACCCGACATGAAATCAAACCGAACAGATCCTCTATTGCTTTCAGGGACTGTTAAACCTCGAGGGAAACCATATATATATGTGATGGTTTAAGCCTCTCCTACGTTTGGCGATGTAGTTAATGAGTTAGAGTGGGACTCACTCCTACTCATTTCGGTGATCGATACTCCTCCCGACTCAATGCTCATAAAATCAACCTCCACCAGTCTCATAGGGATTCACTCCCCATCAACGACTGCCAGTCTCATAGGGACTCACTCCCCGTCCACGAGTGATATTTCATAGGGACTTCCACCCTATCATCAACACCTCATAGGGGTTTTACCCCTATCATCAACATCTCCTCAATGACCCAAGATTTTATAACCGTCATTAGGAAACAAGTGAGTAACACATCGGTAGAGTTCATTTACAGAGACTCATAAGGAAATCAAGATTTCCTCAACTCATCATCACAACAACAATTCCACTGCAAAGGCTCTAGACTCAAGTCTCAAGTGCATTATGCATGATTTTCAAATTAGTCATGTAGGGTTATGGAAATTCCATGAGAGTATTCAATTTAAGAAAACAAATAGTATGATGATCATCAACATAGAAAACATGTAATTTCAAATATAATTTTCGGGAAAATCCATAAAAGAAATCATGCATGTAGACTCTTCAATCATCAATTCAACTATGACCTCTATGGGGCACATGAGAGGACAATCTCATGTTTTAGTTTAGCCTTACATACCTATGATGCAGCTGTTCAACCGGGTGATGTCGAAGATCTCTTGTCGAATGTCTCACCCCAAGCCCTTCTCTCCTCTTCTCAAGCCCTAGCCTTGTTAGATTTTTGGAATAGGACTTAGAATAGGGTTTTTAGGTTCTTTTCGCATAGAAACAACCTTACTAGCCGTGTATTAGTGTTTAGGAGGGGTTAGGGATTGACCGGAATGCCCTTCGAAATAAATTAGAAATTTCCAATTCAGAAAATACACGGTCCGCGACGCGGACCTATCACGAACTGTGCATTTTTGGAAAAGTGTTTTTAAATGAGTTTTCTCCATCCCGTCGAAAATCTGGAAAAACATACAAGTGTCCCTTTGCAACAGGTGAGCGTCGCGCCTCTATCGCGGACAGTCACTGTTTTGTGACTTGGATAAAATATTTATCTTTCGATCGGGTCATCCTAAAATTCGACTCGAACCATTTTTCCACTCCATTTTTCATGTTGATCACGAATCCGGTCTCAAATTTTCCATACGAGCCCCGGAAGATGCGTTATGCGCATACCCTCACTATAGGGGCATTTTGGTAATTCTACTGGGTGTCACACTTGTCATACCCATACTTTGGTTAAAAACATAGACATCATCATAATTGGTACTTAGCCCACATCATAAACTTCATGAAAATCATAGTTCATATATGCATATGCCATGAATAATTAGAGAATAACATGGCCAATAGAGATTCATACTTAAAATGACAATATAATACGAAAACAATTTAAATTCATGAAGAAATTCACATTCAAATCACAATTTAGATTATCCATTCTTAAAGCAACCTTTAAAGAGGGCTTGCATATTCAAAACTTCATAACATCAATTCAATTCAACATATTAGAGCTTAAATCATTTTAAAAACATCAATTCAACACAGCCCATACCTCAATTGAATCAAATAATCAATAATTTAGAAGACCCACATTCAAAGTAAGCTTAAAATTCATAAATCAATGAGTAAAAAGAGTTTGGGGTCTTCAAGATTGAAAGGGACCATGAATTAATCCCACATACCTTAGCTAACCAAGAAGAAATAAAAAGAATTTGATGAAAAAGAGAGTCGTTCCTTAATGGCCAAGCTAAGCCTTCTCTAGTTTACTTGAGAGGAGTGCTTATGAGAGCGTTTGAATAATTCTAAATGTTCAATTGAATTTGAAAGATAGTAGAAGAGTATAGGTCTTTTGAGAGGTTTAGGATAGTTTCGGAAGTCACAAACGACCCTTAGAAATAGCCAAAATTAAAAGAACGTCATTAATGAAACGGAAGTCAAAATATTGGTAGGGTTCCCATATGGAGGCCATATAGATTGTGTAGCGGCACACAGACCATGTAGCCCTTCCCTGTTGCTACACTTAGACAACATTTTGCTGATGAAGTTCCGAGACGATGATTCCATACTTAGAAAATTTTCACACTAGCACCCGTACGAAAGGCCATATGACCCGTGAAGGACCATACGGACCGTATGAGGTTCATGTCTTAAGTGCCTTGGCCAAAATGTAGTTTCCAAGACCAAGGCTACTCACACAAGCCATCACATGGCCTATAAAGTGCCACACAGATCGTGTGGGGTTCATGTGGTGCAAGCCTTGGTCTTGAACTCCAAAGTTAAGGCTAACACTCCACACACAAGGCCAAGGTCCACTTCAAGACTCCTCCACACGACCTGTGGAGATGTCCATGGGGTGTCACCTTGGTCAAACACTTTCCAGAACCAAAACCCATGCACCATTCAGGCCTTACAATGTCCGGGTTCTTTACATCATCTTTCTCTTGGGAACATTTGCCCCCGAATGTGCTAGAACATGGCTTGAAAGTCTCGACTTAACATGAAACATCTAAACACAAGGACATAATGCATATTTCATCACTTAAAAATCATAAGGTCATTAAAACTCATATTTAAATATCTTTAAATCATTCAAAACATCTTTAAATCTTTTTCATGCACATGTATGCATGTCATGTCATGAAACTCAAAAGTGGAAGAATTAGGACCACTTGGAATAGGAAGAATCTAATAACATAGGCTTGAGTAGATTGGAAAAGATGGGGATATCGCTTCATTATGTCCAACTCCACTTCCCATGTAGCACTCTCCACATGTTGATTTCTCCAAAGCACATTAACTAAAGCCACATCCTTGTTGTGAAGCCACATTACTTGCCTGTCCAAGATCTCAACTGGGACTTCCTCATACAACAAGTTCTTCTCAACCTCAGTACATTCCAAAGGCACAATTCTACTAGGACCACCAATCAATTTTGTCAACACAGACACATGGAAAATCGAGTGAATAGAACTCAAATCTGGAGGCAAATCCAATCTGTAAGCCATATTTCCAATCCGCTCAACAATCTCAAGGGACTTAACTTTCCCTTCTTGCCAAAACACATTACACCCTTTATGGGTAAGACCTTCACATACACCCAATCTCCAACATAAAACTCAAGATCCATCTTCCTAACATTAGAATAAGACTTTTGGCGACTTTAAGCCATTCTCAACCTCTCCCTAATCGACTTCACCTTCATCGTCGCTTCTAGCACCAAATCCGGGCCATTCAAAGCCATTTTTCCTAACTCAAACTACCCCACCGGAGAACTACATCTTCTACCATATAAAGCTTCAAATGGAGCCATACCATTGCTAGCATGAAATTTGTTGTTGTAAGTAAACTCAATAAGTGATAGATGATCATCCCAATTACTCTTGAATTCCAACACACAAGCCCTCAACTTGTCTTCTAATGTTTGAATTGTTCCTTCGGCTTGTCCATCAGTTTGAGGATGAACGGATGTACTTAACTTCACCTTAATACCAAGTCCTCTTAAAATGATCTACAAAAGTGAAAAGTAAGTTGGGTGCCACAATCTGATAGATAGACCTAGGAACACCATACAACCTCACCAACTCTTGGATATACAACTTTGCATAATCTTCAGCACTAAGGGTAGTCTTGACCAGTAGGAAATGAGTCGGTTTAGTCATCCAATCTGCAATAACACAAATTAAACCAAATTGCTTTCGGGTCCAAGCCAATCCAACCACAAAATCCATGTTCACATCTTCCCACTTCTAAGTAGGAATATCAATATCTTGAGCCAAACTATCGGGACTTTGATGCTCTACGTTCACTTGTTGACAATTAGGACATTCATATACAAACTTGGCTATATTTTTCTTCATATCATGCCAAAAATACAGCTCCCTCAGATCTCGATACATTTTGGTAGATCCTGGATGAATAGAATAATGGGAGTTATGGGCTTCACTCATGATCACCTCCCTAATACCATCAATATGTGGAACACAAAACCGATCTTGATATCGAAGCAGATCATCTCCTCTTAGGAGAAAATCTCTATCTTCTTTACAGCGACCAACCTCTTCAACACAGCTAATGACGAGTCTAACTCTTACTTTCTTGCCATCAACAACCATAGAAGATTCAGCCTCATTCTGAACATGAACGAAATATTCATTAGATTCACTCAACCCAATTTCCCGCAATCTCACCAAATGGTGCACACCCTTTACCAACTCCTTTTTGACCTCATCTCTAAGATTAGGTGCAACATCTTCCTTGCCAGATTACATTATGAGCCCAAAGTAACTCTCCCTATTTAGTAGGGAGGGATGGAGATAGGAAACCTTAAGACACGTTCCATGGCACGATATCAATCATGAAAATGTGAAATATTTCCTAAAATTCCTTGTAGTCTCCTACCCATAGATGTGGCATGCTTCACACTCATGAGTAAGACTCTATTTGACACGCCATGTTGGACTCTGAGGACCATTTATAAACCTAATTCTCTAATATCAAGCTTGTCATGATCTAGGTCTAGGGTCTAGGAGTGACATGGAGAATGGGAACCCGAGAGTCCCCAAACAAGCCTCAAAATATTCATTTTCACATCATCAATTTGGAAGTGCATAATGGAATAATAAAACATAATTTTGAGGGACGAAAAATAGGACTCATGTTATGGGGATGTCATAGGTATAAAGATTTACATGGATACACATAGCACATAACACATAGAGACTAAGGGGCGAGTAAGCATGTCTCACTCTATGGGGATTTAATGTGACTTAGGACTTTCCAAATACCCATATCATATCATAAACAAATCATTATATTATCCATATGTCACACCACAAAAGGGTACCCTTGGCGTGGCCAGCACTCAGAAACTATTGCTAGTTCCTAAACGAACCACTTAGCCTCATCACATCATTCAATCAAATAACATTACTGAATAGCGAAAATTAAGCTTCTTGCTTATGAAGTATGCTCGATAACACACCAATAAACAAGACTCTACTAGATATGGCTTTATAGACTCCCTAAAATACTTGAACTCTATGCGCTGATACCAAGTTTTTCAAGCCCTAGGAGTGTACCCTTGACGTGGCCGGCACTCAGAGACTATTGCTAGTCCCTAAGTGAACCACTTAGCCTCATCACATCATTCAATCAAATAACTCTATTGAATAGCGGAAAGTACAAATAAGTAAGTGGGCACATCTCATCTAAAGGCTCAAAATAAATCTATAATAATGAAGGCTAGTAGAAAAAACTAGCTCATAATCTTAACATCAATGCTCAACCATCGTCTATGAAGCCTATATCACCACTCATGTGGGGCCAATGGCAGACCCATGGCTACCCAAATCAAAATAAAGAAATAGTCCAAAATCTAACTCTAAAGCATGATGAAATAAAAGTAGTGGGTCCTCTGGAGTAGGGGAGGCTCACCAAATCAACTTCGAATCTCATATCTTCAACGGAGTGTCTGTTGACGATATCTAGTACCTGTCTCTACATCAAAAAATGAGGCAGTCCAGAGTGGACATCAGTACTTGGAATGTACTGGTATGTAAAATAGCTGAGTGAAACAGGAATAGGTAGAATAATATGGAAGCAACATCAACTCAAAGTAATCATTAAATAACATCAAATCGTTAAATGTCATTCTATGCAAGAATAAAGAGTAGAGAGGTGACGCATCAACAACTCTAACTCGTCAACTCATCTTAAAGGAGCTCACCTCCTTTCATCTCATCTCATCTCAAAGGAGCTAACCCTCTCTCATCTTATCTCATCTCATCTCGACTTGGAGTACTCAAGGTAGAAAATTTATAGGAGTTTCTCTTATCCGACAACAATCACTTATGAGCCAATAAATGTGCAAAAATCGCGTTGATATCTCCACAGTGGTTCCAAACTTGCTAGGTAGGGAACGCTTAAAAACCATATCAGCTCACCAAATATGGAGTCAAACTCAATAGGTCCTCTATTGCTTTTAGGGACCGTTTCTCTCGAGGGAACCATAATATATGTGATGGTTCTATGCCTCACCTACGTTTGGCGATGTAGTTTGACGAGTTTGAGTCGAACTAACTCTCACTCCGTCGGTGCTCGATACTCCTCCCATGACTCAATGCTCATAAAACCTCCATCTCAACCAATATCATAGAGAATCGAACCTCATTATTGATTGATATCTGATAGGGACTTTAGCGCTCTCATCAATCAATCTCATCAATGCCTCAAGATTTAGAACAATCATTAGAAAGCAATTGAATGGACAGTTCGTTAGAGTTCATTTATAGAGACTCATAAGAGAATCAAATTCTATCGACTCATCATCATTGTCTCATCACAATCAACAATCTCAACTCAAGGCTCTAGACTCAATTGTTGAGTTCATTATGCATGCTTTTAAAATTAGTCATGTAGGATTTTGCAAATTCTCATGAAAATGTTCAATTCAAGAAAACAAATAGTATAATGATCATCAACATAGAAAAACATGTAATTTCAAATAAATTTTTAAGAAGAAAAAATCAAGTATTCATGTATGTAGACTCTTGAACCATCAACTAATCTATGACTATCTATGGGGCACATGAGAGAACAATCACATGCTTTTAGTTTAGCCTTACATTCCTGGGATGCAGCTATCAATCAAGCACGTCAAGGACTTCTTCTCGAATCTCTCAAACTCAATCTCTTCTCTTCTCTTCTCTTCTCTCCTCAAGCCCTAGCCTTAGTAGAATGTTGGAATAGGACTTAGAATGGGAGTTTTAGACCTTTTTTAGGTCAAAATGACCTTATTAGATTGTGTATGGAGTTTAGGAGGGATTATAAATTGACTGGAACGCCCCTCGTAATAATTTAGAAATTTTAAACTCGGAAAGGGCCCAGTCCGTAACGCGGAGTGGTCGCACACTGTGTATTTTCAGAAAAAGTTTCTGAACGAATTTTCTCAATCCTGTCGAAAATTTTCAAAAAAGTTTAAGTGCAGGTCTGCAACACAGGTGCGACATGCCTCCATCGTGCACCAATACTGTTTCACGCTTCGGATCAAAAAAATATCTTTTGATCGGATCGCTCTAAAAATTGACCGAGACCATTTTCCCACTCAATTTTTTTGTGCTAATTACAAATTCGACCTCGAATTTGCCATACATGCATTGGAAGATGTGTAATGCGCATACCCTCCCTCTAGGGGTATTTTGGTAATTTTACCGGGCGCTACACCATATCCACTAGATACCCATAACCATAATCTCCAAATAGCATAACATGACACATAACCGTATAAGAGTTAACATATTGTCCAAGAATATCTCTAAGTCAAAGAATAGGACAGGGGCCAAGACATGTCCTGGACCCACCCTCAAAGTAAATATATCATAAGCAGAAGCAACATAAGGCAGATAGATGATAGATTGTCCTTGGAAGATAGGACTTACCACAACAGCTTCACAAATCCAAATAAGTCATCAAAAAGTGGAAGGATATGGTCTTTGGTCCCTAGATGGTTAGATCATATAGGCAAAAGTATGTGTTAGTATATTTGAATGTACTAAGTATGTGGGCATGCAATACATATGAGCTAATTAAACCTGCATTCAACGTTAGATGACAAGGGCACATATATAGAAAGGAGCATATAAGAAAGAATAATACATCAATATGCTATGAAATACATAATGCATGAATGCCAAAATACTTTTTATATAACGGGGATGGGACGTTAACCGACATAAGGCCAAGTGAGTTATAACTTGGAACTTCGTCGTCTTCCCCACAATGGATAAAGAGGTGACTCACTAGCTAAAGAGAGATCTAGTAATATTCATCATTCCCATAAAAAGGCATAACATAAGCCTATGTTAGGCCCATAGTTATGAGAAAGGAGTAGAGACCCTTGGGGATAGCCCTCTCTGTCTCCAACCTCATTCGGTGCTAAGTCATTATCCCATAGGAATACATATATACATATACATGCTCGTAAAAGAGGCATAAGTTTTGTCAAAACATAATAATGCATACTTAGACTTAAAGGCCAAATATACTTTATACTTATGTACACTTGGGCTAAAAAGCCAAATCATACTTCATGTCATACTTTCATGCATAGGATTAGCTCCTTCATTCATAGTGGTGTAAACACCCATCATTTATGTCACGCCCCAAAGAGAGGGGAGGTGCGACCGGCACCCGATACCGTTATTGGCCGGGTAAGCCACTTAACATGCTAGTGAACTAACTAGGAACCAGAAGAAAATCAAGTAGCATAACGTCTAAAAGACTACGCCTGGACATTCTAGGTCATGACCTGATCAACAGTAAATCATGTACAAGATAGATAAATCAGAACAATAGGGTACTAGTTAGCCGACAAGGCTGCAACAATAGAGGTACAGGCACACACTATATATACATGCCAATCTGATGACCAAAGACTGAAAGACACAAAAGAACCAACCCACAATAACATGTCCACAATAGCCTCTATGAGAATCACTAACACTGTCGGGACAGGGCCCCGACATACCCAACTATACAAAAAAAGTAAATATCCTGTGAAAGCTCCAGGAAGAGGTGGAGCGTACCAACTCATAGCTGAATGGGGCTCCTAGTGGAGGGGTAAATTAGAGCCCCTACCTGAACCTGCACGCACGAAATAAAATGCAGCGTCCCCAGGCAAAGGGACGTCAGTACGAATAAATATGTACTGGTATGTAAGACCAGAAGTAAAATCATAGATAACCATAGTAAAAAGGTTAATAGAAATATTACCTGTAACCAAAACTCAAGTAGCCTTAATGGTCAATAAGCCACCTCCTAGTGATAAAAAAAATGCATGGTATGCTCGAGTGTCGCATGTCGTGAATACATATATATAGATGCAAACGCATGACATACCCAACAAAATGCTAGCACTGATGGTCCTTTCCGGTAGCTAACCGGCATCATATCTGCCAACCTGTGGTCATCTATACCATATACATATATAGTTGGGCAAATAGGCCCCATACCTTCGATTATAGCTCGAAGTCTATGCATAACGTGCAATGTATGATATGAATGTTTAATGCACATAGTAAGCCATAGCAAGAACTTAGCCAATCTTGGCTCGTTGGTACACTTATTCTCATAGCATCATAGTCATTGTCATTTGGCCAATCTTGGCTCATTGGTACATTTATTCTCATAACATCATAATCATTGTCATAACATATACATATGGCTCGTGGAATCATACATGTCCTTTTTAACAAGTTTGGGAACTTAACCCAACATTTAGAGTGAAGTCTTAACTTTGAAAATGTTCATAAAGGTGATTTACATAATGATTATATTTGGTCATGTCAATTAGTAAAAGAATGTATTTAAACAGGATCAAGCGCCTTAGTAGTTTAGACGGGAGCATTTCACTGGGAATATTGGAAACCATCGCGTTATTGGTTAAATTATTCAATTATATTTTTGTATGGAAGAAGGACTGATTTTTGAATACTACATTCCCTTTGCATTCTACATTTATTTTAATGGCACTATACCAAGGCGAGAAACACCTTGGACATGTGAATAGGTAGCCGGGAAACCGACACAATGATATATAGAAATTGAATGTCCAGTTTAAGCGAATGAATGAAATTTCAACCTAATACCATGATGAATATAACTCAGCTGCAATCCCAATGCCTTTCACAGAAGATCTTTCTAGCAACAGAATAGTAAGATATCACATTTGACGTTTTGGGAAACTTCCCGAATTTCGTGCTAAAAGGAGGGACGGAGCTTAGCCTTAACATACCTCTCCAACGAACGTCCGATTGCCAAAAGTTCCTTCACAAAAGTTGTTCCTTACATCCTAAGCTTCACAACGATTATATATACACAGCTTAAAAACACCTATAAACAGTCAAAAATTCAGCATTAATGACTAGATTCGGCAAGGAGCATTTACGCGAGGAAATGTCCGTAAAATGTCGTAAAAATGACCGTAAAAGAGCTCTAGAATTATTAGCTAAATACACCAGCTGCAAACAAAGAATACCAGCAAGAACACCACTTTTTTACAGCCCAAAAACAGCTCCAAACACAGCTAATACGAGGAAAAAATAATTGCAAAGCGTAAGGCACGCATTTCTAGGCACGGGGATGAATTTTAACAGTAAAAATGTGAAAAACTTACCTAAATCACTTAGAGAATCCTTTGGGAGCTTTCTCTTCAATTCCACATTGGTTTGGGATGAAAATGGCTTAATTTTGAGCTTTAAAGTGTCAAAATAGCCGACATTAAGTCGGGTCAACCCGACTCGACGCATGACCCATTTACAGCTCGTGCAGTCTCGGTAAAACGGTCATCACTCTTTATTCTGAGGTCGGTTTGATGCACGGTTTTATGCATTGAAAACTAGACTCATATATCTTCAATTTGATAAGTCATGGACCTTCTAACTCCTTATAGTTTGGGCGATATGAGGTTATACACTCGATCCAAATTTAAGAAGGATTTTATGAAGAAACTTACAGTAACTTTGGCCAACCTTTATCTTGCAACTTTCTTGATTCCAAAACTTAATGTATGACCTTTGTGCTATTAAAATAACTTGAAGAAATCCATTATTAGCAAATTATAAACTTTTAGTCCCATCCGAAAAGTGAAACTTAATTTAAACCTTCCGAAAAGGGCTAGGTGCCACTCGGGTCATTTCTTTAATCCCGAATGTGCATTTAGGGTATTCCTTTGGCTTAAAACTTTAGGTCTTTGATATTACCACTTATTTTCAGCCTTATTATCCTTAGGTGCTAGCAAAAATCACATGTTCCTTATATAACGCCACACTATTTAAATAATGAAAGACGAGAAACACGGGGTCTCACAATTTACCCAATGAACCATATCATAGATATTATGTGATCACATTCTTGTCGTACATATACTTTGCTTGAAAACATAGACATCATCATAATTGAGACCTAGCCCACATCATAAACTTCATGAAAACCATAATTCATGTATGCATTTGCCATGAAGGATGAGAGAATAGCATGGACAATAGAGATTCATACTTAAAATGACAATATAATATGAAATCCAATGAAATCCAAGAAGAAATTCACATTCAAATCACAATTTAGATTACCTATACTTAAAGCCACCTTCAAAAAGGACATACATATTCAAATCTTCATAACATCAATGAAATTCAACACATTAGGCCTTAACTCACTTTAAAAATATCAATTAAACATAGCCCATATCTCAATTGAACCAAATAATTAATAATTTAAAAGACCTACATTCAAAGTAAGCTTAAAATTTATAAATCAATGAGTAAAAAGAGTTTGGGATCTTCATGGTTGAAAGGGACCATGAATTAATCCCACATACCTTAGCTAACCAAGAAGAAACAAGAAGAATCTAATGAAGAAGCGAGTCTTTCCATATCCCCTAAACTAAGCCTTCAATAGTTCACTTGAGAGGAGTTCTTAGGAGAGAGTTTGAATAATTCTAAGTGTTGAATTGAATTTGAATGAGAGTAAAAGAATATAGGTCTTTTAAGAGGTTCAGGATAGGTTAGAAAGTCAGAAATAACCCTTAGGAATAGCCAAAATTACAAGAATGCCAATGAAATAGAAGTTAAAATGTTGCCAAGTGTCTCATATGGAGACCATATAGATCGTGTAGAGGCACAAAGACCGTGTAGCCCTTCCATGGTGCTACACTTAAGAAATATTTCACTGATGAAGTTCCAAGATGATGATTTTATACTTGGAAAAAGTTTCAAACCAATGCCCATAGGGAAGGCCATACGACCCTTGAAGGATCATACGGACCGTATGTGGTTTATGTGTAAGTGCCTTGGCCAAAATATGGTTTTTAAGGCCAAGGCTACTCACAGAAGCCACCACATGGACCACAAAGTGGCACACAGACCGTGTGGAGTTCATTTGGTGCAAGCCTTGGTCTTGTACTCCAAAGTTAAGGCCAAGACTCCATACACAAAGCCAAGGGCCACCTCAAGGCTCCTCCACACGGCTCATGGAGGTTTCCATGGGGTGTCACCTTGGTCAAAAACTTTCCAAAATAAAATTTCATGCACCATTAAGACCTTACAAAGTTTGGGTCCTTATAAAGTATGACTTGATTCTTGAATTGAAGTATACTTGTTAATGATATTGAGTCTTGAGTTGATAATTTGCATTGAGCTTGCAATGTCAATTGTTGAAATGTAAAAGTTATTCATGTTGATCTAATTATTGAGCTTTGACTCATATTATGTTGAATGACTAATGAAGTATTTTATGTGTGATGTTAAGCAAGTTCATAATCTAGCATTTGTTGACATTGTTGAAATGAATACTTGTGAAATGTTGATTAAATAGTAGTCCTAAGTTGATGATGATAAAAAGGTTATTAAGAACTTGAGCTATGAAATGATGTACTTATTGTGTGATGTTTTGATGATAATGCAGGTGTTGAAAGAACAATGATGATGATTGTTGATTATTGGATAATGATTGATATGGATATCTTACATATTCTCATTCTTATGAAAGTGATTATTATATTGTGATGATATATTTTTTTGATGTCCCATTGTAAATGAAAAGCTGAAGGAAGATGATTTCGGCTAGAAAAAAAAAAGAAAAGAAAAGTCGAAGAAAAATGGTTCTAGGTAGATATGAAAGCTAAATGCCAAAGGGATATGATTCTTGAAAATATATAGTCCATGCGTGGCCCCCATGGATTTTGGTCTTATAAATTAGCGTATGTATATCATGGGACAGACATGCATCACGATTATTTGATATTGCATTAAGTTTCTTGCATATTATGGCATCTTATTTCATTTCATGTTTTAAATGTGTTACATTATATTAAGTATGATATGTTGAATGATATTATCCTTGTAAACTAATGGATTGATTGGATGAGATCTTGTGGGCTATGACTGAGAATGATTATATTATCTATATTGTGTATGTTGGCCTTTCCTGCATGTAGGTTTGTAGTTTTGAAGATATGTGGTCGGGATGGAAGGAGTACTTGAGTTCTTTATTCTTTACCTGCGTTTAGTCCTCTTGTTGCATACTTGCTGGTACTCACTCTTGTTTTCAACATATGTGTGTAAGTTGTGAGCCCAAATTCGATTGACATTTTTATTAGTCTTACGGACCGAGCCGGTGATAAATTGAGAGGTAGTTGTTTGTTGGTCCAACCTACTCTCAGGACTGTCGGGCTTCTTCATTAGTTTTGTTCTTTTTGAGAGATAAAGACTATTGAGACTTGTATTATTTTCTTTTGAACTCTCTTGTCTTAGAGGATTGTACATGTGACACCACTTATATGTTGGAAAACTATATGCAGAAAAAAAATATCAAAATCGTACTACTTACATGAATAATAGATAACATATACGTTTATGTTAAAACACATATAATAATGCTAAAAACGCATAAACTTTTTTAAATATAATTCGCTAAATACCTCTTGAAGTATGAGCAGATACCTTCAAGCGAACCCATAAGTTAGATTACAGTTTTATGGTCTTCTACATTGATCCCAAGTGTACAGTCGTGGGTGGGTAAGCATTTCATAGAAAATTTAATTCTTCTAAAAAAAAATTCTAGGTTAGGAGAACCACTATATATAGGGGACCTTTTCCTTGTCCAAATCAAGAACCAAAAGTATGTATTCTCCTTTTCCTCCTAAGAATACGATTTTGAGTTCTACCTAAATATGTGTCGAACCCTGGGAGGGTACCCTTAGCGTGGCCGGCACTTGAAGAATCATTGTTGATTCCCCAAGAGAACCACATGGCATCAGCGTCACACTATTATCAATAGCCGAAGAATACTCAGATATCCATTAGGCAAACTCTTATAGGGATAGTTTCCAAGAATCTTGTTTGGAAAAATAAAACAATCAGCTCTCTCTACTCAGTGTCTATGAAGCCTCTACTCCAATCTAAAAGGTGCCAAGACAAGCCTTGGGCTACCTCAATCAAAGAAAGTAAAAATACTCAATAAAGGATAAAAGGGTTCCTTCGGATAGCAAGGAGGGTTCATCAACTCTGGAAGCAAGGGAACTGAACATCAACGGTGCGTCTGTTGAAGTCCTCCATCACATGTATCTGCATCATTAATGATGCAGGCCCAAACGGATGTCAGTACATGGAATATACTGGTATGTAAAATGACTCAAACAAAACAAGAAAGACTCTGATTCAAATCAATCCACTCGACTCGGAACTCATCTCATCAACTCATAACTCAACTCAATGTTTAATTATGCAAGTTTTGGAGTTTAAAATCATGGTTTCAAAAGAGACTCAATTTTCATGCAGCTCAGTTTAAAACATAATATGCTCAATCAAGTGTTGCTTGGAAGTTTCTCTAACCGACATAACTCCCACCATCTTAATTTTGGTGATGCACAACGAAGGCGACGTCATTGCCACGCCCGTCCTAAACTTGCCAAGGTAAAGGAAGATCAACTCTCCTCTCTCTCTAGGATCCAAAGAGAATATCCATCTTTTGGGACATGAGCCGCCAGAGTTAACTGTACGACTATCCTACGCTGGCAACATAGTTCTGAGGTATTATCCTCTTACCCAACTCGATGCTCAATAATCTTTCCAAGACTAAAACGTGCTCATGCAAATCAACTCAAGATGCATCTCAAAACAACTCATCTCAATTTCTCAATAACTCAACAATTTAGAATTTATCCATATATGTCTTTTAATTCTTGAATAGTTAATGCTAAACAAAGATAGAAAAATATAATTAATTCTCTCTTGATTATCCAAATTAACAACATTTTGAGATAACTATTTTTAATATACCTAACAACTAAAATGGAACGAGGAGAGTAACTTCTAACCCATTGATCCCAAACCATTGTGGTCAATTCGTGGGAATCACCATTTTTCATTATACTTAAACTAAGTCTCCTTGTAAATGTAAGTATTTAAAAATATCATTAAATGAAGTATATGTATATAAAAAATCACAACAATTTTCTTAAACTTTAAATAATTTACTTATTTGAAATAATACAAAAAGTTCTAAAAATTTATTTAGGGGTTGTTTGGCTGGAGAAGTTATTCTGGGATTAACTATCCTGGGTTAAATTATCCGACGATAATTTATCTGAGCATGTATATGGGATAACATATCCCATCACTAGGGTATAAATTATGGATAAAAATGCTCATAAACCAAAATTAATTTAATGTCATAAGTTGATTATTTCCAATCCATGACCTTTTATCTTATAAGTAATTTTAGTTTGATCATGTCATCTCCACAATTTTATCCTTAATATTTTTCTAATTCTGAAAGCACATTTTTCATAATAAAACACCCAACCTTTTTGTTACTTTGTATATTTCCACTCCATCTTTTGTTTAAGAAATTAGTTCGAATATATAGGATTTGACATATTTTTTAATGATACTTTAGCAGTAGAACAATGTATCCAATATTTTTTTGTCAAACCCATCAACTGCTTATTATTACTTCATAACCTCTATCCGAATTGATAACAATTTCATTTATTTATAAAATTAGTTTCAACACTAAATTTACATGTTAAATCTATAATTAATGGATGTGGCCAATGTTTGGTACAATCAATGGGAAGAGAGTCGAGGTGATGATTCTAAGCCCACCGCTTGGAACGAGTTCAGGATTTCCTTCCTCCATCACTTCTTTTCTCAGGAGTTGAGAGAGCAAAGGTTGAGGAGTTTGTGAATCTGATATAAGAAGGTCTAACTGTTAAGGAGTACAACCTGAAATTTTATCCAATTATCCAAATATGCCCTAGAGGTGGCCTAGGATATGAGAGCGAGGAAGAGGAAATTCATGTTTGGGTTGGGTAGAAAGGTGAAGAAGGAGTTCAAGGCGACATTGCTGATCCCAGGTATGGATATCTCCAGAATGATGGCTTATGCCCAGCAAACTGAGAAAGATAAGAAGAAGGAAAGAGAGGAGCATCTGAGTAAGAAATCCAAGTCAGCAGGGCCTGAGCCCAGTTAGATCAAGTAGGGTAAGTGAGATAAGTCATATTTCCAGAAGAGGTCCTCTACCTATACACTATCTTCAACCAGCACACCAACCTCGAGCCACAGGTATGATCACAAGTCCCAAGGTTAGCCAAACTTTAGGGCACAGGGTGTACAATTTCAAGCCAGTATGACTCTTGGCTCTAAGGGGAAGCCACCTTGTGAGAAATGTGGCGGGATGCATCTAGGAGAATATAGAGAGGGAGGGAATGGTTGCTACAAGTATGGCCAACCAGGCTATTTTAAAAAGGAGTATTCGATATGAGGTAATAAGGCTCAGTCTTCTACCACAACACCACCAATGAGGGGTAACCAGAGAGTTATTGCACCGGAGGCAAGCGGTGGGACAAACCGTCTATATACGATGGGGAACTGACAGGACCAAGAGGTTTCACTAGATGTTGTGACGGGTATGCTTCAAGTCTTTACCTTTCCTTGATATGCTTTACTTGATTCGAGTGCAACCTGTTCTTTTGTGAAGCCATATATAGCGAGTAGATTTGAGATTCTTCCTGAGTGCCTGCTTGAGTCGTTTTTTGTTTCCACTTCTGTTGGTGAGTTCATTCAAGTTGAGAGAATCTATGGAGATTATATGGTATCCATTTTTCATAGGGATACTCTTGCTGATTTGATTGAGTTAGAGATGGTTGATTTCGACGTGATCTTTTGCATGGACTGGCTTCACTCTTGCTATGCCTTTGTTGATTGCCAAACTCGAACTATCATATTCCAGTTTTCGATGAGCATGTTATTAAGCATAAGGAGGATTCTGTTGCGCCAAAGGATTAGTTTATTTCTTACCTCAAGGCCCAAAGACTGATCACTAAGGGATGTATCTACCACCTCGTGCAAGTCAAATTTGACAATGTCGAGCCCCCTACTCTTGAGTTTATTCCGATCGTGAGTGAGTCTCCTGATGTATTTCCTGAGGATCTGCCCAAAGTCCCTCCTTTCAGGGAGATCAACTTTGGAATTGATGTACCTCATGACACCCAGCCTATTTCTATTCCGCTATATAGAATGGCTCCTATGGAGTTGAAAGAGTTGAAGGAGCAATCAGGGGATTTGTTAGAGAAAGGATTTATAAGGCGGAGTGTCTCTCCATGGGATGCTCCGGTTTTGTTCGTGCGAAAGAAGGATGGTTCCCTTATGATATGTATTGACTACCACCAGTTGAATAAGGTGATAGTCAAGAATAAGTATCCTCTTTAGAGGATTGATGACTTGTTTGACCAACTTTAGGGTGCCACTATTTTCTCCATGGTAGACCTCAGATTAGGCTATAACCAATTGAAAGTGAGGGCATATGACATCCCGAAGATGGATTTTCGAACACGATATGGTTACTTCGAATTCTTAGTGATGCCTTTCGGGTTGACAAACACACCTGCAACTTTTATGGACCTAATGAATAGAGTATTCAGATATTATCTTGACATATTCATGATCGTGTTCATCGGAGATATTTTGGTTATTCTAGAGATCGATGAGGAAGAATATGTCAATCACCTCAGAATCGTATTGCAGATGATCAGAGATAATAAGTTATATGCAGTTTTCTAAGTGTGAGTTTTAGCTCATAATCGGTGGCTTTCTTGGGCAATATAATTTAAGGGGATGGCATTCGAATGGATACTCAAAAGATTGAGGCGGACAAGAACTGGCCTAGACCAACCTCACCGACCAAGATAAGGAGTTTTCTAGGATTAGCTCGCTATTACCAGAGGTTTGTTGAGGGGTTTGCTTCCATATCAGGATCACTAACTAAATTAACTCAGAAGAAGGTCAAGTTTCAATGGTCTGACGAGTGTGAGAAAAGCTTCCAAGAGCTGAAGACGAGGTTAACTACCGCACCAGTGTTGACTTTGACTGATGGGATGGATGGATTTTTCATCTATTGCGATGCTTCGAGAGTGGGATTAGATTGTGTGTTGATGCAGAGGGAAAGGTTGTTGGTTATGCTTCTAGACAGCTTAAGGTGCATGAAAAGAACTATCCCATTCATGACTAGGAGTTGGCAACAGTGGTGTTTGCTCTCAAACTATGACGCCACTATTTATATGGAGCACATGTAGATGTATTCACAAACCACCAAGAACTTGCAATATGTCTTCACCCAGAATGAGCTTAACTTGAGACAGAGGAGACGGAATGAGTTGCTCAAAGATTACGAAATGAGCATCCTCTACTACCCAAGTAAAGCTAATATGGTTGTTGATGTTCTTAGCAGGTTATTCATGGGAAGCAACGCCCACGTGGAAGAGGAGAAGAGGAAATTAGCCAAAAAGGTTCATAGATTGGCATGATTGGGAGTCCAATTAGATGAATCAGGCGAAGCGAGAGTTCTTATGTATAATGGGCCGGCATTATCCCTAGTAGTGGAGGTGAAGGAGAAACAAGATCAAGATCTTATTTTATTACAATTTAAGAAGGATGTGCATAATCAGAAGGTTATGGCTTTCTCCAAAGGAGGAGATGGAGTATTGATGTATCGAGGCATATTGTGTGTTCCAAATGTTGATGGTGTTCGAGAGAGAATCTTGGCCGAGGCCCATAGTTCTAGATATTCCATCCATCTAGGGTCTACCAAGATGTACCATGAATTGAGGGAAGTCTACTGGTGGAGTGGAATGAATAGAGATATTGCTGAGTTTGTTTCCAAGTGCCTGAATTACCAACAAGTTAAAGTTGAGCACCCAAAGCCATGTGGAGTAGCTTAGAACTTTGAGATTCCTGAGTGGAAATTGAAGATGATTAACATGGACTTTGTCACAATATTATCGAGGTCCCGCAGACAGCATGATTCGATTTGGGTGATATTTGACATGATGACTAAATTTGCTCACTTCCTGGTAGTAAAGACGATTGACACTCCAGAGGATTATGCGAGACTTTACATAAATGAGACTGTAAGATTACATGGAGTCCCCTTTTCCATCATATCAGATAGATGAGCTCAATTCACCGCCTAGTTTTGGAGATCTTTTCAGAAGGGTTTGAGTACGAAGGTGCACCTTAGCACTGCCTTTCACCCGCAGGTGGATGGCCAAGCAGAACGTACTATTCAGACATTGGAGGGTATGTTAAGAGCCTTCACCATCAACTTTAAAGGTAATTGGGATGACCACTTTCCTTAAATCGAGTTTGCTTACAATAATAACTTCCATTTGAGCATTCAGATGGCCCCGTATGAGGCACTTTATGGGAGGAGGTGTAGGTCGCCGATTGGATTGTTTGAGGTAGGTGAAGCAGAGTTGATTAGACCAGACTTGGTTCACCAATCTATGGAGAAGGTGAAGATCATTCGAGAAAGGTTGAGGACTATGCAGAGTCGACAAAAATCCTACACAGATGTTAGAAGAAGAGACTTTGAGTTTGAGGTCAATGATTGGGTTTATTTGAAAGTATCGCCCATGAAAGGAGTAATGAGGTCTGGAAGGAAAGGAAAGCCAAGTCCGAGGTACATTGGCTCTTATCAGACCTAAAGAGAGTAGATAATATAGCAGATAAGTTAGAGCTACAATTAGAGTTAGAGATCATCCATCCAGTCTTCCACATTTCTATGCTCAAGAAGTGTTTGGAAGATCCACAATTGGTTTTGCCTATCGAGAGTATTGGAGTGAAAGAAAACCTGAGTAATGAGGAGAACCCTGCCCAAATCCTTGATCGTCATGTTCGTAAGCTATGAACTAATAAATTGCATCTGTCAAAGTATTGTGGAGGAAGAAGAAGCTACTTGGGGGCGGAAAAGGACATGAAGGCCAAATACCCTCATTTGTTCCTGCCTGCTGATGCTGAGAGAGTTGATGGTAATGAATTTCCTTTAAATTTTTGAATTTCCATTCCTTGAGTTCTCCTTTCATTCTCAATATGATAGACGATAGAGTTCTAGAGTCCAAGTGAGGATTGATGTGATTTGTTGACTGTTTGATTGTTTTACTTGCTGAAAATTTCTGATTTATTGATTGCATGAGTGAGGTGAGAGCTGGTTGATTGTTAGGGTCCATAGGGAAATTCGTTCCTTAACCTAAATCCCTAGAATTCTCTTTATTCAAAGACGAATGATCCCAAAGAGGAGATAATGTAACACCCCCAAATTTCTTTCTACCTGATCTCAAGTGAATGGGCAGAGGTTGCTGAGAAAAGACTGAAAAAATCTGCAGAGGAAGGTTTTTACGAGAACCATTTATGACTCATAGATAGGTTTACGACTCGTAGAATGGGTCTTGTGAAACCCTAGATGACTTGGTAAAATTTTCTAAGTCTGAGGCCTATATACGAAATGGTATACGACTCGTAGAGTATTTCACGACTCGTCGAGGTGGTTTCATGACAAATTCCAGTAACTTATTTTCTGGACCCCTTATTTACGAGAGGAGTTTACGACTCATAGAATATTTTACAGATCGTAGAGAGGGGTTTCGCGCCAACTTCCAGTAACTCAGATTATTAGGCACCTAGTTTATGAGGGGTGGTCTACGGCTCATAGAATGGTCTATGACTCGTAGATGGGGTCTCGTGGACTCAAACGATAGTTCTAATAAGGGGTATTTTTATCCATTCCGACTTCTATTTAAATAAATCCTTGGTCTTTTTAGGCTTGAATAAAGCCTTAAAACAAACTCTAGCTATATTATTCATCATTCTTCACACTTAGAATTTCTTGAGAGCACCAGAGAAGTGAGAAGAAGCTAGGGTTTCCAATTCAAGTGCGAGGAGACTGAGGTGCGATTAATTCTTTTAATACCAGGTATGTAAGGCTTACTAGAGTGTGGAACTACATCCATTCACATGCCCATTTCCTTATATGAGTCGATTTTGAGAAGCAATGAGTTAAGTTTTGTATTTTTCAAATAATTACCAAATTTTCTGTAATTCTTATGAATCCTTCTGATGTTGTATGAGATAATTGTTGTATTTCATGATTATTGATAGGAGATTTACATATGTATTTCATACTTGATAACATGAACTCTAAATTGCATGATTTTATGAAATTCAATGCATGCCATTAGATATTTGAGTTGAGTAATTTGAGTATTTGAATTGAGTAAATTGAGAATGATTGAACATGAGAAGCATATTGCATTGAGTCATGTACATCACCATATATGATTATCTTGCTTGCATTACATGATGAGTCAAATTGAGTGAGTCTAAATGACCGTTTAAGTCTGAGTTGAGTTTGATGGTTTGCATTGATTGGATGAATTGATGAGTAACATGAGACGAGTTGAGATGCGATAACCCAATGAGGTCGAGATTTGAGTTGATTGATGAGTTGGGCATGTTTTAGTCTTGGGAGGAGTATCCAGCACAGAGCTGGGAGCGAGTAAACATATACTTTAACCTACAGAACTACGTTGCCAGCGCAGGATAGTCATATAACTCATTTTGGTGACTCTTGTCCCGCAAGTGGACATTTATTATGGATCCAAGAGAGAGGTTGATCGTCCTTTACCATGGCAAGTTTAGGACGGGCATGGCAATAACGTTTCATTCATTGTGCATCACCAAACTAAAGGTGATGGGATTGGATGTCGGTTAAGAGAAACTCCTAAGCAACATTGATTGAGCATGACATTTTAAATTGAGTCTAATGTTTATTGAGCATACTTTTAAAAGAGCATGAATTACGTTAAACTTGCATATACTGAGTCGAGCATGAGTTGTTGAGTCGAGATGAGTGAGTTGAGCCTTATTTCTTGAGCTACTTTACATACTAGTATATTCTATGTACTGACGTCCATTTGGACTTGCATCGTTTTATGATGCAGATATAGGTAATAGAGGACTTCAGCCCGCGCATCATAAAGGTCCAGATCAGTACACCTCCAGAGTTGGTGAGCCCTCTTTGCTTTCCGAAGAAGCTCTTTTATTTTATTAGTCGATTTAGTATATTATTTTTTTTCTTTCTTTGATTTGGGGTGTTATGGCCTGTCATGGCACCATCTAGATTGTTGAGTAGAGGCTTCATAGACACTGAGTAGAGGATTTTATTGAGTGTTGTATTCCAAACTCCTATTGGAACTTATGATACAATAGAGTTATATTTTTCTCATACGATGTCTTGTAACTGAGTTATTATTTCGCTGTTGAATTGATATGACGATGAGGCCAAGTGGTTCGCTCGGGGACTAGCAGTAGTGTCTGAGTTCCGACCACGCCAAGGGTACCCTCCCCAGACGTGACAGTAGCACTTTGCATGTGACAAGTGAAGTGGAAAAACTAATTAATGCCTTTGCTACTAAACTAATTCTTATAGTTTTGCATTGTTGAAAATTTTGACGTGTACTATTTTTCTTAATATTCAAAAATAAAATTAAAGTTTTTAAAAATACCATAAGTAGGAACGTCATAATTAAGGCACGTAAGGTAAATCAGAATTTTGACTAAACATTGTTTGACCCCTAAAATAGAATTATGTCATATAAGATGAAATAAAGTTACTACCTACTTTATTTTAATGAAAATGTTTCATATTTATCCATGAAAGTTTTGACTTTTTAAATCATTCAAAACATAATTTTTCTCTTATTAAAAAAAGGTATGTAAATTAAGAGAAACAAGAAACAAATATGTTGACTAGACCATCGTGAGAAAATCTGGTCAATTAAACAAATACGTTGACTAGACCAATCGTGAGAAAATCTGGTCTACACCTATATTTAAGGACAAATATTTGTTATTTTTCTATTTCTATTATCAAGGCTAATTAGGAAAATCTATTGATTTTGCATCAATTTAGAAGGCAAAATAATATATTAATTACCTAATATGTTTAACAAAATTTATAGAGTATTTTACGAACTAAATCTCTATATATGGAAAAAATTTAATTACTTAGTTTAGGTTCAAGGTATTTCTTCTCTTATAAATATAGTTGTATGTTTTCTTACACTTTAACATCGTTACAAGATTCATTCACATATTTTTTTCTTACAAGAGGCAAAAGCCATTTCTTTTAAGGCTGCAATTTTTTATTTTTGATAGGGGAAAAAGAGAATTGTGGCTGCAATCAACAACAAACCAATCAAACAGTAATGATTTTGAATTTCACTAAAAGCATAACATTATATAATTTATTGATTTGGGTGTCTATACTTATTTTTTATCTGTACAATTTGTAATATTGTTTGATTTGGGTGTCTATACTTATTTTTTAAAGCAGACATAGCCAAATGCAAGCACAACAATGAACACTCATATATTGATAAAAGTAACTCAATGTATTGAGAGCATCAATGGTATTAAATGAAGATGAAAAACAATGATCTTATTAGCTTCTATAACTCCAAGCTTAGAGGTATTTCATTAATAAATCATATGTTCATAAATACACTATAAAGGGATATTTTGTTTCTCTGAATCCATTAAAAGATTGAATTCGGGAAAAAATTTCTCTTTAGTAAAGTATATTATTTTATAAACCAAGTATTATGTATTTGAATGACGTAGGTCAAGAATAGAGCAGAATGATAAAGGATGATTGCTATAGTGAACCCTAAGTAATGAGTGAATGGTGAATCTATTCATTAGTCCTCTTTTGTAAGGCAACCTATTGAAAGAGTGGTAAACTCATGAAGGAGGTCCCATCTTGGTGCCTTCCAACTATGAGTGGTAAAGTTGTTCTAGTAAACTTTGAGAACTTGAGGTATGAAATACTTTAAGATATTTCTTTTAGTTGAATTGTTTTATCTGGTATGGCCTTTTTGGAACATAACTATGTAGGATTTTTATGATCTATTATGTTTTTTATCTTACATTACGTTTTACCTAGGAAAAGAATTACTACAAGTCTTGAAACATTCATTTTTGTACGTCAAAGCAACTTTGAAGTCTTATCCGCTACGAAACATCCTGTTTTTTTATTATGCCCTTCTTGGTGATACTATTTTCACTGCCCAATAACTGAAGATGTGCTTGACGCATATGGAAACTACTTTTTCAATGATATTAAAGCATTTTTGCCTCACGGCAATAAAAGTGATTATGAAATCAAAGCTTGTTGTGGACAATCATATCTCGCAGCAAAAAGAGAAGATACCAATCTCTATTGTCAATAAAATAGACAATGAGAGGTCGACATTATTTACTTTTTTACCAGCATACAATATCCAGGTTGGAATTATATCTCTATGCCTGCCTCAAAGTTGTAGTTGCATAACCTTGAGGCCTAGAGATATGATACCAATCTAGATTTGGCATATTGATAATGTAAGTGAACGATGGCGGTCTCTCATCATCTATTTTATTGACAGTAGGAATCGGTATCTTTTCTTATTCTTGTGAGACATCATAGTCCATAACAAACCCTGACTACATAATTAATTTTGCTGCTTTGTTAATTTTTAATGAAAATAAACTTACTTTGACTAAATTTGTATACAGTAACTCTAGTTCATAAGTAAGTTTTGGTTGACCACTATTTCTTTTCAGTTCAAACTTGAAAACATGATTCTAGTTGGAGCTCTTTATTAACAACATTTAGTCATAATGTAGAGTCCATATCACTATTCATTCTTTCTCGATAAAAAATATCCCTCACTAGATATCTCAAGTCCATGGAATTCTTCAAAGAAAGATTAGCCTCTTCAGGACTTTTATCTTCTAATCTAATATTAACAAATACTTTTGTATACCTAACTTTACCTAAATAAATGAATGTTTGAGAAGATACGCCCTCATAGTAATTCTTTTTCTGGATAATGTGCAACAAACGAATTCCTCTCCGTGTAGAATAAAAGGCATAGTAGGTCATAGAAATTATACATAGCTATATTTCAAAGAGGGTTTTACCTAATAACAAGCACTCCAACACATTCATTAGAAAATCAGAAAGAGAGAACAAAGTTTAAATTTTGCATTATTGTGATGAAGATCAACTACCTAATATTTTACAAAATCACTATAGAAACAAAGATTTGAGCATCTTAGATCTAAACTTTGAGCAATCAGGAGCTCTTGCATCAAGGGATGAGTAATAAAGGGGGTGTTGATTTTGTAGTCAAGGTTGATTGTTGTCAACTTAGCATATTCTTTTATGATATTATTTTGTTGTAAATTTTGGTTTATTTTATTGTAAAGTTCAGAAGCTAGATGTAATGTGTGGTGGAGCTTTATTTAAGCGCAATCTAAGGCGTCAATTTGTAGGATTTGATAGACTCCACAAGCTGGCCTTCAGTTCCCCGTTAGTCATTCTCAGCGTGCAAGATTCTTATTATTGATTATGCAACTAGTAATGTACTTATGGGTTTTATTTTGTGTGAAACAGTTGTTGGAGTTGAGATATAGGGATTCTTAAATCAGCATAAATGGAAGAAAAAGAGTCACAGGTGCAAAATTGAAGATTGATTTTGGGCTCTGTGATTTTAGTAGTTCTTAAGTCATGATCAATTGAGTAAAAAGTGAATGAGGGAATAAGTGTTGGGATGGATTAAAAGGGCAAGTGGGTCAGGTAAATTGAATTTTGGGTGAATGTTTCAATATAAGTATGGTCTTCAATATGGCTAATTTAATTAGTGGTTTGACTTGTTTCATGGTTGGCCATGTATAAAAAGTGGTATTTCATAACCGACTATTATTTTTTCTATCAATAAATAATGGCGCGAATGGGCATTTTGTGTCAGCAGTGGCATAGGTAAGCCCAATAATTAGCGGATGACATAAATAAACTTTTCTCAAAGTTTAATGTAATATCCCGCAAGTTGTGCGCTCAAAATAGAACCTTCAAGCTCAATCTAAGTTCACTTTCAAGCCTTCAATCCAAACTTATTTATGTATTTTAGGGTCATAATGAGTCTCCTACATAAAGCCAACTTCAAATTTGTTCTATTGGCTAAGTTATTCATATGATTCCGTAGAAGGGCCAACTTTAAATGGTCATATCTCTTACCACAAAACGAACTGGGTGGCTTATGACCTACCAAATTGAAGCTCTTTGAATTAGCTTTCCAACAGACATGTTTTCACCTAATTCCAAGCTCGGATCAACATGTTATGCCCGTTTTTTAAATCCCTCCCGTGCTGTGTTCCCTCTCTTTTTTTTCTCTAAAGCAAGCCACATGGGCACTCATATGGGCCGTGTGGCTTCTGACAAACTGTTGGGGTGGGATATCATGAAATATCTTTGGAAAATTATATTCTATGTGTGGAATCACGTCTCATAACTTGGTACCTTCATACGGACTCTTGTACGGCCCGTAAAGCTTGACACAGTCCATACGACCTTCATTGGAAGCACCCTTGTCTTGAAGAAAATTTGCTAAAATTTTCGAAGTATGCTCTCACGGGCACCTATACGGTCTGTGTAACTTCACACAGTCCGTGAAGCCTCCAGTGGAACCTCACTTAACTTGATGAAATTTTTCTGAAATTTTTCAAGTGTTGGTTCACGGCCAAGTATACGGCCCGTGTGGTGTGTCATGGATCGTATAGTCCTCCTTGAAGCGACGATTTTCAATTTTTTAACTCGTTTCATTAATGACATTTTCATAATTATGGTTTATTCTAAGGGTCTTTTGTAACTTCCTATACTACCAAAAGACCTCCTAATGACCTAAACTTCATTCCTCTAATTCAAAATTCACTCCTTATATTTAAAATCCTCTCAAGTCACTCTTAAGTCTTATTCAAAGAACTCTTGTGGGTTTTAAGCTTAGGAATCGAGGAAGGGCTCTTTCTTCCCCAAATCTCTTGTTGAATATCTTTATTAGTTGAGGTATGTAAGGTTGATTCTTGGTATCTTTCAACCAAGAAGACCCAAACTCCTTTCAATTGATTTTCATGGAATTTTGCTTACATTAAATATGGGTTTGAGAATTATTGTTTAATAAATTCAATTGATGTGTGGGTTGTACTTTATTTATGGTTTCAAGCTACTTTAAGCCCTAATATGATGGTTTGTATTGAGATTATGATGTTATGAAAGTGCATGTCCCCTTTAAAACTTGTTTTGTGCATGGGTGATCTACATTGTGATTTAAATGTGGATTTAATTATGGATTTAGTTCAATTTCATTATGTATTGTTGATTGTAGATTGAATCTCAATTACCCATGTCAATCTCACATCCTTCGTGGCATACGCATTCATGAGCATTGGACTTTATGAAAATCATGAAGTGGGATAAAACCCAAATACATTTATGTATATGATTTTGATGAAAATATGATTATGAACAATAATTGAGTAAGAATCTATGAACATGTGTATGATACAAGTTGAATACCATTATGACATAATTTGCTAGTAATATGAACTTGACTTTTACATGAATAGGAATTATATGGGTGTGCATATGATATGATATCTTGCATGAGTATGTAATCACATGTATGTATGAGCTAAGTGTGTATTGATGAGGACGAGCACAACCCTACCTTTACATAATGCATCTAGATGAGGATAGGTACAACCTTCCCTATACACATATATATATGAGCTAAGTGTGTATTCATGAGTATGGGCACAACCCTCCCTTTAGACAAGACATAGATTAGGATAGGTACAACCTTCCTTATGCACATGGTTATATGAGCTAAGTGTGTATTGATGAGGATGGGTACAACCCTCCCTTTACACAATGTATAGATGAGGATAGATACAACCTTCCCTTTACAAAGTCATTTCATGAGCTACATGTGTATTGACGAGGATGGGTACAACCCTCCCTTTACATAATTCAGGCAAGGAGTGACTCATTGAGTGCTAATATATGTGGATTATGGCTACTCTATGGTTTTCATGTGACATATTATGCAGGTTAACATCATTTGTCTTTCATGTTGAATGCCCATATACTAGTACATTCAAATGCACTAATACATACTTTTTCCTACATGATCTCACCATGTAGGGGTTGAAGACTACGTACACCCGTCGTTCAATGTTTAGCTCGGATCTCAAGTTTTTCTTGTTGTGGTGAGTCCTATCTTCCAAGGACAAGCTAACATTCCTCTTCCTATAGCATTTTACTTATTTTATTCCCTTTGAGGGTAAGCCTGCAACATGTCTTTGTAAGGACCCAGATTTTTTGAGCGGTTTTACTAGACCTCTTGGTACCCCCCTCCTCCCCGAGAAAAACTGCCAGGCATTGCTCCACGGAAGGCCCACACGGGTTGTGTGGAGCCACGCGGACCGTGTGGCCTCCTGTGGAGGGACAATTGGTCCAACTTACGGCAGGGGGAAAAGAAGACGCGGGATTCAGACTAAGTGAGGGCACACGGCCACTCACACGGTCCGTGTGATATTTCACGGGCCGTGTGACCCTCCGTGTGGCTCGCTATGTGAAATTTTTCTAAGTATGAAAGTATCGTCTCGTAACTTTGTCGTGCAGAAATTTTCTAAGTACTATCACACATCCATGCCATGACCCGTGTAGCATCACACGGGCCGTGTAGCTGTCCGTATGGTAACCCTTACCTTCGAATAAATTCCAAGCATTGGCACTGCGAAATTATCTAACTAACGGTTCACGACCACTTTTCATGGTCCGTGTGAAGACTCATGGACCGTGTGGCCCTGACGAATCCAATTTTTTCCATTTCATTAATGGCGTTTATGTAAGTTCGATTTATTTTAATTATGAATTATAACCTTTTACCTATCCTAAACCCCTAATTCAACTGATATCCCTCCCCTCTCAATTCATTCTCCTAAAACATTCTACCCCTTATAAGATCACCTCCCAAATTCTCTATATTCTCCCCTCTCAAGATTCAAGGCTAGGGTTAATTGAAGTTCGAATTCAAGCTAAATCCTTCCCTAAATTCAGCTCCTCAATTAAGGTATGTGGGATTGATTCTTTGCCCCCTTCAACCAAGGAGACCCAAAAATCTTTTCACTTGAATTCATGAATTTTAATTCACTTTAAATATGGGTTTCATTATTTGATTTTATTAAATTCAATTGATGTATGGGTTGTACACTACCTATAATTTTAATTTACTTTGACCACTATTATGATGCATTACATTGAGTTATGAAGTTATTAACATGCATGTCCCCTTTTAAAGTTGATTTGTGCATGGGTGACTTATATTATGATTTAGATATCGATTTAATTATGGATTTATTCAATTTCATATTATGATGTTGATTTTAATTTGAATCTATGTTACCCATGTTATCCTCACATTATGCATAGCATTGGATTCATGAGCATTGGTATATGGAAATTGTGAAGTGGGTTAATCCCAATTATGTTTTATGAAATGATTATTAGATGATTTTGGTAAGGCATTGGCTATGACAAAAATGTGATCACATCCATGTCTTATGATTATGGCTCTTTGAGCATTCTGGGTGCTTGCACCATTTTGTATAGGTAGATGAGATATTCCTTGCATGAGCATTATGATTATAATTTATGGTTTGGCTTTTGAGCCCAATTGTGCATTGAACAGTTTTGAAATGAATATTGTACCTCTTGAAAGCACGTATATATATAAGTATTCATGTGGGATGTTTTGACATAGTACCGATTGATTGAGGGCGTCAGGTCTATCCCCAAGGGCCCTCTCTCTTTCCTAGAACTATGTGCCTACATAGGAACATTATCCATTACCGAAAAGACCGAGTCGTAAGGAATGGTTATTCGTTTATTATGTTATGATATGATAGGATATGATTATGGAAAATCCTTCTGAAAAGCGTGGTCATAAGGAAGGTGACCATCCACAGAAAAGCATAGTCGTAAGGTGTGATGTAGATTACCTTTGGCAAGTAATCTTCTCCTACTGATGAGAGGTCTTTATCGTACTAATTCATGCAATAGCTCACGTGAGTTTGATTTGTCATTATAGTCCATCCCTACTATATATGACCATTGTTGCATTTCATGCACCATAAATTTCATGGTATCTTGTATATATTTCCATTGGATATATGATACTATCTATATTATGTTCCCTTGTCATCTAACATTGAAATGCAGGTTTGGTAAGTCATATGCATTGCATGCCCGCATACTTAGTACATTCAAACGTACTAACGCATACTCTATGCCTATATGATTGTACCATGTAGGGGCCAAGCACTTCGAGTACCAATCATTTGACGAGTAGTGCGATCCAGAAGGGTATTTGTGGTGAGTCCCATTTTTCAAGGACAAGCTAACTCCCTTACCGTTACTATCTTCGAGTTCCTTTTTCATTTAAGGGTGAGCCCAAAACATATCCTGGCCCCCATTCTATAAGGACCTAGATTTTTTTCGAGTGGCACTTCCCAATTCTCTTGGAATTTCCCCGAGCGAACTGCCAGGCATCCCTCCATGGAAGGCCCACACAGGTCGTGTGAAGCCATACGGACCGTGTGGCCTCCCGTGAAGGGACACTTGGTCTAGTTCACAGTAGGGGCAACTTTGAGACGGAAGGAAGTTTTTACCAAGCAAGGGCACACGGCCACTCACACGGTCCGTGTGATATGTCACGGACCGTATGGCTCTCTGTGTAACTCACTAATAGGACTTAATACGTTAATTCTCTTGATTCTTTGTTGATCCTAGGCGTTCCTTACCTGGAAAGTATGGAACGACTGTGGCAACATCAATGGGATTGTTGTACAATCACTGGCTTATAAGTGATTGTTGTCGGATAAGAGAAACTCCAAAAAAGTTCCTACCTTGAGTACCTTGAGTCGAGTTGAGTTGAGTTGAGCAGAGTTGAATGATGAGGTTGATTGGTTGATGGGTCACTTGTCTAATCTTTACTCTTTCTTTAGATAGACATGTGACATTTTGATTTGGTTATTATTCTGAGTTGATGTTATTTCCATATTATTCTACCTGTTTCTATTTCATTAAGCTATTTTACATACATTCCATGTACCGACGCCACTCGGCGCTGCATCGTTTCATGATGCAGATAGAGGGATTAGAGGTCGTCAAATGGCGTATTGTTGAGGATCTGATCAGTTTAGCTTATTCGTGAGCCTCCCCTACTCCGGAGGATGCCCTATTATTTGTTTAATCATGCTTTAGAATTAGACTGGACTATCTTTATTTTGATTGAGGTAGCCATGGGTTTGTCATTGGCACCACTTGATAATGGTAGAGGCTTCCTAGACTAAAGTCGAATGTTGATTGTTGAGACTCGTTGAGCTAGTTTTTTTCTACTAGCCCTTTTATTTATAATATTATTTTGAGATTAGATGAGTTGTGCCCATTACTTTCCTTTGTCTTCCGCTGATTGTCTTGATTTATTGATTAAATGAATGTGATGAGGCCAAGTGGTTCGCTTGTGGACTAGGAATAGTCTCTCGGTGCCGACCACGCCTAGAGTACCCTTCCGGGGCATGACACACCTGTTGTATTTTCATTGAAGCAATGGAGGCATTATCCATATGGGGTTATACATAGATCATTGCAGCTTACAATATGTATTCACGTAGAAGGACTTGAACTTGAAGTAGAGGAGGTAGATGGAATTGCAAAAAAACTATGATATTACTATTCTTTATCACCCTAGAAATTTTAATGATGTGGCTAATGCGTTGAGTAGAAAATTAGGGAGCATGGAAAGTTTAGTTTATCTATAGGTTTCTCGAAACCCATTTGCTAGAAATTTTCAAACTTTCACGAATGACTTTATGGGGCTAGAAATAACTAAGAAAAGAGGAATTTAGCTTGTGTGGAGGTGGTATCTTTTTTTCTTGATAGGATTAAAGAAAAATAGTTTGATGATAAGAAGTTGAGTTGAATTTGTGATATGATCTTACAGGGAGGGGCCAAGGAAGTTGTAATTGATGAAGAATGCATCTTAAGGATTAAGGGGCAGGTATGTGTGCCTCGTGTTGATGATTTAATTCAAATTTTTTTTAGAGGCTCATAATTCGAGGTACTCCATACATCCTACTACGACCATGATGTATCGTGATCATATGCAGCTGCGACCATGATGTGTTCGTGATCATATGCAGCATTATCAGTGGAGTAAAATGAAGCGTGACATTGTCGATTTTGTTACCCAGTGTCCTAATTGCCAGTAGGTAAAGTATGAGCACTAGAGGCTTGGAGGTGCACTTCATAGAATGCCTATTCCTTAATGAAAATAGGAAAGTATTACAATGGACTTTGTCGTTAGTCTTCAAAAGATATTGGGTAAGTTTGATTTGATATGGGTAATTGTTGATACGTTAACTAAGTCTGTGCATTTTATTTTGATCAAGGTGACTTATAATGCAGACAAGTTCGTCTAACTCTATATATCGATGAGATTGTTCAATTGCATGGAGTTTCGATTTCCATTGTATCGGATATAGGCATGCAATTTACTTCTAATTTTTAGAGGAACTTGTAGGCTGGGGTAGATACTAGATTAGATCTTAGTACAACAATTCACCCTTAGATTAAAAGACAATTTGAAAGGACAATTCAAGTGCTATAAGATATGCTTCGTGCATGCATGATAGATTTTGGTGGTTTTGGGGGTTAGTTCTTACCCTTAGAAGAAGTTTCATACAATAATAGCTACCACTCGAGTATTGACATGGTTCTCTTTGAGGCATCATATGGGAGGACATGTAGGTCTCTCATTGGTTGGTTTAATTCATTTAAGGTGAGACCTTAGGTATTGATCTTTTAAGGGAGTCATTAGAGAAGATGAAATTCACTTAGGAGAAGCTTCTAGCAGCATAGAGTAGACAGAAGGAGTGTGCACCCTAAAAGGTCAAGGACATGGATTTTATGGAGGGTGACCAAGTGTTGTTGAAGGTTTCACCCATGAAAGACGTGGTGAAGTTCAGGAAGAGAGGTACCTCAGTTTGTGGTATATTGGACAATTTGAAGTTCTTAAGTGTGTGGGAGAGGTGGCCTATAAATCATCCTTGCCTCCAGGTGTATTCAGATGCACCCGATATTTCATATATCTATGCTAAAGAAATAATATGGTGACGGAAACAACATTGCTAGGATTTAGTCCTACTTGATGAGAATCTTTCTTATGTGGTGGAGCCTATAGCTATTCTATATAGGGAAGTATGTAAGTTAAGGTCAATGAAAATTGCATCTTTGAAGGTCAAATGAAGAAATCATCCGATGAGGAGTCCAGTTTGGGAGAATGGGCCTGATTTGCGCGAAAGATATTCATATATTTTTATTAAGTTAGGTACCCTTCATTGCCCTTACTTTTCTCTAGACCGTTCTGGGACAACTGGTGGGTAAATTAGTATCTGATGTAATGATACATTAGGTCATTGAGTTCTTATCTTTCGTATTACCTAAAAGTCTCATCTAGTAAATTTTTTATGGGTATTTTGGACTATTCGCTAATTATGATTATTTAGGTAAGGATTAGTTTTAGATAATTAATTTAATTGGTGGATTAAAGTAATAATTTAGTTAATACCCTATACCTCTTGGACCATATATATTAAATAAAATTAGTGAGATCAATCACTTTTAGTACTTAACCAATTTAGAAAAGAAAAGAGAAAAAGAGGAAGAAACTTACCTGCGCCTTTACATGAGAGTGACTGCATTCAAGTAAGAGCTTCAAATTGGAACTCTTTAAATACTTAATAGAGTGTAAATTCATGAAATGATGGGAGTGTTGTCATTGAAATGATAGAATATCAAATTGAATTTAGGAGCTATTCTATTGATGTTGTTGTAAGACCTGGGTTTTCTTCACACTATAAAAATAATATCTAATAGTTATTGTTGCTGCTAAGGTTTGCAAAACATTTGTTTTAAGTAAATGTAAAAATAGACTAATGTGAACATTGATGCACTAATGATTGAAGTAACGATTGGTTAAATCATTATTAATAATGACTTAGGGGACGAATAAATTGAGCTTTGCATTAGTTTCTAGCATATGTATTGCTTCGTTTTCAACCGTGATATTTCTTTTCTTTTTAGATTCTTCTTATAATTGTCACATTATAATTTGATATAATGAAATAGGTAATTAGGTGTATTGTATTATATAAATACAATTGGAGTTGTGATTTTTTGGAGGAATTAAGACTTAACCCTAAACTTGAGATTTAAGAAGTTGATTATAGAATGGGGTGAGTTTTTGGATCTTGACTTGACATATAGTCACATGAGTGCCTAGATACTCATTTTCTTACAAATAGTATATGTATGGTAGAATTGAAATGTTCTGAGGCATCAGAGAGGGGAAAACATTGATTAATTAGCTAGCTTGTCTTCGGTTTGAGGTAGGTAATAATTTATTCTATATGTTAGAGAGACTCTTAATAGTGATTTATTTTCATTGAGGAATGTTGTGAAGTTTGTTATGCATTTAATTATTGTGGCTTGGATGATTGTTATGACATTGTGATTAGTCTGCAATTCCAACACTATGAAATATATAATCTTGAACTTGCTCGATTAAAGTGATGCCTTAAATAAAGAAGGTTTGATGAAATATTACCAATGAAGTAGAAAATAATGATAAATATTGGTAAACTAAATATATTTGGATCAGGTGTCACATTCCGGCATGATATATTTGGATCGTGTGTCACATTCTGACACGATAATACCACCGAAAAAAAATCAAAATGGCTTAATATATTCAATCTCAAAGAACCCATTTAATAAAAGAGTATGGTGTGGAGGCTTGATTCCTCATGTGTTGTAACACCCCTAATTTATTCCACCTAGTCTGAGAAGATGTATATAGAAAATTGAGAGAATGACTGAGAAGAAGCTTCTAAAAGAGAGTCCATGAGAACCATCTACGGCCAGTAGAGAGATCTACGGCCCGTAGACAAGGTCTCAAAAACCCCCTCCCCCCAAATGACTTGGTGGAATTTTCTAAGTCTGAGGCCCACATACGAAACCACCTAAGGCCCGTAAAGTGTTCCACGGCCCGTAAAGTGGTTCCGTGAACTGTTCACTAAATCAAATTTCAGGACCCCTTACTTACGAGAAGTAGTTTAGGGCCCGTTGACGGGGTCTCATAGACCTATTCGACATTTTTAAGAGGGGTATTTGTGTTTATTCCTATCCCTTATAATTAAACCTTAGGACATTTTAGACTTAATTAAAGTCCTAAAACAAAAACCTAAGAATATTTTCACATTTTTCACGCTTAGGAATTTCTTGAGGAACACCAAAAGAGGGAGAAAAAGCAAGGGATTCAATTCAAACGCGAGGATCGACTGGAGATTGATTGTTTCTTTTATTATCAGGTATGTAAGGCTAACCAAAACATGGTTTCTATTCTTCCATGTGCCCCGTAACCCGGATTGATGGTGATGTGAGTAAATTGAGTCTCCCATAAATGTTTCTTGAAGGTTTTTCTTGAATTCTAATGTATATCTATATAATTTTGCATGAATTACCATTTTTATGAATTAAATACTTGCATTAGATGATTTTGCCATACTACATGAATCCTAGCATGATTTCTTATTATTTTTTACATATTTTACTTACATAAGCATGTATGAGCATAATTTGAGTCTATAGAGTCTAGGGAATCCCTAAATGCTTTAATCTACAGTTGTTCTCCTAAATAAAATGAGTTAGAACAATGAATTATGGAGTCCTTATGAGTCAAGAACTGAACCTAAAAATGATGTAACTAAAAGGGTTGATGGTTGATGTGATGAGTTGAGTTGATGAATATCCAATGAGACTAGATGAATGAGTTAACCATAGGATTGATGTCTTATGAGCATATTGAGTCTTGGGAAGAGTATCAAGTACCGAATTGAGTAAGAGTAAGTCCAACTCAAACTCAATAACTACATAGCCGGCGTAGGAGAGGATTGAATCGTAAAACTAGATGTTTTCGATTGTCCCAAAATAAGGACTTGATGTTACTGATTTTGGATCCATTGATGGGATATCCTATACCTCCATTAGGGTATTGATGGATGTAGCAATGACATCGCTTCGCTGTATCATCACTGGCTCATAGGTGATGATTGTTGGTTAGACAAACTCTAAATCAGGCCTTCATAGTACTTTGAATATATGATACATAAGTGATTGATAAGGAGTCATTGTCTAAATTGCATTCTTACTTTAGACTCTTGACATGATGATTGAGTTCCTTACTTCTTGAGTTGAGCTATTTGAGTTGATGTTATTCTTCCTTTACATGTTTCTTCTACCATTTTACATACTCGTACATTCCACGTACTGTCGTCCATTCGGGGCTATATCATTTCATGATGCAAAGACAAGTATTAGTGGTCATCAACAGGTGCCCCTTTGAGGACCTATTTGCTTTCAGTTGATTGGTGAGCCCTCCCCTACTTTTGGAGGATGTCATATTTCTTTTCTAGCTTTGAGTTTTAGACACATTCTATTCTATTTAGACGTAGTCATGGGTCTGTCATTGGCACCATTATTCAGATGATTTAGAGGCTTCATAGACTAGACTGTTGAGTTGTGATTGAATGTTATGTTGACTAATTTCCTTTCATACTAGTCTTGCTTAGTTTATGGATGAGATGTCTGACCTGTAGCCTTTATTTATCATTTAATATTTCCTTTCTTTTACGTATTCTTATACACTGATGTATTTCGCAATTAGAATGGGATTGAACGAATGTGATGAGACCAAGTGGTTCGCTTAGGGGCTGCCAATTGTCTTCGAGTGCCAGCCATGCCAAGGGTACTCTCCCGGGACATGATATGTGTGTTCTTGATATTGTTGACAATTATTTACTTGTTTCATTATGTTGCAACTGCTTGCCACCTGTTAAGTTTATAGTTGATTTTCTTGCAATTACTTTATGCATATTGATTCTTATTTTGGTTCAATCAATGATACCTACTTAGTACATATTGCCATGTACTGACCTGCACTTATATTTTTTTCATTGTTTTCGTTTTATGGAGTGCAACGAGTGTTCTAAAGAAGTATATTTGGGCTTTTCCTCTTTTTAAAGTGGAAAAAAATTATAAAAAATTATCGAATCAACATCAATAAATCCAAACAATTTCACATCTTCAATGTGAACTATTGTAGGTTTACAAGGCAGTCAAGGATTGTTTTTTCAGACACGTTGCAGGTCCATTATGTTTCTTAGTAGCTAAATTTACAGTGACACGTGTCACTTTTGTTGGTTACCTCTTTAAATTCTAGCTCTCACACTCTTCTATTTAAAAAAAATACTATTGTCTTCGTTAAAAAAATGATCTAATTTGATTTATTACGGACTTTCAAAAAGATCTTTTAAAAAATTTTATGATTCTAAATTAAAATTATTCCTAACGTACCAAAATGCCTTTCGATCTTATGACCTTAAACCTGCTATATGGAAAGCTAAAATTATAATATTACTAAAAAGGAAAGAAACCACATTTTTTAAAAAGCCTAAAAAGGAAAGAAATTCATTCTTTTTTAAAATAAGGCAGCAATATATTTTTCCTAGAACAACAACAACAACATACCCAGTGGAATCTGGGGAAGGTAGAATGTATGCAGACCTTACCACTACCTCATATAGTTAGAGAGGTTGTTTCATGGGAACCCTCATCACAAAATATTTTTCCTAGAATAACCTAAAAATCGGTTATTTGCCAAACAGAGAGAATACAGTTTAGGATCAATCTTCAAAGTCCTTCTTAAACCACGTGGGCCAAGCTGCTCCTAAAACGTACCTCGTGTCATTTGAACGGGGCTATATTGTCATTTCACTAAACCCACAGTAATGAAATACCCCTTCACGTTTTTCTCTCTTCCCACCTTGGATTCTTCTCCTTTATAATCTCCCAAATAGTCAAATGTGTTCTCCAGGTATTCAAGAAAAAAATGAGTTTCAAACTTTGATGGAGTTCCCCTATTCCTATTTTCTAGTTCTTTTTCTTCTTTTTAGTTTCGAAGTTCAACAACTTTCTCGATATTTAGAGTTTTGTAGCATGGAGAAATTTGAAGACAAAGAAAGAAAAGAAAAGGGGTTTTTTCCAAGTGATCGGTTGATAAGTCGCAAAAGGAATGTAGATGATGAAGATGTGGATCTAGAGCTACGTCTGGGACCTCCATTGAAGGACAATTCTACTGTTGAGTATTCCAAAAAACCAAAAATAGTGAGTCCCTCAAATTTTGGCGAGAACAATGATAAAAGTAAAAATGAATTTCAGTTTTCACTTATTAGGACGTCTTCTTTGTTACTGGAAGCCAAAGAGAAGTGGAAAGAAGAAGAGAAATTGCAGTCCCCGAAACATATGGAGGCAATACAGAAGAGATGGGAGAAAATGAAGAGTATTACTGAAGTATATAAGAAAAGTGAAGAAATTGATGGTTCTTCAAGTGTGCCTGTGATTGAAAGCCAACCACTTATTCAAGGTATCAAAAATTTAATTGCTTAGTATTAAAGTCAATTTGACCTATTATAGAGATGTATGAGCTTATGAATCACAAGTAATAAATAATTTATTTATTTTTTATCCTTTTATTATAATTTATACATGAGAAGCAAATATGTTTGGTGCTTGTAGCAAAGAAGTCAACCTTGACTTGATAATAATTAACAATATTGCAGGGCCAAGTGATCTAAGCCGCCTAGGCAATGGCCAATCATTGAAGCTGTTGCAGAAACTAATAGTGGCAATCCTGGAGATTAGTAATGAGAACTCGCCAGTCTTGCTAGAATATATTAATCAAACTAAATGGCTACTCAAATACTTCATGATCAAGATGCGTCGCGTTTCCACAAAAGGTGATGGACCAAATGGAAACAAGATTGATGGATTACTAATAGCATATGAGAGGGGAGAAGATGTTCAGATTGTTTGTATTTGTCATGGTAATTTTCTATCCCCAGCTGAATTTGTCAAACATGCTGGTGGAGGTGACGTAGAAAACCCTTTAAGGCATATCATTGTTAATCCATTTCCTATGTAGTGGCAGTGGCTATTTTGGATTAGCTTTGATATCCTTGTTATTTGATATTTTTCTTGTTGTTGTATAGACTAAGTTCAATGGTTGTTGCCCCAAAAAGGGATTAGCTTTTGATATGGTTGTGTTATTTGGTCTTCCTTATGTTGGATAAGACTAAGTTCCTCCTATTAAAGTGTAATGAAGGTTATGTTTCGGTCATTCCTCTTGTTAATTAAGCTAGATTTTCAGTTATTGTTGATATCACCACTCAACATTCTACGGATTATGCTACTTCATTCGTATTATATGGTACTTTTTGACTTGAAATAATATTTAATTAAGATTTTTGTTTAAAAATTTATGGTGTAAAATAATTTTTAAAACTTGTGTGAATGAGAATCATCTCAATAAGAATAAAAGGAGATTTTTAAAGTTAAATTATTCCCCATTTGAGTAAGATGATATTTTTTTAGGATGAACGAAAAATAAATGTATGTCACATAAAATAGGACAGAGGGAGTAGACTTTTCGTTGTTGTTGGTACTGCTAATGGTGTAGCGGTCATTCAAACATCCTACGGATTGTTTTAGATTTATTGTTGTTGTTGATAGAGGTAATAGTGAAGCAGTTACTCAAAGTTCCTGTAAGATTACACTAAACTTAATGTACTGGTTGATATGAGTAATGGTATAGCAGTGACTCAAGCATCCTATGTTAAGAATATTATACATTAAATATAAGTCAATTATTATTATTATAAACAGTTAAATATTTAATTTCAAACATCCTTAGTAATAATTCTATGTGAAAAAATAATTGTTTGATGAATTTAACCTTTTCTTTTTTTGTGTACAAACTAACTCTAACCTGCTTGTCTCGATAAATAGTCTAAAAACTAATCAATTTAATGTTAGATTATTTGCCTTATTTGTTTATTTATTTAAAATAGAAAAAGGTGTTAAATAAATTTTTCTACTTTCATTTATTTATAAAATTTTATCATGTGATATGCTATCCAGTTATTTTTATTTTCGTCAATAATAAACTTATTAACAAATATATACTTAATTTTAGGGTTTTCCTCAAATACCTGATTTCACATTAAATTATCATTATAATCGATTTTTTAAACAAAGAAAGCAGTATTAAACTACTACAAGGCTGTTTATCCTATCTACAATCCCTGTTCACCCATTCTTATCAACTTATTTTATGTCTTTTATCTATCAATACATGTGTGCTTTATACTCCCTCCGTAAAAAAAAAAAAAAAGATCTGCAATGACTTAAATTTTTGGTAATATTTTATTTTCAGTTTTTCACCTGGCATATTGAAAGTCACATGATTAAAAAATATTTTAATACATTTGATATAACTTTAATTTAAAATCACAAGATTGAAAAGTCTTTATTCTTTTCTTAAACTCCATGTCAAATAAAATAAGATCACACCTTTTAAAACTGAAGGAGTAGTATCTAATAACTCTGTTATATTGTATATTTACATTTCCTCTGTATTTGCTTGTAGACTCTCATTGGTCGTAGGGCTCATTGACTGCAACATGCTTATTTTTTCTCTCTCCATATATGTTGGTGTATATGCATTTTACTATTAAAATAAAATATTAAGTGCATAAGATAATGGTTATAAATTGTAGTAGAAGATGAGTATTAGCTCTTGTAAATTGTACGACCATTAGTTCTTGTAACTTTCATGGTCATTAGTTCCTTGTAACTCTTATGGTCATTAGTTTCATATAACTCAGATGACTGTTAGTTTCTTATAAATTATATAACATCTATCACATTTATCAATCCACATTACTACCCCTCAATGTACCCATTGATTACATGGAAGAGTTTTTCACCTATAAATAGTGGTGTTTCTTTTTTTTTTTTGTGAAGTGTAATGATCCTCCGGGTCATTTCTATGATTTTGCAGCTATTTTGTTGATTTGAGTATGTGTATAGTGACCTCGGGTTGTTGGTGATTTGTTGGTACTGTTGGGATGGTTATTGGTTGGGTCAGTTGGGATTCATGTTGGTACTGTTGGGATGGTTATTGGTTGGGTTATTTGGGATTCATGTGAGCTTTTGAGCTAACCAGGAAGTTATACCTATAAAATGTGTTTTCGGATAAAGTCCTGGTAAATGACCTTGGGTGGAATTCTGATGATTTCATAAGCTCTAGAAAGATCGAATTAGGCTAGGAGCATATCCAATGTAGTTATATCATGATTTGCAAATTTAGCCGTCGAAACCAGTTAATAGTTGACTCAGTCAATACCCCCAAAGAACATGCTCCAGATGAGAATTTCGATAGTGTGGTTAGTTCCGGAATGTCAAGTTTTGTCTAGGACGACCCTTTTGATATTGGGGACTTCCTAATATGATTTGACCCCGGGGGCTTTTCATTAAAAGTTGTATATAAGGTAGTGGGGCTCATATCAGATCGTAGGAAACTTCTTTGGAAATTTCGACCATGCGTTTGGACCTGGAATGTCAAAATTGAGATGGTTACATAGTGCATTTGCGAAAATCGGAGCCCGAACGAACCTGAAATACAAAAAAAGACTGAATAGTTTCTGAATGTAGGTGGTACATGTGGCAAGCCCTGGTATATATGGGAGTTTCTGACTTGTTTACACAAAGATACATACACACATACACACACACACACATATATATATATATATGCAACTTCGTATTGTGATTTCTAGTTCATTTTTATCCGATTTGAGTGATTCAAAAGGATACGCTGTACGAATTTTTTTGCAAGAAACACTATGTAAGTGTCAAATTCCAATTTCGGTGCGTCTTTCAAGGTATAATCTCCATTTTTCACTATTTGTATATTAGAAAAAAGTGAAAACTTCACATTGTGATATCTCGGTCACTTCTCAATGAAATTAAGTGAAATTTGTGTCTAAATTGTAATATTTTTTGAGAGAAACATTGTGGTATGCTTGGATCTTGTTAATTTAGCTTTATTTTTGTGGATTTGATCGAGGAGTTATGTAAGAAATGCAACTTCGTTTATGAGTTGTTTCTCTTTCTTCTGGGATCTATTTTGGGCTCAATTTCTGGCTATGAACTCGGGCTGTTGTAGGATAATTTTATGAGGCCTATTTTTCCCCATTTTAGTCTTAATTGATGTAATTTCATCCATTCTCTGAGAATTTATAGCTAAATCAGTCGTAATGACCTTGTGACTTATATTTATACAGCTGAGCAGTATTGGAGATGAAAAGGAAAGAGAAAGCTTGAGTGGACTGATCAGAATCACGAGGTATCACCTTCTAGGTAGGCTACGCTTTCCTTAACTTTAGGCTGAGTTGAAATGTGTAGTGAGACCATGTATATTGTTGGAGGTCCCTGAGTAAAGTATACATATATGATGTTGAGACTATGATTATCATTTAAACTCTGTAATACCTGCATATATTCTATTAGTTGGTTTTAACCCTATTTGGGTTGTGTAAAGGTAAGTTAGTGCACGACATAGGTATGTTAAGCAGTGATGCTACTTGTATACATATATTTGACCGTTTAAATGTTTGGTTGACTTGCTGGGCTCTCTGACACAGAAACTTATATTATGTCATCGTGATTCTGATTATTCGTAACTTATATATTTTAATTAAATTTTGTTAAAAGCTCGTTGGATGTTGTGATCACTCTATAGGCTCTATAATAGTTATCTATGTTATACTAGTAAGTTCTTAGCACTATTAAGCGGTGGGTTAACGTATTGAAGGTTAAATGTAACTTAAGCCATGTGATGGCACAGATACCTATCTTGACCCTTGTTTACCTATTTGCTTTCAGTTGATTGGTAAGCCCTCCCCTACTTGCAGAGGATATCATATTTCTGTTCTAGCTTTGAGTTTCAGACACATTTTATTCTATTTAGAGGTAGTCGTGGGTCTATCATTGGCACCATTATTCAGATGTTTTAGAGGCTTCATAGACTAGACTGTTGAGTTGTGATTAGATGTTATGTTGACTAATTTCTTTTCATACTAGTCTTGCTTAGTTTATGGATGAGATGTCTGGCCTTTAGCCTTTATTTATCCTTTACATTTCCTTTCTTTTACGTATTCTTATACACTGATGTATTCCTCTATTAGAATGTGATTGAACAAATGTAATGAGGCCAAGTGGTTCGCTTTTGGGGGCTTGCAATAGCCTTCGAGTGCTGCTATGCCAAGGGTACTCTCCCGGGATGTGATATGTGTGTTCTTGATATTGTTGACTGATTATTTAGTTGTTTCATTATGTTGTCACTTTTACTTATTGGTTGTTGCTTTCCACCTTTTAAGTTTATAGTTGATTTTCTTGCTATTACTTTATGCAAATTGATTCCTATTTTGAGTCAATAAATGATACCTACTTAGTACATATTGTCATGTTTTGACCTGGTACTTATATTTTTTTTTCATGTTTTGGTTTTGTGGAGTGCAACAAGTTTTCTAAGGAAGTATATTTGGGCTTTTCCTCTTTTTAAAGTGGGAAAGAAAATTATAAAAAATTATTGAATCAACATCGATAAATCCAAATAATTTCACATCCTCAATGTGAACTATTGTAGGTTTACAAGGCAGTCAAGGATTTTTTTTTCAGACGCGTTGCAGGTCCATTCTGTTTCTCAGTAGATAAATCTACAGTGACACATGTTACTTTTGTTGGTTATCTCTTTAAATTGTAGCGCACACACTCTTCTGTTTAAACAAAATACTATTGTCTTTGTTCAAAAAAATGATCTAATTTGATTTGTTACGGACATTCAAAAAGATTTTTTAAAAACTTTTATGATTCTAAATTAAAATTATTTCTAACGTACCAAAATGTCGTTCGATCTTATGACCTTAAACCTGTCATATGGAAAGCTAAAGTTATAATATTACCAAAAAAGAAAGAAACCACATTTTTTAAAAAGACTAAAAAGGAAAGAAATTCATTCTTTTTGAAAAGAAGGCCGCAATATATTTTTCTTAGAATAAACTAAAAATCGATTATTTGTCAAACAGGGAGAATACAATTTAGGATCAATCTTCAAATTCCTTCTTAAACCACGTGGGCCAAGCTGCTCCTGAAACGTACCACATGTCATTTTGAACGGGGCTATGTTGTCATTTCACTAAACCCACGATAATGAAATACCCCTTCACGTTTTTCTCCCTTCTCACCTTGGATTCTTCTCCTTTATAATCTCCCAAATAGTCAAATGTGTCCTCAAGGTATTCAAAAAACAAATGAGTTTCAAACTTTGATGGAGTTCCCCTATTCCTATTTTCTAGTTCTTTTCCTTCTTTTCAGTTTTGAAGTTCAACAGCTTTCTCGATATTTAGAGTTTTGTAACATGGAGAAAGTTAAAGACAATGAAAGAAAAGGAAAAGGGTTTTTTCCAAGTGATCGGTTGATAAGTCGCAGAAGGAATGTAGATGATGAAGATGTGGATCTAGAGCTACGTTTGGGACCTCCATTGAAGGATAATTCTACTATTGAGTATTCAAAAAAACCAAAAATAGTGAGTCCCTCAATTTCTGGTGAGAACAATAATAAAAGTAAAAATGAATTTCAGTTTTCACTTATTAGGACGTCTTCTTTCTTGGAAGCCGAAAAGATGTGGAAAGAACAAGAAAAATTACAATCCCCGAAACACATTGAGGCAATACAGAAGAGATGGGAGAAAATGAAGAGTATTACTGAAGTATGTAAGAAAAGTGAAGAAATTGATGGTTCTTCAAGTGTGCCTGTGATTGAAAGCCAACCACTTATTCAAGGTATCAAAAATTTAATTACTTAGTATTAAATTCAATTTGACCTATTATAGAGATGTATGAGCTTATGAATCACAAGTAATAAATAATTTATTTATTTTTTATCCTTTTATTATAATTTATACATGAGAAGCAAATATTTTTGGTGTTTGTAACAAAGAGAGTCAACCTTGACTTGATAATAATTAACAATATTGTAGGGCCAAGTGATGTAAGCCGTCTAGGCAATGGTCAATCATTGAAGATGTTGCAGAAACTAATAGTGGCAATCCTGGAGATTAGTAATGAGAACTCGCCAGTCTTGTTAGCATATATAACTCAAGCTAAATGGCTACTCAAACACTTGATGATCAAGATGCGTCGTGTTTCCGCAAGAGGTGATGGACCAAATGGAAACAAGACTGATGGATTACTAATAGCATATGAGAAGGGAGAAGATGTTCAGATTGTTTGTATTTGTCATGGTAATTTTCTATCCCCAGCTGAATTTGTCAAACATGCTGGTGGAGGTGACGTAGAAAACCCTTTAAGGCATATCATTGTTAATCCATTGCCTATGTAGTGGCAGTGGCTATTTTGGATTAGCTTTGATGTCCTTGTTATTTGATATTTAGTTTCTTGTTGTTGTATAGACTAAGTTCAATGGTTGTTCCCCCAAAAAGGGATTAGCTTTTGTTATGGTTTTGTGTTATTTGATCTTCCTTATGTTGGATAAGACTAAGTTTCTCCTATCAAAGTGTTATGAAGGTTATGTTTCGGTCATTCTTCTTGTTAATTACGCTAGATTTTCTGTTATCGTTGATATCATCACTCAAACATACTACGGATTATGCTACTTCATTCGTCTTATGTGGCACTTTATGACTTGAAATAATGTTTAATTAAGATTTTTGTTTAAAAATTTATGGTGTAAAATAATTTTTAAAACTTGTGTGAATGAGAATCATCTCACTAAGAAGAAACGGAGATTATTAAAGATAAATTATTCCCCATTTGAGTAAGATGATATTTTTTGGGGATGAACTAAAATAAATGTATGTCACATAAAATAGGACAAAGGGAGTAAACTTTTCATTGTTGTTGCTACTGCTAATGGTGTAGCGGTCCCTCGAACATCCTATGGATTATTTCAGATTTATTGTTGTTGTTGTTGATAGAGGTAATAGTGAAGAAGTTACTCAAAGTTCCTACAAGATTACACTAAATTTAATGTACTGGTTGATATGAGTAATGGCGTAGCAGTGACTCAAGCATCCTATATCAAGAATATTATACGTTAAATATAAGTCAATTATTATTATTATAAACAATTAAATATTTAATCTTAAACATCCTTAGTAGATAATTCTATGTGAAAATTAATTGTTTGATGAATTTAACCTTTTCTTTTTTTGTGTACAAACTGACTCTAACCTGCTTGACTCGATAAATAGTCTAAAAACCAATCAATTTAATGTTAGATTATTTGTCTTATTTGTTTATTTATTTAAAATAGAAAAAGGTGTTAAATAAATTTTTCTACTTTTATTTATTTATAAAATTTTATTATCTGATATGCTATGCAGTAATTTTTATTTTCGTCAATAATAAACTTAATAACAAATGTATACTTAATTTTAGGGTTTTTCTCAAATACCTGATTTCACATTAAATTATTATTATAATCTATTTTTTTAAACAAAGAAAGTAGTATTAAACTACTACAAGGCTGTTTATCCTATCTACAATCCCTGTTCACCCATTCTTATCAACTTATTTTATGTCTATTGTCTATCAATACATGTGTGCTTTATACTCCCTCCGTAAAAAAAAGCTGCAATGACTTATTATTTTGGCTATATTTTAATTTCAGTTTTTCACATACTATGTTTAAAGTCATATAATTAAAAAATATTTTGATACATTTCATATAATTTTAATTTAGAATCACAAGATTGAAAAGTCTTCATAATTTTCTTAAACTCCATGTCAAGTAAAATGAAGTCATACCTTTTAAAACTAAAGGAGTAGTATCTAATAACTCTGTTATATTGTATTTACATTTCATCTGTATTTGTTTGTAGGCTGTCATTGGTCATAGGGCTCATTGACTCCAACAAGCTTTATTTTTTCACTCTCCATATGTGTTGGTGTATATGCATTTTACTATTAAAATAAAATATTAAGTGCATAAGATAATGGTTATAAATTGTAGTAGACGATGTGTATTAGCTCTTGTAACTTGTACGATCAATAGTTCTTGCAACTTTCTTGGTCATTGGTTTCTTGTAACTCTCATGGTCATTAGTTTCATATAACTCATATGACTGTTAGTTTCTTATAAATTATATAACATCTATCACATTTATCTATCCACATTACTACCCCTCAATGTACCCATTAATTACATGGAAAACATTTTCACCTATAAATAGTGGTGTTTCTTTCTTTTTTTTTTGTGAAGTGTAATGACCCTCCAGGTCATTTCTATGGTTTTGCAGCTACTTTGTTGATTTGAGCATGTGTGTTGTGACCTTGGGTTGTTGGTGATTTGTTGGTACTGTTGGAATGGTTAATGGTTGGGTTATTTAGGATTTATGTGAGTTTTTGAGCTAACCAGGAAGTTATACCTGTAAAATGCGTTTTTGGGTAAAGTCCTGGTAAATGACCTTGGAGGGAAATTTTGATAATTCCATTAGCTCTGGAAAGGTCGAACTAGGCTAGGAGCATATCCAGTGTAGTTATATCGTGGTTTGCAAATTTAGCCGCCGAAACCAATTAATAGTTGACTCAGTCAACACCCCCAGAGAACATGCTCCAGATGAGAATTTCGATAGTGTGGTTAGTTCCGGATGTCAAGTTTGGTTTAGGACGACCCTTTTGATACTGGGGACTTCCTAATGTGATTTGACCCCGGGGGCTTTTCATTAAAAGTTGCATATAAGGAGTGGGGCCCACATCAGATCGTAGGAAGCTTCTTTGGAAATTTCGACCACACGTTTGGACCTGAAATGTCAAAATTGATATGGTTACATAGTGCATTTGCGAAAATCGGAGTCTGAACGAATCTGAAATATCAAAAAAGACTGAATAGTTTCTTAATGTAAGTGGGACATGTGGCAAGCCCTGGCACTGAATGTGCCACGAGCTGGGGCTGCCACATGTCAAGGTGTGCTACCTATATATATGTATATATATATATATATATGAGTTTCTGACTTGTTTACACAAAGACACACACACACACACATATATATATATATGCAATTTCGTATTGTGATTCCTAGTTCATTTTTCATCTGATTTGAGGGATTCAAAAGGCTACATTGTATGAAATTTTGCAAGAAACACTGTGTAAGCGTTAGATTCCAATTTTGGTGCGTCTTTCAAGGTAAAATCTCCATTTTTCGCTATTTGTATATCAGAAATAAGTGAAAACTCACATTGTTATATCTCGGTCACTTCTCAATGAAATTAAGTGAAATTTGTGTCGAAATTGTTATATTTTTTGAGAGAAACATTGTGGTATGCTTGGATCTTGTTAATTTAGCTTTATTTTTGTGGAATTTGACCGAGGAGTTATGTAAGAACTGCAACTTCAATTTTGAGTCATTTCTCTTTCTTCTGGGATCTATTTTGGGCTCAATTTCTGGCTATGAACTCGGGGTGTTGTAGGGATAATTTTATGAGGTTTGGTTCAGCATTTCGGGTGTGGGACCTATTTTTCCCCCATTTTAGTCGTAATTAATGTAATTTCATCCATTCTCTGAGATTTTACAGCCAAATCAGTCGTAATGACCTTGTGACTTATGTTTATACAGCTGAGCAGTATTGGAGATGGCAACGAAAGGGAAAGCTTGAGTTGACTGATCAGGATCACGAGGTATCGCCTTCTAGGTAGGCTAGGCTTTCCTTAACTCTAGACTGAGTTGAAATGTGTAGTGAGACCCTGTATATTGTTGGAGGTCCCTAAGGAAAGTATACATATATGATGCTGAGACTATGATTATCGTTTAAACTTTGTGATACCTGCATCTATTCTATTAGTTGGTTTTAACCCTATTTGGGCTGTGTATGCATCTGATAAGGAATGTAAGGGTAAGTTAGTGCACGACATAGGTATGTTAAGCAGTGATGCTACTTGTCTACATATATTTGACTGTTTAAATGTTTGGTTGACTTATTGGGCTATCTGACACAGAAACCTATAATATGTTGTTGTGCATCTGATTATCTGTAACCTATATATTCTAATTAAATTTTTTAAAAGCTATACTTGATCGTTGGATGTTGTGATCACTGTATAGGCTCTATAATAGTTATCTATGTTATACTAGAAAGTTCTTAGCACTATTAAGCGGTGGGATAACTTATTGAGGGTTAAATGTAACTTAAGCCATGTGATGGCACAGATACCTATCTTGACCCTTGTTTACCTATTTGCTTTCAGTTGATTGGTGAGCCCTCCCCTACTTTTGGAGGATATCATATTTATGTTCTAGGTTTGAGTTTTAGACATATTTTATTCTATTTAGAGGTAGTTGTGGGTCTATGATTGGCATCATTATTCAGATGTTTTAGAGGCTTCATAGGCTAGATTGTTGAGTTGTAATTGGATGTTATGTTGAATAGTTTCTTTTCATACTAGCCTTGCTTAGTTTATGGATGAGATGTCCGGCCTTTAGCCTTTATTTATCATTTACATTTCCATTCTTTTACGTATTCTTATGCACTGATGTATTCCGCTATTAGAATGTGATTGAACGAATGTGATGAGGCCAAGTGGTTCATTTTGGTGGAGCTAGCAATAGTCTTCGAGTGTTGCCATGCCAAGGGTACTCTCCCGGGATGTGATATGTGTGTTCTTGATATTGTTGATTGATTATTTACTTATTTCATTTTGTTGTCACTTTTACTTATTGGTTGTTGCTTGCCACTTGTTAAGTTTATAGTTGATTTTCTTGCTATTACTTTATGCAAATTGATTCTTATTTTGAGTCAATCAATGATACCTACTTAGTACATATTGCCATGATTTGACCTGGCACTTATATTTTCTTCATGTTTTGGTTTTGTGGAGTGCAACAAGTTTTATAAAGAAGTATATTTGGGTTTTTCCTCTTTTTAAAGTGGAAAAGAAAATTATAAAAAATTATCGAATCAACATAGATAAATCCAAATAATTTCACATCCTCAATGTGAACTATTGTAGGTTAACAAGGCAGTCAAGGATTTTTTTCCAGACACGTTGAAGGTCTATTCTGTTTCTTAGTAGATAAATTTACAGTGACACATGTCACTTTTGTTGGTTACCTCTTTAAATTCTTGCACACACACTTTTCTGTTTAAACAAAATACTATTGTCTTTGTCCAAAAAAATGATTTAATTTGATTTCTTTACGAACTTTCAAAAAGATTTTTTAAAAAATTTTATGATTCTACATTAAAATTATTTCTAACATACTAAAATGCCTTTCGATCTTATGACCTTAAACCTACCATATGGAAAGCTAAAGTTATAATATTATCAAAAAAGAAAGAAACCAAATATTTTAAAAAGACTAAAAAGGAAAGAAATTCTTTCTTTTTTAAAAGAAGGCAGTAATATATTTTTCTTAGAATGAACTAAAAATAGATTCTTGTAACTCTCATGGTCATTAGTTTCACATAATTCATATGATTGTTAGTTTCTTATAAATTATATAACATCTATCACATTTATCTATCCACATTATTACCCCTCAATGTACCCATTAATTACATGGAAGACATTTTCACCTATAAATAGTGGTTTTTTTTTTTTTTGTGAAGTGTAATGACCCTCCTGGTCATTTCTAGAGTTTTGCAGCTATTTTGTTGATTTAAGCATGTGTAGTGACCTTGGGTTGTTGGTGACTTGTTGGTACTGTTGGAATGGTTAATGGTTGGGTTATTTAGGATTTATGTGAGCTTTTGAGCTAACTAGCTGTAAAATGCGTTTTCGGATAAAGTCCTGGTACATGACCTTAGAGGGGAATTTTGATAACTCCATTAGCTCCAGAAAGGTCGAATCGGGCTAGGAGCATATCCGGTGTAGTTATATCGTGGATTGCAAATTTAGCCACCAAAATCAGTTAATAGTTGACTCAGTCAACACCCCCAGAGAACATGCTCCAGATGAGAATTTCGATAGTGTGGTTAGTTTCGGAATGTCAAGTTTGGTCTAGGATGACCCTTTTGATATTGGGGACTTCCTAATGTGATTTGACCTCAGGGGCTTTTCATTAAAAGTTGCATATAAAGTTGTGAGGCCCACATCAGATCGTAGGAAGCTTCTTTGGAAATTTCGACCACACGTTTGGACCTGAAATATCGAAATCAATATGGTTAAGTGCATTTATGAAAATCGGAGTTTGAACGAGCCCGAAATACCGAAAAAAGACTTCATAGTTTCTGAATGGAAGTGGGACATGTTGCAAGCCCTGTCGCTGACTTGTCAAGGTGTGCTACCTATATATATATATATATATATATATATACACACACACACGTGAAACTTCGTACGGTTATTTCGAGTTCATTTTTCATCCGTTCGGAGTTATTCAAAAGTCTAGGTTGTACGAATTTTTGCAAGAAACACCGTGTAAGTGTCAGATTCCAATTTAGGTGTGTATTTCAAGATATAATCTCCATTTTTCGCTATTTGTATATCAGAAACAAGTAAAAACTTCACATTGTGATATCTCGGTCATTTCTCAATGAAATTAAGTGAAATTTGTGTTTAAATAGTTATATTTCTTGAGACGAATATTGTGGTATGCTTGGATATTGTTAATTTAGCTTTACTGAGAAGTTATGTAAGAAATGTTTTCTGATAAGAAATGAAACCTCATTTTTCAGTCATTTCTCTTTCTTCTAGGATCTATTTTGGGCTCAATTTCTAGCTATGAACTCGGGGTGTTATAGGGATAATTTTATGAGGATTGGTTCACTAGACTAGCAAACTTTGAGCCTTAGATAGGCCACGATGGTATGAGAACCTACTTTTTCATATGATTGGTCAGCTACCTCAGAACATTCCCACGATACATTGTATTTCGCTCAAATATAGAAATGACCAATGATGTCACATTGGAGCTTTAAGTAAAATCTCAAACAGTTATCCTCCCACTAGGAAGTCTATAATGAGGATTTGCTACTCTTTGTATACCCATAGTTAGAGGCTATATAGGTGGAGGCAATACCATTAAAGGAACTATGGATAGATGTCATTTTTTAACTAGTCAAGGCCTAAGAATTAGGTCAGATATCACGTCCCGAGAGAGTACCCTAGACGTTGGAGGAACTCAGAAACCATTATTGATTCCCAAACAAACCACTTGTCCTAATCACATCATCAATCATACAACAGAAGACTCAATTTAAAAGTATAAGGAATAGTCTAGTGGGCTAATCAGTGAACACTGAATGAAATAATAATTTAAACAAATAATCTAATTCAAAATAAGTCCACTAACATAGGAATAATGCAACCTGGGACAAGATAATTAAATAAGAACATCAAAACAATCCATCTCTGTCTATGAAGCCTCTAATTCCAACTTCTAGATGGTGCTAATGACAGGTTCATGGCTACCTCCAAGAAAAGGAATACTCTAGAAGCAATAATAACATATCATGGCTACCTCCAAGAAAAGGAATACTCTAAAAGCAATAAAAACATATTAGAAAGTTGAAAGCCTATAGGAGTTAGGAGGACTCACCACTGTTAGGAAATAAAATGTATATCAATGGAACATCTGTTGATAATCTTTAGCACTTGTATCTATATCATGAAATGATGCAACACCGAGTGACATTAGTACGTATAATGTACCATACGTAAAATAGCTGAGAAACTATAAAATCAACTTGTACTCAACTCAAGGTAATAATTAAACTCAATAAATGTCACAAAACACTCAAGGGTGTACAATGTAATCAATTCACATCTAGTACTATTACATCCTAATTTAGGAGTTTCTCTAATCGACAACCATCACCTATGAGGCATTGATGATACAATGAAGTAATGTTGTTGCCACATTCACTCAATACCTTGCCAGGGTAAAGGCTATCCCATCAGTGGATCCACAATGAATAACATCAAGTCCTCTTTTGCGACAGTAAGGAGACATCTGATTTTACGATTTAATCCTCTTTTACATTGGCTACAAAGTTATTGAGTTAGCATTTACTCTCACTCAATTCGATACTCAGTACTCCTTCCAAGACTCAACATCCTCATAAGAGTTCAATTCAATCTCTTTGGTTAACTTATTAAATTGGTCTTATTAGACACTTGTAAAACTCAATTCATCATGTCAACCATTAAGTATTTTGTTAGGAATATTGTTTTATAACTAGTTCTTGACTCATCGAGACTCTTTATCATCCATCATTTAATCTCAAGATATTTTGATACAAAAAGAGAGTTGAGACATTTTTATAGACTTTTCAGGCTCAAAACCTACTCATTTGTACCCATTCAAGTGCAGTATATAATAAATGAGAAAATTCAACCTAGGGTTCATATAAATATTTAATCATATATAAAAAGTGTTTAACTCATAAAAATTATCATTCATGCAAGGTTATGTAAGAATATACTAGGATTTAAGAAGAACTTCAAGAACACATTTATGAAAGACTCAAATCATTCATAATTCGATAAATCCTATCTATTGGCACATGGATGAATGTAATTAATATTTTAGTTAGCATTACATACCTCGAAGATTTGAATTCTGGAATAGCTTGGAAGAACTCATGATATTCTCTTAAAACCCTAGCTTTTTCTCCCTTAAAAGTTTGCCCTAAGCCTGAGAATGTGTTTTAGCGTAAAAAGGTTGAATAGTGATGTTTAGGGACTTAATTAGGTGTAAAACCGTAAAGTTTAGGCTTTGAAAAGATCGGAGAAGACCAAAATAACCTTTCTTAAGATGGTTTCAAGGTCATCTATGGGTCAATCTACGGTCCGTAGAAGCTTCTATGGTCTGTAGAAACCCATTCGTAAAAGTTGGGTTGATTTTGGGTTCTAGGATCCATTCTACTATCCCAAACTATGATTTGTAAAAGCTTCTACGACCCATAGGTGGGTCCGTAAAGTTTGGAACACAAAAATTAACTTAGAGGAGATTTTTACGAAGCCAAGTTTATGGATCATCAACCCATCTATGACCCGTGACTAAGGGTTCGTAGATGGTGACCCAGAAACTCCGCTATGATAGGCTTCACTAAATTGGTCATAACTTCTTACTCTGAACTCCAAATAAGGCAATCTTGGTGGCATTGGAAACAGAATTTAGAGAGATTTAATTTGATAGGTTATGGGTCTCCTAATTCTTTATATTCTATAATATATGATCTTTTGAAATTGACCCTTTTATGAACTCATTTAAAAACTAAGTCGATAGAAACTTTTTAGACTTGATGCAAAAAATACTTTATCACCCTAGACCATATCTAATACACTTTAAATACTGAACATTTGATGTCTTCATATATATATAACTTTGGAATTCATTAGGTTACTTGATTTTTATAAAATCACATATTGAAACTCAATTGGTAAGGAAGCTATTAACTTAACTTCGCACTAGAGGATTCGTACGATCTTAACTCAACTCCAAATCTATTTTCACACTAAGGGATTGATTTTAAAACTTATGCTTAATTAAGGATCATTCGGTATAACCTTATGCATATATAATGGATGGCTCCATCTTAGCTAAGCAAAGTTTCAGGGTGTTACATTAGACGACTGACCACGTCTAATCTTAGCTGGGTTGAAGGCCAGGATGTAGCCTAGGTTGAAGGCTAGGTTATAGCCTAGGTTCGAGGCTAGGTTGGGGTCTAAGTCTAAGTTGGAGGCCTAGCTAGTTAGATTTTTCTTGCAGGTTCATTGTTCAGCGCACATAGTCAGTTTACGAGATCAGAGAAACTTGACACCACTGAACCTTACACCCATTCACCCTTTTATTATGCAAGGGTGTATCTTCTAGGATTATGAGGCCTAATTTACCTACAGACATAGACAATAGAACCTTACACTTGCATACATCACTACCCCATCATCCAGTTCCGAGTAACATCCATATTAGCCTGCATGCTTGTTTGGTTCTTATGATTAGTTGCATATAGCTAGAGTTATATTCTGGTTTATCTCTATTATATTTACTATCTTATTCAATTGGCCTATGATGCCTACTATGCACCATAGATTTTGGTACTGCCCTACAATCTACATTTGTTTCATGATGTAGGGCCTGGCACAAGCCAACAATTTTGATTCCTCCTGCAACATACACAGGTTGTTAGTTGTATATTGAGTTGGTTGCCAATTTCATGTTTGCAAATACGATTGGTTTCTTCATTTAAGGATTCAAAAATAGATTTTACATATGTAGTTTAGGATTTAGGAATGAATTGATTGGCAATATTAGCTTTGTTTCTCTTGTATTCTGATATAGAATTTCATTACTTGATTCCCTTATATGAAATAATGAATGTAATTGTGAATATGGTCTCAAATAATTTTAAATGTGATTCAAATTTTATGTTTTTGTGCCCACAAATTTAATAAAGAAAGAGAACTCAATTTCTTTATAGAGTCAACGAAGTATGCTATTTAATCATTTTTATCTGATCTTAATAAACTAATCAAATATATTTTTAGTTTAGAATTTTCCCCAAGTGCATGATATCATGGTAAATCATCATTATAATCCATTTTCTTTTAATGTGGTTTTCGATCCATCAAATTTCAACTCATTTTTTAAGGGAAAACTATCTAATTAAACTTTCATCTGTACCATATTTACTAATCTAGTCTATATATTATATATTGAAATAATTACTTATTATTCTATTATTTAATAACTATTTACCCTATTTGGAGTCAGATATATAAAGATGCATCACTCTTTAAAATTAGCCAAAAATAGATTCCTTAATTATCTAGCCACTTAATTTTCTTCTTAATATACGCTTTCATTTCAAATCAAAGATTGCATGGGGCGCCATTCTGTTATGTATCAGTGATATATTTGTTATGTATGTATTATGTATCTATTGTATAACTGAATTTGTATGTGTATACATATTCATCTGGACTGATATGTATTTGTTGAGTTTTTTTCATGTATCTTGCAAATTTATTTGGGCTAATGTATCTTTTTGCAATCAGTTTTCAATAATATCTATCCTACTTTTTTTTTTTCCTGTCATGAATTTCACTGATTATTGTTTTTGAGTTACATTTTATATTGACATTTAAATAAGTAAATGTATTTATGAAATGCATGTATTTGAACCATCTGATATATGTATCTAGAGTATAAAATATGACTGTAATTGTAGTATAAAAAAATCAGGGAAACATTCATTATCTAAATGTTGTAAAGCTATCATTTTTTTGACTATCCCTCTTTCATTATGTGTATTTTTTTTTCCTTGTATGATTTGTATAGTAGCATTTATGTGTCAATTAGAGTTAGGGGTCAACTTTATAAAGGATTTCTAAGAGATCTTTCCACTTAGGTTTTACATTTTTTGATAAAAAATAATCTTGACAACACCTGTTAAATTATAACTCTTTCGACATGTGTCATTTTTTTAAAAATTACAATCATTAATACTTATCCATAGTTAATGGAATGCATTTTCTCATACCTTAAGTATATGAAATACATAAAAATAACTTAAAACTAACATGATTACTGGTCGATTTTACCAAAAAATTCCTTCTATCATATGTACTATCTTGTCTTACATAAATTAGCTAATTTTGGAAAAAAAAAAAACAATAAACATTTAAACATTGCAAAAAAGCACCCACCTTTTGTATATCCTTAAATATAAAATCTAAAGATGAAAACTTCCTAAGATTACTCTTGCAATGTAGAGTTACATCATTACATATTATGAAAAGATTATAAACTTTAAATGGAAAAGAAACTTTTACTTATATTTTAATAACTTTATGGTAATTTTATTTTTATGATTTGCTTAGTGCTTTGCTACAAGTAATATTGTATGCTTACTTGCAAAACTTGACTCCCATAATATATATTACGTTGAGCTTTAATTTTGAGAAGAGAAAAATGTCAAAAAATACCTCTGAACTATTTGAAATAGAGCATGTATACCTAGGGGTGGGTTCGATTTTTGCGGTTCAGTTTTTGTCTAAAACCAAAGACAGAACGGAAGGTAATTTGGCGGTTCGGTTCAGTTCGGTTTTGCCAAAAAAAAAAGTAAACCATTGGTTTTTCGGTTCGATTTTTTTCGGTTCAATCTTCGGTTTTTATTTTATTTTTCGGTTTTTAAAAATAATTTTTTAAAGTAAAATAATATGTTGGGTAAAGACATATCATTGTATAGATATGCTAACCAATTGGTAAAGAGTAAAGTTTGGATTAGTACAATTATCACAATATAAGAACTACAATTATCACCAAGAAAATTGCAAACATATGTTCTAGAAAAACAAATATCAAATACTTCTTGGAAGGTTCAAGTCAATTATGTGTAGCCAAAAGAAATTATCAAACGATTATCAAATACTCCTTGAAGTATCAATTAGTTGCAGGTGACAGTAGCCAAAAGACTTCTCCTTGGAAGCTTCAAATCTATGTCTCTTTCGTGCAACAAGAAAGACTTTCCTTCTTAGTCATGTAGCCTATAAAGTATAAACGACGTAGTATAGCAAAATCGGTTTTTGACGGTTCGGTTAGGTTTTAGAAGACCAAAACCGAAACCGCACAAAATCGGTTCGGTTCGGTTTTTTGTGTTCGGTTTCGATTTTTTATGGTGCATTTCTTTTTTGGAATTTTTCGATCGATTTTGGTTCGGTTTTCGATTTTTGGTTTTTGGTTTTAGGGACCCACCCCTATGTATACCTCTCTGTTATGTTTTGGTTCAAAAATATCCCTCAATAAAATTTTTGGCTCATAAACACCCCTCAATTAAATTTTTAGCTCAAAAATATCCCCGCTCTAACAGAAACAAAAAAGAGTTAAAAATACCCCTGAACTATCGGAAATGGAGCAAAAATACCCCTTGGTTAAATTTTGGTTCAAAAATACCTCTCCTTTAAAGTTTTACAGAAAAAGTACCCATCTCTCTAATAGAAATAACATCATGCATATTATGTGGATAAAAAACGACACATAATCAGTCCACGTGAAATTCCATTTAGGGACTCAAGAGGTTTTCTTCTCCGATATTAGGTCCGAGACTAGCCTTTTCATGTCAAAAAGAATTGTTATTTCACTTGCAAACGTCTCAAAAAGTAGATCTGTGAATGATAACATTGATTCATCCTCGTTATAATTGTTGCCTCCTCCTTCAATCTGTTTCTCGAGTTCAATAGGATCCAATTCTTCAAATTTTTTGAAGCTACGAATCTTGTATAGAAATTGTTGTGTTCAAGATAGCAATATAACATAATTAAGATAAGTTATTATTTTCAAGAGATAATTTAGCTGCAATTATAAATAAAAGATTTTTTCTTAATATAGTAAGAATCTGGACCACTCAAAGTCGGATAAAAATTCATTTGAAGATGGGTTGAAGTTGAATTTTTAATGGAGGAGGGATATTTTAAATAATAACTTTAAAATTTTAACGGAGGGGTATTCTTTAGCCGAAAATTAACAAAAGATTTTTTTGCTCCATTTCTAATAGTTAAGGGGTATTTTTGTCCCTTTTCTCATTTCTGTTAGGACAAGGGGTATTTTGAGCCAAAAATTTAGTGGAGGGGTATTTTTGAGCCAAGAATATAAAAGAGGGGTATTTTTTATCCAAAAATATAACGGAGGGGTATTTTTGATCCAAAAATATAACGGAGGGGTACTTTTGAACCAAAATATAACGGAAGGGTATTTCTGTTTTATTTCAAATAGTTTAGGGGTATTTTTTTACCCTTTTCCTTTTGAGAATAATATTTTACATTAATTTTAGTATTATATCATTAAAAAGTTAAACTCAGTTTAAACATGCAAAAAATCATGTCTGTCACTTGATATGAACTTCATTTTACGTGTATTATTTCATAGATTCACGCCCTCCCACCCCCCCACCCCCACCCCCACCCCCACCCCCCACACCCAAAAAAAAAAAAGGAACCAAGAAGTTGTGCAAGAAAATAGGGGGAAAAGTTGACGATAATCCTAAGTTTTTCCTATGTTGATTGGTATAATAATTAATTATTTAAAAAAACATTCTTAATAAATTTTAATTTGTTTAACTAAACATAATCACATTGAGTATAATTATATAAATACCTGGCGTGGATAAGTTTTTACCTTAAATTTAGTGTTAGTAAATGTTTTCAATATTTTTAAGTTTATTTGTAGAGTTAGGATTTCTATTTCTGCCTAAATTTGATAATTATGTACTGTAACATATATTATTAGTTGTATATTGTGTTGTTGTTACTATTTTTTATGTTTGAATATGTGGAAGATTTATCTAAAATTTTTAGTCCCACTAAATTTACAATGTAAGGATTTAAGGCTAAAATCTTACCTATGTGGTTCAAGAATTAATTAGGGATGAATTGATTGATGATATTACATATTTTTAATTTATTGTGACGTGGATTTCATTTTTTTAATCCTTTTTTTTTGAAAATTAAATACAAATATGAATGTGCATGATAATCCCGAGGTGCAAATCTAATATTACAATCATGAATCACTCTCATATAATTTTATTTTGAGTATTATAAATTTGATTATGAAGAAAAGATTTATTCTTTAGGTCAAGAAGTATAGACAATTTACGGCCAAAAAAGAAGTAATAATAACGGCAAGACACAACAGTGAAGCATCAATATTCAATATTAATATATGATGTAATCTGTAAAATTTTGATTGATGTTACAAATGAAGGTAAAATTAAATGAGTAAAAACTTATGTTGTTGAATTTAATAATTCATGGTGACTGAAGTCATTTTATCACTTCTTTTATTGTATTAATACTATGATATTGATAAATTGATATTCATATATAATCATACATTTTTGCTTCCTTTTTTTTATGAAGAAAAGAGTGCTAATGTGTATTCTTTCATCAATACATTTTTTATAATGCAATTAGTTTCCACTACTATTAGCTCCACCACTATCGTTCTCAATTTCTCCTCTATGCTTGAGTTTTGACAGTAATCAAGCTAGCCCACTTGATTCTTGATGCTTATATGTTGGAAAACTATATGCAGAAAAAAAATATCAAAATCGTACTACTTACATGAATAATAGATAACATATACGTTTATGTTAAAACACATATAATAATGCTAAAAACGCATAAACTTTTTTAAATATAATTCGCTAAATACCTCTTGAAGTATGAGCAGATACCTTCAAGCGAACCCATAAGTTAGATTACAGTTTTATGGTCTTCTACATTGATCCCAAGTGTACAGTCGTGGGTGGGTAAGCATTTCATAGAAAATTTAATTCTTCTAAAAAAAAATTCTAGGTTAGGAGAACCACTATATATAGGGGACCTTTTCCTTGTCCAAATCAAGAACCAAAAGTATGTATTCTCCTTTTCCTCCTAAGAATACGATTTTGAGTTCTACCTAAATATGTGTCGAACCCTGGGAGGGTACCCTTAGCGTGGCCGGCACTTGAAGAATCATTGTTGATTCCCCAAGAGAACCACATGGCATCAGCGTCACACTATTATCAATAGCCGAAGAATACTCAGATATCCATTAGGCAAACTCTTATAGGGATAGTTTCCAAGAATCTTGTTTGGAAAAATAAAACAATCAGCTCTCTCTACTCAGTGTCTATGAAGCCTCTACTCCAATCTAAAAGGTGCCAAGACAAGCCTTGGGCTACCTCAATCAAAGAAAGTAAAAATACTCAATAAAGGATAAAAGGGTTCCTTCGGATAGCAAGGAGGGTTCATCAACTCTGGAAGCAAGGGAACTGAACATCAACGGTGCGTCTGTTGAAGTCCTCCATCACATGTATCTGCATCATTAATGATGCAGGCCCAAACGGATGTCAGTACATGGAATATACTGGTATGTAAAATGACTCAAACAAAACAAGAAAGACTCTGATTCAAATCAATCCACTCGACTCGGAACTCATCTCATCAACTCATAACTCAACTCAATATTTAATTATGCAAGTTTTGGAGTTTAAAATCATGGTTTCAAAAGAGACTCAATTTTCATGCAGCTCAGTTTAAAACATAATATGCTCAATCAAGTGTTGCTTGGAAGTTTCTCTAACCGACATAACTCCCACCATCTTAATTTTGGTGATGCACAACGAAGGCGACGTCATTGCCACGCCCGTCCTAAACTTGCCAAGGTAAAGGAAGATCAACTCTCCTCTCTCTCTAGGATCCAAAGAGAATATCCATCTTTTGGGACATGAGCCGCCAGAGTTAACTGTACGACTATCCTACGCTGGCAACATAGTTCTGAGGTATTATCCTCTTACCCAACTCGATGCTCAATAATCTTTCCAAGACTAAAACGTGCTCATGCAAATCAACTCAAGATGCATCTCAAAACAACTCATCTCAATTTCTCAATAACTCAACAATTTAGAATTTATCCATATATGTCTTTTAATTCTTGAATAGTTAATGCTAAACAAAGATAGAAAAATATAATTAATTCTCTCTTGATTATCCAAATTAACAACATTTTGAGATAACTATTTTTAATATACCTAACAACTAAAATGGAACGAGGAGAGTAACTTCTAACCCATTGATCCCAAACCATTGTGGTCAATTCGTGGGAATCACCATTTTTCATTATACTTAAACTAAGTCTCCTTGTAAATGTAAGTATTTAAAAATATCATTAAATGAAGTATATGTATATAAAAAATCACAACAATTTTCTTAAACTTTAAATAATTTACTTATTTGAAATAATACAAAAAGTTCTAAAAATTTATTTAGGGGTTGTTTGGCTGGAGAAGTTATTCTGGGATTAACTATCCTGGGTTAAATTATCCGACGATAATTTATCTGAGCATGTATATGGGATAACATATCCCATCACTAGGGTATAAATTATGGATAAAAATGCTCATAAACCAAAATTAATTTAATGTCATAAGTTGATTATTTCCAATCCATGACCTTTTATCTTATAAGTAATTTTAGTTTGATCATGTCATCTCCACAATTTTATCCTTAATATTTTTCTAATTCTGAAAGCACATTTCTCATAATAAAACACCCAACCTTTTTGTTACTTTGTATATTTCCACTCCATCTTTTGTTTAAGAAATTAGTTCGAATATATAGGATTTGACATATTTTTTAATGATACTTTAGCAGTAGAACAATGTATCCAATATTTTTTTGTCAAACCCATCAACTGCTTATTATTACTTCATAACCTCTATCCGAATTGATAACAATTTCATTTATTTATAAAATTAGTTTCAACACTAAATTTACATGTTAAATCTATAATTAATGGATGTGGCCAATGTTTGGTACAATCAATGGGAAGAGAGTCGAGGTGATGATTCTAAGCCCACTGCTTGGAACGAGTTCAGGATTTCCTTCCTCCATCACTTCTTTTCTCAGGAGTTGAGAGAGCAAAGGTTGAGGAGTTTGTGAATCTGATATAAGAAGGTCTAACTGTTAAGGAGTACAACCTGAAATTTTATCCAATTATCCAAATATGCCCTAGAGGTGGCCTAGGATATGAGAGCGAGGAAGAGGAAATTCATGTTTGGGTTGGGTAGAAAGGTGAAGAAGGAGTTCAAGGCGACATTGCTGATCCCAGGTATGGATATCTCCAGAATGATGGCTTATGCCCAGCAAACTGAGAAAGATAAGAAGAAGGAAAGAGAGGAGCATCTGAGTAAGAAATCCAAGTCAGCAGGGCCTGAGCCCAGTTAGATCAAGTAGGGTAAGTGAGATAAGTCATATTTCCAGAAGAGGTCCTCTACCTATACACTATCTTTAACCAGCACACCAACCTCGAGCCACAGGTATGATCACAAGTCCCAAGGTTAGCCAAACTTTAGGGCACAGGGTGTACAATTTCAAGCCAGTATGACTCTTGGCTCTAAGGGGAAGCCACCTTGTGAGAAATGTGGCGGGATGCATCTAGGAGAATATAGAGAGGGAGGGAATGGTTGCTACAAGTATGGCCAACCAGGCTATTTTAAAAAGGAGTATTCGATATGAGGCAATAAGGCTCAGTCTTCTACCACAACACCACCAATGAGGGGTAACCAGAGAGTTATTGCACCGGAGGCAAGCGGTGGGACAAACCGTCTATATACGATGGGGAACTGACAGGACCAAGAGGTTTCACTAGATGTTGTGACGGGTATGCTTCAAGTCTTTACCTTTCCTTGCTATGCTTTACTTGATTCGAGTGCAACCTGTTCTTTTGTGAAGCCATATATAGCGAGTAGATTTGAGATTCTTCCTGAGTGCCTGCTTGAGTCGTTTTTTGTTTCCACTTCTGTTGGTGAGTTCATTCAAGTTGAGAGAATCTATGGAGATTATATGGTATCCATTTTTCATAGGGATACTCTTGCTGATTTGATTGAGTTAGAGATGGTTGATTTCGATGTGATCTTTTGCATGGACTGGCTTCACTCTTGCTATGCCTTTGTTGATTGCCGAACTGAACTATCATATTCCAGTTTTCGATGAGCATGTTATTAAGCATAAGGAGGATTCTGTTGCGCCAAAGGATTAGTTTATTTCTTACCTCAAGGCCCAAAGACTAATCACTAAGGGATGTATCTACCACCTCGTGCAAGTCAAATTTGACAATGTCGAGCCCCCTACTCTTGAGTTTATTCCGATCGTGAGTGAGTCTCCTGATGTATTTCCTGAGGATCTGCCCAAAGTCCCTCCTTTCAGGGAGATCAACTTTGGAATTGATGTACCTCATGACACCCAGCCTATTTCTATTCCGCTATATAGAATGGCTCCTATGGAGTTGAAAGAGTTGAAGGAGCAATCAGGGGATTTGTTAGAGAAAGGATTTATAAGGCGGAGTGTCTCTCCATGGGATGCTCCGATTTTGTTCGTGCGAAAGAAGGATGGTTCCCTTATGATATGTATTGACTACCACCAGTTGAATAAGGTGATAGTCAAGAATAAGTATCCTCTTTAGAGGATTGATGACTTGTTTGACCAACTTTAGGGTGCCACTATTTTCTCCATGGTAGACCTCAGATTAGGCTATAACCAATTGAAAGTGAGGGCATATGACATCCCGAAGATGGATTTTCAAACACGATATGGTTACTTCGAATTCTTAGTGATGCCTTTCGGGTTGACAAACACACCTGCAACTTTTATGGACCTAATGAATAGAGTATTCAGATATTATCTTGACATATTCATGATCGTGTTCATCGGAGATATTTTGGTTATTCTAGAGATGAGGAAGAATATGTCAATCACCTCAGAATCGTATTGCAGATGATCAGAGATAATAAGTTATATGCAGTTTTCTAAGTGTGAGTTTTAGCTCATAATCGGTGGCTTTCTTGGGCAATATAATTTAAGGGGATGGCATTCGAATGGATACTCAAAAGATTGAGGCGGACAAGAACTGGCCTAGACCAACCTCACCGACCAAGATAAGGAGTTTTCTAGGATTAGCTCGCTATTACCAGAGGTTTGTTGAGGGGTTTGCTTCCATATCAGGATCACTAACTAAATTAACTCAGAAGAAGGTCAAGTTTCAATGGTCTGACGAGTGTGAGAAAAGCTTCCAAGAGCTGAAGACGAGGTTAACTACCGCACCAGTGTTGACTTTGACTGATGGGATGGATGGATTTTTCATCTATTGCGATGCTTCGAGAGTGGGATTAGATTGTGTGTTGATGCAGAGGGAAAGGTTGTTGGTTATGCTTCTAGACAGCTTAAGGTGCATGAAAAGAACTATCCCATTCATGACTAGGAGTTGGCAACAGTGGTGTTTGCTCTCAAACTATGACGCCACTATTTATATGGAGCACATGTAGATGTATTCACAGACCACCAAGAACTTGCAATATGTCTTCACCCAGAATGAGCTTAACTTGAGACAGAGGAGACGGAATGAGTTGCTCAAAGATTACGAAATGAGCATCCTCTACTACCCAAGTAAAGCTAATATGGTTGTTGATGTTCTTAGCAGGTTATTCATGGGAAGCAACGCCCACGTGGAAGAGGAGAAGAGGAAATTAGCCAAAAAGGTTCATAGATTGGCATGATTGGGAGTCCAATTAGATGAATCAGGCGAAGCGAGAGTTCTTATGTATAATGGGCCGGCATTATCCCTAGTAGTGGAGGTGAAGGAGAAACAAGATCAAGATCCTATTTTATTACAATTTAAGAAGGATGTGCATAATCAGAAGGTGATGGCTTTCTCCAAAGGAGGAGATGGAGTATTGATGTATCGAGGCATATTGTGTGTTCCAAATGTTGATGGTGTTCGAGAGAGAATCTTGGCCGAGGCCCATAGTTCTAGATATTCCATCCATCTAGGGTCTACCAAGATGTACCATGAATTGAGGGAAGTCTACTGGTGGAGTGGAATGAATAGAGATATTGCTGAGTTTGTTTCCAAGTGCCTGAATTACCAACAAGTTAAAGTTGAGCACCCAAAGCCATGTGGAGTAGCTTAGAACTTTGAGATTCCTGAGTGGAAATTGAAGATGATTAACATGGACTTTGTCACAATATTATCGAGGTCCCGCAGACAGCATGATTCGATTTGGGTGATATTTGACATGATGACTAAATTTGCTCACTTCCTGGTAGTAAAGACGATTGACACTCCGGAGGATTATGCGAGACTTTACATAAATGAGACTGTAAGATTACATGGAGTCCCCTTTTCCATCATATCAGATAGATGAGCTCAATTCACCGCCTAGTTTTGGAGATCTTTTCAGAAGGGTTTGAGTACGAAGGTGCACCTTAGCACTGCCTTTCACCCGCAGGTGGATGGCCAAGCAGAACGTACTATTCAGACATTGGAGGGTATGTTAAGAGCCTTCACCATCAACTTTAAAGGTAATTGGGATGACCACTTTCCTTAAATCGAGTTTGCTTACAATAATAACTTCCATTTGAGCATTCAGATGGCCCCGTATGAGGCACTTTATGGGAGGAGGTGTAGGTCGCCGATTGGATTGTTTGAGGTAGGTGAAGCAGAGTTGATTAGACCAGACTTGGTTCACCAATCTATGGAGAAGGTGAAGATCATTCGAGAAAGGTTGAGGACTATGCAGAGTCGACAAAAATCCTACACAGATGTTAGAAGAAGAGACTTTGAGTTTGAGGTCAATGATTGGGTTTATTTGAAAGTATCGCCCATGAAAGGAGTAATGAGGTCTGGAAGGAAAGGAAAGCCAAGTCCGAGGTACATTGGCTCTTATCAGACCTAAAGAGAGTAGATAATATAGCAGATAAGTTAGAGCTACAATTAGAGTTAGAGATCATCCATCCAGTCTTCCACATTTCTATGCTCAAGAAGTGTTTGGAAGATCCACAATTGGTTTTTCCTATCGAGAGTATTGGAGTGAAAGAAAACCTGAGTAATGAGGAGAACCCTGCCCAAATCCTTGATCGTCATGTTCGTAAGCTATGAACTAATAAATTGCATCTGTCAAAGTATTGTGGAGGAAGAAGAAGCTACTTGGGGGCGGAAAAGGACATGAAGGCCAAATACCCTCATTTGTTCCTGCCTGCTGATGCTGAGAGAGTTGATGGTAATGAATTTCCTTTAAATTTTTGAATTTCCATTCCTTGAGTTCTCCTTTCATTCTCAATATGATAGACGATAGAGTTCTAGAGTCCAAGTGAGGATTGATGTGATTTGTTGACTGTTTGATTGTTTTACTTGCTGAAAATTTCTGATTTATTGATTGCATGAGTGAGGTGAGAGCTGGTTGATTGTTAGGGTCCATAGGGAAATTCGTTCCTTAACCTAAATCCCTAGAATTCTCTTTATTCAAAGACGAATGATCCCAAAGAGGAGATAATGTAACACCCCCAAATTTCTTTCTACCTGATCTCAAGTGAATGGGCAGAGGTTGCTGAGAAAAGACTGAACAAATCTGCAGAGGAAGGTTTTTACGAGAACCATTTATGACTCATAGATAGGTTTACGACTCGTAGAATGGGTCTTGTGAAACCCTAGATGACTTGGTAAAATTTTCTAAGTCTGAGGCCTATATACGAAATGGTATACGACTCGTAGAGTATTTCACGACTCGTCGAGGTGGTTTCATGACAAATTCCAGTAACTTATTTTCTGGACCCCTTATTTACGAGAGGAGTTTACGACTCATAGAATATTTTACAGATCGTAGAGAGGGGTTTCGCGCCAACTTCCAGTAACTCAGATTATTAGGCACCTAGTTTATGAGGGGTGGTCTACGGCTCATAGAATGGTCTATGACTCGTAGATGGGGTCTCGTGGACTCAAACGATAGTTCTAATAAGGGGTATTTTTGTCCATTCCGACTTCTATTTAAATAAATCCTTGGTCTTTTTAGGCTTGAATAAAGCCTTAAAACAAACTCTAGCTATATTATTCATCATTCTTCACACTTAGAATTTCTTGAGAGCACCAGAGAAGTGAGAAGAAGCTAGGGTTTCCAATTCAAGTGCGAGGAGACTGAGGTGCGATTAATTCTTTTAATACCAGGTATGTAAGGCTTACTAGAGTGTGGAACTACATCCATTCACATGCCCATTTCCTTATATGAGTCGATTTTGAGAAGCAATGAGTTAAGTTTTGTATTTTTCAAATAATTACCAAATTTTCTGTAATTCTTATGAATCCTTCTGCTGTTGTATGAGATAATTGTTGTATTTCATGATTATTGATAGGAGATTTACATATGTATTTCATACTTGATAACATGAACTCTAAATTGCATGATTTTATGAAATTCAATGCATGCCATTAGATATTTGAGTTGAGTAATTTGAGTATTTGAATTGAGTAAATTGAGAATGATTGAACATGAGAAGCATATTGCATTGAGTCATGTACATCACCATATATGATTATCTTGCTTGCATTACATGATGAGTCAAATTGAGTGAGTCTAAATGACCGTTTAAGTCTGAGTTGAGTTTGATGGTTTGCATTGATTGGATGAATTGATGAGTAACATGAGACGAGTTGAGATGCGATAACCCAATGAGGTCGAGATTTGAGTTGATTGATGAGTTGGGCATGTTTTAGTCTTGGGAGGAGTATCCAGCACAGAGCTGGGAGCGAGTAAACATATACTTTAACCTACAGAACTACGTTGCCAGCGCAGGATAGTCATATAACTCATTTTGGTGACTCTTGTCCCGCAAGTGGACATTTATTATGGATCCAAGAGAGAGGTTGATCGTCCTTTACCATGGCAAGTTTAGGACGGGCATGGCAATAACGTTTCATTCATTGTGCATCACCAAACTAAAGGTGATGGGATTGGATGTCGGTTAAGAGAAACTCCTAAGCAACATTGATTGAGCATGACATTTTAAATTGAGTCTAATGTTTATTGAGCATACTTTTAAAAGAGCATGAATTACGTTAAACTTGCATGTACTGAGTCGAGCATGAGTTGTTGAGTCGAGATGAGTGAGTTGAGCCTTATTTCTTGAGCTACTTTACATACTAGTATATTCTATGTACTGACGTCCATTTGGACTTGCATCGTTTTATGATGCAGATATAGGTAATAGAGGACTTCAGCCCGCGCATCATAAAGGTCCAGATCAGTACACCTCCAGAGTTGGTGAGCCCTCTTTGCTTTCCGAAGAAGCTCTTTTATTTTATTAGTCGATTTAGTATATTATTTTTTTTCTTTCTTTGATTTGGGGTGTTATGGCCTGTCATGGCACCATCTAGATTGTTGAGTAGAGGCTTCATAGACACTGAGTAGAGGATTTTATTGAGTGTTGTATTCCAAACTCCTATTGGAACTTATGATACAATAGAGTTATATTTTTCTCATACGATGTCTTGTAACTGAGTTACTATTTCGCTGTTGAATTGATATGACGATGAGGCCAAGTGGTTCGCTCGGGGACTAGCAGTAGTGTCTGAGTTCCGACCACGCCAAGGGTACCCTCCCCAGACGTGACAGTAGCACTTTGCATGTGACAAGTGAAGTGGAAAAACTAATTAATGCCTTTGCTACTAAACTAATTCTTATAGTTTTGCATTGTTGAAAATTTTGACGTGTACTATTTTTCTTAATATTCAAAAATAAAATTAAAGTTTTTAAAAATACCATAAGTAGGAACGTCATAATTAAGGCACGTAAGGTAAATCAGAATTTTGACTAAACATTGTTTGACCCCTAAAATAGAATTATGTCATATAAGATGAAATAAAGTTACTACCTACTTTATTTTAATGAAAATGTTTCATATTTATCCATGAAAGTTTTGACTTTTTAAATCATTCAAAACATAATATTTCTCTTATTAAAAAAAGGTATGTAAATTAAGAGAAACAAATATGTTGACTAGACCATCGTGAGAAAATCTGGTCAATTAAACAAATACGTTGACTAGACCAATCGTGAGAAAATCTGGTCTACACCTATATTTAAGGACAAATATTTGTTATTTTTCTATTTCTATTATCAAGGCTAATTAGGAAAATCTATTGATTTTGCATCAATTTAGAAGGCAAAATAATATATTAATTACCTAATATGTTTAACAAAATTTATAGAGTATTTTACGAACTAAATCTCTATATATGGAAAAAATTTAATTACTTAGTTTAGGTTCAAGGTATTTCTTCTCTTATAAATATAGTTGTATGTTTTCTTACACTTTAACATCGTTACAAGATTCATTCACATATTTTTTTCTTACAAGAGGCAAAAGCCATTTCTTTTAAGGCTGCAATTTTTTATTTTTGATAGAGGAAAAAGAGAATTGTGGCTGCAATCAACAACAAACCAATCAAACAGTAATGATTTTGAATTTCACTAAAAGCATAACATTATATAATTTATTGATTTGGGTGTCTATACTTATTTTTTATCTGTACAATTTGTAATATTGTTTGATTTGGGTGTCTATACTTATTTTTTAAAGCAGACATAGCCAAATGCAAGCACAATAATGAACACTCATATATTGATAAAAGTAACTCAATGTATTGAGAGCATCAATGGTATTAAATGAAGATGAAAAACAATGATCTTATTAGCTTCTATAACTCCAAGCTTAGAGGTATTTCATTAATAAATCATATGTTCATAAATACACTATAAAGGGATATTTTGTTTCTCTGAATCCATTAAAAGATTGAATTCGGGAAAAAATTTCTCTTTAGTAAAGTATATTATTTTATAAACCAAGTATTATGTATTTGAATGACGTAGGTCAAGAATAGAGCAGAATGATAAAGGATGATTGCTATAGTGAACCCTAAGTAATGAGTGAATGGTGAATCTATTCATTAGTCCTCTTTTGTAAGGCAACCTATTGAAAGAGTGGTAAACTCATGAAGGAGGTCCCATCTTGGTGCCTTCCAACTATGAGTGGTAAAGTTGTTCTAGTAAACTTTGAGAACTTGAGGTATGAAATACTTTAAGATATTTCTTTTAGTTGAATTGTTTTATCTGGTATGGCCTTTTTGGAACATAACTATGTAGGATTTTTATGATCTATTATGTTTTTTATCTTACATTACGTTTTACCTAGGAAAAGAATTACTACAAGTCTTGAAACATTCATTTTTGTACGTCAAAGCAACTTTGAAGTCTTATCCGCTACGAAACATCCTGTTTTTTTATTATGCCCTTCTTGGTGATACTATTTTCACTGCCCAATAACTGAAGATGTGCTTGACGCATATGGAAACTACTTTTTCAATGATATTAAAGCATTTTTGCCTCACGGCAATAAAAGTGATTATGAAATCAAAGCTTGTTGTGGACAATCATATCTCGCAGCAAAAAGAGAAGATACCAATCTCTATTGTCAATAAAATAGACAATGAGAGGTCGACATTATTTACTTTTTTACCAGCATACAATATCCAGGTTGGAATTATATCTCTATGCCTGCCTCAAAGTTGTAGTTGCATAACCTTGAGGCCTAGAGATATGATACCAATCTAGATTTGGCATATTGATAATGTAAGTGAACGATGGCGGTCTCTCATCATCTATTTTATTGACAGTAGGAATCGGTATCTTTTCTTATTCTTGTGAGACATCATAGTCCATAACAAACCCTGACTACATAATTAATTTTGCTGCTTTGTTAATTTTTAATGAAAATAAACTTACTTTGACTAAATTTGTATACAGTAACTCTAGTTCATAAGTAAGTTTTGGTTGACCACTATTTCTTTTCAGTTCAAACTTGAAAACATGATTCTAGTTGGAGCTCTTTATTAACAACATTTAGTCATAATGTAGAGTCCATATCACTATTCATTCTTTCTCGATAAAAAATATCCCTCACTAGATATCTCAAGTCCATGGAATTCTTCAAAGAAAGATTAGCCTCTTCAGGACTTTTATCTTCTAATCTAATATTAACAAATACTTTTGTATACCTAACTTTACCTAAATAAATGAATGTTTGAGAAGATACGCCCTCATAGTAATTCTTTTTCTGGATAATGTGCAACAAACGAATTCCTCTCCGTGTAGAATAAAAGGCATAGTAGGTCATAGAAATTATACATAGCTATATTTCAAAGAGGGTTTTACCTAATAACAAGCACTCCAACACATTCATTAGAAAATCAGAAAGAGAGAACAAAGTTTAAATTTTGCATTATTGTGATGAAGATCAACTACCTAATATTTTACAAAATCACTATAGAAACAAAGATTTGAGCATCTTAGATCTAAACTTTGAGCAATCAGGAGCTCTTGCATCAAGGGATGAGTAATAAAGGGGGTGTTGATTTTGTAGTCAAGGTTGATTGTTGTCAACTTAGCATATTCTTTTATGATATTATTTTGTTGTAAATTTTGGTTTATTTTATTGTAAAGTTCAGAAGCTAGATGTAATGTGTGGTGGAGCTTTATTTAAGCGCAATCTAAGGCGTCAATTTGTAGGATTTGATAGACTCCACAAGCTGGCCTTCAGTTCCCCGTTAGTCATTCTCAGCGTGCAAGATTCTTATTATTGATTATGCAACTAGTAATGTACTTATGGGTTTTATTTTGTGTGAAACAGTTGTTGGAGTTGAGATATAGGGATTCTTAAATCAGCATAAATGGAAGAAAAAGAGTCACAGGTGCAAAATTGAAGATTGATTTTGGGCTCTGTGATTTTAGTAGTTCTTAAGTCATGATCAATTGAGTAAAAAGTGAATGAGGGAATAAGTGTTGGGATGGATTAAAAGGGCAAGTGGGTCAGGTAAATTGAATTTTGGGTGAATGTTTCAATATAAGTATGGTCTTCAATATGGCTAATTTAATTAGTGGTTTGACTTGTTTCATGGTTGGCCATGTATAAAAAGTGGTATTTCATAACCGACTATTATTTTTTCTATCAATAAATAATGGCGCGAATGGGCATTTTGTGTCAGCAGTGGCATAGGTAAGCCCAATAATTAGCGGATGACATAAATAAACTTTTCTCAAAGTTTAATGTAATATCCCGCAAGTTGTGCGCTCAAAATAGAACCTTCAAGCTCAATCTAAGTTCACTTTCAAGCCTTCAATCCAAACTTATTTATGTATTTTAGGGTCATAATGAGTCTCCTACATAAAGCCAACTTCAAATTTGTTCTATTGGCTAAGTTATTCATATGATTTCGTAGAAGGGCCAACTTTAAATGGTCATATCTCTTACCACAAAACGAACTGGGTGGCTTATGACCTACCAAATTGAAGCTCTTTGAATTAGCTTTCCAACAGACATGTTTTCACCTAATTCCAAGCTCGGATCAACATGTTATGCCCGTTTTTTAAATCCCTCCCGTGCTGTGTTCCCTCTCTTTTTTTTCTCTAAAGCAAGCCACATGGGCACTCATATGGGCCGTGTGGCTTCTGACAAACTGTTGGGGTGGGATATCATGAAATATCTTTGGAAAATTATATTCTATGTGTGGAATCACGTCTCATAACTTGGTACCTTCATACGGACTCTTGTACGGCCTGTAAAGCTTGACACAGTCCATACGACCTTCATTGGAAGCACCCTTGTCTTGAAGAAAATTTGCTAAAATTTTCGAAGTATGCTCTCACGGGCACCTATACGGTCTGTGTAACTTCACACAGTCCGTGAGGCCTCCAGTGGAACCTCACTTAACTTGATGAAATTTTTCTGAAATTTTTCAAGTGTTGGTTCACGGCCAAGTATACGGCCCGTGTGGTGTGTCATGGATCGTATAGTCCTCCTTGAAGCGACGATTTTCAATTTTTTAACTCGTTTCATTAATGACATTTTCATAATTATGGTTTATTCTAAGGGTCTTTTGTAACTTCCTATACTACCAAAAGACCTCCTAATGACCTAAACTTCATTCCTCTAATTCAAAATTCACTCCTTATATTTAAAATCCTCTCAAGTCACTCTTAAGTCTTATTCAAAGAACTCTTGTGGGTTTTAAGCTTAGGAATCGAGGAAGGGCTCTTTCTTCCCCAAATCTCTTGTTGAATATCTTTATTAGTTAAGGTATGTAAGGTTGATTCTTGGTATCTTTCAACCAAGAAGACCCAAACTCCTTTCAATTGATTTTCATGGAATTTTGCTTACATTAAATATGGGTTTGAGAATTATTGTTTAATAAATTCAATTGATGTGTGGGTTGTACTTTATTTATGGTTTCAAGCTACTTTAAGCCCTAATATGATGGTTTGTATTGAGATTATGATGTTATGAAAGTGCATGTCCCCTTTAAAACTTGTTTTGTGCATGGGTGATCTACATTGTGATTTAAATGTGGATTTAATTATGGATTTAGTTCAATTTCATTATGTATTGTTAATTGTAGATTGAATCTCAATTACCCATGTCAATCTCACATCCTTCGTGGCATACGCATTCATGAGCATTGGACTTTATGAAAATCATGAAGTGGGATAAAACCCAAATACATTTATGTATATGATTTTGATGAAAATATGATTATGAACAATAATTGAGTAAGAATCTATGAACATGTGTAAGATACAAGTTGAATACCATTATGACATAATTTGCTAGTAATATGAACTTGACTTTTACATGAATAGGAATTATATGGGTGTGCATATGATATGATATCTTGCATGAGTATGTAATCACATGTATGTATGAGCTAAGTGTGTATTGATGAGGACGAGCACAACCCTACCTTTACATAATGCATCTAGATGAGGATAGGTACAACCTTCCCTATACACATATATATATGAGCTAAGTGTGTATTCATGAGTATGGGCACAACCCTCCCTTTAGACAAGACATAGATTAGGATAGGTACAACCTTCCTTATGCACATGGTTATATGAGCTAAGTGTGTATTGATGAGGATGGGTACAACCCTCCCTTTACACAATGTATAGATGAGGATAGATACAACCTTCCCTTTACAAAGTCATTTCATGAGCTACATGTGTATTGACGAGGATGGGTACAACCCTCCCTTTACATAATTCAGGCAAGGAGTGACTCATTGAGTGCTAATATATGTGGATTATGGCTACTCTATGGTTTTCATGTGACATATTATGCAGGTTAACATCATTTGTCTTTCATGTTGCATGCCCATATACTAGTACTTTCAAATGCACTAATACATACTTTTTCCTACATGATCTCACCATGTAGGGGTTGAAGACTACGTACACCCGTCGTTCAATGTTTAGCTCGGATCTCAAGTTTTTCTTGTTGTGGTGAGTCCTATCTTCCAAGGACAAGCTAACATTCCTCTTCCTATAGCATTTTACTTATTTTATTCCCTTTGAGGGTAAGCCTGCAACATGTCTTTGTAAGGACCCAGATTTTTTGAGCGGTTTTACTAGACCTCTTGGTACCCCCCTCCTCCCCGAGAAAAACTGCCAGGCATTGCTCCACGGAAGGCCCACACGGGTTGTGTGGAGCCACGCGGACCGTGTGGCCTCCTGTGGAGGGACAATTGGTCCAACTTACGGCAGGGGGAAAAGAAGACGCGGGATTCAGACTAAGTGAGGGCACACGGCCACTCACACGGTCCGTGTGATATTTCACGGGCCGTGTGACCCTCCGTGTGGCTCGCTATGTGAAATTTTTCTAAGTATGAAAGTATCGTCTCGTAACTTTGTCGTGCAGAAATTTTCTAAGTACTATCACACATCCATGCCATGACCCGTGTAGCATCACACGGGCCGTGTAGCTGTCCGTATGGTAACCCTTACCTTCGAATAATTTCCAAGCATTGGCACTGCGAAATTATCTAACTAACGGTTCACGACCACTTTTCATGGTCCGTGTGAAGACTCATGGACCGTGTGGCCCTGACGAATCCAATTTTTTCCATTTCATTAATGGCGTTTATGTAAGTTCGATTTATTTTAATTATGAATTATAACCTTTTACCTATCCTAAACCCCTAATTCAACTGATATCCCTCCCCTCTCAATTCATTCTCCTAAAACATTCTACCCCTTATAAGATCACCTCCCAAATTCTCTATATTCTCCCCTCTCAAGATTCAAGGCTAGGGTTAATTGAAGTTCGAATTCAAGCTAAATCCTTCCCTAAATTCAGCTCCTCAATCAAGGTATGTGGGATTGATTCTTTGCCCCCTTCAACCAAGGAGACCCAAAAATCTTTTCACTTGAATTCATGAATTTTAATTCACTTTAAATATGGGTTTCATTATTTGATTTTATTAAATTCAATTGATGTATGGGTTGTACACTACCTATAATTTTAATTTACTTTGACCACTATTATGATGCATTACATTGAGTTATGAAGTTATTAACATGCATGTCCCCTTTTAAAGTTGATTTGTGCATGGGTGACTTATATTATGATTTAGATATCGATTTAATTATGGATTTATTCAATTTCATATTATGATGTTGATTTTAATTTGAATCTATGTTACCCATGTTATCCTCACATTATGCATAGCATTGGATTCATGAGCATTGGTATATGGAAATTGTGAAGTGGGTTAATCCCAATTATGTTTTATGAAATGATTATTAGATGATTTTGGTAAGGCATTGGCTATGACAAAAATGTGATCACATCCATGTCTTATGATTATGGCTCTTTGAGCATTCTGGGTGCTTGCACCATTTTGTATAGGTAGATGAGATATTCCTTGCATGAGCATTATGATTATAATTTATGGTTTGGCTTTTGAGCCCAATTGTGCATTGAACAGTTTTGAAATGAATATTGTACCTCTTGAAAGCACGTATATATATAAGTATTCATGTGGGATGTTTTGACATAGTACCGATTGATTGAGGGCGTCAGGTCTATCCCCAAGGGCCCTCTCTCTTTCCTAGAACTATGTGCCTACATAGGAACATTATCCATTACCGAAAAGACCGAGTCGTAAGGAATGGTTATTCGTTTATTATGTTATGATATGATAGGATATGATTATGGAAAATCCTTCTGAAAAGCGTGGTCATAAGGAAGGTGACCATCCACAGAAAAGCGTAGTCGTAAGGTGTGATGTAGATTACCTTTGGCAAGTAATCTTCTCCTACTGATGAGAGGTCTTTATCGTACTAATTCATGCAATAGCTCACGTGAGTTTGATTTGTCATTATAGTCCATCCCTACTATATATGACCATTGTTGCATTTCATGCACCATAAATTTCATGGTATCTTGTATATATTTCCATTGGATATATGATACTATCTATATTATGTTCCCTTGTCATCTAACATTGAAATGCAGGTTTGGTAAGTCATATGCATTGCATGCCCGCATACTTAGTACATTCAAACGTACTAACGCATACTCTATGCCTATATGATTGTACCATGTAGGTGCCAAGCACTTCGAGTACCAATCATTTGACGAGTAGTGCGATCCAGAAGGGTATTTGTGGTGAGTCCCATTTTTCAAGGACAAGCTAACTCCCTTACCGTTACTATCTTCGAGTTCCTTTTTCATTTAAGGGTGAGCCCAAAACATATCCTGGCCCCCATTCTATAAGGACCTAGATTTTTTTCGAGTGGCACTTCCCAATTCTCTTGGAATTCCCCCGAGCGAACTGCCAGGCATCCCTCCATGGAAGGCCCACACAGGTCGTGTGAAGCCATACGGACCGTGTGGCCTCCCGTGAAGGGACACTTGGTCTAGTTCACAGTAGGGGCAACTTTGAGACGGAAGGAAGTTTTTACCAAGCAAGGGCACACGGCCACTCACACGGTCCGTGTGATATGTCACGGACCGTATGGCTCTCTGTGTAACTCACTAATAGGACTTAATACGTTAATTCTCTTGATTCTTTGTTGATCCTAGGCGTTCCTTACCTGGAAAGTATGGAACGACTGTGGCAACATCAATGGGATTGTTGTACAATCACTGGCTTATAAGTGATTGTTGTCGGATAAGAGAAACTCCAAAAAAGTTCCTACCTTGAGTACCTTGAGTCGAGTTGAGTTGAGTTGAGCAGAGTTGAATGATGAGGTTGATTGGTTGATGGGTCACTTGTCTAATCTTTACTCTTTCTTTAGATAGACATGTGACATTTTGATTTGGTTATTATTCTGAGTTGATGTTATTTCCATATTATTCTACCTGTTTCTATTTCATTAAGCTATTTTACATACCATACATTCCATGTACCGACGCCACTCGGCGCTGCATCGTTTCATGATGTAGATAGAGGGATTAGAGGTCGTCAAATGGCGTATTGTTGAGGATCTGATCAGTTTAGCTTATTCGTGAGCCTCCCCTACTCCGGAGGATGCCCTATTATTTGTTTAATCATGCTTTAGAATTAGACTGGACTATCTTTATTTTGATTGAGGTAGCCATGGGTTTGTCATTGGCACCACTTGATAGTGGTAGAGGCTTCCTAGACTAAAGTCGAATGTTGATTGTTGAGACTCGTTGAGCTAGTTTTTTTCTACTAGCCCTTTTATTTATAATATTATTTTGAGATTAGATGAGTTGTGCCCATTACTTTCCTTTGTCTTCCTCGCTGATTGTCTTGATTTATTGATTAAATGAATGTGATGAGGCCAAGTGGTTCGCTTGTGGACTAGGAATAGTCTCTCGGTGCCGACCACGCCTAGAGTACCCTTCCGGGGCATGACACACCTGTTGTATTTTCATTGAAGCAATGGAGGCATTATCCATATGGGGTTATACATAGATCATTGCAGCTTACAATATGTATTCACGTAGAAGGACTTGAACTTGAAGTAGAGGAGGTAGATGGAATTGCAAAAAGACTATGATATTACTATTCTTTATCACCCTAGAAATTTTAATGATGTGGCTAATGCGTTGAGTAGAAAATTAGGGAGCATGGAAAGTTTAGTTTATCTATAGGTTTCTCGAAACCCATTTGCTAGAAATTTTCAAACTTTCACGAATGACTTTATGGGGCTAGAAATAACTAAGAAAAGAGGATTTTTAGCTTGTGTGGAGGTGGTATCTTTTTTTCTTGATAGGATTAAAGAAAAATAGTTTGATGATAAGAAGTTGAGTTGAATTTGTGATATGATCTTACAGGGAGGGGCCAAGGAAGTTGTAATTGATGAAGAATGCATCTTAAGGATTAAGGGGCAGGTATGTGTGCCTCGTGTTGATGATTTAATTCAAATTTTTTTTTAGAGGCTCATAATTCGAGGTACTCCATACATCCTACTACGACCATGATGTATCGTGATCATATGCAGCTGCGACCATGATGTGTTCGCGATCATATGCAGCATTATCAGTGGAGTAAAATGAAGCGTGACATTGTCGATTTTGTTACCCAGTGTCCTAATTGCCAGTAGGTAAAGTATGAGCACTAGAGGCTTGGAGGTGCACTTCATAGAATGCCTATTCCTTAATGAAAATAGGAAAGTATTACAATGGACTTTGTCGTTAGTCTTCAAAAGATATTGGGTAAGTTTGATTTGATATGGGTAATTGTTGATACGTTAACTAAGTCTGTGCATTTTATTTTGATCAAGGTGACTTATAATGCAGACAAGTTCGTCTAACTCTATATATCGATGAGATTGTTCAATTGCATGGAGTTTCGATTTCCATTGTATCGGATATAGGCATGCAATTTACTTCTAATTTTTAGAGGAACTTGTAGGCTGGGGTAGATACTAGATTAGATCTTAGTACAACAATTCACCCTTAGATTAAAAGACAATTTGAAAGGACAATTCAAGTGCTATAAGATATGCTTCGTGCATGCATGATAGATTTTGGTGGTTTTGGGGGTTAGTTCTTACCCTTAGAAGAAGTTTCATACAATAATAGCTACCACTCGAGTATTGACATGGTTCTCTTTGAGGCATCATATGGGAGGACATGTAGGTCTCTCATTGGTTGGTTTAATTCATTTAAGGTGAGACCTTAGGTATTGATCTTTTAAGGGAGTCATTAGAGAAGATGAAATTCACTTAGGAGAAGCTTCTAGCAGCATAGAGTAGACAGAAGGAGTGTGCACACTAAAAGGTCAAGGACATGGATTTTATGGAGGGTGACCAAGTGTTGTTGAAGGTTTCACCCATGAAAGACGTGGTGAAGTTCAGGAAGAGAGGTACCTCAGTTTGTGGTATATTGGACAATTTGAAGTTCTTAAGTGTGTGGGAGAGGTGGCCTATAAATCATCCTTGCCTCCAGGTGTATTCAGATGCACCCGATATTTCATATATCTATGCTAAAGAAATAATATGGTGACGGAAACAACATTGCTAGGATTTAGTCCTACTTGATGAGAATCTTTCTTATGTGGTGGAGCTTATAGCTATTCTATATAGGGAAGTATGTAAGTTAAGGTCAATGAAAATTGCATCTTTGAAGGTCAAATGAAGAAATCATCCGATGAGGAGTCCAGTTTGGGAGAATGGGCCTGATTTGCGCGAAAGATATTCATATATTTTTATTAAGTTAGGTACCCTTCATTGCCCTTACTTTTCTCTAGACCATTTTGGGACAACTGGTGGGTAAATTAGTATCTGATGTAATGATACATTAGGTCATTGAGTTCTTATCTTTCGTATTACCTAAAAGTCTCATCTAGTAAATTTTTTATGGGTATTTTGGACTATTCGCTAATTATGATTATTTAGGTAAGGATTAGTTTTAGATAATTAATTTAATTGGTGGATTAAAGTAATAATTTAGTTAATACCCTATACCTCTTGGACCATATATATTAAATAAAATTAGTGAGATCAATCACTTTTAATACTTAATCAATTTAGAAAAGAAAAGAGAAAAAGAGGAAGAAACTTACCTGCGCCTTTACATGAGAGTGACTGCATTCAAGTAAGAGCTTCAAATTGGAACTCTTTAAATACTTAATAGAGTGTAAATTCATGAAATGATGGGAGTGTTGTCATTGAAATGATAGAATATCAAATTGAATTTAGGAGCTATTCTATTGATGTTGTTGTAAGACCTGGGTTTTCTTCACACTATAAAAATAATATCTAATAGTTATTGTTGCTGCTAAGGTTTGCAAAACATTTGTTTTAAGTAAATGTAAAAATAGACTAATGTGAACATTGATGCACTAATGATTGAAGTAACGATTGGTTAAATCATTATTAATAATGACTTAGGGGACGAATAAATTGAGCTTTGCATTAGTTTCTAGCATATGTATTGCTTCGTTTTCAACCGTGATATTTCTTTTCTTTTTAGATTCTTCTTATAATTGTCACATTATAATTTGATATAATGAAATAGGTAATTAGGTGTATTGTATTATATAAATACAATTGGAATTGTGATTTTTTGGAGGAATTAAGACTTAACCCTAAACTTGAGATTTAAGAAGTTGATTATAGAATGGGGTGAGTTTTTGGATCTTGACTTGACATATAGTCACATGAGTGCCTAGATACTCATTTTCTTACAAATAGTATATGTATGGTAGAATTGAAATGTTCTGAGGCATCAGAGAGGGGAAAACATTGATTAATTAGCTAGCTTGTCTTCGGTTTGAGGTAGGTAATAATTTATTCTATATGTTAGAGAGACTCTTAATAGTGATTTATTTTCATTGAGGAATGTTGTGAAGTTTGTTATGCATTTAATTATTGTGGCTTGGATGATTGTTATGACATTGTGATTAGTCTGCAATTCCAACACTATGAAATATATAATCTTGAACTTGCTCGATTAAAGTGATGCCTTAAATAAAGAAGGTTTGATGAAATATTACCAATGAAGTAGAAAATAATGATAAATATTGGTAAACTAAATATATTTGGATCAGGTGTCACATTCCGGCATGATATATTTGGATCGTGTGTCACATTCTGACACGATAATACCACCGAAAAAAAATCAAAATGGCTTAATATATTCAATCTCAAAGAACCCATTTAATAAAAGAGTATGGTGTGGAGGCTTGATTCCTCATGTGTTGTAACACCCCTAATTTATTCCACCTAGTCTGAGAAGATGTATATAGAAAATTGAGAGAATGACTGAGAAGAAGCTTCTAAAAGAGAGTCCATGAGAACCATCTACGGCCAGTAGAGAGATCTACGGCCCGTAGACAAGGTCTCAAAAACCCCCTCCCCCCAAATGACTTGGTGGAATTTTCTAAGTCTGAGGCCCACATACGAAACCACCTAAGGCCCGTAAAGTGTTCCACGGCCCGTAAAGTGGTTCCGTGAACTGTTCACTAAATCAAATTTCAGGACCCCTTACTTACGAGAAGTAGTTTAGGGCCCGTTGACGGGGTCTCATAGACCTATTCGACATTTTTAAGAGGGGTATTTGTGTTTATTCCTATCCCTTATAATTAAACCTTAGGACATTTTAGACTTAATTAAAGTCCTAAAACAAAAACCTAAGAATATTTTCACATTTTTCACGCTTAGGAATTTCTTGAGGAACACCAAAAGAGGGAGAAAAAGCAAGGGATTCAATTCAAACGCGAGGATCGACTGGAGATTGATTGTTTCTTTTATTATCAGGTATGTAAGGCTAACCAAAACATGGTTTCTATTCTTCCATGTGCCCCGTAACCCGGATTGATGGTGATGTGAGTAAATTGAGTCTCCCATAAATGTTTCTTGAAGGTTTTTCTTGAATTCTAATGTATATCTATATAATTTTGCATGAATTACCATTTTTATGAATTAAATACTTGCATTAGATGATTTTGCCATACTACATGAATCCTAGCATGATTTCTTATTATTTTTTACATATTTTACTTACATAAGCATGTATGAGCATAATTTGAGTCTATAGAGTCTAGGGAATCCCTAAATGCTTTAATCTACAGTTGTTCTCCTAAATAAAATGAGTTAGAACAATGAATTATGGAGTCCTTATGAGTCAAGAACTGAACCTAAAAATGATGTAACTAAAAGGGTTGATGGTTGATGTGATGAGTTGAGTTGATGAATATCCAATGAGACTAGATGAATGAGTTAACCATAGGATTGATGTCTTATGAGCATATTGAGTCTTGGGAAGAGTATCAAGTACCGAATTGAGTAAGAGTAAGTCCAACTCAAACTCAATAACTACATAGCCGGCGTAGGAGAGGATTGAATCGTAAAACTAGATGTTTTCGATTGTCCCAAAATAAGGACTTGATGTTACTGATTTTGGATCCATTGATGGGATATCCTATACCCCCATTAGGGTATTGATGGATGTAGCAATGACATCGCTTCGCTGTATCATCACTGGCTCATAGGTGATGATTGTTGGTTAGACAAACTCTAAATCAGGCCTTCATAGTACTTTGAATATATGATACATAAGTGATTGATAAGGAGTCATTGTCTAAATTGCATTCTTACTTTAGACTCTTGACATGATGATTGAGTTCCTTACTTCTTGAGTTGAGCTATTTGAGTTGATGTTATTCTTCCTTTACATGTTTCTTCTACCATTTTACATACTCGTACATTCCACGTACTGACGTCCATTCGGGGCTATATCATTTCATGATGCAAAGACAAGTATTAGTGGTCATCAACAGGTGCCCCTTTGAGGACCTATTTGCTTTCAGTTGATTGGTGAGCCCTCCCCTACTTTTGGAGGATGTCATATTTCTTTTCTAGCTTTGAGTTTTAGACACATTCTATTCTATTTAGACGTAGTCATGGGTCTGTCATTGGCACCATTATTCAGATGATTTAGAGGCTTCATAGACTAGACTGTTGAGTTGTGATTGAATGTTATGTTGACTAATTTCCTTTCATACTAGTCTTGCTTAGTTTATGGATGAGATGTCTGACCTGTAGCCTTTATTTATCATTTAATATTTCCTTTCTTTTACGTATTCTTATACACTGATGTATTTCGCAATTAGAATGGGATTGAACGAATGTGATGAGACCAAGTGGTTCGCTTAGGGGCTACCAATTGTCTTCGAGTGCCAGCCATGCCAAGGGTACTCTCCCGGGACATGATATGTGTGTTCTTGATATTGTTGACAATTATTTACTTGTTTCATTATGTTGCAACTGCTTGCCACCTGTTAAGTTTATAGTTGATTTTCTTGCTATTACTTTATGCATATTGATTCTTATTTTGGTTCAATCAATGATACCTACTTAGTACATATTGCCATGTACTGACCTGCACTTATATTTTTTTCATTGTTTTCGTTTTATGGAGTGCAACGAGTGTTCTAAAGAAGTATATTTGGGCTTTTCCTCTTTTTAAAGTGGAAAAAAATTATAAAAAATTATCGAATCAACATCAATAAATCCAAATAATTTCACATCTTCAATGTGAACTATTGTAGGTTTACAAGGCAGTCAAGGATTGTTTTTTCAGACACGTTGCAGGTCTATTATGTTTCTTAGAAAGCTAAATTTACAGTGACACGTGTCACTTTTGTTGGTTACCTCTTTAAATTCTAGCTCTCACACTCTTCTATTTAAAAAAAATACTATTGTCTTCGTTAAAAAAATGATCTAATTTGATTTATTACGGACTATCAAAAAGATCTTTTAAAAAATTTTATGATTCTAAATTAAAATTATTCCTAACGTACCAAAATGCCTTTCGATCTTATGACCTTAAACCTGCTATATGGAAAGCTAAAATTATAATATTACTAAAAAGGAAAGAAACCACATTTTTTAAAAAGCCTAAAAAGGAAAGAAATTCATTCTTTTTTAAAATAAGGCAGCAATATATTTTTCCTAGAACAACAACAACAACATACCCAGTGGAATCTGGGGAAGGTAGAATGTATGCAGACCTTACCACTACCTCATATAGTTAGAGAGGTTGTTTCATGGGAACCCTCATCACAAAATATTTTTCCTAGAATAACCTAAAAATCGGTTATTTGTCAAACAGAGAGAATACAGTTTAGGATCAATCTTCAAAGTCCTTCTTAAACCACGTGGGCCAAGCTGCTCCTAAAACGTACCTCGTGTCATTTGAACGGGGCTATATTGTCATTTCACTAAACCCACAGTAATGAAATACCCCTTCACGTTTTTCTCTCTTCCCACCTTGGATTCTTCTCCTTTATAATCTCCCAAATAGTCAAATGTGTTCTCCAGGTATTCAAGAAAAAAATGAGTTTCAAACTTTGATGGAGTTCCCCTATTCCTATTTTCTAGTTCTTTTTCTTCTTTTTAGTTTCGAAGTTCAACAACTTTCTCGATATTTAGAGTTTTGTAGCATGGAGAAATTTGAAGACAAAGAAAGAAAAGAAAAGGGGTTTTTTCCAAGTGATCGGTTGATAAGTCGCAAAAGGAATGTAGATGATGAAGATGTGGATCTAGAGCTACGTCTGGGACCTCCATTGAAGGACAATTCTACTGTTGAGTATTCCAAAAAACCAAAAATAGTGAGTCCCTCAAATTTTGGCGAGAACAATGATAAAAGTAAAAATGAATTTCAGTTTTCACTTATTAGGACGTCTTCTTTGTTACTGGAAGCCAAAGAGAAGTGGAAAGAAGAAGAGAAATTGCAGTCCCCGAAACATATGGAGGCAATACAGAAGAGATGGGAGAAAATGAAGAGTATTACTGAAGTATATAAGAAAAGTGAAGAAATTGATGGTTCTTCAAGTGTGCCTGTGATTGAAAGCCAACCACTTATTCAAGGTATCAAAAATTTAATTGCTTAGTATTAAAGTCAATTTGACCTATTATAGAGATGTATGAGCTTATGAATCACAAGTAATAAATAATTTATTTATTTTTTATCCTTTTATTATAATTTATACATGAGAAGCAAATATGTTTGGTGCTTGTAGCAAAGAAGTCAACCTTGACTTGATAATAATTAACAATATTGCAGGGCCAAGTGATCTAAGCCGCCTAGGCAATGGCCAATCATTGAAGCTGTTGCAGAAACTAATAGTGGCAATCCTGGAGATTAGTAATGAGAACTCGCCAGTCTTGCTAGAATATATTAATCAAACTAAATGGCTACTCAAATACTTCATGATCAAGATGCGTCGCGTTTCCACAAAAGGTGATGGACCAAATGGAAACAAGATTGATGGATTACTAATAGCATATGAGAAGGGAGAAGATGTTCAGATTGTTTGTATTTGTCATGGTAATTTTCTATCCCCAGCTGAATTTGTCAAACATGCTGGTGGAGGTGACGTAGAAAACCCTTTAAGGCATATCATTGTTAATCCATTTCCTATGTAGTGGCAGTGGCTATTTTGGATTAGCTTTGATATCCTTGTTATTTGATATTTTTCTTGTTGTTGTATAGACTAAGTTCAATGGTTGTTGCCCCAAAAAGGGATTAGCTTTTGATATGGTTGTGTTATTTGGTCTTCCTTATGTTGGATAAGACAGTTCCTCCTATTAAAGTGTAATGAAGGTTATGTTTCGGTCATTCCTCTTGTTAATTAAGCTAGATTTTCAGTTATTGTTGATATCACCACTCAACATTCTACGGATTATGCTACTTCATTCGTATTATATGGTACTTTTTGACTTGAAATAATATTTAATTAAGATTTTTGTTTAAAAATTTATGGTGTAAAATAATTTTTAAAACTTGTGTGAATGAGAATCATCTCAATAAGAATAAAAGGAGATTTTTAAAGTTAAATTATTCCCCATTTGAGTAAGATGATATTTTTTTAGGATGAACGAAAAATAAATGTATGTCACATAAAATAGGACAGAGGGAGTAGACTTTTCGTTGTTGTTGGTACTGCTAATGGTGTAGCGGTCATTCAAACATCCTACGGATTGTTTTAGATTTATTGTTGTTGTTGATAGAGGTAATAGTGAAGCAGTTACTCAAAGTTCCTGTAAGATTACACTAAACTTAATGTACTGGTTGATATGAGTAATGGTATAGCAGTGACTCAAGCATCCTATGTTAAGAATATTATACATTAAATATAAGTCAATTATTATTATTATAAACAGTTAAATATTTAATTTCAAACATCCTTAGTAATAATTCTATGTGAAAAAATAATTGTTTGATGAATTTAACCTTTTCTTTTTTTGTGTACAAACTAACTCTAACCTGCTTGTCTCGATAAATAGTCTAAAAACTAATCAATTTAATGTTAGATTATTTGCCTTATTTGTTTATTTATTTAAAATAGAAAAAGGTGTTAAATAAATTTTTCTACTTTCATTTATTTATAAAATTTTATCATGTGATATGCTATCCAGTTATTTTTATTTTCGTCAATAATAAACTTATTAACAAATATATACTTAATTTTAGGGTTTTCCTCAAATACCTGATTTCACATTAAATTATCATTATAATCGATTTTTTAAACAAAGAAAGCAGTATTAAACTACTACAAGGCTGTTTATCCTATCTACAATCCCTGTTCACCCATTCTTATCAACTTATTTTATGTCTTTTATCTATCAATACATGTGTGCTTTATACTCCCTCCGTAAAAAAAAAAAAAAAGATCTGCAATGACTTAAATTTTTGGTAATATTTTATTTTCAGTTTTTCACCTGGCATATTGAAAGTCACATGATTAAAAAATATTTTAATACATTTGATATAACTTTAATTTAAAATCACAAGATTGAAAAGTCTTTATTCTTTTCTTAAACTCCATGTCAAATAAAATAAGATCACACCTTTTAAAACTGAAGGAGTAGTATCTAATAACTCTGTTATATTGTATATTTACATTTCCTCTGTATTTGCTTGTAGACTCTCATTGGTCGTAGGGCTCATTGACTGCAACATGCTTATTTTTTCTCTCTCCATATATGTTGGTGTATATGCATTTTACTATTAAAATAAAATATTAAGTGCATAAGATAATGGTTATAAATTGTAGTAGAAGATGAGTATTAGCTCTTGTAAATTGTACGACCATTAGTTCTTGTAACTTTCATGGTCATTAGTTCCTTGTAACTCTTATGGTCATTAGTTTCATATAACTCAGATGACTGTTAGTTTCTTATAAATTATATAACATCTATCACATTTATCAATCCACATTACTACCCCTCAATGTACCCATTGATTACATGGAAGAGTTTTTCACCTATAAATAGTGGTGTTTCTTTTTTTTTTTTGTGAAGTGTAATGATCCTCCGGGTCATTTCTATGATTTTGCAGCTATTTTGTTGATTTGAGTATGTGTATAGTGACCTCGGGTTGTTGGTGATTTGTTGGTACTGTTGGGATGGTTATTGGTTGGGTCAGTTGGGATTCATGTTGGTACTGTTGGGATGGTTATTGGTTGGGTTATTTGGGATTCATGTGAGCTTTTGAGCTAACCAGGAAGTTATACCTATAAAATGTGTTTTCGGATAAAGTCCTGGTAAATGACCTTGGGTGGAATTCTGATGATTTCATAAGCTCTAGAAAGATCGAATTAGGCTAGGAGCATATCCAATGTAGTTATATCATGATTTGCAAATTTAGCCGTCGAAACCAGTTAATAGTTGACTCAGTCAATACCCCCAAAGAACATGCTCCAGATGAGAATTTCGATAGTGTGGTTAGTTCCGGAATGTCAAGTTTTGTCTAGGACGACCCTTTTGATATTGGGGACTTCCTAATATGATTTGACCCCGGGGGCTTTTCATTAAAAGTTGTATATAAGGTAGTGGGGCTCATATCAGATCGTAGGAAACTTCTTTGGAAATTTCGACCATGCGTTTGGACCTGGAATGTCAAAATTGAGATGGTTACATAGTGCATTTGCGAAAATCGGAGCCCGAACGAACCTGAAATACAAAAAAAGACTGAATAGTTTCTGAATGTAGGTGGTACATGTGGCAAGCCCTGGTATATATGGGAGTTTCTGACTTGTTTACACAAAGATACATACACACATACACACACACACACACATATATATATATATATATGCAACTTCGTATTGTGATTTCTAGTTCATTTTTCATCCGATTTGAGTGATTCAAAAGGATACGCTGTACGAATTTTTTTGCAAGAAACACTGTGTAAGTGTCAAATTCCAATTTCGGTGCGTCTTTCAAGGTATAATCTCCATTTTTCACTATTTGTATATTAGAAAAAAGTGAAAACTTCACATTGTGATATCTCGGTCACTTCTCAATGAAATTAAGTGAAATTTGTGTCTAAATTGTAATATTTTTTGAGAGAAACATTGTGGTATGCTTGGATCTTGTTAATTTAGCTTTATTTTTGTGGATTTGATCGAGGAGTTATGTAAGAAATGCAACTTCGTTTATGAGTTGTTTCTCTTTCTTCTGGGATCTATTTTGGGCTCAATTTCTGGCTATGAACTCGGGCTGTTGTAGGATAATTTTATGAGGCCTATTTTTCCCCATTTTAGTCTTAATTGATGTAATTTCATCCATTCTCTGAGAATTTATAGCTAAATCAGTCGTAATGACCTTGTGACTTATATTTATACAGCTGAGCAGTATTGGAGATGAAAAGGAAAGAGAAAGCTTGAGTGGACTGATCAGAATCACGAGGTATCACCTTCTAGGTAGGCTACGCTTTCCTTAACTTTAGGTTGAGTTGAAATGTGTAGTGAGACCATGTATATTGTTGGAGGTCCCTGAGTAAAGTATACATATATGATGTTGAGACTATGATTATCATTTAAACTCTGTAATACCTGCATATATTCTATTAGTTGGTTTTAACCCTATTTGGGTTGTGTAAAGGTAAGTTAGTGCACGACATAGGTATGTTAAGCAGTGATGCTACTTGTATACATATATTTGACCGTTTAAATGTTTGGTTGACTTGCTGGGCTCTCTGACACAGAAACTTATATTATGTCATCGTGATTCTGATTATTCGTAACTTATATATTTTAATTAAATTTTGTTAAAAGCTCGTTGGATGTTGTGATCACTCTATAGGCTCTATAATAGTTATCTATGTTATACTAGTAAGTTCTTAGCACTATTAAGCGGTGGGTTAACGTATTGAAGGTTAAATGTAACTTAAGCCATGTGATGGCACAGATACCTTGTTTACCTATTTGCTTTCAGTTGATTGGTAAGCCCTCCCCTACTTGCAGAGGATATCATATTTCTGTTCTAGCTTTGAGTTTCAGACACATTTTATTCTATTTAGAGGTAGTCGTGGGTCTATCATTGGCACCATTATTCAGATGTTTTAGAGGCTTCATAGACTAGACTGTTGAGTTGTGATTAGATGTTATGTTGACTAATTTCTTTTCATACTAGTCTTGCTTAGTTTATGGATGAGATGTCTGGCCTTTAGCCTTTATTTATCCTTTACATTTCCTTTCTTTTACGTATTCTTATACACTGATGTATTCCTCTATTAGAATGTGATTGAACAAATGTAATGAGGCCAAGTGGTTCGCTTTTGGGGGCTTGCAATAGCCTTCGAGTGCTGCTATGCCAAGGGTACTCTCCCGGGATGTGATATGTGTGTTCTTGATATTGTTGACTGATTATTTAGTTGTTTCATTATGTTGTCACTTTTACTTATTGGTTGTTGCTTTCCACCTTTTAAGTTTATAGTTGATTTTCTTGCTATTACTTTATGCAAATTGATTCCTATTTTGAGTCAATAAATGATACCTACTTAGTACATATTGTCATGTTTTGACCTGGTACTTATATTTTTTTTTCATGTTTTGGTTTTGTGGAGTGCAACAAGTTTTCTAAGGAAGTATATTTGGGCTTTTCCTCTTTTTAAAGTGGGAAAGAAAATTATAAAAAATTATTGAATCAACATCGATAAATCCAAATAATTTCACATCCTCAATGTGAACTATTGTAGGTTTACAAGGCAGTCAAGGATTTTTTTTTCAGACGCGTTGCAGGTCCATTCTGTTTCTCAGTAGATAAATTTACAGTGACACATGTTACTTTTGTTGGTTATCTCTTTAAATTGTAGCGCACACACTCTTCTGTTTAAACAAAATACTATTGTCTTTGTTCAAAAAAATGATCTAATTTGATTTGTTACGGACATTCAAAAAGATTTTTTAAAAACTTTTATGATTCTAAATTAAAATTATTTCTAACGTACCAAAATGTCGTTCGATCTTATGACCTTAAACCTGCCATATGGAAAGCTAAAGTTATAATATTACCAAAAAAGAAAGAAACCACATTTTTTAAAAAGACTAAAAAGGAAAGAAATTCATTCTTTTTGAAAAGAAGGCCGCAATATATTTTTCTTAGAATAAACTAAAAATCGATTATTTGTCAAACAGGGAGAATACAATTTAGGATCAATCTTCAAATTCCTTCTTAAACCACGTGGGCCAAGCTGCTCCTGAAACGTACCACATGTCATTTTGAACGGGGCTATGTTGTCATTTCACTAAACCCACGATAATGAAATACCCCTTCACGTTTTTCTCCCTTCTCACCTTGGATTCTTCTCCTTTATAATCTCCCAAATAGTCAAATGTGTCCTCAAGGTATTCAAAAAACAAATGAGTTTCAAACTTTGATGGAGTTCCCCTATTCCTATTTTCTAGTTCTTTTCCTTCTTTTCAGTTTTGAAGTTCAACAGCTTTCTCGATATTTAGAGTTTTGTAACATGGAGAAAGTTAAAGACAATGAAAGAAAAGGAAAAGGGTTTTTTCCAAGTGATCGGTTGATAAGTCGCAGAAGGAATGTAGATGATGAAGATGTGGATCTAGAGCTACGTTTGGGACCTCCATTGAAGGATAATTCTACTATTGAGTATTCAAAAAAACCAAAAATAGTGAGTCCCTCAATTTCTGGTGAGAACAATAATAAAAGTAAAAATGAATTTCAGTTTTCACTTATTAGGACGTCTTCTTTCTTGGAAGCCGAAAAGATGTGGAAAGAACAAGAAAAATTACAATCCCCGAAACACATTGAGGCAATACAGAAGAGATGGGAGAAAATGAAGAGTATTACTGAAGTATGTAAGAAAAGTGAAGAAATTGATGGTTCTTCAAGTGTGCCTGTGATTGAAAGCCAACCACTTATTCAAGGTATCAAAAATTTAATTACTTAGTATTAAATTCAATTTGACCTATTATAGAGATGTATGAGCTTATGAATCACAAGTAATAAATAATTTATTTATTTTTTATCCTTTTATTATAATTTATACATGAGAAGCAAATATTTTTGGTGTTTGTAACAAAGAGAGTCAACCTTGACTTGATAATAATTAACAATATTGTAGGGCCAAGTGATGTAAGCCGTCTAGGCAATGGTCAATCATTGAAGATGTTGCAGAAACTAATAGTGGCAATCCTGGAGATTAGTAATGAGAACTCGCCAGTCTTGTTAGCATATATAACTCAAGCTAAATGGCTACTCAAACACTTGATGATCAAGATGCGTCGTGTTTCCGCAAGAGGTGATGGACCAAATGGAAACAAGACTGATGGATTACTAATAGCATATGAGAAGGGAGAAGATGTTCAGATTGTTTGTATTTGTCATGGTAATTTTCTATCCCCAGCTGAATTTGTCAAACATGCTGGTGGAGGTGACGTAGAAAACCCTTTAAGGCATATCATTGTTAATCCATTGCCTATGTAGTGGCAGTGGCTATTTTGGATTAGCTTTGATGTCCTTGTTATTTGATATTTAGTTTCTTGTTGTTGTATAGACTAAGTTCAATGGTTGTTCCCCCAAAAAGGGATTAGCTTTTGTTATGGTTTTGTGTTATTTGATCTTCCTTATGTTGGATAAGACTAAGTTCCTCCTATCAAAGTGTTATGAAGGTTATGTTTCGGTCATTCTTCTTTTTAATTACGCTAGATTTTCTGTTATCGTTGATATCATCACTCAAATATACTACGGATTATGCTACTTCATTCGTCTTATGTGGCACTTTATGACTTGAAATAATGTTTAATTAATATTTTTGTTTAAAAATTTATGGTGTAAAATAATTTTTAAAACTTGTGTGAATGAGAATCATCTCACTAAGAATAAACGGAGATTATTAAAGATAAATTATTCTCCATTTGAGTAAGATGATATTTTTTGGGGATGAACTAAAATAAATGTATGTCACATAAAATAGGACAGAGGGAGTAGACTTTTCATTGTTGTTGCTACTGCTAATGGTGTAGCGGTCCCTCGAACATCCTATGGATTATTTCAGATTTATTGTTGTTGTTGTTGATAGAGGTAATAGTGAAGCAGTTACTCAAAGTTCCTAAAGATTACACTAAATTTAATGTACTGGTTGATATGAGTAATGGCGTAGCAGTGACTCAAGCATCCTATATCAAGAATATTATACGTTAAATATAAGTCAATTATTATTATTATAAACAATTTAATATTTAATCTTAAACATCCTTAGTAGATAATTCTATGTGAAAATTAATTGTTTGATGAATTTAACCTTTTCTTCTTTTGTGTACAAACTGACTCTAACCTGCTTGACTCGATAAATAGTCTAAAAACCAATCAATTTAATGTTAGATTATTTGTCTTATTTGTTTATTTATTTAAAATAGAAAAAGGTGTTAAATAAATTTTTCTACTTTTATTTATTTATAAAATTTTATTATCTGATATGCTATCCAGTAATTTTTATTTTCGTCAATAATAAACTTATTAACAAATGTATACTTAATTTTAGGTTTTTTCTCAAATACCTGATTTCACATTAAATTATTATTATAATCTATTTTTTTAAACAAAGAAAGCAGTATTAAACTACTACAAGGCTGTTTATCCTATCTACAATCCCTGTTCACCCATTCTTATCAACTTATTTTATGTCTATTGTCTATCAATACATGTGTGCTTTATACTCCCTCCGTAAAAAAAAAAGCTGCAATGACTTATTATTTTGGCTATATTTTAATTTCAGTTTTTCACATACTATGTTTAAAGTTACATGATTAAAAAATATTTTGATACATTTCATATAATTTTAATTTAGAATCACAAAATTGAAAAGTCTTCATAATTTTCTTAAACTCCATGTCAAGTAAAATGAGGTCATACCTTTTAAAACCAAAGGAGTAGTATCTAATAACTCTGTTATATTGTATTTACATTTCATCTGTATTTGTTTGTAGGCTGTCATTGGTCATAGGGCTCATTGCCTCCAACAAGCTTTATTTTTTCACTCTCCATATGTGTTGGTGTATATGCATTTTACTATTAAAATAAAATATTAAGTGCATAAGATAATGGTTATAAATTGTAGTAGACGATGTGTATTAGCTCTTGTAACTTGTACGACCAATAGTTCTTGCAACTTTCTTGGTCATTGGTTTCTTGTAACTCTCATGGTCATTAGTTTCATATAACTCATATGACTGTTAGTTTCTTATAAATTATATAACATCTATCACATTTATCTATCCACATTACTACCCCTCAATGTACCCATTAATTACATGGAAAACATTTTCACCTATAAATAATGGTGTTCCTTTTTTTTTTTTGTGAAGTGTAATGACCCTCCAGGTCATTTCTATGGTTTTGCAGCTACTTTGTTGATTTGAGCATGTGTGTAGTGACCTTGGGTTGTTGGTTATTTGTTGGTACTGTTGGAATGGTTAATGGTTGGGTTATTTAGGATTTATGTGAGTTTTTGAGCTAACTAGGAAGTTATACCTGTAAAATGCGTTTTTGGGTAAAGTCCTGGTAAATGACCTTGGAGGGAAATTTTGATAATTCCATTAGCTCTGGAAAGGTCGAATTAGGCTAGGAGCATATCCAGTGTAGTTATATCGTGGTTTGCAAATTTAGCCGCCGAAACCAATTAATAGTTGACTCAGTTAACACCCCCAGAGAACATGCTCCAGATGAGAATTTCGATAGTGTGGTTAGTTCCGGGATGTCAAGTTTGGTTTAGGACGACCCTTTTGATACTGGGGACTTCCTAATGTGAATTGACCCCGGGGGCTTTTCATTAAAAGTTTCATATAAGGAGTGGGGCCCACATCAGATCGTAGGAAGCTTCTTTGGAAATTTCGACCACACGTTTGGACCTGAAATGTCAAAATTGATATGGTTACATAGTGCATTTGCGAAAATCGGAGTCTGAACGAATCTGAAATATCAAAAAACACTGAATAGTTTCTTAATGTAAGTGGGACATGTGGCAAGCCCTGGCACTGAATGTGCCACGAGCTGGGGCTGCCACATGTCAAGGTGTGCTATATATATATATATATATATATATATATATATATATATATATATATATATATATGAGTTTCTGACTTGTTTACACAAAGACACACACACACACATATATATGCAACTTCGTATTGTGATTCCTAGTTCATTTTTCATCTGATTTGAGGGATTCAAAAGGCTACATTGTATGAACTTTTGCAAGAAACACTGTGTAAGCGTTAGATTCCAATTTTGGTGTGTCTTTCAAGGTAAAATCTCCATTTTTCTTTATTTGTATATCAGAAATAAGTGAAAACTCACATTGTGATATCTCGGTCACTTCTCAATGAAATTAAGTGAAATTTGTGTCGAAATTGTTATATTTTTCGAGAGAAACATTGTGGTATGCTTGGATCTTGTTAATTTAGCTTTATTTTTGTGGAATTTGACCGAGGAGTTATGTAAGAAATGCAACTTCAACTTTGAGTCATTTCTCTTTCTTCTGGGATCTATTTTGGGCTCAATTTCTGGCTATGAACTCGGGGTGTTATAGGGATAATTTTATGAGGTTTGGTTCAGCATTTCGGGTGTGGGACCTATTTTTCCCCCATTTTAGTCGTAATTAATGTAATTTCATCCATTCTCTGAGATTTTATAGCCAAATCAGTTGTAATGACCTTGTGACTTATGTTTATACAGCTGAGCAGTATTGGAGATGACAAGGAATGGGAAAGCTTGAGTTGACTAATCAGGATCATGAGGTATCGCCTTCTAGGTAGGCTAGGCTTTCCTTAACTCTAGACTGAGTTGAAATGTGTAGTGAGACCCTGTATATTGTTGGAGGTCCCTAAGTAAAGTATAGATATATGATGCTGAGACTATGATTATCGTTTAAACTCTGTGATACCTGCATCTATTCTATTAGTTGGTTTTAACCCTATTTGGGTTGTGTATGCATCTGATAAGGAATGTAAGGGTAAGTTAGTGCACGACATAGGTATGTTAAGCAGTGATGCTACTTGTCTACATATATTTGACTGTTTAAATGTTTGGTTGACTTATTGGGCTATCTGGCACAGAAACCTATAATATGTTGTTGTGCATCTGATTATCTATAACCTATATATTCTAATTAAATTTTTTAAAAGCTATACTTGATCGTTGGATGTTGTGATCACCGTATAGGCTCTATAATAGTTATCTATGTTATACTAGTAAGTTCTTAGCACTATTAAGCGGTGGGATAACTTATTGAGGGTTAAATGTAACTTAAGCCATGTGATGGCACAGATACCTATCTTGACCCTTGTTTACCTATTTGCTTTCAGTTGATTGGTGAGCCCTCCCCTACTTTTGGAGGATATCATATTTATGTTCTAGGTTTGAGTTTTAGACATATTTTATTCTATTTAGAGGTAGTTGTGGGTCTATGATTGGCATCATTATTCAGATGTTTTAGAGGCTTCATAGACTAGACTGTTGAGTTGTAATTGGATGTTATGTTGAATAGTTTCTTTTCATACTAGCCTTGCTTAGTTTATGGATGAGATATCCGGCCTTTAGCCTTTATTTATCATTTACATTTCCATTCTTTTACGTTTTCTTATGCACTGATGTATTCCGCTATTAGAATGTGATTGAACGAGTGTGATGAGGCCAAGTGGTTCATTTTGGGGGAGCTAGTAATAGTCTTCGAGTGTTGCCATGCCAAGGGTACTCTCCCGGGAAGTGATATGTGTGTTCTTGATATTGTTGATTGATTATTTACTTATTTCATTTTGTTGTCACTTTTACTTATTGGTTGTTGCTTGCCACCTGTTAAGTTATTGATTTTCTTGATATTACTTTATGCAAATTGATTCTTATTTTGAGTCAATCAATGATACCTACTTAGTACATATTGCCATGATTTGACCTGGCACTTATATTTTCTTCATGTTTTGGTTTTGTGGAGTGCAACAAGTTTTATAAAGAAGTATATTTGGGTTTTTCCTCTTTTTAAAGTGGAAAAGAAAATTATAAAAAATTATCGAATCAACATAGATAAATCCAAATAATTCACATCCTCAATGTGAACTATTGTAGGTTAACAAGGCAGTCAAGGATTTTTTTTAGACACGTTGAAGGTCTATTCTGTTTCTTAGTAGATAAATTTACAGTGACACATGTCACTTTTGTTGGTTACCTCTTTAAATTCTTGCGCACACACTTTTCTGTTTAAACAAAATACTATTGTCTTTGTCCAAAAAAATGATTTAATTTGATTTCTTACGAACTTTCAAAAAGATTTTTTAAAAAATTTTATGATTCTACATTAAAATTATTCCTAACGTACCAAAATGTCTTTCGATCTTATGACCTTAAACCTACCATATGGAAAGCTAAAGTTATAATATTACCAAAAAAGAAAGAAACCAAATTTTTTAAAAAGACTAAAAAGGAAAGAAATTCTTTCTTTTTTAAAAGAAGGCAGTAATATATTTTTCTTAGAATGAACTAAAAATAGATTCTTGTAACTCTCATGGTCATTAGTTTCACATAATTCATATGACTGTTAGTTTCTTATAAATTATATAACATCTATCACATTTATCTATCCACATTATTACCCCTCAATGTACCCATTAATTACATCGAAGACATTTTCACCTATAAATAGTGGTGTTTCTTTTTTTTTTTTTTTTGTGAAGTGTAATGACCCTCCTGGTCATTTCTAGAGTTTTGCAGCTATTTTGTTGATTTAAGCATGTGTAGTGACCTTGGGTTGTTGGTGACTTGTTGGTACTGTTGGAATGGTTAATGGTTGGGTTATTTAGGATTTATGTGAGCTTTTGAGCTAACCAGCTGTAAAATGCGTTTTCGGATAAAGTCCTGGTACATGACCTTAGAGGGGAATTTTGATAACTCCATTAGCTCCAGAAAGGTCGAATCGGGCTAGGAGCATATCTGGTGTAGTTATATCGTGGTTTGCAAATTTAGCTATCAAAACCAGTTAATAGTTGACTCAGTCAACACCCCCAGAGAACATGCTCCAGATGAAAATTTCGATAGTGTGGTTAGTTTCGGAATGTCAAGTTTGGTCTAGGATGACCCTTTTGATATTGGGGACTTCCTAATGTGATTTTGACCTCGGGGGATTTTCATTAAAAGTTGCATATAAAGTTGTGAGGCCCACATCAGATCGTAGGAAGCTTCTTTGGAAATTTCGACCACACGTTTGGACCTGAAATATCAAAATCGATATGGTTACATAGTGCATTTATGAAAATCGGAGTTTGAACGAGCCCGAAATACCGAAAAAAGACTTCATAGTTTCTGAATGGAAGTGGGACATGTTGCAAGCCCTGTCGCTGACTTGTCAAGGTGTGCTACCTATATATATATATATATATATATATATATATATATATATATATATATACACACAAACGTGAAACTTCGTACGGTGATTTCGAGTTCATTTTTCATCCGTTCGGAGTTATTCAAAAGTCTAGGTTGTACGAAATTTTGCAAGAAACACCGTGTAAGTGTCAGATTCCAATTTAGGTGTGTATTTCAAGATATAATCTCCATTTTTCGCTATTTGTATATCAGAAACAAGTAAAAACTTCACATTGTGATATCTCGGTCATTTCTCAACGAAATTAAGTGAAATTTGTGTTTAAACAGTTATATTTTTTTAGATGAATATTGTGGTATGCTTGGATATTGTTAATTTAGCTTTACTGAGAAGTTATGTAAGAAATGTTTTCTGATAAGAAATGAAACCTCATTTTTCAGTCATTTCTCTTTCTTCTAGGATCTATTTTGGGCTCAATTTCTAGCTATGAACTCGGGGTGTTATAGGGATAATTTTATGAGGATTGGTTCACTAGACTAGCAAACTTTGAGCCTTAGATAGGCCACGATGGTATGAGAACCTACTTATTCATATGATTGGTCAACTACCTCAGAACATTCCCACGATACATTGTATTTCGCTCAAATATAGAAATGACCAATGATGTCACATTGGAGCTTTAAGTAAAATCTCAAACAGTTATCCTCCCACTAGGAAGTCTATAATGAGGATTTGCTACTCCTTGTATACCCATAGTTAGAGGCTATATAGTTGGAGGCAATACCATTAAAGGAACTATGGATAGATGTCATTTTTTGACTAGTCAAGGCCTAAGAATTAGGTCAGATATCACGTTCTGATAGAGTACCCTAGACGTTGGAGGAACTTAGAAATCATTATTGATTCCCAAGCAAACCACTTGTCCTAATCACATCATCAATCATACAACAGAAGACTCAATTTAAAAGTATAAGGAATAGTCTAGTGGGCTAATCAGTGAACACTGAATGAAATAATAATTTAAACAAATAATCTAATTCAAAATAAGTCCACTAACATAGGAATAATGCAACCTGGGACAAGATAATTAAATAAGAACATCAAAACAATCCATCTCTGTCTATGAAGCCTCTAATTCCAACGTCTAGATGGTGCTAATGACAGGTTCATGGCTACCTCCAAGAAAAGGAATACTCTAGAAGCAATAAAAACATATCATGGCTACCTCCAAGAAAAGGAATACTCTAGAAGCAATAAAAACATATTAGAAAATTGAAAGCCTATGGGAGTTAGGAGGTCTCACCACTGTTAGGAAATAAAATGTATATCAATGGAACATTTGTTGATAATCTTTAGCACTTGTATCTATATCATGAAATGATCCAGCGCCGAGTGACATTGGTACGTATAATGTACCATATGTAAAATAGCTGAGAAACTATAAAATCAACTTGTACTCAACTCAAGGTAATAATTAAACTCAATAAATGTCACAAAAGACTCAAGGGTGTACAATGTAATCAATTCACATCTAGTACTATTACATCCTAATTTAGGAGTTTCTCTAATCGACAACCATCACCTATGAGGCATTGATGATACAATGAAGTGATGTTGTTGCCACATTCACTCAATACCTTGCCAGGGTAAAGGCTATCCCATCAGTGGATCCACAATCAATAACATCAAGTCCTCTTTTGGGACAGTAGGGAGACATCTGATTTTACGATTTAATCCTCTTTTACGTTGGCTACAAAGTTATTGAGTTATCATTTACTCTCACTCAATTCGATACTCAATACTCCTTCCAAGAGTCAACATCCTCATAAGAGTTCAATTCAATCTCTTTGGTTAACTTATTAAATTGGTCTTATTAAACACTTGTCAAACTCAATTCATCATGTCAACCATTAAGTATTTTGTTAGGAATATTTTTTTATAACTAGTTCTTGACTCATCGAGACTCTTTATCATCCATCATTTAATCTCAAGATATTTCGATACAAAAAGAGAGTTGAGACATTTTTATAGACTTTTCAGGCTCAAAACCTACTCATTTGTACCCATTCAAGTGCAGTATATAATAAATGAGAAAATTCAACCTAGGGTTCATATAAATATTTAATCATATATAAAAAGTGTTTAACTCATAAAAATTATCATTCATGCAAGGTTATGTAAGAATATACTAGGATTTAAGAAGAACTTCAAGAACACATTTATGAAAGACTCAAATCATTCATAATTCGATAAATCCTATCTATTGGCACATGGATGAATGTAATTAATATTTTAGTTAGCATTACATACCTCGAAGATTTGAATTCTGGAATAGCTTGGAAGAACTCATGATATTCTCTTAAAACCCTAGCTTTTTCTCCCTTACAAGTTTGCCCTAAGCCTGAGAATGTGTTTTAGCGTAAAAAGGTTGAATAGTGATGTTTAGGGACTTAATTAGGTGTAAAACCGTAAAGTTTAGGCTTTGAAAAGATCGGAGAAGACCAAAATAACCCTTCTTAAGATGGTTTCAAGGTCATCTATGGGTCAATCTACGGTCCGTAGAAGCTTCTATGGTCTGTAGAAACCCATTCGTAAAAGTTGGGTTGATTTTGGGTTTAGGATCCATTCTACTATCCCAAACTATGATTTGTAAAAGCTTCTACGACCCATAGGTGGGTCCGTAAAGTTTGGAACACAAAAATTAACTTAGAGGAGATTTTTACGAAGCCAAGTTTATGGATCATCAACCCATCTATGACCCGTGACTAAGGGTTCGTAGATGGTGACCCAGAAACTCCGCTATGATAGTCTTCACTAAATTGGTCATAACTTCTTACTCTGAACTCCAAATAAGGCAATCTTGGTGGCATTGGAAATAGAATTTAGAGAGATTTAATTTGATAGGTTATGGGTCTCCTAACTCTTTATATTCTATAATATATGATCTTTTGAAATTGACCCTTTTATGAACTCATTTAAAAACTTAGTCGATAGAAACTTTTTAGACTTGATGCAAAAGATACTTTATCACCCTAGACCATATCTAATACACTTTAAATACTGAACATTTGATATCTTCATATATATATAACTTTGGAATTCATTAGGTTACTTAATTTTTATAAAATCACATATTGAAAGTCAATTGGTAAGGAAGCTATTAACTTAACTTCGCACTAGAGGATTCGTACGATCTTAACTCAACTCCAAATCTATTTTCACACTAAGGGATTGATTTTAAAACTTATGCTTAATTAAGGATCATTTGGTATAACCTTATGCATATATAATGGATGGCTCCATCTTAGCTAAGCAAAGTTTCAGGGTGTTACATTAGACGACTGACCACGTCTAATCTTAGCTGGGTTGAAGGCCAGGATGTAGCCTAGGTTGAAGGCTAGGTTATAGACTAGGTTCGAGGCTAGGTTGGGGTCTAAGTCTAAGTTGGAGGCCTAGCTAGTTAGATTGTTCTTGCAGGTTCATTGTTCAGCGCACATATCGGTTTACGAGATCAGAGAAACTTGACACCACTGAACCTTACACCCATTCACCCTTTTATTATGCAAGGGTGTACCTTCTAGGATTATGAGGCCTAATTTACCTACAGACATAGACAATAGAACCTTACACTTGCATACATCACTACCCCATCATCCAGTTCCGAGTAACATCCATATTAGCCTGCATGCTTGTTTGGTTCTTATGATTAGTTGCATATAGAGTTATATTCTGGTTTATCTCTATTATATTTACTATCTTATTCAATTGGCTTATGATGCCTACTATGCACCATAGATTTTGGTACTGCCCTACAATCTACATTTGTTTCATGATGTAGGGCCTGGCACAAGCCAACAATTTTGATTCCTCCTGCAACATACACAGGTTGTTAGTTGTATATTGAGTTGGTTGCCAATTTCATGTTTGCAAATACGATTGGTTTCTTCATTTAAGGATTCAAAAATAGATTTTACATATGTAGTTTAGGATTTAGGAATGAATTGATTGGCAATATTAGCTTTGTTTCTCTTGTATTCTGATATAGAATTTCATTACTTGATTCCCTTATATGAAATAATGAATGTAATTGTGAATATGGTCTCAAATAATTTTAAATGTGATTCAAATTTTATGTTTTTGTGCCCACAAATTTAATAAAGAAAGAGAACTCAATTTCTTTATAGAGTCAACGAAGTATGCTATTTAATCATTTTTATCTGACCTTAATAAACTAGTCAAATATATTTTTAGTTTAGAATTTTCCCCAAGTGCATGATATCATGGTAAATCATCATTATAATCCATTTTCTTTTAATGTGGTTTTCGATCCATCAAATTTCAACTCATTTTTTAAGGGAAAACTATCTAATTAAACTTTCATCTGTACCATATTTACTAATCTAGTCTATATATTATATATTGAAATAATTACTTATTATTCTATTATTTAATAACTATTTACCCTATTTGGAGTCAGATATATAAAGATGCATCACTCTTTAAAATTAGCAAAAATAGATTCCTTAATTATCTAGCCACTTAATTTTCTTCTTAATATACGCTTTCATTTCAAATCAAAGATTGCATGGGGCGCCATTCTGTTATGTATCAGTGATATATTTGTTATGTATGTATTATGTATCTATTGTATAACTGAATTTGTATGTGTATACATATTCATCTGGACTGATATGTATTTGTTGAGTTTTTTTCATGTATCTTGCAAATTTATTTGGGCTAATGTATCTTTTTGCAATCAGTTTTCAATAATATCTATCCTACTTTTTTTTTCCTGTCATGAATTTCACTGATTATTGTTTTTGAGTTACATTTTATATTGACATTTAAATAAGTAAATGTATTTATGAAATGCATGTATATGAACCATCTGATATATGTATCTAGAGTATAAAATATGACTCTAATTGTAGTATTAAAAAATCAGGGAAACATTCATTATCTAAATGTTGTAAAGCTATCATTTTTTGACTATCCCTCTTTCATTATGTGTATTTTTTTTTTCTTGTATGATTTGTATAGTAGCATTTATGTGTCAATTAGAGTTAGGGGTCAACTTTATAAAGGATTTCTAAGAGATCTTTCCACTTAGGTTTTACATTTTTTGATAAAAAATAATCTTGACAACACCTGTTAAATTATAACTCTTTCGACATGTGTCATTTTTTTAAAAATTACAATCATTAATACTTATCCATAGTTAATGTAATGCATTTTCTCATACCTTAAGTATATGAAATACATAAAAATAACTTAAAACTAACATGATTACTGGTCGATTTTACCAAAAAATTCCTTCTATCATATGTACTATCTTGTCTTACATAAATTAGCTAATTTTGGGAAAAAAAAAAAAAAACAATAAACATTTAAACATTGCAAAAAAGCACCCACCTTTTGTATATCCTTAAATAAAAAATCTAAAGATGAAAACTTCCTAAGATTACTCTTGCAATGTAGAGTTACATCATTACATATTATGAAAAGATTATAAACTTTAAATGGAAAAGAAAATTTTACTTATATTTTAATAACTTTATGGTAATTTTATTTTTATAATTTGCTTAGTGCTTTGCTACAAGTAATATTGTATGCTTACTTGCAAAACTTGACTCCCATAATATATATTACGTTGAGCTTTAATTTTGAGAAGAGAAAAATGTCAAAAAATACCTCTGAACTATTTGAAATAGAGCATGTATACCTAGGGGTGGGTTCGATTTTTGCGGTTCAGTTTTTGCCTAAACCAAAGACAGAACGGAAGGTAATTTGGCGGTTCGGTTCAGTTCGGTTTTGCCAAAAAAAAAAGTAAACCATTGGTTTTTCGGTTCGGTTTTTTTCGGTTCAATCTTCGGTTTTTATTTTATTTTTCAGTTTTAAAAATAATTTTTTAAAATAAAATAATATGTTGGGTAAAGACATATCATTGTATAGATATGCTAACCAATTAGTAAAGAGTAAAGTTTGGATTAGTACAATTATCACAATATAAGAACTACAATTATCACCAAGAAAATTGCAAACATATGTTCTAGAAAAACAAATATCAAATACTCCTTGGAAGGTTCAAGTCAATTATGTGTAGCCAAAAGAAATTATCAAACGATTATCAAATACTCCTTGAAGTATCAATTAGTTGCAGGTGACAGTAGCCAAAAGATTTCTCCTTGGAAGCTTCAAATCTATGTCTCTTTCATGCAACAAGAAAGACTTTCCTTCTTAGTCATGTAGCCTATAAAGTATAAACGACGTAGTATAGCAAAATCGATTTTTGACGGTTCGATTCGGTTTTAGAAGACCAAAACCGAAACCGAAACCGCACAAAATCGGTTCGGTTCGGTTTTTTGTGTTCGGTTTCGATTTTTTATGGTGCATTTCTTTTTTGGAATTTTTCGATCGATTTTGGTTCGGTTTTCGATTTTTGGTTTTTAGTTTTACGGACCCACCCCTATGTATACCTCTCTGTTATGTTTTGGTTCAAAAATATCCCTCAATAAAATTTTTGGCTCAAAAACACCCCTCAATTAAATTTTTAGCTCAAAAATATCCCCGCTCTAACAGAAATAAAAAGAGTTAAAAATACCCCTGAACTATCGGAAATGGAGCAAAAATACCCCTTGGTTAAATTTTGGTTCAAAAATACCCCTCCTTTAAAGTTTTACAGAAAAAGTACCCATCTCTCTAATAGAAATAACATCATGCATATTATGTGGATAAAAAACGACACATGATCAGTCCACGTGAAATTCCATTTAGGGACTCAAGAGGTTTTCTTCTCCGATATTAGGTCCGAGACTAGCCTTTTCATGTCAAAAAGAATTGTTATTTCACTTGCAAACGTCTCAAAAAGTCGATCTGTGAATGATAACATTGATTCATCCTCGTTATAATTGTTGCCTCCTCCTTGAATCTGTTTCTCGAGTTCAATAGGATCCAATTCTTCAAATTTTTTGAAGCTACGAATCTTGTATAGAAATTGTTGTGTTCAAGATAGCAATATAACATAATTAATATAAGTTATTATTTTCAAGAGATAATTTAGCTGCAAATATAAATAAAAGATTTTTTTTAATATAGTAAGAATCTGGACTACTCAAAGTCGGATAAAAATTCATTTGAAGATGGGTTGAAGTTGAATTTTTAATGGAAGAGGGATATTTTAAATAATAACTTTAAAATTTTAACGGAGGGGTATTCTTTAGCCAAAAATTAACAAAGAATTTTTTTGCTCCATTTCTAATAGTTAAGGGGTATTTTTGTCCCTTTTCTCATTTCTGTTAGGACAAGGGGTATTTTGAGCCAAAAATTTAGTGGAGGGGTATTTTTGAGCCAAGAATATAAAAGAGGGATATTTTTTATCCAAAAATATAACGGAGGGGTATTTTTGATCCAAAAATATAACGAAGGGGTACTTTTGAACCAAAATATAACGGAAGGGTATTTCTGCTTTATTTCAAATAGTTTAGGGGTATTTTTTTACCCTTTTCCTTTTGAGAATAATATTTTACATTAATTTTAGTATTATATCATTAAAAAGTTAAACTCAGTTTAAACATGCAAAAAATCATGTCTGTCACTTGATATGAACTTCATTTTACGTGTATTATTTCATAGATTCACGCCCTCCCACCCCCCCACCCCCACCCCCACCCCCCACACCCAAAAAAAAAAAAAGGAACCAAGAAGTTGTGCAAGAAAATAGGGGGAAAAGTTGACGATAATCCTAAGTTTTTCCTATGTTGATTGGTATAATAATTAATTATTTAAAAAAACATTCTTAATAAATTTTAATTTGTTTAACTAAACATAATCACATTGAGTATAATTATATAAATACCTGGTGTGGATAATTTTTTACCTTAAATTTAGTGTTAGTAAATGTTTTCAATATTTTTAAGTTTATTTGTAGAGTTAGGATTTCTATTTCTGCCTAAATTTGATAATTATGTACTGTAACATATATTATTAGTTGTATATTGTGTTGTTGTTACTATTTTTTATGTTTGAATATGTGGAAGATTTATCTAAAATTTTTAGTCCCACTAAATTTACAATGTAAGGATTTAAGGCTAAAATCTTACCTATGTGGTTCAAGAATTAATTAGGGATGAATTGATTGATGATATTACATATTTTTAATTTATTGTGACGTGGATTTCATTTTTTTAATCCTTTTTTTTGAAAATTAACTACAAATATGAATGTGCATGATAATCCCGAGGTGCAAATCTAATATTACAATCATGAATCACTCTCATATAATTTTATTTTGAGTATTATAAATTTGATTATGAAGAAAAGATTTATTCTTTAGGTCAAGAAGTATAGACAATTTAAGGCCAAAAAAGAAGTAATAATAACGGCAAGACACAACAGTGAAGCATCAATATTCAATATTAATATATGATGTAATCTGTAAAATTTTGATTGATGTTACAAATGAAGGTAAAATTAAATGAGTAAAAACTTATGTTGTTGAATTTAATAATTCATGGTGACTGAAGTCATTTTACCACTTCTTTTATTGTATTAATACTATGATATTGATAAATTGATATTCATATTTAATCATACATTTTTGCTTCCTTTTTTTTATGAAGAAAAGAGTGCATCTAATGTGTATTCTTTCATCAATACATTTTTTATAATGCAATTAGTTTCCACTACTATTAGCTCCACCACTATCGTTCTCAATTTCTCCTCTATGCTTGAGTTTTGACAGTAATCAAGCTAGCCCACTTGATTCTTGATGCTTATATGTTGGAAAACTATATGCAGAAAAAAAATATCAAAATCGTACTACTTACATGAATAATAGATAACATATACGTTTATGTTAAAACAAATATAATTATGCTAAAAACGCATAAACTTTTTTAAATATAATTCGCTAAATACCTCTTGAAGTATGAGCAGATACCTTCAAGCGAATCCATAAGTTAGACTACAGTTTTATGGTCTTTTACATTGATCCCAAGTATACAGTCGTGGGTGGGTAAGCATTTCATAGAAAATTTAATTCTTCTAAAAAAAAATTCTAGGTTAGGAGAACCACTATATAGAGGGGACCTTTTCCTTGTCCAAATCAAGAACCAAAAGTATGTATTCTCCTTTTCCTCCTAAGAATACGATTTTGAGTTCTACTTAAATATATGTCGAACCCTGGGAGGGTACCCTTAGCGTGGCCGGCACTTGAAGAATCATTGTTGATTCCTCAAGAGAACCACATGGCATCAGCGTCACACTATTATCAATAGCCGAAGAATACTCAGATATCCATTAGGCAAACTCTTATAGGGATAGTTTCCAAGAATCATGTTTGGAAAAAATAAAACAATCAGCTCTCTCTACTCAGTGTCTATGAAGCCTCTACTCCAATATAAAAGGTGCCAAGACAAGCCTTGGGCTACCTCAATCAAAGAAAGTAAAAATACTCAATAAAGGATAAAAGGGTTCCTTCGGATAGCAAGGAGGGTTCACCAACTCTGGAAGCAAGGGAACTGAACATCAACGGTGCGTCTGTTGAAGTCCTCCATCACATGTATCTGCATCATTAATGATGCAGGCCCAAACGGATGTCAGTACATGGAATATACTGGTATGTAAAATGACTCAAACAAAACAAGAAAGACTCTGATTCAAATCAATCCACTCGACTCGGAACTCATCTCATCAACTCATAACTCAACTCAATGTTTAATTATGCAAGTTTTGGAGTTTAAAATCATGGTTTCAAAAGAGACTCAATTTTCATGCAGCTCAGTTTAAAACATAATATGCTCAATCAAGTGTTGCTTGGAAGTTTCTCTAACCGACATAACTCCCACCATCTTAATTTTGGTGATGCACAACGAAGGCGACGTCATTGCCACGCCCGTCCTAAACTTGCCAAGGTAAAGGAAGATCAACTCTCCTCTCTCTCTAGGATCCAAAGAGAATATCCATCTTTTGGGACATGAGCCGCCAGAGTTAACTGCACGACTATCCTACGCTGGCAACATAGTTCTGAGGTATTATCCTCTTACCCAACTCGATGCTCAATAATCTTTCCAAGACTAAAACGTGCTCATGCAAATCAACTCAAGATGCATCTCAAAACAGCTCATCTCAATTTCTCAATAACTCAACAATTTAGAATTTATCCATATATGTCTTTTAATTCTTGAATAGTTAATGCTAAACAAAGATAGAAAAATATAATTAATTCTCTCTTGATTATCCAAATTAACAACATTTTGAGATAACTATTTTTAATATACCTAACAACTAAAATGGAACGAGGAGAGTAACTTCTAACCCATTGACCCCAAACCATTGTGGTCAATTCGTGGGAATCACCATTTTCATTATACTTAAACTAAGTCTCCTTGTAAATGTAAGTAGTTAAAAATATCATTAAATGAAGTATATGTATTTAAAAAATCACAACAATTTTCTTAAACTTTAAATAATTTACTTATTTGAAATAATACAAAAAGTTTTAAAAATTTATTTAGGGGTTGTTTGGCTGGAGAAGTTACTCTGGGATTAACTATCCTGGGTTAAATTATCCGACGATAATTTATCTGAGCATGTATATGGGATAACATATCCCATCACTAGGGTATAAATTATGGATAAAAACTATCACGACTATCTAATACCTCCAATCAAATACAAAATAAAATAATTTTATATTTTATCCTAAAATTATTATACATTATACCTTACATCAAACCACTTCTTTATGGTAAAATTGAAATTTTAAAATTAAATTGTTTGTAATTGGAGTAAGGTGACGTTGTTTTTCAAACAGATCAGAAAGAAATAGGTTCCAGATAAAATAGGACAGAGGGAGTATTTAAAAAAGCCATTAAGTAAGGACATACTGAAAGTAAATATAATTGAAAGTAAAAAAGCCATTAAGTAACGAAATATATTTGACATTTTCCTCTTTTGAAAGTGGAAAAGAAAATTATAAAAGATTTTTGAATCAACATCGAGAAATCCAAATAATTTTCATATCTTCAATGTGAACTATCGTAGGTTTATGAGGCAAAAAGGGATATTTAAGGCATGTCACAGATCCATTTTGTTTCTCAGTAGATAAATTTATAATTACACATGTCATTTTGATCGGTTACCTCTTCAGATTCTTGCTCACACACTCTTCCATTTAAAAAATACTATTCCCTTCGTTTAAACAAAATGATCTAATTTGATTTGGTATGAACTTTAAAAAAAATTTAAAAAAGAATTTTATGATTCTAAATTAAAGTTATGTCAAACATACCAAAATACCTTTAATCTTGTGATCTTAAATATACTACCTGAAAAGTTAAAATTAAAATATTACTAAAAAAAAAAATCATATTTTTGAAACAGACTAAAAAGAAAAGAAAATCATTCTTTTTGACAAGAAAAGAGTAATATATTTTTGTTAGAATAGACTAAAAAATAGATTATTTTTTTAAATTGAGAGAATATTATCACGACTCGTACCTAGGGTTCTAGGAGTGACATAGTGAATGGGAACCCGAGAGTCCCCAAACAAGCCTCAAAGTATCCATATTACATCATCCAGTTCGGAAGCGTATACAAATAGCAAACACATAGTTCTAAGGGACGGGAAAGTAGGACCCACGCTATGGAGATATCATAGAAAAAGGGATTAACATGGATTCACATAACACGTAGCACATAAAGACTAAGGGGCGGGTAAGTATGACTCACTCTATGGGGGCGATTCAGAACTTATCATCTTCCACATTTCCACATCAAATCGTACATACTTATCATAATTCTCATAATCAATCCATAGTAGCCATATCCAATTGATAACCATAATCATAAGCTTCAAATACAACACATATAACATAGATTCAACAAGAGTCTACAAGGTGCCCAACAACGCCTCTAGATATAAGATGGGACGGGGGCAAGACATGTCCCGGGCTCACCCTCAAAGTAAATAACGTAAACAAGACTTCATAGGTAGAGGAATGGTGGCTTGCCCTTGGAAGATAGGACTCACCACAACAAATGTCTCAAATCTGATCTAGCCGTCAAACGATGGATGAAGGTAATCTTTGGTCCATACATGGTTAGATCATGTAGGAGAAAAGTATGTGTTAGTACGTTTGAATGTACTAAATATGTGGGCATGCAATGTATATGACTTATCAAACATGCATTCAATGTTAGATAACAAGGGCACATAATATAGAAGGAGATATATAGCAAGAGATATAGTATACGATATGTCATAAAACCAATGATCCATGAAATGCACAAATGCTCATATATAGTGTGGATGGACTATAACCAAAAAAATAAAACTCATGTGAGCTACAACATGAATTAGTCCGATGTAGACCTCCCATCGATAGAAAAATACTACTAGCCAAGGGTAATCTACACCACACCTTATGATCACATCTTTCCGGTGTGATAGATACCTTCCTTACGACCCCGCTTTTTGGAAGGATTTCTATATCGAAACATATTATATCATATAATACCAAAATGTGTAACCATTCCTTACGACCCAGTCTTTTCGGTAATGGTTATCATATACCTGTGCTGACACATAATTCAAGGAAAGGGAGAGAGCCCTTGGGAATAGCCCTTATGCCCCTAATCCATCGGTGCTAAGTCAAGACATCTCATGAGAATACTTATACATATACATGCTTTCAAAAGAGATAATAGTCATTTCGAATCCTTTCAATACACATTTAGGCTCCAAAGCCAAATCAAAGTTCATAATCATGATCCTCAGCACAAGATTAGCTCATGCAGATATACGGAATGGTGTAAACACCCAAAATGCTCAAAGAGACATAATCATAGACATTTATATGATCACATTCTTGTCATAACCAATATCTTGTCAAAATCATATACATAAACATAATTGGGCTTAACCCACTTCTTAATTTTCATAAAATTCGATGTTCATGAATGCATATGCTATAAATGAGATGAGAATAGCCTGGGTAATTGAGATTTAAACTACAATTAATAATACATTATGAAATTCAAGTAAAACATAAGTAAATTTCACACTTAAATCATAAGATGGATTACTCATGTACAAATCAAACTTTAAAGGGGACATGCACTTTCATAACTTAATAACTTCAATGCGTTTCATTATATTAGGGCTTAATTCACTTTAAAAATAATAAATAAACATAACCCATACATCAATTTAATTTTACAAATAAACATATTGAAAACCCACATTTAAAGTAGCTAAAAATCTATGAAATTGAGTGTAAAAGAGTTTGGGTCTTCTTGGTTGAAAGGGACCAAGAATCAATCTCACATACCTTAGCTAATGAAGAAAATTGAAGAAGAAATTGAAATAAATTTGGTGAATAATAGACCCCTTTCCTTAAGCTTCAAGAAAATCCTTCAATATTCACCTTCGGGAGTTCTTAAACTAGAGAGTTTGAATATAATTCTATGTGCAGGAATGAATTTGAATGAGAGGAATAGAGTTTAGGTCATTAGGAGGTCTTAATATAGCATATGAAGTTATAAAAGACCCTTAGGAGAAGCCATAATTACAAAAGAACCATTAATAAGTCAAAATAATATTTCTTTCCAGGGGTCCCGTGAAAAGGTCTCACAGTCCGTACAAGTTTCACGGACCGTGAAACCCTCCCATGAGACCTCACTTAGGCAAATTTCATAAAACACTGCACAAGCGGGCTTTACAAAAACAAGCATAACGTCTTGATCAAAACTCAAAATGAGGTGAAAAATGGATGCGTTGGAAATCTAATTCAAAGAGCTTCAATTTGATAGGTTGCAGGCTACCCAGTTCATTTTGAGCTAAGAGATATGAGCCTTTAAAGTTGACCCTTCTATCGGTTCTTGTGAAAAGCTTAGCCCATGGAATTCCTTGAACTTAGTTTGATGTAGGAGACCCATGATGGCCTTAAACAACATAAATAAGCTTGAATTGAAGGCTTGAAAGTGAACTTGGCTTGAGCTCGAAGATTCTATACTTAGAAAAATTTTCACTCCGGAAGTCATACGGAAGGTCATACGGGTCGTGTCACTCTACACGGGCCGTGAACTTGGCGTGTCACCATACTTGGTCCTAAAATTATGGGATTTCAAGCCAAGGCCACCACACGGTCCGTGAGGTGTCACACGGACCGTGAGGGGTCCATGTGTGGTGTGCCTTTGTTTAAATCACCACGTTTAAAGGGCTAAACATCCTTCATGAGGCCAAAGGTCACTTCATGGAGGCTCACACGGGCCGTGTGACCTCACACAGACCGTGAGAGCTCCCATGGAGCATCACCTTGGTTCAAAACTTCCCGAAATTAAAATTGTTAAGCTCCAATGGAGTCGTGCAACGTCTGGGTCCTTACAAATATATCTTAGAATCAAATTCCAAAGCTCTTCTTAAACCACGTGGGATAAGGTGCTACTATAACATACTACGTGTCACTTTGAACGGGGGCTATAGTGTCAATGCACTAAACCCAAGTAATAAAATACCCCTTCACATTTTTTCTCCCTTTCTGTCCAGAATTCTTCTCCTTTATAATCTCCCAAATGGCTAAATGTGTTCTCTAGGTATTCAAGGAAAAAGAGTGTCAAACTTTGATGGAGTTCCCCTATTCCCATTTTATAATTCTTTTTTTTAGTTACAAAGTTCAACAATTTTCTTGATTTCTATATTTTGTAACATGGAGAGAGCTGAAGACAGGGAAGGAAAAGGAAAAGAGTTTTTTTTTTCAAGTGATCGGTTGCTAAGCCGCAAAAGCAATATAGATGATAAAGATTCTAGAGCTACGTTTGGGATCTCCATTGAATGGAAATTCTGGTGTTGAGTATTTGACAAAACAAAAAATAGTCAACCCCTCTAATTTTTGTGATAAGAATGATAAAAGTGGAGATGAAGTTCAGTTTTCACTTATTAGGACGCCTGCTTTGTCACCGGAGCCAAAGAGGAGTGGGGATAAGAGGAGGAATCACAATTCCCAAAACATCTGGAGGCAATATACAAGAGATAGGAGAAAATGAAGAATATTAATGGAGTAGATACGAAAAATGAAGAAAATGATGGTTCTTCAAGTGTGCCTATGTTTAAAGGTCAACCACTTATTGAAGGTATCAAAAATTTAATTGCTTAGTATTATATTGAATTTGACCTATTATATATAGAGATGGATGAGATGATGAATCACAAGTAAAGTAAGAAATAATTTATTTATTTTTTATCCTTTTATATGTTGTATGTTATTTACTAGAAGATTCTTTACGAACAATTTGATCGTGACCTAAGACATGAGATGTGAATATGCTTGTTACTTATAACAAAGACAATCAACCTTAACTTGATAGTAATTAACACTGTAGGGCCAAGTGACATAAGCCATCTAGATAGTGACCAGTCATTGAAGCTGATGCAGAAATTAATAGCAGCAACATTGGAAATTAATAATGAGAACTCACCATCTTGTCAGCATATATTACTCAAGCTAGATGGTTGCTCAAATGCTTCATGATCAAGATGTCTCTTGTATCCACAAGAAGTGATGGACCAAATGAAAACAAGACTGATGGATTAGTATTTTCATATAAGAACGGAGAAGATATTCAAATAATTTGTATTTGCCATGGTGATTTTCTATTGCCAGCTGAATTTGTCAAACATGATGGTGGAGGAGATGTAGAAAATCCTTTGAGGCATATCATTATTATTCCAATGCCTATATTGTGACAATGGCTAGTTTGGATTAAGCTTTAGTATCATTGTTATTTGATTTGTTGTTTTCTTACAAACTAAGTTCAATAGCTATTGCCCCCAAAAAGGGATTAGCTTTGGATATGGTCATGTGTTATTCAATCTTCCTTATGCTTTATAGGGCTAACTTCCTCCTATCAAAGTGTCATTAAGGCTATGGTTCGATCATTCATCTTGTTAATTACGCTAAATCTTTTGTTGTTGTTTATATTCCTAACTAGTTTTACTGCACGTACATTGCACGTGTATTCTAAATCACGTAACACATGATTTTGCCAAGCCATATCAATATTATAATAACGAAAGTGTAAGTAAAAAACAAAAAATTAAAAAACAAAGATGATCAATATGGATCATACATTTGTTTGTGAAGGTCAAGATATTTGGATATTGTCCAAATCTACGAAGATGAATGATATTTACTTGGATACATATAACTTTGATGAACAATATTTACTTAGACACATATAACAGTTTTATACTTATTTTGATTCTATAAGATACAAATGTTCAGTGAAATGTATCGTAATATCTCCATATATAAGGTATTTTTTGTGCATGTTCCTTTATCTATTTAATTTGTTCAATCATGACTAGAACTCTATTATCAACATTGATATCCCACTTAGAAGTGCAGCATGAAGTTGGCCAAATCCAAGATATGCATATACTCTATCCCTTCTAGACTCTACCCAGTCGAGTTTTATTGGATATTTTGTTGTTATTATTGTTAAGGTGTAAAATAGATTTTGAGAGAGTACGTCATGGAACATACAATCCATTAGAGATTATATCAACGCTTTAAAAATCATCTCCATCAACATAAATGTACAAGAACTTATTTCAATTTATATTCTTAATCAATTCATGGCTATTTCAGATCGGAAAAAAAACTATCCGAAATAAACAATTTACTTCTCACATTGTCTGGCGTCTAGTGTCACGCCCCATGAAGGTACCCTAGATGTGGCCGGCACCCAAAGACTATTGCTAGTCTCCAAGAAAACTACTAGGCATCATCACATTCATTCATTCAACATTCATAGCAATTCAGTGGAAGACTAAAGATAATAAATGGTGGAAGTCTCAAAATATATAAGTAAAACAGGTTAGTCTAAAAGACACTAGCTCAACAGAATCTCAACTCAACAACTCAACTTTCGTCTATGAATCCTCTATCAGTATCAATTGGTGTCAATGACAAAGCCATGGTTACCTCAAAACAAAACAAAGCTAAATCAAGTCTAACTCTAGAAAGCTAGATGAAAATAAAATAATGATCCTCCGAAGTAAAAGAGGCTCACCAACTCTGCTGACTATGATAGATCCTCAATGATGCGCCTGTTGTTGATCTCTAGTACCTGCCTCTGCATCATGAAATGATGCAATCCAAATGGACGTCAGTGCATGGAATGTACGAGTATGTAAAATGGTTGAATGAAACAGACATAGGCAGAATAATATAAAATCACGTCAACTCAAAGATACTCAATAAGGATGTCAAATGTCTATCTAAAGCAAGAATAAAGAGTAGACAAATAACTCATTAATACCAATCCAAACTCATCAATCAACTCAACTTAGAGTACTATTAGTGTGGGACTTATCTGGGAGTTTCTCTTATCCAACAACAATCACTTATGAGCCAGTTATTGTACAATAATCCTGTTGATGTTGCCACAGTCGTTCTATACTTTCCAAGTAAGGAAAAACTTGGACCCACAAGGAGTCTGGCTTTAAATTCCTCTATTGCTTTCAGGGATTTTAACTTAAGAGGGAACCTCTGATATGATGGTTCAATCCTCACCTACGCTTGGCGACGTAGTTAATAAGTGCGAGTGGGACTTATTCTTACTCATTTCGGTGCTCGATACTCCTCCCAAGACTCAATGCTCATAAGACTCTTCATCTTAATCAATCATCTCAATTAGTCTTGTAGAGACTCTCATCATCTCATTAACTCAACTCAATTGGGCCTTTCAGCCTATCAACTCAAGTTATCTCATCAACTCAATTCTCATTCAATAGCTCAAATCTTAAATCAATCATCAGAAGGAAGTCAATTAGACATATCTCTAGTGTTCAATTATGAATACTCATGGGACCATCAAGCTCTATTAACTCATCATCATGCTCACATCACAATCACCATCAACATACTCAAGTCAAGGCTCTAGACTCAACCCCTAAGTTCATTCATGCAATCTTTAATAAAATAGCATATAGGGTTTGTGTAGTAACTCATTAAACGTATTTAATCAGTAAATCCAGTGTAACAACCTATCTTGAAATGAGATTTCCTACATTGGCAAATCGCAAGAGAGATGTTAGGTATATAAGTAAAGGACTGGTCTATATACCTTGAGGTACCTTTTAGGGTAGCTCAAAGGGACAAATCCGTGATGGGATAGGCCCAAGAGCAGATAACACTTCATAGTGTCGGAAAAGATCATTACAAATGGTATCAGAGCCACTCATGTGTCAATTTTATCGATGTGGGGCTAGAGTTCAACTGAGTTTAGGAAAATCCTGGTGAAGCGGGGCGAAACTTAGTGCTGAGTCTAGGAGAATCCCATGTTGTGGGCGAACCTCAATGAGGACGCTGAGTCCATAGAGGGGGTGTATGTAACAACCCATCTAGAGATGAGATATCCCACATCGACAAAACACAGAAGAGATGTTGGGTATATAAGTAAAGGACTGGTCTATATACTGTAAGGTGCCTTTTGGGGTGAGCCAAAGGGACAAATCCGTGATAGGCTAGGCCCAAGAGCTAACAATACTTCACAGTGTTGGGACAGGTCGCTACATCCAACTTATGATGATCATCGACACATGAAAATGTATGTAATATATATATATATATATATAAAATTTATAAGAGAATATTCAAGATACATATATGTAAACTCATTATACTCTTAACTTCTCTATTACCATCAATAGGGGCATATGGAAGAACATTCCCATGTTTTAGTTTAACCTTACATACTTGTTGATGTGCTGCCAAAATACAGCAGTTTTGATGCTTAAAACTTGGAATTTTGTGTGCTTTCAATGCGATGTTAGTTGGTTTTATGTGTATTTGTGTTTATATTTGTAGGATTACAGGTTGGTCTTGATTTTTGGGAAAAAGTACAGAAGTTGCTGATTTTTGCTATTATACGAGACACTTTATAGGTCGTAGATCATTCTATGGGCCGTAGGGTGGTTTCGTGAACAATTCTAGTGAGAGGCTATTTTCTAAAGTTTATTCTACGAACATGCAGATGAACCGTTGAAGGTTTTATGAGTCGTAGAAGATGGTTCGTGCCTTAAGGATCATAGATTGGGACTTTCTGAAGTTCATCAGATGAAACCCCTTTTATGGGTCATAAACCACTTTACAAGTCATAGAGAGGTGTCATAGAGTTGAAGTCCAAAATTTGAGAAATGGAGTACGAAACCCCGATTACGGGCCGTGGAATGTAATACAGCCCGTAAACCCCTTTCGTATGGTGTAGCGACCAATTCTCCTATTTTGTTTAGGAATTGTATTTTACTTATTATAAATAGGTTTTTTTGGTCATTTTTCGAGGGTTTCTTTGGCTAGTACTCAGAGAACTCAGTAATTAGACAGAGAAAATTGTGAGATCATATTGGAGAGTCTTTGAGAACACTTGTGTTTGAATTTCATCTTTAAGCTTGTGATTCTTATTGAAGTTGGATTTGCTTGTCCTTAATTCTATTGTGTAAGTATTCAATTATATTTTTCAATCCATAGTTCTTGCATCTACACAAAGCATGAGTAGCTAAATCCATAACTAGGGTTATGGGAACATGAAAAACTAACAAAGTAAAATCGAATAATTCATAATTCTTGAAAGGTGTATATGCATGTATTAATTGACTCTCTTCGTTTTGCATGTTTTCTTATGATGGCCAACATTAGATTCCGCCTAGTGTTATTGACTGGACCAAGTTAGTAACGAATAGGAAAAGAGATTTAATTAATAGGATTTGATTGATGTGTTCTTATCTAATCAACGAAACTGGGCCAAGGAGAGGTGGTACTGGGACTAACAAGTAAGGGTTAGTAATGCACACTATGGAGATGGGCCAAGTCGCATAGTAAAATTCACCACTCACCTTTGACCAAAGGACCTGATGAACATAACTTACCGCCCTGCATGCTATATACTAGAAATGAATTAGGTTATATAGTGATACTAAGTTAGGGAATCATGGGGAACAGAATACCCTAGTTTCTCTCCATATTGACTGTGTTAGTTATTTTATTTATATTTTTCCTCAATTATTGCAAGAACCCCCCCCCCCCACCTCCTAGTAAGTAGGTTAACCATTCAAATTATGATCATTGAATTCTCTTGAGTCTATGTATTCCATGTGGGTTCGACCCTAACCTTTGTTAGGTTTTACTTCTTGATAGCAACCGCTTTGTCCTTTAAAAAGGAGGTGTGACTTGGGTGACATCAATAATTTGGCACTGTTGTCAGGAAATAAGGCTAGACTTAGTGAATTCATAAGTAATTTGGGTGTTAATCCGTAGTTCCCTTATTTTACTTTTGTTTGTTGTTTTTTATTCTTTTTCAGGGTGTAAGTGTAGCGTATGCCCAACATCGGAGTCAAGGAAATCCCTTAATTCCGTTTGACCTAGAGATCCACATAACGTTAAGGAGAATGGCCCAAGAAAATGCCAATAACGCAGCCAATACAGCTCTAAACAGGAATAACAATGAGGATGCTAAGAATGAGAACCCACCTCCTCTGGAGGACATTGCTCCATAGCCTTAGGATTTCAATGGCAGTGCTTACAGTGGAATCAATACAGGCTGAATCATATGGCTATGGAAGTGATTGGAGCTATTGTGTTGCCATCACTACCGGCAGACACAAAGTTCACAGTCTCGAGTAGGTTACTTCAAATGTTGTAAAACCATGGATATTTGCGGGCTTACAATCGGAGGATCCTCATAGCCACCTAGAGAATAAGACATTCGTCTTCAAAAGTGTAATGGGAACACAAAATCTATCTATGGATACTGTGGGACTTCGTGTCTTACCATTGTCTCTTACGGGCAATGCAACATTATAGCTATCTGAGCTCCCATAGAGTTCGATCACTAGTTGGGCAGGCTTGCAGAAGGACTTTTTGGAGAGGTACTTCCCTAGATCGAAGAAGCTCAAGTTGAAGGACCAGATCAACAACTTTGAGAACCTTCCTAGTGATTCGATCATTACTACTTGGGAGCAGTTCACCAAATGTCTAAGGAGCATCCATAACCACAAGATAGTTGATGATGCCTTGGTGGAGATATTCTACCGTTCCCTTGATAAGAACAGATAGCCTGTGTTGACACTATCATAGGGGCATGTTCTTAGATCAGCCATTTGCACGGATAGAAAAGTGTATGAAAAGAGTGGTCAAGACTAATCGTGCATGGGGGTAGAGAGACAACGCATCTACCAAAAGTTCATGCGCTATCAGTGTTGGTCCGAAGCAAGCAAAGATCAATGAAGAAATCATACAACAACTTGCCCAGATTCGCACAGGTATGGAGGTAATGATGAAACAGAACCAAGAGCGAGTGAATGCAGTGGTTCATCAACCTCCACATGCACCCATGTATGATGAGCCATATTATGATGAGTATGTGTATTTTGTTACTGATTAGACGGTGGGTTTCCAGACCAATGCCTAAGTGTGCAATCATGACTATTGGCGCCAAGGTCAAGGGAACCAAAGTCAGAACTTTAATAAAGATAGAGCTTACAGGGAATACTGTGGAGGTTACTATGACAGAAACAGGGACCAGAGAGAGATGCATATTGGGGCCGAAGAGAAGGCTTCAGAAATGGTCCTAATGTGCCACCACATAATTGTGATGCATGTGCAGGTAATTCCAGAATTGAGGAGGTGTTTGATCACCTGTTGAAGAAAGCTCAAACATAGGATGAGGTTCTGAGGGGCATGGAATCAGTTATTTCATGTATAAATCAGAAAACTGAGTCACATGGCTATCAAATAGCTGGAACAATAGTTTGGTCAAGTGTCGACTCAACTAAATCAGCGCCAGAGGGGTGCACTGCCTAGCAACACAGTTCAGAATCCTAAGAATGAAGGGAAATATATGGCGGTTACTACTCGTGGTGGCAAGAGCACCATAGATCCACCCATGTCAGTTAATGAGGATATTGTTCGAGAGGAGATAGCTGCGGCCAAGGATGCAGACACTGGAGATGATCGTGGCAAGGATGGGGTGAGTGAAGCTGCTGAAGTGCCACGGAAGTTGAAGCCCATTCTTAGGCCTCCTCTTCCCTTCCCTCAAAAAATCAAAAAGAGGGAGGAGGAAGGCAATTTCAAGCACTTTCTCTCATGCTGAAACAACTATCCATCAACATCCCTGTCATTGAGGTATTGGAGAAGATGCAAGGGTATGCAAAGTACATGAAGGACCTGGTTACTAAAAAGCGTACTCTGAGTCAGGAGTTATCCCAAGAGCTTCAATATTGCAGTGTTATAGCTACAAGGTCCTTGGTTCAGAAGCGAGAAGATTCTGGTGCCTTCACTATACCCTGTACCGTTAAAAACACTAACATGTGTGAAGATGAGGATGCAAATAATAATATAATTTATGAATTAGGTCGCATTTGACCTCATTCCAATTATTTTTCTATATTATATTTATATAATGAGATACTAATTGAATCATCTGAGCATATGGAAGAATGTAAGAAAGAGGAAAAATATGTTTATATTCTTGAATTTGTTGGTCTCAACAGAAAAAAGTGCATTCTCCATTTAACAGTCAAAAAGTACAACCTGCAATCTCTATTGTTTGTTCTTTTTATTTTCATACTACCACCCTTTGAGTATAATAGAAAATTGAAAAAGACATTAGGGGTACAGTTCATAAGTTTAAATAGGAAGAAAAGGTGGAAGCATAGACACTTGGTGAAGTCTAAGTAACCAAATTGTTTATGTCGTGCCGCAACAATAAATCAGGCGCTACTTGGGAGGAAACCAAGGTACACACCGGCGCTTAGGCACCCAGGGATGTTTTTTTTGACCCCTTATACTTTATCTTACTTTGATTGTGTGTATTGGGGACAATGCACATCTTTTTCGATGGGGTTTTTGTAGTTAGGGGCCTCAGTAAAGTCTAAGTAGCTTGGGTCCATAACTATCCCAATTTTTTATCCTGGAGTTTTCTTTCTTGTGTTCTTTTTCCCCGTGGATATTTACTTTCTTTTTGAATTGGCACGTTTAGCATGTTTAGGTAATATTTGTAGCATTTAGTACTAATACTTGTGGTATATAGCATGTTTTTGTGTTTTGTGATACCCACTAAAAAGTTTGATTAGTAGTTTAGCTAGTAACCATGCATGTTTAGGTGTATTGACAATGTTTGTTTTGATAAGTGAGCAGAAGTTGAGATAAAAAGCATGATGTGAGAGTCTTTTGTTAATAATGTAGTCAGTGCCATGTGAGTGTAAGCTTTAAATTGCTAAATTCATCTGTTGTGTGCTAATTCAGAACTTGCCCTCTTACTCTAAGTTAGACTGTAGATTAATTGGATTAGGAAAGGATGTTAGGCCATTGTTCTTAAAATCCCACTTAGCCTAAAATGACCAACCAAAATTGCAATATATCCCTTGTTCCTAATGTTTTAACCTAACATGTACTTATTCTTTAAAAACACCTGATTAACCTAGCTTTATTAGTTGTAAAATCTTGAAATTGGCTCTAGTCCTTCCTTAAATATTGTGCACCTTGACTGAGGCAAAAAGCCTAAGTTGAGGGTGGCTACCAAAAGTGGCCCTGGTTCTGAGGACGAATATTGTGCACCTCAACACAAGCTAAAAGCATAAGTTAAAGGTGGTTGGGTGAAAGGGTGAAATACAAAAATGAAGGAGTGGATTAGTGATATAGAAACAAAAAGAAAAAATCATGTACTGGGTGCAAAAAACAAGTGATGCCTTATTTGTGAGATAAAAAGCAAAATGTAGAAATAAGGAAAAAAGCTAAAAAAATGAAAAGAGAACACCCAGAAATGCTTGAAAATAGGGAAAAAGGAGAATAAGGTGAAAATAACAGAGTTGGTAGCGCGAAAGTGTAGAAAAACACAGTGTTAAGGAGAGCCTTTAGTCAATATTTTCCCATAATGTCATACTAAAGCCCCCTGAGTCTACGTTACAAGCCTAGAAAGTCCTAAAGTGATCCTAGTCCAGTTAGTTGAAGGTCGTAATCCTGACTATAGGAGCAAGCCTATGGTATTAGGCATGATGCATGAATACCTTTTGTGAGAGTGAGTGATTTTGCATAGTTCCAAGGTTATACATGAAAATATTACTGAGTGTCAGATATGGGACTTCTTTCTGTGAGGGAACTTGCATTACATTTTAGCACTAGACTTCTTTAGTGATTGTGGATTGTTGATACTACCTCGCTTGTCATACTTGTGTTGTCACATGCACAAATTTGTATTGGTTTGCTAGATAGCTATCTGATCCTTTTTTGAAAATTTGGTGTGGGTAACTTAGTTTGAGATATATTGTGATGTATGCCATGGGGTTGAGATCTTGTGTTACTGTATTATCTATACAAGCAACAATTTTAAGTTGAGGGTAAAATACAACACCTTTGATACTTAAACCTTGAAAATTTGTGTGTTCCCAATGCAATGTTTGTTGGTTTCGTATGTTTTTATGTTTATATTTGCAAAATTACAGGTTGGCCTTGATTTTTGGGAAAAAGTACAGAAGTTGCTGATTTTTTATGTTATACGAGACCCATTACGGGCCGTAGGGTGGTTTCGTGAGCAATTCCAGTAAAGGGATGTTTTCTGAAGTTTATTCTACGAACATATAGGTAAGCCGTAGAAGGTTTTACGAGTTGTTGAAGATGGTTTGTGCCCTGAGAATCAGAGATTGGGACTTTCTGGAGTTCATCAGACCAAACCCTTTTTACGGGTTGTAAACCACTTTATGAGTCGTAGAGGGGTGTCGTAGAGTTGAAGTCCAAAATTCTAGCACCGGAGTACGAGACCCTGATTATGAGTCGTGGAATGCAATACGGCTTGTAAACCCCTTTCGTGTAGCGTGTCTGACCAGTTCGCCTATTTTGTTTAGGACTTGTATTTTACTTATTATAAATAGGTTTTTAGGTTATTTTTCAAGGATTTTTTTCGACTAGTACTCAGAGAACTCAATAATTAGACAGAGAAAATTGTGAGATCATATTGGAAGAGTCTTTGAGAACACTTGTGTTTGAATTTCATCTTTAAGTTTGTGATTCTTATTGAAGTTGGATTTGCTTATCTTTAATTCTATGTATAAGTGTTCAATTATGTTTTCTCAGTACATGATTCTTGCATCTACACAAAGCATGAGTAGCTAAATCCACAACTAGGGTTGTGGAAACCATGAAGAACTAACATAGTAAAATCGGATAATTCATAATTCTTGAAAGGTGTATATCCATGTATTAATTAACTCTCTTCATTTTGCATGTTTTTTTATGGTGTCTAACATTAGAACCCACCTAGTGTTACTGACTGGACTAAGGTAGTAATGAATAGAAAAAACGATTAATTAACAGAATTCGATTGATGATGTGTTCTCGTCTAATCAACCAAACTAGGTTAAGGGGATATTGTACTAGGACTAACAGTTAAGGGTTAGTAATGCACACTATGGAGATAGGCCAAGTCGCATAGTGAAATTCACCTCTCACCTTTGACCAAATGGCTTGGTGAACATAACTTACCATTCGGCATGCTATACACTAGAAAAGAATTAGGTTATCCGGTGATACTGAGTTGAGGAATCATGGGGAACAAAATACCCTAGTTTCTCTCCTTATTGACTTCTCTCTTGTGTTAGTTAGTTTAGTTATATTTTCCTCGATAATTGCAAGAACTCCCCCCCCCCTTCGGGGAAGTAAGTCAGTTAATTATTTGAATCGCGATCATTGAATTTTCTTGAGTCTACGTACTCCCTGTGGGTTCGACCTTAACCTTTGTTAGGTTCTATTTCTTGACAGCGACCGCTTTATCCTCTAAAAAGGAGGTGTGACTTGGAAGACATCACCTGGTATGAAGCTTTGGCAATCAACCTCATAAGAGCTCTCCTCAACCTCTTGAATTCTTGCTCCTCTTCTCTTCTCTTTAGCCCTAGCCTTTGTTAGAACTTAGAAAAGACTTAGGAATAGGGATTAAAACCTTTTTACGCTCAAAACAACTTATTTTAATCATTTTTTAGGTTTAGGGAGGGTTGAAAAATATCTAGAACATCTCTCACATAAATTGAAAAAAAGTTTGCCTCGGAGTAGCATAGTTTGCAATGCGGACTGGGTATTTTTTTGCGACTTTTCATTGAAAATTCTTCGAATGAGTTTTCTAACCCCATAGAAAATATTGGGACCAAATCTAAGTGTAATTCTGTGGCAGGTCCTTATCGAGGGCCTGTCGCACACTCTTACTCGAAATCATTTTCCCATCAAAAAATTATCTTTTGATCCGGTTGCTCTAAAAATCAACCGAGACCATTTTTCCACTCAATTTTTCATGCTAATCGCATTTCCAGCCTCAGATTTTCTATCGGAGGTTGGGAAGACGCGTTATGCGCACATCTATTATCTAGGGATATTTTGATAATTTTACCAAGTGTTAAATCATCTCCCCCTTGAAATCATTCGTCCTTGAATGATGAGTAAAGGTAGGCATCAAGGAACGAATACAATCAAGTCTCCTCTCAATACTCAATCAAGCAATTAAACTCTCGACTCCTCATCAAATTCAAACAATCTCTACTCAGACTCAGGGATAAATACATCAACTCAGTAATTGACAATTCAAATTAAGTCAAGGGTAAGGACATTACATTCAACATTCTCATTACCAGGCAAGAATGGAACATTAGAACTCAATCAATTCAAATCATTTAAACGTCTCGACAATCAGTCATTTGAACTCAAGAAGAAAGCCATCAACTTTAATTGAGAATGGGACCATCGTGATATACAAGACTTAATGGACACTCTCAAGCTCAGATCTGCATCTCAATATTAATCCCAAAAAACTAAATAATCAAACAATACTAAGCAATACCTGCAAAAAAAAATTCACATTACAAGCAAATTTCAAGGCTACATAAAAGAGTATAAAATTTAACCCTCAAAAAAATAACTTGAAGAAACGTGCTTGAAGAAATGAAATAAAACATAAATCCCTTTTTGAAATAAAGCCAATTTTAAAGTTATACAACATAATAAGCAGTTTAACTATGAATATAGCATGAAGAAAAACAATGAAAAATATGCATCTTTATAAAAGTCAAATTGAATTCTATAAAGTCTCGATATACTTGATAAAATAGCTTGAATAAGGATATGGAATTACCCCATGGTTGGAGTAGTGATGATATATAGACTTCAAGATAGCTAAATCAAGATCATAATTATAGTCATCTTGTTTTTTCAACTCATCACTATGAATTATTGTCATAAATTAATATTTTGTGGATTATTGAAGCTAGATTCGAGAAAAATGAGTCTTATCTTGAGGTTAAGCTCAAAAAATGGCCCAAAATATCACAACACATCAAAACCCCTATCGCCATAACACTAATGGAGCTACATTGCATAATTCGCTAAGAAAACTATATCATAATGGCATGCTCGCTACATAGAGAAATTTCTATTAAAGACTCGAGACAAGGCCATGAATATTTGGAAATAATTTAAGCTCTGGTTCTTCTGATTTTTTTTTTTTTTTGGTTTTATGAAAAGAACTGGTGACTTTAAATGAAGAAGATAAGGTCTTTTAAAAAGACCTCCACTAGCCTTGAGGATCACCTTATGTGTTGGCTTGTGTAATTTCACAAAGATGTAAATATCTCTCAAATTTGAAGTCATATGGATGAACAGTTTGATTTGTTAAAAGCTAGATCCATATATCATTCATGTAATAGGTTGTGGGACTTTTTACTATTTAGATTGGGAGAAAATCTTAAAGACATTTGATTCAATTTCAAAGAAACTTATCAAAGTAATTTATAATAACTTTTTTCGGCTTGTATTTTGCAATTAACTTGACTTCAAAGCATAAGATACTACCCTTGAATAATCAAATCACACCATATCATATCGTTCTTAAATTTTAATCACTCTTTGACATTCCACGAAGCTATGGATTAATTTTATACATTTTGAGAAGGGTGGAATATTACAAATTCCCGCATAATAATGAATTTAATAAGGACTCACATTTGTGAACCTCAAAAGATGCTTAACACGTGATAACTTAAATTCTTACCCAATTTTTTGATGACATATACTAGACACTCAATTAGGTCAAAAGATTAATAGAGATAATAGTGCATTTTATTTGCACCAAAATATGGTTGCAGTGAAAGAGTGTACGGTCTTTAATAGGGGATAGTTTTCTTTCAAATACCTTGGATGTCCCATCACGCATACAAGGAAAAGAAAGGAGCATTATTCTGATCTTATTGGAAGAATAAAAGCAAAACTACGGGTTTGGAAAGGAAAACTACTTTCTTATGGAGGTAAAAATGTATTGATTGGTATTGTCTCGCAAAGTGTCCCTATCCATGTTATCTCTGCCATTGTGTCCCTTGTTTGTATTTTAAAAGAGATTTATAGAATATTTGCTAAATTCTTTTGGAGCGACAAGGTTGATGGGAAGAGTAAGCATTGGGAAGCCTAGAACAAGGTGTTTTTACCTAAACACGAAGGAGGTGTCACGCCCCAAGAGGGTAGCTTTGGCGTGGCCGGCACTAGAAGAACTATTGTTGATTCCCCAAGAGAACCACCAAACCTCATCATCACATCTTACTCAATAGCAGAAAGAAATGCTCAAATAAAAGATATCAATGAAGTAATAAAGCTCTTATGAAATAATTTCTAATGACCAAGTTTGGAAAACAAAAATACTCAACAATCCTCTACTCGATATATATGATGTCTTTACCTCTAAACATTTAGATGGTACCATGACAGGCTATGGCTACCCCAACCCAAAGGAAAATAAAATACTTAATAGAAGAATAAAAGGGCTCCTCCGAGAAGCAAGGAAGGTTCACCAACTCTGGAAATACGGAAACTGAACCTCAATGGTGCACCTGTTGAAGTCCTCTATCACCTGTGTCTGTATCATTAATGATGCAAGCCGAAATGAACATCAGTACATGGAATATACTGGTATGTAAAATGGATCAAGGAAACAGATAAAGCTTGGACTCAAAACAATTGACTCGACTCAGGACTCAACTCAATAGATAATGCAAGTTTAAAGTTTAAAATCACGTTTTGAAAAAAAGAGACTTAGTTTTCATGCAGCTCAGTTTAAAATATAATATGCTCAGTCAAGTGTTTCTTGGAAGTTTCTCTAACCGACATAACTCCCACCACCATGAGTTTGGTGATGCACAACGAAGCTGACGCCGTTGCCACACCTGTCCTAAACTTGCCAAGTTAAAGGACGTCAACCTCTCTCTCGGATCCGAAGGGAATGTCCATCTTTTAGGACATAAGCCGACAGAGTTAATTCCACGACTATCCTATGCTGGCAATGTCATTCTGGATCGTTATCCTCTTGCCCAACTCAGTGCTCAATACTTCTTTCAAGACTACAACATGCTCATGCAGATCAACTCAAACAAATCTCTCGATTTATCTCAAAACAACTCAACTCAATTTCTCAATAACTCAACAATTTAGAATTTATTACTTATGCGATGCAAATCAAGACTTTAGCTCACATCATGCAAGACTCGGGCTTATACATTCATTCAACCTCATACTAGTCATGTTCGACTTATAAATATATGAGATGCTTATCTCATGCATATGAAAGAACAAGAATATGTACGTACTCTTCATGCTTAGCATGCTCCAAGTACTCAACTCAGATAATAATCTTATATTCTCATGTCAGTCAATATACAAACATCATAAATAATGGAATTACGATTCATGCCATCACGAATAGTTTACATGATCATAATAGCAATACAATGCATCAACTCATTCACATATAATTAGGAGGGCTCAAAGTAATACAAGAAACTCAAGTTAGAATTTACGGGATTTACATTACTCACTCTTATGGACGAACTTAGTCCTACCTTTAGGAAGCCTTACATACCTAAAAATTGAAAGAACAACCGATCCCCTGACGATCCTCATGTTTGAACTAGAAACCCTCACTCTTCTCCCTTTTCCGATGCTCTCAAGAATTCCTAAGTGTGTATTAAGGAATAATGCACTTAGGGTTATAATATAGGAATTAAATTAAGTCCAAAATGTCATGAAATTTAATTAGAAGGGATAGGAATAGAAAAAAAATATTGTCCTTAAAAATTGTCCACAAGAACCACGAAGTCCCATCTATGGGTCATGGATCTTCTTACGGGCCGTAGGTAGCCTTTCGTAGGTAAGGTGTCCAAAAGTTTGAGTTATTGAAATTTGACATGAAACCTATAAAACCTCTTCCTACGAGCTATCTGATAACTCGTAACTCGAGGTCTAGAAAACTTGGTTCCCTATAACTTTAACCTACGAAACCAGACTTACGAGTCATATGTCAGTTGATGGGCCATCTGATAACTCGTAAATCAATATTCAGAAAAGCTGTTTTTTGAATAATCAACTCACGGAACCAATTCCATGGACGTAGAATTATGTACGATCTATATGACATCTCGTACATGAATTTCAAACTTAGAAAAATTTCACCAGTCACTTCAGCATCTACGAGGCCTCATGTACGGACCATAGATGGACTTTGTGATTTCTTCCAATGATTTTCCTTAACCATTTTCTCAATTTCTCTATGCATTTACTCAAACTAGGTGGAAGGAATTGGGGTGTAAAGACATACAGCAAGCTCTTGTGGTCTATGAACACATCCATATGTGCTCCATACAAGTAGTAACGCAATAGCTTGAGAGCAAACACCATCGTTGCCAATTCTAAGTCATGTATGGAATGATTCCTCTCATTTGCCTTGAACTTTCTAGAAGCATAAGCAACAACTCTTCCCTTCTGCATTAACACACACCCAGTCCACTTTTGAGGCATCATAGTACATTACGAATCCATCAGTCTCTTCATGAAAGGTCAACACTGGTGCAGTAGCCAACCTCGTCGTAAACTCTTGGAAAATCCTCTCACACTCATCAGACCATTGAAACTTGACCTTTTTCTGAGTTAGTCTAGTCAATGGTGCGTATATGGAAGAGAACCCTTCAACAAAACTATGTTAGTAGCCAGCCAAACCAAAGAAGCTTCTTATGTCGGTTGGAAAGGTTAGTCTAAGCCAGTTCTTAACCGCCTCAATCTTTTGAGTATTCACTCATTACCATCTGCCAAAACTATATGGCCTAGGAATGCCACAGATTTGAGCCAAACTAGCACTTTGAAAACTTAGTATACAACTCATTATCCTTGAGCATCTATAGAGCAATCCTGAGGTGATTAGCATGCTCCTCCTCATCTCTGGAATACACCAAAATATCGTCGATAAAGACAATCACGAACATATCAAGGTAATACACTATTCATCAAGTCCATGAAGGCTACAGGTTCATTTGTCAACCAAAAGGACATCACAAAAAAACTCAAAATGACCATATCGAGTTCGAAAAGCTATTTCAGGATATCACATTCTCTCACTTTCAATTGATGATAGCTAGATCTGAGGTCTATCTTGGAGAAAGTAGTGGCACTCTGAAGTTGGTCAAACAAGTCGTCAATCCTTGAAAAGAGATATTTATTCTTGATTGTCACCTTATTCAACTGGCGATAGTCAATGCACATTCTAAAGGAACCATCCTTCTTTCGTACGAATAGGCCCAGCGCACCCCACGAGGAGAAACTCGGCCAAACAAATCCATTATCTAAGAGATCATTCAGCTGCTCTTTAAGTTCTTTCAACTCAGTAGGGGCCATTCTATATGGCGAAATCGAGATAGGTTACGTATTTGGGATGACATCTACCCCAAAATCAATCTCCCTATTAGGACGGACTCTGGGAAAATCACGAGAAAAGACCTCAGGAAACTTACTGACAATCAGAACTGACTCAAAAGGTGGGGACTCTACACCATCAGTCTTAACTCACACGAGGTGAAAGATATATCCCTTAGAGATTAGCTTTCTAGCCCTAAGGTAGGAAATAAACTTACTCTTTGGTGCAATAGAATTACCCTTCCACTCTAAGACTAGTTCATTCAGGAATTGGAATTTAACGGTCTGATTACTACAATCAATCGTGGCATAGCAGGCAAGAAGTCAAGCTATTCCAAGAATCACATCAAAGTCAATCATCTCTAACTCTATCAAATCAGCAAGGGTATCCCTATAATGGATGGACACTACACAATCTTTATAGACCCTTTTGGCCAGAATGGATTCACCAACAAGAATAGAAATAGCAAAGGGTTCGAGAAAGCACTTAGGAAGATTCTCAAATCTACTAGCCACATGTGGTGTCACAAACAACAGAGCTATACCTGGATCAAGCAATGCATAACAATCAAAAGTAAAAACTTGAAGCATACCCGTCATAACATCTGGTGCAGACTCTTGGTCCTATCGATTCCCCATCATATACAGACGGTTTGTTCCACCACCTATTCTTGTTACAGCAATCTCTGATTACCTTTGGCTGGTGGTGTTGTAGTTGAAGATTGGGCCTTATTGCCTCACATCGAACATTTCTTCTAGAAGTGACCCATCTGGCCGCACTTATAACAACTATTCCCTTCCTATCTACACTCCCCCAAATGCATCCTTCACATCTTCCACAAGGTGGCTTCCCTTTCGAACCAAGGGTCACACTGGCCTAAAACTAAGGACCATGTGCTCTGAAGTTCTGCTAACCTTAGGACTTCTGATCATACTTGTTACCCCAAGCTGGTGCACTTGTTGGGGATGGTGCATAACAATTAGATCTCTTCTGAAAATAGGACTTATCTCCCTTATTATGAGTAGGATAGCTAGGCTCAGCCCTTGCTGACTTATCCTTCTCACTCAAATGCTCCTCCCTATTCTGCTTCTTATCCTCTTCAAGTTGTTGCGCATAAACCATAAGCCTAGAAATATCCATACCTAGGATTAGTAATGTCGCCTTGCACTCTTTCTTCACATACTCTCCCAATCTAGATACAAACTTCCTCACTCTTGCCCTCATGTCGTGGACCATCTTAGGGGAATAGCTGGACAGTTGGATGAACTTGAGGTACAGTCAACTTCCTACTTTAAGTTTACGAACTCTTCGATCTCTGCCTCCCTCAACTCCCGGGGAAAGAAGTGATCATGGAAGGCATTCTCAAATTCACTCCACTCGATTGGCTCAGCATCCTCACCTTGACCTTGTTCTCATTGATTGTACCAGATGTTGGCCACATCTTTAAGATAGTAGGAGGCAAGTTCAACTCTCTTGTAAGGCCCCACATCTTGGAAGGTGTAAAATTGCCTAAGAGAGAAATTCCAGAATTTTCTAAGTATCATTGGTTTGCGCGAAGGAGTGTAGCACTTATATTGTTCCACTGGCTATAACTTGTGCTCATGAAATGGAGGGTAAACTTGGTGGAAAATGATTTTCTGAAGTTTGGAGTATGAGTTACCGACACGGGTCGTACATTGATTGACGGGGGTTGTAAGTCGTGTCATGGGTTGAGATTCAGAGAAAGTTTTTGAGGATCCAAGAATTTACCAGACGAGACCCTTTTTCACAACTCGTAGACTGAACCACGACCCATAATCAAGGTCTCGTGGTCCTGTCCGGCAGATTTTTAAAAGGGGAAAATTGATTTTTCCTAATATTCGAAGCCTAACCTACGTCATTTTAGCCCCTCAATTAAGCCCTTTCTAGCCTTATACAACCCTAAACTGGCCCATCCTCATTCATTCTCAAAAATAACCTAAGTCTAACTCATCCCAAATACTCTTAAGTTCTTCAAGGCCTTCAAGAGAAGAGTCCGAGCTAAGGTTTCGGTTTCCTCACTTACAAATCAGATTTCTTCCATTAAATCACACCAAGGTGTGTAGGTTTTGATTTATGGAAACCTTTTCTCCACAAAACTCAACCATTTCTTTTCCTTCTCTATTTTGCAAGTCATGGAAATTTATGAAAATTTTATGAACTCTTTTATATGTTGATATTATGGAGTAAATCATGTTATTCTACCTTTGTACATTATTATGCTTTGAAAAGACATGTGAAATTTATGATTTTTTATGAGGGTTAAGGAAGCCCTAACTAAACTTTACTTTGTTATGGTGTATTACTTTGAATGATTTGAAAAGGACCTTTATTACTCTCCTCGTGTCCTAAAATCTTGACTTTTGCATGATTTTAAGCATATATACATACCCACCATGTTTAAATAAAGTTGTGCACCAAGCTTCTATGATGTTGAAAGCTTTATGGCAAGATATGTAAATTATGAATGATATGAATTTGAATGGGACCTTATGAATGCTATGAGACATGAGAACATTGTGAAAGTTATGAATGATATGAAGACCTATCTTTAATGTTATGAAACTTTGGTTTTGAAGAGCTACTCTATGATGATATTATAAGGCTTTGTATATTATGGCTATAAGTATGATTTGAGTATTTCCTTGGGATTGTGACCTAGCACTGAGAGGACCTTGGTAGATAACTGTTGTCTCTTAACTATATTGCCACCATAGGTTTGTGAATTAGCTAATAGATCCATATAGCTCTTGTTGCATGATTGTCGAAAACTATGAGGTTCCCATAAGGTACATTTCATTTGATCTCTGAGAAGGGTGGTGTTCTCTAAGGCACTTATCATATATTAACCAAAAAGGGTGTATTCCCATAAGGTATTTGTGAATCACTTTCCGAGAAAAGGTGGTGTTCCTGTAAGGTGAGTGTTTGGTTTACCTTGGTAAAGTATACCACTTCTTGTCCAGTGTGGAGTAAACATTGGAAAAGTAGTAGCTCGTTTGGTCTTACATGTTAGTTATGATCCCTTCCCATCTAAGTATGATATGATTTATGATTTGTGTATCTTCATTGCATAATTTGACTAAGCATTATCATCCATGTCATATTGATCCTATATCCATTGATTATGATTATGCATATTGCTTAAATTTTTTGGCTTATGTTTATTGTTGCATTGCATCTCGCATACTTAGTACATTTCAAGTACTAATGCATACTTTTTGCCTACTGGATCTAACCATATAGGGATCGAAGCTCCTATTCATCCTCCTCCTCCACATGGCTAGCGGTTTGATTGAAGATTTGCTATTGGTGAGTCGTCCTCCACGTTCAATGGCAACATTTACTTACTTTCATACGTTATAAAGACTTGTCTATTTATTATATTTATCTTTTAAGGGATCCCGGGAGATGTCTGGGCCCCCATTCCACTCTTGGTTAGAGGTATTGTTGGATATGGATATGTATGTTATAAACTCGACTCTTATTATGCTTATGTATTATTGAAAACTTCCCGTAGTCCCTTATTCCCTTCTATGTGTTCATGTTTGTTGTATGGATAAGATGGAAGTTCTAAGCCCTTATTTCTCCCTATAACGTGAGTCATACTTACCCTCCCCTTAGATGTTATTTGTTATGTTTTTCATGCTAATCCTCTTCCCTATAACATCCCCATAAGTTTAGTCCAAAGTCCTGTTTTCCTCTAGAATTATGTGTTTGTTTTTTTTAATTATGCTTTCGCAACTAAGAATGTGCCGTGTATGCTTAAGAGGTTTATTTGGGGTTCCTTCGTGTTCCCCATTCGTTGTGTTATGCCCAGGAACTAGGCTTAGGTCAAAACATCCCTCAATCTCAGTTGTATGCATGTCTTTCAAGACTTTCCACATCTCATCAATGAAGTTTTGGGGGTCTTCCTCAACCTTTAGACCCTTTGGAAACTGGTGGGTTCATTATCAGAAAATCCCTAAGCCTGGTGGCAGCAGTTGGCTCTAGGGAGCTAGAACTAGGAGCCTATTAACTCCAATTCTCACTCTGGGTGGCTACTAGTTGGGCGAGCATAGTGATAGATCCTCTGAAATCAACCACTATATTAGGAGAAGGCGAGACAGTAGATGCCTGGGGAGCCCCTATGGCTCTAGCGAGTCGACCTCAACCTCTCATCTCCATCTGGGTAGGCATTTTTGTCGGGGGACTACTAATATTGGGAGTTGAGGCATCCTTTTGGGTGGAAGTACTCTTAGGAGGCATGATCTGCAAACGCGTAACATACGAATCAAATAGGTACTTTAATAGAGTTAAACTTTATCGCACGAACTCAGAATACAAAAGAAGTGTAATTCATTCCTAATGTCCCATAACCTCCTGCTTATAAAGTGCAATGCACAACACATCTATAAACAAGATTCTACTAGACACGACTTTATAGACTCCCTAAGGCACTAGAATGTTATGCTCTGATATCAAGTTTGTCACGCCCCCAGGAGGGTACCCTTGGCGTGGTCGGTACTTGAAGAACCATTGTTGATTCTCCAAGAGAATCTCCTGGCCTCATCATCACATCACACTCAACAGCGAGAGAATACTCAAGAAAAGCTATCAATTAAATAAATAAGTCTCTTTCAATAATAGATTCCAATGAACAAGAATTGAAAAATAAATAGCAATTGGCTATATCCACTTAATGTCTATGAAGCCTCTATTCTCATCTCAAAGGTGACAAGATAAGTCCAGGGCTACCTCAAAAGAAATAATAATGATACTCAATAAAAGAAAGAGAAAGGCTCCTCTGAATAGCAAGGAGGGCTCACCAAGTCAGGAAATAAGAGTCTGGACTTTAACGATGTATTTGCTGAAGGCCTCTAATGTATCATTAATGATGCAAGCCCAAATAGATGTCAGTACGTAGAATATACTGGTATGTAAAATGGTTAAAGAAACAAGTAAGGCTCAAATTACTAATCAACCAAATCAGCTCAGCAATCAACTCCACAATTTGAAACTCAACTCACTAAACATGTAATTTAAGAATCAAGTCATGCTTTGAAAATAGGCTCAGTGTTATGCAACTCGTTTAAAACATTTCACGTTCCATTATGTGCTGCTTGGGAGTTACTCTTAATCGACAACAATCCCACCACCTTTAGTTTGGTGATGTGTAGCATGAAGGTGATGTCATTGACACGCCCGTCCAATACTTACCAAGGTAAGGGAGATCAATCAATCTTGGATCCACAATCAATGTCCGTCTTTTTGGGACAAGAGTCGCCAGAATTAATGGCACAACTATCATATATTGGAAACGTAGTTTATGGGTTAGAGTTATTATATACTTGTGCCAACATCGGTGCTCAATACTCCTTCCAAGACTAAAATATGCTCATGTCAATCAAATCTTCAAATCAGCTCCACCAAACTCCATTCAACTACTCAACAAATCAACCAATCAAAACCATCAATTATGCAGGCTTATCAAGACTCACCAAACATTCAATACTCTAACTCCAATTATTTAGACTCCAATCAATCATGCTCATCACCAACAGTAGTTTGTTCATTATATATATACACGTACAACGACAAATATGCTCATCATGCTCTTGTCCTACTTAATTCAGTCAGTGCAACAAGGTTACATAGGATAATGCAATTTAAGGTTCATAAATTAATGTTTAAACTTCATGTAACCAACATGCAACTCATCAATTCGTGCATAATTATGCATGAATACTCAATAATAATTGAAAGTAACTTGAAGATTAAGATTATAGGATTTTATTACTCAATATTTATGCCTCAATTAGATCGTATATATGAAAGGGTGCATGGATGGACTAAATTCTACGCTTTGGGTAGCCTTACTACCTGGAATTATAAAGAATGATAAACTTTCAAACAATCTTCAAGCTTGTCACCAAAACCCTAGCTTTCCTCCCCTCCTTGGTGCTCTCAAGAATTCCAAGAGCAGAATGAGGAATGATACCCTTAAGGTACTGATAAGGGGTCCAAAACAATGCCAAAATGTTATGGGTTTAATTTTAAAAAAAGGTAGAAAAGGACAAGAATACCCCTCCTCAAAATTGTCGAATGGAACCACGAAACTCCATTAACAAGTTGGTCCCATTTACGGGTCATAAATGACCCTTTGTAAGTTGGGGTCTCAAGAATTTGAGTTACTGAATTGGATTATATAAACCACTTTCTACGGTCCATAAAAAGGATCACGGGCCATCTTGTTGATCGTGGTTCAAGATCCAAAAAAACTGATTTTAAATCTCAAACCACGAAACTTATTCCATGACTCGTGAAAAGAAGTACAATTCGTTAGGACTCGTACATGGGCCTCAGACTTAGAAGAATTTTCTAAATCACATGGGTAACTATGGGGTCCCATCTACTGGCCGTAGATCACTCTACATATCATAGACCACTCTACGTGTCATAGATGGCCCCTCATGGTTTCTTATAGTGACTTTTTTAAGTCATTTTTCTCAATTTCTCTTGGGGTTTAATTCAGATTAGGCAGAATGAATTTGAGGGGGGAGGGGGGGAGGGGAGGGGTTGTAGACCGTCCTTTTACCTATGAACCATAAGTCACCATTCATAGTTCAAGGTTCAAAATTCAAGTCCCTGAATCCCAACCAATTTGAGAAGTTGAAATCCGTAAACGGTCCATCAATGGGTCTATGATCGATAGATGGATAGTCGTAACCAATTCGACAAGTTGAAATCCCTATACGATCCATCAATGGGTCTACACCTTTAGATGGATAGTCTTAGACCCAAGATAGATTTTCTATGAGACCATGCAACCCCAAATCTACGAGAAGTAGACTAATTTATGATTCGTAGATGAGGTTTCGCAGGTCAGTCTGCTCATTTGAATGATGGGCAATTCTGTCTTTTTCAATCCTTTTTTAATTAATTGCCTAATAATTTAAGATTAAAATAAGACCCTTATAAATACCTAATAAGTCTTTTTCTCTCATTAACGCTTAGAATTCTTTGGGAGTAAAATTCAAGAGAAGAAAAGCTAGGGTTTCAAGAGTATTCATCAAGTTCTTTAGAGTTCTTCAAGTATTTAATTCTTCCAGGTATGTAAGGCTACTCATAGCATTGAACTAAGTTCGTTCACGTGCCCCACTTGTTAATTCTCTGCAATTGAGTTTAAGTAGAGTTTTTCCCTAATTCTTGAATTCTAAATAAGTTAATTCCTCTTCTATTGAGTTAGATATATTTATGCACTATGATTATTATTATTTTTATCTCTTATATTATTGAAATTATCGTTAATGGTTACTTTCCCATGAGCCCTAATGAAGTTGATGATCATGGCTTTTCTATACATGATTTGATATTGAGATTGATGGTTTTCATACATTGAAAAAATATTATTTTAAATTAAGGTTTTGCATGTTATGAGTAAAGATGATGGCTTTTCTATGCATTAACGAAAGAGTGATTTAAACTACTATTATATATGTCTTTTGTTGAGTCCAAAGGACTGTATTTTGGGGAAAATACTTTGATGAGACGATACATGTTTAAATGACTTTTTGATAAAATTGAGCATTGAGTTTAAATGATGATTTGATGATGATGTAAATTATTTTCAAATATATTTATTGATGGAAGATGATGATGATAATGATGTTTGAGATGAGTTTGGTGTCTTTAAATTAAAGTCCAATGAGACCTAAAGAGATGATTTTGAGTAAGTTACTCGCCTGATAGATTGAGCATATGTTTTGGTGAGAAGTATTAGCACCAAGTCGAGTAAGAGTATAATTAACTCAAATCTCATAACTACATATCTAATGTAGGATAGAGGCTATGCCTCTCTTATCCCAAAAGAGGACTTTGATGATTGAATCTATTGTTGTTGATGTCCTTTACTCTGACAAGGTAATGGATGAATGTGGCAACGGCGTCACTTTATTGTATCATCATTCGCTCATATATGGTAATGGTTGTTAGTTCTAGAAACTCTCTAAGAGTAAACATATATTATTTTACTAAGTTACATATGCATACCGATGATTGATGAAAATTTTGTTATTTTTTATTTTATATTGATGTTGAGTGAAGTTGAGTTCTTTGCTGAGTTTAGCCCCTTGATATTGAGTATAATGTTATATTTATATCCTTACTTTCCTTCCATTTTACTTACTGTACATTTCATGTACTGACATCACTCGGTGCTACATCATTTTATGATGCAGATACAAGTGATAGAGATCCTCGGCATATGCTTCGTTAAGATCTTTTCAGTCTAGACAGTAGTGAGACCTTTTTGCATTCAGAAGGATCTTTTTATTTCAGTTTATGTTTTTTCATTGTCTTGAGGTAGCTTTGGACCTGCCTTGGCACCTCCTTACAAGTCTAATAGAGGCTCCATAGACAGAGTAGACATTGAGTCAGAATGATACTTTCAGAATCTGTAAAAAAAATATTATTTCATTATTTAGTTTATGATATTGAGTTGCATTAAATTTTAGTATTTTAAAACCTATTATTTATTGATGATATTTTTTATGCCCTCTTGAATATTTCATGATTATGTTAAGTCTTCCGCTAATTGAATGAGTGAATTGAGCCAAGTAATCGCTTGAGGACCAGTAGTGATTTCTGAGTACCGGCCACGCCAAGGGTACCCTTTCGGGGCGTGACAATGGTGGACTAAAACTAGCTTTGGTAGTTTTACAGTCAAGAGTACATGGGATTTGATTAGAAGAAAAGAAGAAAAAACTGACTTTTATAAGAAATTATGAATAGAGGGTATTCCTTTTAGATTGTCTTTCTTGGTTTGGAAGCTGTGGAACAACAAATTCCAGTTGCCTCCCTCATGGCCCGATAGAACTCCAATGTATCATCTTTGTGTAGTTGTTGTGAGGAACCAATAAGAGAACAATACAACACTTATTCCTAAAGGGAAAAATTGCTAATACAAAGTGGGCTTATTTCTCTAATGTAGCTGATTTGATAGGCCCTTGGGTTCAGGTAAAGGAGGTCATAATGGGACACAAAAGGTAATCGTAGACAAAAGTTGATTTTTCAAGCTATTCCTAATATGATTCTTTAGTATATATGGAAAAGGAGAAATATTGTATTGCATGGAGGCAAGTACACTGTCAATAAGGTGATATGGGATATTAGTAACACCATCGGGAATTTCATAAAGTTGAAATTCAAGAATATGATAATTCCTAGTATTTGGCCTCAGATGGTAGCTAGTTTGGATGATTTTTTAAACCTATATACCAAACTCAGGTAGTTACCCTCCCCCTCTTCCCTTTATAAGATGGTGCAAATGCAACACTAATGGGACAGCAAGAGGCAATCCTGAACCTAGTGCAGCAGCATTTTGTACAAGAAATTTAGCAAGGGACCTTGAAGGTGCTAAAGGGGTGAAAATTAATGACACTACAAGCATTGTGGCTGAAGCTACTGTGGTTAGGGAAGGTTTTCAATATTGTTGGGAACATGATTTTGTAGAAGTGGTTGCAGAATCTAGCTCATATGCCCTAGTACAAATGCTAAATAGACTATGGGATGTTCCATGGAGTGTGATTTTGGAAATCAACTACATAAATAATTTCAGGGACTTGATGACAGTAAGAGTACAACACTCCTTCAGGAAGGGAAATACTCTTGCTGGTTATTTTACTAACGTAGTTTTTAATTTTACCTTTACACGTTTTCAGCAAGTTCTAAATGCAGAAAAGGCAATTATCAATGCAGACAAATATGGTCTGCCACAGTTGAGAATAAGGCAAGCCAATCAGTAATGTTTTGACAAGGAATAGGGCAAATTATATCACATAAACAACCCTAAACTAACAGGCCTAGGTTTCACTCTGTCTAAATTAGATTTTTTGTTTACCTTAAGGTGTCATAAATGATATAAATGAAGCTAGGCTTGCATATGTCTAGAACAAGTCGAATATGATTCATGCAAGTATTAAATTTGTGGTTTGACTAGGTGTTTGGGTAATTCCTGTGTATGCAAAGAATTGTATAAGTGAGTACCCTTTCTGAAAATTTGAGCTCAGGTGAAGGTATTGATCCCTTTATGGATTCAATCCACTGGATTTAGATCCAAGGAATGAGGTACGAACTTACCCATGCTATCACGGAGATACACTTCAGAGTACTTAATTTGGAGCCCCGAAAAGACGGAGATGACACAGCGGATATAAACAGAGAGGTTGAAGCCTACACTTTTCAGCAACTATAATTAGCTATGCTCCTTAGTTTCTCTTAATTATTATATTTTTTATTTAATTTTGGCTTTGGAGAATTTATATTTCACTTTATTTTTAAAAAAAAAAAAATAATATTAGACTATATATTACTATTTCCCTTGAAAATTGTATTTTGTTGATTTATATTTCGAATCCTCTGAATTAAAATCTTGGATACTGACAACATATCCTATGTTATTGAATAACTTATATTAAAATATTTATTTCAAATATTAAAAAAATTAAGATATAATATATTAAAAGTGTGAAGGCTCTTAAAAAAGTTAATTAATCTTTTTGCCCTATACTAAAAGACTTTGCTTTAGAAAAAATTATCCTTTTTCCATTCTTTCCAATTATTATATTATTATTTTAATGATATTAAATATTGAATATAATAAATATAATAAAATTTAAATGGAGAATGTTTTCTTATTATGATTAAATTAAGAATCATTTTTCAACTAAACTAAACTTGATCTGAAAAGAAAATAGTCAAAAAATACTTTCCAAATAATAATGAAATTTTCTTTTAAAAAAAATCATAAAAAATAAAATAAAATAAAATAAGCCCCTAACCCACGTCACTCCACCAAAAAATATTAGGTTCAATAACTATCCAAAAAAAAAAAGAAACATGCAGCAGAAAGAAGTGATTTCTAAATATTAATGTAATTTATAATATTAATTTTTAATTATATGGAAAAAAATAATAAAATAAGGATTTTTAATCGCGGAAAGACTCTAAATCTTCCTTATTTGATAGTTTTCTACTTATTTCTTAATCAAGAAACTTTGCAGCCGCTAAGGAAAATCCTAATTTACCATGGGTTCTAATTAGTGATAAAATCTTTATATATAGGACCTTGAAAAAAAAGTTGAATAGGATTAATTTGTAGTATTTTTCTTTTGAATGTTTTACCTCTATACATCTCACGTTGTTTAATTTTTTTTCATATTGACGTATTTTTTATTTATCTATCCTGATCATTTATATTTTTAAAACACAATTTTAATTTATTTAGCAGCGTTCATGACATAATTCATGAACTCTTCCATTTTGAAAAAAATAGAAAAAGAGTTGACGGTGACCATTGATGATTCGTCTTGTTGGTGAGTAACACATTCACTTTTTTTTTTGGCATCAAATTTGGATTAATGGTATTTATTATTAAAATATCTACTTACTACAAGTAATTATTTAATTTTTAAATAACTATACATACTTGAATTTCTCTTAACAAATTAATTTCATATTTCTAATTGAAAGGTCGTAAAAAAGTACAAGAACGAAAGACAGACGTTCAAAATAGCACTCGTGCTTGGAGAGAGTAAGCAACATCCAATATCAATAACAAGTTGAATATGATTATATTGTTGTTTTACATATAATTTGTAGTATTTTTTTTTTTTGAATTTTTTACTTCCATATATCTCATGTTGTTAAAAAAAAAAATTCATGTTGTCATATTTTGTATTTATCTATCTAAATCAATTATTTTTTAATAATGTGATTTTAGTTTATTTTACAGCGTTAATAACATAATTCATGAACTCTACCTTTACGAAAAAATAGAAAAGGAGTTGATGGTGACAATTGATGATTTATCTTGTTGGTGAGTAATGCATTCCATTTTTTACATCAAATTTAGATTTATGTTATTATTATTGAAATATTTACCTTACCACAAGTGATTATTTAATTTTTAAATAAATATAATACTTGAATTTTCTCTTAACAAATTAATTCCATGTTCCTAACTTAAAGATCATAAAAAAAGTACAACACAAAGAAGGGAAGACAGTCGTTCGAAGCAACATTCATGCTTGAGAGAGTAAGCAACTGCAACGCCCGATAAAATTATCAAAATACCCCTAGAGAGAGGGTATGTGTGTAATGCATCTTTCGATGCTCGTATGGCAAATTCGAGGTCGGATTTGTGATCAGCACGCAAAATTACATGAGAAAATGGTCTCGGTCGATTTTTAGAGCGACCCGATCAAAAGATAATTTTTTGATCCGAAGCACAAAACAGTGTTAGTACGTGACAGGCGCGCATCGCGCACCTACGCGAACCAGCACTTATATCCTTTTGAAAATTTCGAACGAGATTAAGAAAACTCGTTCAAAGACTTTAATCTAAAAATACATTGTGCGCGACTAGTCCGCGTCGCGGACTGTATCTTTTTCGAGTTGAGAATTTCTAAATTATTACGAGGGGCATTCCGGTCAATTTCCCACTCCTCCTAAACTCCCTACACGATCTAATAAGGTCGTTTTGACGTAAAAAAAAGGTCTAAAAACCTCATTCTAAGTCATATTCCAATACTTTACTAAGGCTAGGGCGTCAGGAGAGAAGAGAAGAGCTTGAGTTAAGAGATTCGAGAAGAGATCCTTGACGTGCTTGGTTGATAGCTGCATCCCAGGTATGTAAGGCTAAACTTAAAATATGGGATTGTTCTCTCATATGCCCCATAGAGGTCATAGATGAGTTGATGGTTCAAATGTCTACATGCATGAATTTTGATGGTGTTTCTTGAAAAACTGATTTGAAAATACATGTTTTCTATGTTGATGATCATCATACTATTTATTTTCTTGAATTGAATATTTTTCATGAGAACTTGCATAACCCTACATGACTAATTTGAGAGCATGCATAACGAACTTGAGAATTGAGTCTAGAGCCTTGAATTGAGATTGTTGATTGTAATGATTGAGTTGATGGAATTTGATTGTTTTATGAGTCTCTACAAATGAACTCTACCGGGTGTCCATTCCATTGTTTCCTAATGATTGTTTTAAATCTTGAGTCATTGATGAGATTGATTGATGAGAGGGTTAAAGTCCCTATCAGATATCAGTCGTTGAACGGGAGTGAGTCCCTATGAGATTGGTTGAGATGGAGGTTTTATGATCATTAAGTTATGGGAGAAGTATCGAGCACCGAAAGAGTGAGAGTTAGTCCGACTCGAACTTGTCAAACTACGTCGCCAAATGTAGGAGAGGCATAGAACCATCACATATATCATGGTTCCCTTGAGAGTAACGGCCCCTAAAAGCAATAGAGGACCTATTAAGTTGACTCCATATTGGGTGAGCTGATATGGTTTTTGAGCGTTCCCTACCTGGCAAGTTTGGAACCACTGTGGCAATATCAGGGTGATTGTTGTACATTCACCGGCTCATAAGTGAGTGTTGTCGGATAAGAAAAACTCCCCATAAGTTTCTTACCTTGAGTACTCCGAGTTGAGATGAGTTGAGATGAGATGAGATGAGGTGAGCTCCTCTGAGATGAGATGAGATGACATGAGAGGAGGTGAGATCCTTTGAGATGAGTTTGAGTTATTGATGTGTCACTTGTCTACTCTTTATTCTTTCATAGATGGACATTTGACGACTTGATGCAATTTGATGTTTATTTTGAGTTGATGTTGTTTCCATAGTATTCTACCGGTTTCTATTTCATTCAGCTATTTTACATACTAGTACATTCCAAGTACTGATGTCCTCTCTGGACTGCATCATTTTATGATGCGGAGGCAGGTACTAGAGATTGTCAACAAGCGCTTCGTTGAAGATCTGAGATTTACAACTGATTTGGTGAGCTTCCCCTACTTTGGAGGATCCACCATGATTTATAGATCTTTCTTTAGAGTTAGAGATTGAACTATTTCTTTATTTTGATTTTGGGTAGCCATAGGTCTGTCATTGGCACCACATGAGTAGTAATATAGGCTTCGTAGACGATGGTCGAGAGTGATGTTGAGATTGTGGGCTAGTTCATTCTACTGACCTTTATTATTATTATATATTTGAGACTTTAGATAAGATGTGCCCATTTACTTATATTTTCTGTTGTTCAGTAGAGATTATTTGATTGAATGAAGTGATGAGGGTAAGTGGTTCACTTGGGGACTAGCAATAGTCTCTGAGTACCGGCCACGCCAAGGGTATCCTCTCGGGGCGTGACAGCAACATCCAATATCAATTTATTATTTTTAGTAAGAACAAACCTACTAATAAAAGTTGAACTCGACAATTCTTTGAAAAAAATTTATTCCTAATATTAGACTTTTAGAAATAATAATACTTAAATATATTTAACTATATCATTTTTTTTTATTTTTTCACTATTTATTACAAATTTGTCTTGTTAGAATAGAAATATACTAAGAATATATTTTTTTTAAAAAATCTATAATTTGTCTATAATAAGAAAAGATATAAATCAATAATAAATTAATAATTTAAAATTTATTTTATCTTTGTCAATAAGAAATTGACATCTAAAGAGTCATATTATTTTTATGTTATATAGAAAATATGTTAATTAAAAAAAATGTTAACTCTACGAAAATTAAAGTCAACTTTATCACATGAGTATTCACCAAAAATAAGAAAAAAAGGCTTGAAAATATTTTTATACAGTTAATTTTTTTAGTCTTATTAGTGACAAAAGTGACTTTAATAATTTATCCTTTTGTGGTAGGAAAAATGTTTTAGTAGAGGTAGTATATATTTTTAATATGTTTATTAATAGATGCATGATACACATGCAATACACATCTACTAAATTAATATTACTTTAAAATATGAAGGTCCTTAGAAATATTGATTGAATTTATTACTCTTCATTAAAAGGCTTTGTAATAAAAAAAATTGTCATTTCCTATTTTCCTCAAATTATTATTTGATTATATTTAAAATATTTAAAATTAAGGAGTCCTAAAATATATGATAAAATAAAATATATTTTATAAAATTAAGAAGTCTCAAATATATGAGAAGAAAAAAATATAAGGTAAGACATATTACGAGAATTAATAATTAAATCATTCTAAAATATATAGCAAAAGAAAAATATATTTTAAAAATTAAGGAGTCGTAAATATATGGTAAGAGAAAGTTATTTATGGTAAGAAGTATTAGAAAAATTAATAATTAAGGAATACTAAAATATATGGTAATAGGAAAAAATAAAATTATATTTACTTAGAATTGTGTAGGTTATGTATGAAAAAAAAATCTTGTAGAAAGCGTTATTCCCAAATGAGGTTTGATAAGTCTAAATTTGAATCAGTTGGACTTAAATGCGAATTCTGAATATCGAATGCATAATTAAAAAGAATGTATTTTCATATTAAAGATTTTCAAATATTTATAATATTCAATTTAATATATTGATGTTACACACACGTGCAACACACGTATCCTAAACTAGTATACCATGTTAAAATGGTGAAAACCCTTAAAAATATTATTTGAACTTTTGTCCTTCATTAAAAGTCTCCGCTTCAGACAAATTTGTCTTTTCCTATTTTTTTAAACTATTATTTTTTCAATATTTAATCCACCTAAATATCTCCCATCCAACGCCCAGTTGTTTAATTGGTACAACTTCCCTCTGTCCATCATAAATTGCCTTTCTTATCGTCATGCTTCTCTTTTCATGGCATCAACAAAATGGAAGTATGACATCACCTATACGTAAAACCCTTTTTTGATTCCCTTTTCCCACTTTCTCCTTTGTTCCTTTACAAGACTTTTTTAAAAAAAAAAAATTGTTCCTTTTAATTTATTTATCTGATTTTAATTTGATGTAAAAATAAAAAATACTTTGAACCTAATGATCTTAAATTTAAAATTTACAAAATAAATTAAATTTTTTTTTATAATTACAAAACTTAGAATTAAATAGTTGTTTTTTTTATTTCAAATAGGGTAGGGGAAGAAAAAATAGGGAGAAAGATTACAATGTGGGAATCAAACTCTCACCAGGTAGTCAACCAATCCATCTATTGAGATTCCAAATAAAGTAGTTGTTGGAAAAAGAGAGAGTATTCTTTTAAGTGGATTAAAAACATGAAGTAATTACTCCATCTGTTTCATTTTATATGACGCTCTTGTCTTTTTGGTCCGTCCTAAAAAGAATGTCACGTTACTTTCATTGGAAATGATTTACCTTTAAATTTTTCTTTTTATCCTTAATAAAATGATTTTCAGCCACACAAATATCTAAGAGTGATTTTAAACCATAAATTTTAAAAATCTTCTTTTTTTTTAATCTGAAATTGTGTTCAAATCAAACGGTGTCCTATTAAATGGGACTAGGGATTAATAAATTTTTGGTGCTAATGAATGAAAGAAAGGGGAAAGTATAAAGGCGTGTGAGAAGAGGAAATGGGTAATTGAGGCGTTTGATAGGTGGCATTAATCAACCATTTTGTTGTTTCTTCACCTTTCACTATCTTCACCTTGTCATTTTTGTGTTTGATGGCTTAGGGAATGCCAACTACACCAATCCTTCTTAGTTCAATCAATTTCATTATATTATTTCTCACCTACATGTTTTCAGATTGGATTTGAGGCTTCAATTTAATTAAATTAACTAACTCATTAAAGGGCATGTCACTTCGTTTTTATTAAAAATAATATTCTGTCAAACCTTAGCTAAAACATCTAGTCAAGAATTCTATTAATATAATATATATTAATAGGCCAATATATGTTGGTAAATAATATGTTGCTACTTTATTTTTTAGGATGCAATATCCTAATTAATATTGCCTCTATTTATATATATATTTTTAGTTCGTTTTAAAAGATAAAAAATGATAACTCATTTATTAATTCAAATTTTACACGTAACATATTTAAAATTATCTCAAAATTAGATAAATAGGAAAAGAGAATTACCTACCTATTGCTTTACGTCAAGTTGGGCAAAAAATGTAAAGAATTTCCACTTCCATTGCAAAATATAAATAGCATATATATTTTTTCCTTCCTATTTCGTCCAAGTTATAAATTATTCAAATGTGGTAAATAGTGTGACTAAAACATTAGGAAGAACATGCACGTAAATCAAATTAATTGTGACTTGTTCTTATCTTGTAATCCCACTAGAGCTCCCATTAATTTAATTCCATGGACCAAAATTTCAATATAATTAATAAATTTAATTTATTACTTATTGGATAAGTTCAAAGACAATTTTGATAAGACATGTTTTCAAACCTTTAGAAACGATGTAAGTGATTTCAATAGATTTATCGTGGCATTCATATTTTCTCATATTACTACGCCATACTCATTTTGTAGATGTTAATTAAATGTTTGTTTTAAGAGTATGTTTGGTAGGATGTATTAATCAAAATAATTTTTGGATTAAAATTTAGTCCACATAATATAATGTTTGGTTGCTCAAATACATCTAATACATGGATAACTTAATTCACCATATGTGGTCTTATCTAATCCCTGGGATGTCTAGGTATTACTAATATTAGGTTTAGTAATACTTGAATAAAGAAACAAAATGACTAAACTACCCCTCAAGAGTATCTAGTAATGCTTGGTTCGAGGGTATAAATGGAAATGAGCTTTTTATAGAATTTTAAATTAAACACAAAATTAAGTGGAAAGCAATACACCAAACACGGGATAAAAAAAATAATCCCAGCACAACTAATCCCTGCACAACTAATCCTTGCATAACTAATCCCTACATTACTAATTCCTGCATTATTTATTTTTTGTACCAAACGACCCCTAACTGTGATAATTTATTTAATTAGAAAGTGACCTATTAAATAAAATGTTTAAGCTTTGTGTGTGTGTTTGGTATGGAGGAAAATATTTTCCTGAAAATGTTTTTCCATTTTCTCATATTTGGTTGACTTAAATATTTTGGAAAATGTTTTTTAAAATCAATTCATTTTTCTCAAATTTAAGTAAAATGACTTCCTTCCAAACATTAAGGAAAATATTTTCCAAAATTCTTACCCGATTTCAATTTGATTTTTTTTATCTCATCCATACTACGATCCTTCTTCTCGAATTTTTTTAAAAATAAAATAAGATTAAAATTTTATTTTTGAAAAGAATTTCATATTTTAAAATTTTTTTGTCACCCTTTCCTTTGCCGACCCACCCAATTCCTCCCACCTCCACCCCCCAAAAAAATAAAATTAATTTCTAATTTTTTTAAATATTTTAAAAATCTCATTTTTTACTCCACTCTACGCCCTCCCCCCCCCCCCCCCCCCCCCGATCCCCCATACAAAACAAATAAAATTTTTTTTTAACAAAAGTTGAAAATTTTAATTTTTTTACTCCACCCCCATTCCACCCAGCTCCACCCCCACCCCCACCCCATCCAAAAAAAGTTAAAAAATTATTTTTTTAAAAAAATTAAATTTTAAAAATTTCAATTTTTTACTCCGACCCCTCCCCCCCCCCTCCCCCCACAATAACCCACCCTCACCCTCCAAAAAAGAATTTAAATATTTATTTTTAAAAATTAATTCAAAGTTATGAAATATTTTCATTATTTCTACAAAAAAATTTACTCTCTAGCTAAAAAAAATAGAATTTTTTTTCCAAAAAGAATATTTTTATTCACTAACCAAATAAGAAAAAATATTTTTTGAAAAATATTTTCCACTCATCAACTAAACATGAGAAAATGAGTTAGAAATCAACTCATTTACCAGGAAAACATTTTCCTCCGTACCAAATACACCCTATATATTGATTGCGTAAAACATATATAGACAAGTATTATTATATAATAGAAGGCTAGCGAAGCAGCTGAAGCAGGTAGCTGTTGGACGGCATGCCTGCTTCAGCTGCTCTCTTAAACAGACAGCTGCCTATTGACGTGTTTGCTACATTTTAAATTTTTCGGCGCAGCTGCCCATTGATGTGTCTGCTTCAGCTACTTGATTATAGAAATTTTCAAAAACAAATAAAAAATCCAGTTGATTATTGAAATTAATCTATCGATGTCACATAAGAGGGAACAAAAAAAATAATATGTATTATTTAATTAGAAAACTACGCAAAAATTATCATGAATCTAGATAATTATCAAAAAATACTATAAAACATGATATTTGACAGCTTCAATGTTTTTAAAAACAAATACAAAATTTTAATGATTATTGAAATTTATCTATCAACATCAAATAAAAGGGGATAAAAGAAATAACATTTATTATTTAATTAGGAAACTACGTAAAAATTACCATAAATCTACATAATTAACAATAGTAATATTTCTAATATATAGAAGCGGCTACGGAGCAGCTGAAGTAGATTGCTATTGAACATCATGCTTGCTTCAGCTACTTGCTTTAGCAGACAACTGTCCATTGACATGTCTACTTCAGTTGCTTGATTTTAAAAAACGAACAAAAAAAATTTAATTGATTATTGAAATTAATTTATTGATATCACATAAAAAGGGACAAAAGAAATAACTTGTATAATTTAATTAGGAAACTACGTAAAAATTACTATGAATATAAATAAATATAAAAATACTATAAATAATGATATTTGACAAATTATATTTATATCACATAAGTTGAGATACAAAAATAATAAATATTGGACCCGCACTGACACAAGCATCGATATCTATCGATATCTAGTCTCACGAGTATAAATAAATAAATAGGTTTCTTGAGTGTTCTTTGCATTTCACACTTAACAAATAGAAAATGATAAAAAAAATTCTTATCACAGCTTGAAAATGGATTTAAATTTATTTTTCTTATATTTATTGGATTATAATTTTTTTAAATTTTCAAGTCAACAATAACGCTTTGCGTCTATTGAATTCAATTGTCTTTTACGATTAAAAAATGCCTCTCTTTTTTATGAAATTGTGAAATGATATACATAGAATTTTACTAATAAAAATAAATGCTACTATTTTATTTGTTTACGTGATTATTAGATCAATCCATAACTTACAAAATTTGTCCAAATTTATTTGTTTAAAGTTATGGGGGTTGAATTTACGTATGGAATTGCTTTGAATTGACAAAAGAAAGGGAATCATGTGCTTTGATCCATAATAAAGAAATCAAAGCCTGCATATAAGGGGAAACGTTGACGATTTAATTAAACTCTTAATTAAATAAAAATGTAATATTTCTAACACTTCAAACTTTTGGCTTAATACATTTATAATCATATATTCATCAACAAAATTTATTGAAATTATAAAATTATTGAGCAATTAAACATATTATTAAGCATAAACAATTCTTATTTAATATTTTTTAGTCAATCTTTTTAAAATCTAATTTGTACGTTTTCTCAAAAATATAGTACTACTACTTTCTCTATTCCATTTTTGTTGTGATGTTGCATCTTTGGAAAGTCAATTTAAATGATTTTTAAAGTTAAATTAGATTAAATTAATCTATTATTTTAAAGTAAAAATTTAGATATTCAAAAATTATAAGAAAAATATTATTGATTGCAATATATTCATATCAATATGATGAAAAATATATTTCTGAAAAATATTAGTCAAAGCCTATATAAATTTAACTCTAAAAACGAAAACTATGACAACTAAAATCAGACGCAAAGAGTAGTTAACTTCTCATTATTTTTTAGGGGTTTCCCATTAGACGTTTAACATCCAGAATGAAACTCGATCAATCTGAATCCGTTCCGTATAAGGCCTAGTGTAGAGAAAAATACTTTTTATCAATTTTTTTTTTTTATATTTAAGGCTCAAATTGATGATTTCGATTGAAAAATTAAAGAACAAATATGATGTATTACATACTTTGATTTGATGGTAGGTTAGTTGTCATTTAATTATACACATTATGACATGTTTGGGAAAAGAAATAAATGATACTCCATCTGTCCCATATTATATGGACACTTTTCATTTTACAAGATTATTAAGAAATCATTAATGCACTAGTGAACTATATCATTATCTTTTATTTATATTAATGTATATTAAATTAAATTAAAAAAATTATTAATATACTCATTAATAGTGGGGGTAAATGAAAAAAATAATTAATTATATTCTAATCTAATAAGTATTATAGAAGAAATATTTATAAGAAAAAAAATAAATATGAGACGGAGGTGTTAGAATATGAAAAAGGTTGGGGGGTGAGAGCGTGAAATGCGAATTGAATGAGGCAGATTGGGAAAGACATACGTCATGAAAACGTTAGACTGACGTGAGAACTTTATTAGGAAAAAAACTAAAAAGAAAGAAAATGCTTCTCTTCTTTTGACTTTCCCATTTTCAACTCACCAAAATCCCCTATAAATTGCTAACTAATTTAGACAAAAATTTGCATAACAAATTAAAAAAAAAAAAAAGAACAAGACATAAAATATATTCTTTAAACTAGAACTATAATGCCGCCGCGTTCTGTCGTCAAGAAATTTCTCGCAAGGCCTCAACATGAAGGACTTGGGGCTGTAGTTAGAAGAAGCATCGGAAGGTACTTTGAAAAATTATACTTTATATATAATGTCAATTTTTTTTCGTATATCATAAATATCAAATTTATTTGATGTTTGTTAGATTTTCTTAGTTATTGAAAATTCTAATTAAGTCACTATTATAGATAATGCACAGAGATTTTGTGTAGTTCTTATGAGTTGATGATCACCAGGAAGATTAAGTTCAATTTTATCTTCTCTTTTTTTTCAGGTTTGAATTGAGATACTTTGATCCTTTTCTTGTGTTGGATGAATTCTCAGTTTCTGCTCCTGCTGGGTTTCCTGATCATCCACATAGAGGTCACATTCTTATCATTCATTCAACGAGTTTAAATTATATATATTATCATGTCATTCAAAAACTATTTATCAAAATATATGTAAATTTCTCTAAAATTTGAGATTTGTGACTTGAAATAAACCTATGTTAGCCAAAAAAAATTTACTAATGTTGTTTAATTCTCACTTTTTTTAAAAAATTTTACAGGGTTTGAAACGGTGACCTACATGTTGCAGGTATTATTTTATAACAGATTCTTTTTGTTCTTTTAATTATATATAAAGAAATGAATGCAGACATAATCATAGCTTTTCCATTTGTAGTCGTATTCATACATTGTTTTTGTGGATTGTCAAACACTAAACTAATGAATTACTGTATAGATAAATATATTTCCCCATTAGTTGTTGAGCAGATGTGATTGTCTAACTTCTTAGAAAAATATGCTACTACTTGTTTACAATTTTTTTAAAGAAAAATAATCAAGTTTACTGCTGCTGACACATCTTTAATCAAATAAGCAAAATTCAACCAAGTACTATTTTATTATGAAATGTAAATATCAAGTCCAATTAAGGATTCATCATTCTAAAAATATATATATATATTTTTACTTTTACAGTCACTTTTAATATATGAAGAAAAAAAAAATATTTTTTTATTTTACTCTCAACATTAATTACTTATTTCTCAAATCATTTTTCAAGATATAAGAGTATATATCAATTAAATGAAAATTACGAGAATCATTATTTTTAAAAAAACGTTTAGGGTTCAAAATGAATAAATAAAAATAATGAAAAGGAGCATTTAAACCCACACATTTTAAAAAATTTATAACCACACAAATTTGAGAATTTTTTCAAATCAATTTAAATTCTCAAATTTTAAAAATTTTCCTTTTTAAAAAACTTCAAGTCAAGTTAAACGGATACATATAATATTTTACCTTCAACCTTTGAAATGAAAAATAATATAATAAAATTAAATAATAATGACGCATTTGTTACGTATGCATTTCTTGAAATTCATTCAAATTCAATGGGTCATTAACTTTTGTGGTGGAGCAATGCCGAAAAGATATCACCTCCGTCCCATATTATCGGTACTTTTTATTTTACAGTATTATTAAAAAATTATTAATATATAAGTAAATTTTATTATTTTATCCTTTATTTATATTAAGTACATCAAATTAAATTAGAAAAGATCATTAATATACTAATTAAAGGTGGGGCAAAATGAGAAAAAAAAATTAATTCTATCTTAATTTAGTAAGTGTCCATATAATATGAGACAGAGGGAGTGCATAAGTAGAACATGCGTCTTTCTTCTAGAAAATTTATAAAAACAACAATATATATAGTGGAATCCTACAAGTGGGGTATGGTAAGGAAATGTACGCAGACCTTATTATCCTACTTTCACTATCCTACTATACTTCAAGGACATATGTCCACCTAACCTTACCGACCAAATTAATTAATAGTTTTGGGAGTGCAGGGAGCTGTGACTCATGAAGATTTTGAAGGCCACAAAGGTACAATTGAAGCTGGTGATTTACAATGGATGACTGCTGGAAGAGGAATAGTTCATTCTGAAATGCCTGCTGCTGAAGGAACTCAAAAAGGTTTACAATTGTGGATTAATCTGTCCTCCAAACACAAAATGTATGCCTCATTCCTCTTATTAACTAAAATTACCAAATTCAAATCTCGAATATGGCTCTGATTTGAAGCTGTACGGCAGGATTCAACCACGATACCAAGAGATACCAAGCGACGACATAGCTGAAGCCGCAAAAGATGGGATCAAGGTGAGGATCATAGCAGGGGAATCATTAGGAGCAAAATCAGCCATATATACAAGGACTCCAACAATGTACTTGGATTTTACTCTAAAGCCAGGATCCCATCTTCAACAACCAATTCCAAAATCATACAATGCATTTGTGTATGTCTTAGAAGGTGAAGGCATTTTTGGCACACAGGAAACAACATCAGTAGGAGCACATAATCTACTTCTATTGAGTGGCTCTGGTGATGGGCTTGAGGCATGGAACAAATCAACAAAGCCCTTAAGGTTTATATTGGTTGGTGGTGAGCCATTGGGTGAACCAGTAGCACAATTGGGGCCTTTTGTCATGAATACTCAACAAGAGATTGACCAAACTGTGGAAGATTTTGACAATTATACTAATGGTTTTGAAAAAGCCAAGCATTGGAGGTCTCAAGCTAGAATTGGACTTAATTATTAGTAGGAAAAAAGAAAAAATAGTCCATTAACTTTGGTAGTTGGTTCAAAATAGTCCCTTTATTACTTGATCAAATTTTAATCTTTTTAAGTTTTTCAAGGTCAAGGTCTGTAGTCATTGCCTTCATAAGATGTTTATCAAACTCTGGCTGTTAAATTTAATTGAAAATGTGAAAATAAAATATATATAAAAGGCACTTACATTTAGAAGTACATATTTTGCGGTTTATGTTATTGTCTATTTTAAGAATTTGATACTCACTCCAATCCCTTCTATATGTCGTTCTTACTATAAATAGATAATCTTTTATATATGTTATTATCATTATTTTATCGTTAATAGTTAATGAATTTTGAAACGATATATTTAGTCAACTAAAAAAACTAAAAAGATAATTAATGTACATTAAAAATGGTAAAATAATAAAGTTATTTTTTTCTTAAGACAAATGCAATCAAAAATATAAAAGGACCAGAGGGAGTATAAGTTTTTTTTATTATAAAAGTTATTGTCTTGATAATCAGAGTTTGATAAATATTTACTAAAAAGAAAAAATATTTATTTTTGACAAATTTATAGGATTACTCGGCTAATATTTAAGTCATTTTCTTGCGAGTAGTTAAGAATCATCATTGATTCTTTTGTTATTCCCTTTTTTAAAAATTATTTTTTGAGGTTTCCAATGTATCTCAAAGCATCCAATTTTGAGTCCCCCATTTTCTTAGCAAATGATAAAGCTTATTTTGGCATGTCCCCCACTGTACAATGATTCATCATGTTATAACTCTTTATTATTAAAATTAATAAAAAAGACCAAGGATTAACTTAAACTCAAATATTGAGAAAACTTTTTTTTTTATAAAGTCATTTAATGATAATTTATGTCTTATAAAAAATCTTTTTTCTCTCACTAAATATTTTAGTTGACATGTTAAGTCAAACAATACTTATACTAATTTTATACATACAAAGAATGAAATTTAATCATTCAGTTTTATGTATATCAACCAAAGTGGCTAACCAAAAAATACTAATGACCCACTTGTGACCCTAACCTAATCCTTTTGACTAACTATTTATTTTTAAAAAAATTATTTCATTTAAAATAATTTTTATTCAAGCATGTAATAGATGAATTGCTTGATTTGAAGGATATAAAAATCCACTTTTAAAATTAATAAAAACTTATATTTTCTATACTTAAATTAATTAGTAATCGAATAAAAATTCTCCTCGTTAGAATAATATATATGCCTTCATTTCAAAATGATTTAGGATTTAAATTAGGAAATATACTTAAAACTAAACAGTTAGATTCAATAATTATTATATTTGAAATTAGTCTAGATTTTATCCTATATGACTTGAAAAATTAATATAACATGGCATTCCAAATAATAAAGTTAGTGAGAGAAATAATTAGATCATTTTATAAGGAAGAAATAAAAAAAAATATAAAAGTGACTTTAGTGAAATCTTTAATATTTGAATGACTATTTAAAAAGGAAAAAAGATCAAAATAACTTTGGCAGGATCTTCTCAAATACTTGAATAACCATATAGGAAATTAAGGTTAACATAAATCCTTGGTGTCATAAATAAGAAAATAAAATAAAATGACTGATTAGACTCTTTATTATGATACTGGTTATAAGAGTTCATGTCAATATATGCTATTTTTTGTCTCGATTTATATTATATTTTAAGTTGTTAACTATTGTGACTTATATTACATTTTATGTTATTTTAAATAATATATATTTTTTAATTTTTTCAATTTATGTTCCACATATAAAATTTGGAGATTCAATCAAAATTTTATTTATTTTTTAAATATATAAATTATAATTGTGGCAATTTATAATACATTTTACATAAAGTTTAAATAATTATGTTACTCTCTTTGTCCCAATTTATGTGACAACGGTAAGAATTTTAAGAACCATTTAAATATTTTATATATGTTTTAAATTTTAAATTGATAATTATTGAGACTTATTGTATTTTTTACATCATTTCAAGTAATATACTAAACTTTTTGGTTTATTTATATTTTTTTTTAAAAAAGTACTTCCTTTTTGACGTACACAAATATAATCATTTAAAGATATTAAAATAGTTATTTAATTTTATTTTTTCACGATAAAAAGAAAGACTTAATTATTATTTTGTATTTGCTTCATCCTAATTCTAATATTTGCATCACTTAAAATAATTGATTAGGGTGATATAGTGAATCATAGTTGAAGCAGCTGAAAAATGATTTATTAGGAGTAATATTGTAAAATTACAATTGAAGGAGTTGAAGAAATAATTAATAAAAATAATAAAATAAAATTAAGTAACTAAAGGAGACACATCAATAATAATTAAAATACACATGTCAACCGCGAGCTACGTGCTTATTGACGTTTATATATAAGTAAAATATTGTAAAACTTTACAAGTCTGTCATGGTTGTAAATGAAGATTTGAAAAGAGATACTGCCATTATTGTTACGTGGGAATATATATATAGGAAAAATGGAAAATTATTGCACTTGTTTATTCCAAAAAAGATACAGTTAACTTTGAAGGTAAGAGTCAAAGAACACGTAAATCAAATCGATTGCAATTATGAAATAATATATTAGAATCCAATTATTAAAAACAACTTAATGAATGAATATAAGTAATTAGAGCTTGTTTAGCCTGATTCTAATTATATCCTTAATGAAGATGATCTTGGATAAGTTTGATATACGTAGGGGCTGATAAACATATAATAGTAAGAATTATGCCTATCAAAAATAAGGTTTCAGTGTTGAGTAAGTACGATCAAGGGTACTTTAACATGAAGATTTGATGCCTTTGATAGGGATGAATTCTTAGAGTTTGATAGTCAAGAATTATTCCCTTTTAATTCATATTGAATGATGACTTAACTGACATTTAATGTCACGCCTCGGGAGGGTACTCTTGGCGTGACCGACATTCAGAGACTATTGCTAGTCCCCAAGAGAACCACCTAGCCTCATCACATTCATTCATTCACAATCTAACATAGACAATGGAAGACTTAAATCAACAAGAAAGATCTCAATAGAATGAAATAATCAAGATAAAGACCAAAATCCAACAATTAGTCAAATCATCTTCAAGGACTAGTATGAAAGAAACTAGCCAAAGCAATATCCAAATCAACAATCTCGGTCTAGTCTATGAAGCCGCTATCCATATAATTTGGTTCCAATGACATGTCCATGGCTACCTCAAATCAAAATAAAAAGGAATAAACTCAAAGCTAGAAAAGAAATGTGGTATCCTCCGAAAGCAGGGGAGGACTTCCCAATCAGTTGAATACGAATGGATCCTCAACGATGCACTTGTTGATGACCTCTAGTACTTGTCTCTGTATCATAAAAAGATGTAGGCCCAAATGGATATTAGTATGTGGAATGTACGAGTATTTAAAATGACAAAATGAAATAGATATGAGGTAGAATACAATCATCTCAAACTACTCAATCAGAACATTATATATAAATCTAAAAAAAGAATAAAGACTAGACAGTGACCAATCATAAACAATTCAATCTAATCCAATTCAAATCAGAATAATGTCAAGACCTATTTGGGAGTTTCTCTAGCCGATAACCATCACCTATGAGTCAGTGATGATACAACGAAGCGGTGCCGTTGCGCACCCAACCAATACCTTGTTAAGGTAAGAAACGCTCCACAATCAATCAATCCCTCTTTAAGGACTTCAGAGGTATGACCCCTATCAATTATCCATGTTGACAACATAGTTATTTATTTCAAGTTGGACTTATTCTCACTCAATTTAATGCTCAATACTCCTCCCAAGACTCGATGCTCATAAAACAATTGATCCAATCAATGAGCCTTATAAGGACTCTTATCGATCCATCACAATCTAACCTTTCACCTATTAGCCATCCAATCAGTTTTCAATCACATCTTTCAAGAGTGGTTCAGACAATCGTTAAGAAGACTATCAATTTAGATCAATCATTTGTGTTCAATTATGAAGACTCTCAGGACTATCAAGTTCTATCAACACTATCATTATGCTCAATCATAATCACAATCATACTGTCAAGGTTCTAGACTCAATCCCTAGGTTCATTCATGCAAATCTTTTATTAAATAATATCTAGAGTTTATGAAATAACTTATGTAAAACTATTTGTTTAGTAAATCAAGTTCATAATAATCATCAAACATATAAAAATACATAGAATATATATAGTTACAAGAAAACCTTCAAAGAAACATGCATAGAGACTCAATACTTTCACAATCTTTTTATTACCATCGATGGGGACACATGAAAGAACAATTTCATATTTTAGTTTAGCGCTACATACTTAGGATGAAGATAAACAATCAATTCCTATGAGTTAATGCTCTGACCACTTGAATCCCTAGCTCTCTTCTCCTCTAAACTCCAATTACTTGAATCCCTAGCTCTCTTCTCTTCTTCTTAGCCGTAGTTTCTTAGTTACAATATAAAGTACTTAAGAATGAGTTTAGGAACCCTTTTTAGATAAAAAATGACCTATATTAGTCGTGTTTAGGAGGGATAGGGAAAAGTATGAAATGCCCCTCAAAAATTGAAATTTTTGAACTACGGTGAACCGAGTCTGCGTTGCGGACCTGGTCCCTCCCAATACATATTTTTACAAAAAAATATTTTGATCGACTTTATAACTCTATAGAAAATATTAGAACCAAATTAAGTGAAAATCTGCGACAGATCCACAACACGGAGGTATCGTGCAACTTGCTAAAAATTGTATCTTTGCCCCGAAAAATTATTTTTTGGTTTGGTTGGCCTAAGATTCATTCAAAACCATTTATCTACTTAATTTTTTATGCTGATTGCAATCCTGGCCTCGAATTTTCGAAAAAAGTTTGGGATAATGCATTATGCGAGCGTTCTCTCATCTAGGGGATTTTGATAGCATTGTTGACACCCGATTTTGACCGACCCTTAATTTTTTTTTTTTTTTTACGTTTTTAGTTAAATTGATTTTCTAATAAGTGGCGAAATAAATGAATATTGTCTTTTTACCTCATCTACTAAAATTTTAATAATAATAAAGCAAGTGTTTCTTAATTCTTGTCATAATCGCTACTTTCGTTATTTTGATATTAGTAATACGCGCGATAAATTATTTTAGTAACGTCTTCCGAATCATGATATTTTCAATATACTCTCGTAATGATTGTGGTATTGAATTTACGTGACTTTTTAAATAAATTTTTATGCACTTATATAATTTTTGCACTTTCAAACCTAATTTGAGCTAACTTGTGGCCTAAATTTTTAAACTTCTGGCTAATTTTGTAAACCAAATCACCAATTTTATGGCCTAATCCTTGATATTTTAATCGTTTGGCTAGTTTTTAAATTCGAATTACCCAATTAAGGCTATTTTCTTAATTTTATGGCTAGCTTTTAGATCCGGATACCCGCTTTCCAACCCGGATCCGACCCGATAACTCACTTAGCATTTCTAATACCCAAAACCCTAAAAAAAAAAAAACTTTTTCACTCTTTCCATTTCAAGGGAGGCAGCCATGGCTGCCGCCTCCCCGTCTCCTCCACCGCTTCCCGTCAGCCGCCACACTCCTCTCCTCTCCCACGCACCTCTTCCCCTCTCCCCGCAGCCTCCTTTCTCCCCCTTCCCCTCTCCAAACGCTGCCATGGCAGCCTCCTTTCTCCTTCATCTCCCTCTTCCTCCAAACCACTAAACCACCCCGGCGCCGCCCTTCTCTCCTCTCCCTCTCCCCACTGCTTCCAACCACCACAGCCCCCGAAACACCCTTTTCTCCTCCCAAACAGCCCCCAAACGCAGCCCCAAACACCCCTCTTATCCTTCGAATCACCAGCGGCAAACTAACAGGCAACTAATAACGGAAACCCATCTCCATGGCTGGGCCATTTAAGAGAAGCTATGTAGTTGAAGCTCGTTGGAGTATCCAAATTTCAATTGATTAAAGATGGGTCTGTAGTTATTTGTTTTTAAACATGTTGTGTTAATATTGGGTCGTTGCGATTCTTTGATTTGTTAAGAGTTGAAATTCTTTAAGTGTTTATATTCCTCTACTTTACTGTGGATTGTGGTTTGATGTTCACCTTCATATGCTTGGTCTCATATTGAATGAAATTTCTATTTGAACTCTATACATTGGTAGTTCTCATATTGTGGTTTGGGATTTTTCCATGCTATAGTTCTTGAAGCTAATCTAGTGGGTCTTGACAAGGGAGTTAAGTGCCTTCAATTTTGACTTATCCTTAATTAATGTGATTTTGTTTTACTCTATAATCATGTTAATTCATTCATCCTCAGTACTATGAAAGAATTGCTTATTTTATTTTATTATTTTTTTATATAATTTCATATGATGTTGATTTAAGGAATGCTCTAATTTCTTTGGACCTTATTTGGATAAAATCGTATTTATTGTATTATGATCAGATTTTCGAATCATTTTGTGAATACGTAAATCTTGGAATCAATTCAATCTTATCGTCTTTTTAGCACGAATTATTTCTTTAATTGACTTGATTGTACAATCACTGCATTTAGGTGATTCCTATTGCCTTAGTTAAATTGGAATAGATTGTTACTCATTTTATCATGGTAAGTTTTAAAATGGTTAAGTGATCCTTTATTTATAGTAAATTTTTTTTTTTGATTTTTTCTAGGTTGTATGACAAAATCATGACTTTTATTTATTTCTTTTTGATTTACCTTCCTTTTACCTTCCCTTTAACTTTACTATATAATTAGTCTTCTTTAGTCTCAAAAGACACTTTTCTCTGCCTGGGTTCTCTACAGAAAAAAAATAATAAATAATATTAATAGCAGTTATCTTCCAGGAGTCCCTCTCAATCCTCCTCTCCTTGTCTGTAAAGAAGTTTGGCTTTTCTTCAGAATCCCGTTACTAATATGTGACTGTGAGTTTTCGTTTAATCTTTCTTTCTTTATGTTGCAGCTTTCGTGGGAAGGAAGTAGACAGAGATTTGAAGACCTGTCTATTTGTTTTTTTTGTATTATTTTTTTTTTACTTGGCTGCTTTCGTTTGAATTGTATTTTAATCCCCCTGGACATGTAATAGCAATAGTAATATGGGGATATAGTCAAAGGGAGAGGGGAATCACGTGTTATCTGTTTTCTTTATCATTTGCTCACGAAACTCACATAGGCAATCTCGATTAAGGATTTGAAATAAGAAAATAAAAAAAAGAAGAATGCTCTGTGAATAGCATGCTTAACAAGCCTTCTCTTTTATTTGCCTTATAATAAGATTAGATATCACGCCTATGTTTTGTTTGATAATATCATATGTTTAGGTGTCATGCTTTAGAACTTGTCTATGTAAAAAAAAAATAAAATAAATAAATAAAATAGAGATAAAATAAATAAATAAGTAAATAAAAATATATCTATGCATGTATTATATTTTCATATCATGTCTAGGAGCATTTTTTTAGTAGAAGTTATGTAATTAAACTATGCCTATATTTTATCTTATTTCCCTTTTGTATGTTGTATGGAATTCATGCGTAATTTATATGTTCTAGTCATGCTTTAGATGAAAAATTGCGTCTTTTACTATTCTATAGAAATCATGTCTTTAGGTTATTTGTTGCGCTTAGGGGATTTTATTTTCATAGAGAGCATGTTTATAGGATTTTATTTCAAATATTATTTTGCAATAGAATTTATGCCCATAGGAAATAAAGTGTTTTCCTTATAAAATTATCATGTGTCTAGAAATCATGTTTAGGATTCACTCGATATAAAATCATGCTTAAGTCTATTTAATATACTTAGAAATCATGTTTAGATTAAAATCAGGCTTAAATCCATTTAATACACTTAGAAATCGTGTTAGAATTCATTTGCTTAAAAATCGTTATTTAAATCTATGTGACGTGCAAAGAATCATGCTTATAGGATTTGTAATAAAAAATGCTTTTGTTCTTTTAGAAAACATGCCTATAGGGTATTAACAACATTTCTTTTATTCGCTATGCATATGCATTTTTTGAGGCCTGTATGAAACCCATGTGCTAAAATATTTGTCTTGATTGTTTTTTTTATGACGCGCGTCTAATAGGAAACCTAAGTTTGTTTTAGTCTAGAACCCACCAAAATAGAAGTCCAACGCCTCTTGGACACTAGGAGGGACGCTAGGCACTTCTTTAGGAAACGTTAGACTTCTTCATTTTTCCTTTAGTGCGCCTCTTAAATTAATTAAAAAAAAAAATTAACTTAGGAGGGGTAGGGGTAAATAGGACCTCGGAAAGGATGATTAAACTCGTACTAAATAAGACAAACTCTGGTTTTGTCTTTTGGCTCAATTAAGCCATATGAAGCCTTCTTCGAATAAAGTCGAGTAACTGATCCGAGAATTTAATAACCCAACTTGTTTAAACATTTATTTGATCAAACTCTTGTCACTTAGAATTAATTTAGAAAATATTAAAAAATATATGAGACCTTTATCTGTGTTTTCACCCCACATAAATACGAGACACGGTCGGGACCCGCATTTGCGGACCTCGAAGGGTGCTTAACACCTTCCCTTCGAGGTAACTTGAGCCCGAACCCTCTTCTCTGGTTTGACCTTTGACCTTAGGATAGAATGGTGTCCTAATGCACCCAATCATTAGGTGACGACTCTTAAAACTTCAAAAATCCCAAAAGAGTCATCGCCACGACGTCGTCCAGGTTCCCATTTCTCCACGAGGATAAAATGGGGCGCGACAGAATGGCGACTCCGCTGGGGAATTAGGCTCTTACCATTACGTGTTTTGTTTTATGTGGGTTATATTTTTACTTGTTTATGTAAATTGACTTTTATTATTATTCCCTACTAATTTCTTTTCCTTTTCTTTCCCTCGTCCCCTCTAACTCCTCTACCCCTTTATTTATTGCCTAATTTAAATTGCTTGTTTAACATTGCCATAATTGCTAAGTGTTACTATTTTGAATTAAACTGGCATTCCGTTCATAAACTCCCCCACTTGGGACCCTCTTTATTTTCTTTTAAAGGTGATGTTGTGCCTTTGCACTTCTCCCGACTTCTTTCAAAACCCGAATTTTAGAGAGTAAGCGCTTGCGTGGTGAATGGCGGATAGTCTTACTACCGTTGGACCACGTGCTTCTCATATAAGAATACCCAGTCCGTGTCCAACCCACTCTTAGAAACCTAGGATAGAGCTATCCACCCCAAAGTTAGGATCATGCATGCATAAGCCCTAGGTAGTTTGACCCCAAGGGGGTCAACCTACATAATAACAACCACCCTGTTAAGTCTAGAGGGTCCAATCACCCTCCAAGACAAGATACTGCATATTATGTGTCTATGTGATTGTCGTAATTAATCCAAGCCTAATTATTGTCAAACTGGAGTTTTAGAACATGCTTTGTCTTTCTTGCATGCAGAACTGAAATGGCCCTCCCAGACTTTCCTGACACTCAGATGGTGGCGGATGTCAATCCCAGCCTTCAACGATGGTGGGAAAATATGAGGCAAGATTATGCTACAGAAATAGCCCGATTGGTGGGCGGATTGACTTTCCTCATCTATGTCCTCCCGGACCGACATCTTATCAAGGCACTGCTGAAATTCTGGAACCCAATTAGGGCAGTTTTCAAATTTGAACACTTCGAACTGACCCCAACTATCGAGGAAATTGGGGGTTTTACTGATTTGAAGTATTATGGGGGAAGCATGATTATACCCCACAAACAAACGCCTAACAGGTTCTTGAGAGCTTTAGGACTGAAGTACATGCCATGGGTGATTACCTTGGATTACAATTGTTTCGATGGATTTTCTGTACTCCCGATTTGGACATCAAGACGGATACAGAAATTTTAGCGAAGACTTCTTTTGTTCAGCGGAAGCATGGGAAAAATATCGCGTAAATGCTTTTGCCATTGCATTATTGGGCACCCTAGTCTTCCCCAAAAAGGACGGAAAAATAGACACTTCCTTGGGTTATGTGGTTCAGGTATTAGCTAGAAATCGAAGCAATGCGACTCTGGTGCCCATGATCGTCGCAGAGATAATGAGGGCATCCTCCAAGTGTGTCAAAGGTGGAACGTTCTTTGAAGGATGCAACATGCTACTCCAATTATGGGCCATCGAACACTTCCATCAAAATAATATTCGAAGTGGGCTGCAGAACAAAATTCACAATCATTCAAGAAGAATGGTCGGGTTTGTTGCTCCTGAAGGGACTGAGGAATGGTATGCTTTCTTGAGAGACTTTTCTGCTCTTCACGTTCAGTGGATGTACCCCTGGTTAGACATATATCACGCCATGACAAGAGGAGAGGAATTGTGCTATCTTGAGCTTATTGGCCTGACTGGTGTCCAACCATATGCTCCATTGCGAGTTCTTCGACAGTTTGGGCAGATCCAAAGGGTTCCACCAACAGATGACATGAGGGCCTCCGAGTATGATTTTGGGCCAGGAGTCCCACAAGTTCGTGGCATAATGAGGAGGTGGGTGAGATCTATCGACATCAGCATTTTCAGGTATCAGCCTCACATCACGCCAGAGTACTCCGAGTGGATTACAAGAGCTGCTGAGGAGATTGATCAAGATCCCTAGAAGACTTGTCATTTTATCTTTTAAAAGTTTATTTCCCTTATTTGTCCCTTAGGCCTAGCTTTTGTCTTTCTCGAAAGTGTCGGATGTTCTAGCTTTCCCTTTGTTTCTGTGTTATTTAAGGAATAAAATAGTATGTTTTTAATTATTTATCTCTAACTCTAAAACTCCAACTAATAATCTAAGGCTTGGATTAATTATCGAGAATCACTTGCTTGTCGCGTTAGGCCCACCTCTGGTTCAAAGAGGCTCCCTGCATTTTAGGGCGTTTATTTTGTTCACTTAAGTAAATATATACTTTTATTATCATGACACTAACTTTATTTTTTTTTACTTCTCTTATCTCTTTTGTGCTTTTATTGTCATGTCTTCCCCTTTCCCAAAGGTTGATCTGTGCACACACCCTGGCCTACCACACACGATCGAAAGGTCCTCCGCCTACTCCTCCAAGTTTGAGTCATCAAAGAAGGGATAAAATGACTGACGATAATGCCATTGAAAGAGTGGAGTTTTCTGAAAGGGGAGTCCGACCGGATGATCTAACTCTAACGCTGGAAAGGAAAATTCAAGAGTTAGAGGATGAAATGGCCAGCATGCGCAACTTGGCCCGACTATCCATTTCTCTTGGCACTCCTTTCGGAGAACACATGGATGACCCAGTTACTACAACTCAAACCACCTTCTCAAATCATCTTCCACCAACTCATCCAACCTCCCAAAACCGGCCCGACCCCACTTATATACCCCCTTTAAACAATCATACAAACCCACATCAACTAAGCATTCATGGACCAACATGGTATCCACAAAACCGTACCTACGTTCAAGATATGCCTCCCAAGTCCACTGCCAACATCTTAAAGGCCCATGCCTCTGGAACTCACACTCGTAATCCTATATATGTCGAGACATCCCCTTTTGTCCATAACTACCATGAATCAGAATCCTCTCAAAAGGATATATTGATAAAATCCCTGACCGAGAGATTGGATAGTCTGAGCAATCGCATGCAACATGTAGAGGAAAATAAGGGGGTAATGGGCTTGAGCTATGAAGATCTATGCATGCACCCAGATGTCGAGTTACCAGAAGGATACAAACCTCCAAAATTTGAACTGTACAGTGGTATTGGAGATCCGAAGGCTCATTTACGCATGTATTGTGATAAATTGGTAGGGGTTGGAAAGGATGAAAAAATCAGGATGAAGTTGTTCATAAGAAGCCTCACAGGGGAAGCTCTGACATGGTATATAGAACAAGATTCACGAAAGTGGACAAGATGGGAGGATCTGGATTCTGATTTCATGAACAGATTTGGGTTCAACATTGAGAATGCACCAGATTGGTTTTATATTCAAAACCTAAAGAAGAAGCCAAGTGAATCATTCCGAGACTACGCTATAAGATGGAGGTCCGAAGCTGCTAGAGCTAAGCCTCCCATGGAGGAATCTCAAATGAAGGATTATCTTATTCGGGCCCAAGAACCTTAATATTATGATAGAATGATGCTTGTGGCAGAAAAGAGTTTCGCAGACATCATCAAATTAGGTGAAAGAATTGAGGAGGGTATAAAAAATGGCACAATTATCAATCTAGAGGCCTTACAAGCTACTAACAAAGCCTTGCAGTCCGGAGGTATGCCCGATATTCGAAAGAAGAAAGAGGTGGGTTCGGTAATGATGGCACATAAAGCTCCTACCAGACACCAAATCTGGACTCCGCCACTCCCACACTATCCTACGTCTTCATACATCACACCTCCCCCCTTTTATCCACCACCTACCCCCTATCAAACTCCTCACACCCCATATCAACAACCTACATACCCCGTTTATCATACCCAACCTGGATGCTTTCAAACACCTCCACCTCCACCTCCTCAACGACCGAACTATAGAAATCGTCCCAACTTCGAAAGAAAACCTACCAAAAACTACACTCCTCTGGCTGAACCCATAGCCCAACTCTACGAGAGGTTGAAAGAAGCTGGCTATATCACTCCTATTCCTGCTTTGAATCCAGACACTCAATCCAAATGGTATGATCCAAATAAAGTTTGTGCATACCATTCAGGAATGAAAGGACACACAACTGACGCGTGTCGCGCTTTGAAGGATAAGGTTCAAAATCTGATCGATACTAAGGTCATACATTTGAAGGACCCTACGCCAAGTACCTCCAATAATCCACTGCCAAATCATCAATGAGCATGTTAAAGTTATATTCAGAACTGTGTTGTCTAAGGAAAGGTTTGCCTTGCTCGAATTCTACGGAAGAAACATCTACATCAACAGAATAAACTAGGATTTTGGCATCCTTCTATTTCAAGTGTTTTATTTAATGCTCTTTCATCCTTGTATTTGGAACTACGTCAGACCTGATTCCCGTTTAAGAGGGATACGTAGGCGCTCCTTTGGAGTTCGGTCTTACCATAATAAAAATTTTATTTCCCCACTTGGCCGTAGACTGGGGCAGAATTTTTGAGAGGATCTCAAAAATTCTTTTGAAAGAGAGCATAAACAGACAAGACAACTGGGGCAGAATTTTTGAGAGGATCTCAAAAATTCTTTAAGATCATTTTCTACAAACTGGGGCAGAAATTTTTGAGCAACTCTCAAAAATTTTGAATTCAGAACCGAAAACCGACAGCTAAGAGGACATCAAGACAAAAGGCGAGATATCAACAAAAGACGTGCGGGTCGAGGCAGAGCTACAGATCAACCTCCTCTTTTTCAAACTAATAAGTTTTCTTTGAATGTAGACAGGTATACATGCTTGGCCTCTTCGTATCATATGAACAATCGGTATTCTCTCACAATGGGCGAAGGTTAAACTATTTTATTCCCTTTTTTTTCGGTCTACCCCTTGTTGCTTACTGAAATTGTACTAGGCCTACCAAAATTGCATAAAGTTGAATTCGCATTCGGCCTACTTAAATAAAAAAATTACAAAATATATATATATACATACATTTTTTCGTTGGCCTACTAAAATTACATTTTACATTGGCCTACTGAACTTTGCATTCTACATTGGCCTACTGAACTTTGCATTTTGACATTGGCCTACTAAATTATTGAAAATTGCACTTTTACATTGGCCTACTAATATTACTGAAGATTGCATCTCTGCATTGGCCTACTAAAATTATTAAAAATTGCATTTTTGCATGGGCCTACTAAATTTGCATGAAATTACATTCTGCATTGGCCTACTAAACTCGCTTGAAAATTGCATTTTTGCATGGGCCTACTAATTTCGCATGAAATTACATTCTGCATTGGCCTAATAAACTCGCATAAAAAAAATTGCATTCTTGCATTTGGCCTACTAAACTTACGTGAAATTGCAATTTTTCTTGGCCTACTGGAAATTGCATTTTTCGCACTAGCCTACTTAAGTGACGTGGAATTATACTTTTGCATTTGGCCCACCAAGGATGTATTGAAAACTGCATGGCCTTTTAAAACAATACTTTTGGCCTACTACGTTACCTTATTTGAAAACTTTGCATGGCCTACTGAAAACGCATTTACAGTTTAAAATAAAAAATAAATTTTTTATACGGCCTTCTAAAACTACACCTTGCCTACTGAAATTGCATGGCCTCCTTTCGAAAATTTTGCATTGGCCTGGAAAAAAAAAACCGCATGAAAATAGCATACCCTTAAGGCGTCATAGTCCAAAGGCATCATTTTCATGGCCTAAGGACATCATTTCATGGCCTAGGGATTTAATTTCTGCTTATCATGCCCGTAAGGCGTCATGGTCCAAAGGCGTCATTTTCATGGCCTACGGACATCATTTCATGGCCTAGGGATTTAATTTATGCTTATCATACCCGTAAGGCGTCATGGTCCAAAGACATCATTTTCATGGTCTAAGGACGTCATTTTATGGCCTAGGAATTTAATTATGTTTATCATGATCCGAAGGTATCATCGTCCAAAGGCATCATCTTTCATGGCCCACGGACATCATTTCATAACCTGAGGATATAATTTACAATTAGCATAACCCAAGACCTCATAGCCTAAGACGTCATCCTTATCGTCTTATGGCAAATTTCATGGTCTAAGTGGGAACCTGCATCATGTTTATGAATTCATTTCCATACTTAATATATGCATTCTAACCATTTTACCTAGTGTTTTTAAAGTTAAAGATTGCGGATTTTGTGGAGTTTAGTATATTCTGCCATTCGATTTGGAGACAGTCCTCTCGCAATAAACCCTTGACATTTTCTTTCACACAGTCCGTACTACCCCTTGTTCTCACTCTTCTATAACAATTTGAATCGTATCCTGTATTTTCACTTTCGTACCATCTTATCCTCTCCAATTCAAGCTACTACCATTTCTACCTCAAGTCCCGTGCCGTTAATTTCATTATTAGGAATTTCAGTCCTTCCTAAATCCTGAACTACAGACGGTCTGATTCTCGTATAACCAGGGATATGTAGGCGACTTCCAGACCAAAGTCTCGGCCATAAACCTTTTGTACTATCCGATCTCTTTGATAAAACTCCATCGGTCGGACAAAATCGGCTACTCCGTCAACTTTCTTTGCTCAACAATTCATCCTTCATTCCCGAGCAAAGAAGGGGCAGCTGTTGACACCCGATTTTGACCGACCCTTAATTTTTTTTTTTTTACGTTTTTAGTTAAATTGATTTTCTAATAAGTGGCGAAATAAATAAATATTATCTTTTTACCTCATCTACTAAAATTTTAATAATAATAAAGCAAGTGTTTCTTAATTCTTGTCATTATCGCTACTTTCGTTATTTTGATATTAGTAATACGCGCGATAAATTATTTTAGTAACGTCTTCCGAATCATGATATTTTCAATATACTCTCGTAATGATTGTGGTATTGAATTTACGTGACTTTTTAAATAAATTTTTATGCACTTATATAATTTTTGCACTTTCAAACCTAATTTGAGCTAACTTGTGGCTAAATTTTTAAACTTCTGGCTAATTTTGTAAACCAAATCACCAATTTTATGGCCTAATCCTTGATATTTTAATCGTTTGGCTAGTTTTTAAATCCGAATTACCCAATTAAGGCTATTTTCTTAATTTTATGGCTAGCTTTTAGATCCGGATACCCGCTTTCCAACCCGAATCCGACCCGATAACTCACTTAGCATTTCTAATACCCAAAACCCTAAAAAAAAAAACTTTTTCACTCTTTCCATTTCAAGGGAGGCAGCCATGGCTGCCGCCTCCCCGTCTCCTCCACCGCTTCCCGTCAGCCGCCACACTCCTCTCCTCTCCCACGCACCTCTTCCCCTCTCCCCGCAGCCTCCTTTCTCCCCCTTCCCCTCTCCAAACGCTGCCATGGCAGCCTCCTTTCTCCTTCATCTCCCTCTTCCTCCAAACCACTAAACCACCCCGGCGCCGCCCTTCTCTCCTCTCCCTCTCCCCACTGCTTCCAGCCACCACAGCCCCCGAAACACCCTTTTCTCCTCCCAAACAGCCCCCAAACGCAGCCCCAAACACCCCTCTTATCCTTCGAATCACCAGCGGCAAACTAACAGGCAACTAATAACGGAAACCCATCTCCATGGCTGGGCCATTTAAGAGAAGCTATGTAGTTGAAGCTCGTTGGAGTATCCAAATTTCAATTGATTAAAGATGGGTCTGTAGTTATTTGTTTTTAAACATGTTGTGTTAATATTGGGTCGTTGCGATTCTTTGATTTGTTAAGAGTTGAAATTCTTTATGTGTTTATATTCCTCTACTTTACTGTGGATTGTGGTTTGATGTTCACCTTCATATGCTTGGTCTCATATTGAATGAAATTTCTATTTGAACTCTATACATTGGTAGTTCTCATATTGTGGTTTGGGATTTTTCCATGCTATAGTTCTTGAAGCTAATCTAGTGGGTCTTGACAAGGGAGTTAAGTGCCTTCAATTTTGACTTATCCTTAATTAATGTGATTTTGTTTTACTCTATAATCATGTTAATTCATTCATCCTCAGTACTATGAAAGAATTGCTCATTTTATTTTATTATTTTTTTATATAATTTCATATGATGTTGATTTAAGGAATGCTCTAATTTCTTTGGACCTTATTTGGATAAAATCGTATTTATTGTATTATGATCAGATTTTCGAATCATTTTGTGAATACGTAAATCTTGGAATCAATTCAATCTTATCGTCTTTTTAGCACGAATTATTTCTTTAATTGACTTGATTGTACAATCACTGCATTTAGGTCTATTGCCTTAGTTAAATTGGAATAGATTGTTACTCATTTTATCATGGTAAGTTTTAAAATGGTTAAGTGATCCTTTATTTATAGTAATTTTTTTTTGATTTTTTCTAGGTTGTATGACAAAATCATGACTTTTATTTATTTCTTTTTGATTTACCTTCCTTTTACCTTCCCTTTAACTTTACTATATAATTAGTCTTCTTTAGTCTCAAAAGACACTTTTCTCTGCCTGGGTTCTCTACAGAAAAAATAAAAATAAATAATATTAATAGCAGTACTATCTTCCAGGAGTCCCTCTCAATCCTCCTCTCCTTGTCTGTAAAGAAGTTTGGCTTTTCTTCAGAATCCCGTTACTAATATGTGACTGTGAGTTTTCGTTTAATCTTTCTTTCTTTATGTTGCAGCTTTCGTGGGAAGGAAGTAGACAGAGATTTGAAGACCTGTCTATTTGTTTTTTTTGTATTATTTTTTTTTACTTGGCTGCTTTCGTTTGAATTGTATTTTAATCCCCCTGGACATGTAATAGCAATAGTAATATGGGGATATAGTCAAAGGGGGAGGGGAATCACGTGTTATCTGTTTTCTTTATCATTTGCTCACGAAACTCACATAGGCAATCTCGATTAAGGATTTGAAATAAAAAAATAAAAAAAAAGAAGAATGCTATGTGAATAGCATGCTTAACAAGCCTTCTCTTTTATTTGCCTTACAATAAGATTAGATATCACGCCTATGTTTTGTTTGATAATATCATATGTTTAGGTGTCATGCTTTAGAACTTGTCTATTGTAAAAAAATAAATAAATAAATAAATAAAATAGAGATAAAATAAATAAATAAGTAAATAAAAATATATCTATGCATGTATTATATTTTCATATCATGTCTAGGAGCATTTTTTTAGTAGAAGTTATGTAATTAAACTATGCCTATATTTTATCTTATTTCCCTTTTGTATATTGTATGGAATTCATGCGTAATTTATATGTTCTAGTCATGCTTTAGATGAAAAATTGCGTCTTTTACTATTCTATAGAAATCATGTCTTTAGGTTATTTGTTGCGCTTAGGGGATTTTATTTTCATAGAGAGCATGTTTATAGGATTTTATTTCAAATATTATTTTGCAATAGAATTTATGCCCATAGGAAATAAAGTGTTTTCCTTATAAAATTATCATGTGTCTAGAAATCATGTTTAGGATTCACTCGATATAAAATCATGCTTAAGTCTATTTAATATACTTAGAAATCATGTTTAGATTAAAATCAGGCTTAAATCCATTTAATACACTTAGAAATCGTGTTAGAATTCATTTGCTTAAAAATCGTTATTTAAATCTATGTGACGTGCAAAGAATCATGCTTATAGGATTTGTAATAAAAAATGCTTTTGTTCTTTTAGAAAACATGCCTATAGGGTATTAACAACATTTCTTTTATTCGCTATGCATATGCATTTTTTGAGGCCTGTATGAAACCCATGTGCTAAAATATTTGTCTTGATTGTTTTTTTTATGACGCGCGTCTAATAGGAAACCTAAGTTTGTTTTAGTCTAGAACCCACCAAAATAGAAGTCCAACGCCTCTTGGACACTAGGAGGGACGCTAGGCACTTCTTTAGGAAACGTTAGACTTCTTCATTTTTCCTTTAGTGCGCCTCTTAAATTAATTAAAAAAAAAATTAACTTAGGAGGGGTAGGGGTAAATAGGACCTCGGAAAGGATGATTAAACTCGTACTAAATAAGACAAACTCTAGTTTTGTCTTTTGGCTCAATTAAGCCATATGAAGCCTTCTCCGAATAAAGTCGATTAACTGATCCGAGAATTTAATAACCCAACTTGTTTAAACATTTATTTGATTAAACTCTTGTCACTTAGAATTAATTTAGAAAATATTAAAAAATATATGAGACCTTTATCTGTGTTTTCACCCCCACATAAATACGAGACACGGTCGGGACCCGCATTTGCGGACCTCGAAGGGTGCTTAACACCTTCCCTTCGAGGTAACTTGAGCCCGAACCCTCTTCTCTGGTTTGACCTTTGACCTTAGGATAGAATGGTGTCCTAATGCACCCAATCATTAGGTGGCGACTCTTAAAACATCAAAAATCCCAAAAGAGTCATCGCCACGACGTCGTCCAGGTTTCCATTTCTCCGCGAGGATAAAATGGGGCGCGACAAGCATTACCAGGTTTAACACTTGAGAATAGAAATGTAACATCTGACATTAATAGTTACGTAATGGCTAGCACCATTTGATGATTCTCCCTCCGAGCATTCAAGTTTTGGTTCAATTCTAAACTCTAGTACGATTTTACTTTTTTATGACGAATGATATTGTTTCCTAATCTTTTCACCTATCATCATCTGATGCATCCATACGACTTATCTAATTTTATCCTATAGATAGTCTCCACGCTTTCCTGATGAGATCTTCTTATTGTCTGACAAGCGTAAATGATATTCTTTTTCTTTTAATAAATAACAAATGTACATTTTACTCCGAGTCATACCTTCCTTCAGAATGAAAAAAAACGTCTCTTCTCATTAATGACTTGACATAGATCATTCATTCCCATATTTTTAGAGACACGTCACTACATGCAATTGGTTCTCCATGGAGTTTAGTATTTTGAAGCGTCACAATAATGATAGAAAATTTTGATAAAATCCTTTTTTTCCTTCTTTTTTGCCTTTTGGAGCATCGTAATAACGATTGAGAATCCTAATAAAAATTTTATTTTTCTTTTCTCCTTTTACTTTATCTTTGAAGTGTCTCCTAGTTATTTGCCCGTGTCACATTTATTGTTCCATCTGAATCATGCCTGTTTAGGTCCTAATATATAAATTTACCTATAAAGACTACTAAAAATTTGCTAAAAATTAATGAATTCATTTGACGGACAATGTCAAGCTTTTTACCAAATCTAGTGAAAATCAATGCACTCACATTTGTTAGTGTTTTTTCTCACCTTAGCAAACTAATGAGCGATGTCGATTTTAATCGATCCAGTCTATCAGTTTTATTATTTCACTCTAAGTCATTTTTTATATTTTTCACATAATAAAAAAAAATCAAAATGAATGAACATGCTCAGCCAATTAAATATTTTCATATTTTAAAGAAATAAACATAAATTATGTCCATCGATTTTCTAGAAAAATTTCAACTGAAATAGCTCAGATCATGTCCATCGTTTGTTCTTCATGCTCCCTCCGCCCTATTTTATGTGACATCATTTGACTTGGCACGATTTTTAAGGAAAAAAGAAAAATTTCATGTCAAAAAATAATTTAGGACTTAAATTGACATATACTTAAAACTAAATGGCTAGATTCAATAATTTTTGTATTAAAAAATAGTCTAGATTTTATCCTATATGATTTGAAAAAAATAAATAAATATGAGAAGGCATGCCAAAGAAGAAAGTTATTGAGAGAAAGATTCTTTTCTCTTTTGAGGACATAAAATATAGTTAGATAATTTTACAAGAAAAATTTTTTAAAAAAATTAAAAGGGACTTTAGTGGAATCTTCTAATATTTGAATTACCATTTAAAAAAGAAAAATTCAAAAATAATTTTAGCAGAGTCTTTTCAATACTTAAATAATTGTATAGAGAATTAATGCCAATATAAATTCTTGGTGTCATGAATAAGAAAAAAATAAATAATAAATAATTGATTACGCTGTCTATTTATTATGATAAATATTGTAAAACTTTACAAGTGTGTCACTCCTATCATTTTAAATGACACTAGAAAAGGGTAACTACCATTATTGTACGTAGGAATATACATAGGAAAAATATAAAATTATTGCACTAATTTACCTAAAAAAGATACATTCAAATGTGCGTTTAAGGTTTAAAAACACATAAATCGAATCGATTACAATTATGAAATAATAAATTTGAATGCTATAAATAATTGATTAGCTTAAAACTATTGAATGAATCAATATAAGTAATTAGAGCTTGTTTAGCCTGATTCTAATTATATACTTAATGAAGATGATCTTGGATAAGTTTGATATACACAGGGGTCGATAAACAAATAAGAGTAAGAATTGTGCCTACAAAAAATAAGATTTTAGACTTAAGCAAGTAAGATGAAGTGTACTTTAACATGAAGATCCCACCCCTTTTATAGGGATGAATTCTTAGAGTTTGATAGTTAAGAGTTATTTCGTTTTAACTCATATTGAATGACGCCTTAACTGGCATTTGAGAATAGAAGTATAACATCTGACATCATCTTTGGGACAGTTACGTAAAGGCTAGCACCATCTGATGACTCTCCCTCTGAGCATTTAAGTTTTGGTTCGATTCTAAACTCTAGTACGATTTTTTTTATGATGGATGATATGGTTTCCTCATCTTTTCACCTGTCATCATCTAATGCATCTGTATGACTTATCTAATTTTATCCTAAAGATAGTCTCCACACTTTTGTGATGAGATCTTATTGTCCGTCAAGTGTAAATAATATTCTTTTTCTTTCAATGAATCTCAAATGCACATTTTACTCCGAGTCATTCCTTCCTTCATAAGGAAATGAAGGGTCTCTTCTCATTAATGACCTGACGTAGATCATCCATTTTCATCTTTCTAGAGACACGTCAGTGCATGCGATTTGTCCTCCACGGAGTTTAGTATTTTCAAGCGTCACAATAGTGATGAAAAGATTTGATAAAATCTTCCTTTTTCCTTCTTTTCTATTTTGCCTTTTGGAGCATCTTTATAAATATTGAGAATCCTAATAAAATCTTTATTTTTCTTTTCTTCTTTTGCTTTACCTTTGAAGCGACTCCTAGTTATTTGCATGTCTCACATCAATTGTTCCATCTGAATCACACCTCTTTATGTTATAATATATAGATTTACCTATAAACACTACTAAAAAGTCGCTAAAAATTGATGACTTCATTTGTCGGACAATGTCAAAACTTTTTATCAAAATCTAGTGAAAATCAATGCACTTACATTTATGTGTTTTTTCTCGCTTTGACAAATTGATGACCGGTGTCAATTTTAGTTGATCTCCTCCATCAATTTTATTATTTCACTCTAAGTCATTATTTTTGTTTTTCACATAATATAAAAATATCAAAATGGAAGGACATAGTCAGTCTATTAAATATTTTAATATTTTTTAAAAATAAAAATAAATTATGTCCATCGATTTTCTAGGAAACTTTCAGTTGACGTAACTCAGATCATGTCTATGGTTTGTTCTTCATGCTCCTCTATCACATTTTATATGGCACCATTTAATTAGGCACGATTTATTTTTAAAAAAAAGAAAAACTTCATGTCAAAATGATTTGGGATTTAAATTGACATATACTTAAAACTAAACGGCTAGATTCAATTATTTTTGTATTCAAAATTAGTCTAGATTTTATCCTATATGACTTGAAAAATAAAAAATAAATATTACATGGCATGCCAAAGAAAAATGTCATTGAGAGGGAGATTCTGCCACGCCCCAGACAGGTACCTTTGGCGTGGCCGGCATTGAGAGACTATTGCTAGTCTCCGAGTGAACCACTTGGCCTAATCGTCACACCATACTCAACATCAAAAGAAAGAACTCAAGAAAAGCAATCAATTTAGTAAATACTAGATCTCTTCCAATATAGGTTTTCAATAAATGAGGATTTGGAACATCAATAATAACCAATCAACTCTACTCAATGTCTATGAAGCCTCTACTCAATAATCTAAATTGTACCATGACAGGCCATGGATACCCCAAAATCAAGGAATAAACTACTCAATAAAAAATAGGGAATAGAAGGGCTCCACGAAAAACAAGGGAGGGCTCACTAACTCTGGAAGTGCACTGAACTGGATCTCAATGATGCGCGGCTTGAAGTCTCCCAGCACCTGTATCTGCATCATAAAATGATGCACTCAAAATGGACGTCAGTACATAAAATATACTGGTAGGTAAAATGACTGGAAAGGAAAGGACATTATCAAATATACTCATCTCAACTCAACTTAGTAAATCATGCAAATTTAAGAATAAAGTCATGATTTGAAAGTAAATTCAATAATATGCAACTCATGCCGAATTATTCCATTTATGTAGTAAAACAATGCTCCTAAAAGAACCTCTAGCATGCAAATCATGTCAAATCAGTTATGCAAAGTTAGGGAGTTTCTCTAACCAACAACATACCACCACCCTCGTTGGTGATGCACAACGATCACGGTGTCATTGCTCTCCCGTCCAATACTTACCTGGGTAAGGACGTTCACCTCTGCTTTCGGATCCTCAAGCCTTGTCCATCTTTTTGGAATAAGAGTCGCCAAAGTTAACTGCACGACTATCCTATGCAAGCAACGTAGTTCTAAAGTATTCTCCTCTTACCCAACTCGATGCTCAATACTACTCCCAAAACATGTACTCATACTCATTATGTGAATAATTTACTCAAAAACATCTCATCAAGTCTCATTGGACTTAAATTTGAACATTAACTTCATCTCAAACATCAACATCTTCATCTTCTATCAATAAATATATTTTGAAAATCATTTGCATCATCACAAAATACTTTCTCAAAACATCAAATGCTTTCTTCTAAAAATATACTAAAAAAGAAATCTTTACATATCATCAAGACTCTTTCTCAAACTATTATTTATGCTTAAAACTCCTATTCATGCAGACTTAGTAAAATATGCTCAAAATCTTCTATGTTTATCATCCTCAATATGACCATCTATCTCAATTTGGAATAACACGTTAAATCAAACAAAGTCCTCTATTAGGGTTCATGTGAATGAAGATATGAACATACAACCAATCAAATACTCAACTTCATGAACATTATCAAGATATTTTTGTATACAAGGAACTCATTAAAATAATAGAAAACTCAGAAATTTAATTCAAGAATTTAGGGTAAAACTCCGTTGGAACTCAATTTCAACAAATCAACATGTGTGGCGCGTGGTTGAACTCAATTCAACACTATGAATAGCCTTACATACCTAAGAGACTTAGAATATTTGAAGAATCTTAAAGAATGGCTGAATTCTCTTCAAACCCTAGTTTTTCTCCTCTTGGAATCTTGTTCAAAGTCTTGGATTATGTTTTGAACGTAAATAAACTGAATGGTTATGTTTAGGGGCTTTTATAGGTGTAAAAACGTTGAGTTTTGGATTTAACAGGGTGAGAAAAGACCAAAATAATCTTTCTTAAAAATCTATCAAAAGCCATCTACGGGCCCATCTACGGCCCGTAGAAAGTTCCACGGCCCATAGGGACTCTTTCGTAAACTTTTGGCCCAAATTCAGGGCCTCTGGTTCACTTTTACGAGCCCATTCTATGGCACATAGAAGGTTCTTCATCCCGTAAATGGGTTCGTAAAGTCTGGGACCAAAAATTGAAATTTCAGGACTTTTTCCACGATTTAGCAAACGGGTCGTACTTCATTCTACGGCCCGTAAAGGGGTTTTGTAATATCTCTCTGCTCTGGCAGTCTTCAGTAAAATAGTCATAACTTTTGACTCCGAACTCTAAATGAGGTGAAACTAGTTGAGTTGGAAAGCTAATTCAAAGAGCTTCCATTTGGTAGGTTATGGGACATCTAATTCTTTGTGTGTTAAGAGTCATAATCATTTAAAGTTGACCGTTGCATAGTCCAACACTAGAAACTCAATTTATAGGGAAGTTTTGAACTAGACTAAGTACTAGGGGTCTCTTATGAACCTAATCTACTTCTAATAATCTTCAAACATATAGGAATGAGCCTTAAAGTATAGGTACATGTAGGGCATCACTAGGTTTAAGGTTATATACTTACGATGAAAAAATTTGGATCCTATGAATATAGTTGTGAGGTATTATAATATCTTCCCCTTGGGATCATTCATCCTCAAATGATGAGTGAAACAAGGACGAGTTCAAGGCACGAATAATAGTCGAGACTCTATTAGATCAATGAATCATACTCAACCAATCTGGACAGTCACAAATCAAACTCATAATAGAAAGATCTGATCAAGTCAAGTAGGGATATTACCTCATAAATTCTCATCATCAGTCATGAATGGAACATCGCAGCTCAATCAGTTTGAATTATTCAAACACCTTGGGGGTCATTTATTAGAACTCAAGAAGGAAGTCACCAACTCTAGTTCAAGAATGGGACCATTGCCGATATATATAAGACTCTATAGATAACTCTTAAACTTAGCACCCCATCTCAACTATGCTCCATTTCATGGAACTACACTCCATCACTTGAAGCTTGCGACTCCTATTTGAATTTCCGCCTAACCACATCCTCTTATTCCATTCAAGCCTAATTTTAAACCCTAAAGTTCTAATCCTAAGATGATCACATTCACACAAAGCTAATTCTCAAAACTCAAGCTCTATACCTCTACTGAGACTTTCATTGAGAGAGTACTACTCCTCCTCACCACTCAAATATATCTACCTGGAATACTCATTCGAAAGTTATCAATAGCCTTCTCTAGTCACTCATATAATGACATCCACACATTCAAGCCTATCACCCTAACCACTTCAACTATATCTAGGAATTTCAAGCCTACTTTGTATTTCTACCTCCATCATTGAATGAGATCTCACTCAAAGACACACCAACATACTTTTACCTAAAGATACTCCAACCTACCTTTACCTATCTATTGCACCTCATAAGGTCTCATCTCACTCTTCCTCCACATCTATAATCTAAATGAAAGGAAGAAATCATAGTTATCACATTAAAGAACATCCACTCTTACTTATTAGCAATAATTCATTTACAATCATCAATATTGCTATAAAGAATGGAAATAAGGATCACTAGAAAGGCTTAAAGCGAAAGATCATAAGCACGATACATCCAAGATTTTTTGATATGAGAGTGTTCATAATGTAATACAATCTCATTATCCTTTTAGGACCTATCATGCATTTATGGAATCGAACATATTGTGAAGCTCAAGTTGTATCTCATGTGACATAAGGTTGGGAACTCTGAGATTCACGACATAACAGTACAACGTCACTCCTTATCCTCAGATCTCAACATGAATGTGAATCAGCATCGGGTGCATGGGTCTAGATCATAGGCATGGTGCTCATAGATGGAACAAAATAGAATATCACCTTAACCGAGCTACGAGGAATAGAAAAGATAGGATAGCATCAACGCCTCATCCTGATCAACTCATTACTATCGAAAGCTCAAGACTCACTTTAGTTTATTAACTCTTCATCTCCCCCTTAGCTCGAAGGTCCACTCCCTAAGTGTGCGAACTAATTCTCTTTACTAAGCTATAAGTATAGTCTCCTGTTATGCTATTAACAAGAACACCTTAAATTCTCCTACCATTCTATACTCGAGGATATAAAATCACTATTAGAATTTCCGCCGACTACTCTTAGCTTTCTCCTAACTCTATGGACATTTTTCTATACTTATTGTTCTTTAATTTGGCATAATAATTACTTCATATAACTCTTATAATCTAATCTCTTTATTTAATCCATTAACATTCAACTTCTAAGCTCCAATATATTTGACTAAAGAAGTCTTGGATTGCAAGGCAAAAGTCATTGTCACTTATACATTAATCCCCATCAATCCAGCTTACTCTACATTGACAACTCAAACATCACTCACTTATTCACTATATCTCCTTATATGGCTAAGCTCATAACTCTTTGAATCTCATGGGGCTCTCACTATGGAATCATAAGCCTAGTTTAGATCTATCACCTTGAAAGCACTTCATACCCTTCATCAAGACTGACAGAGTCATCCACGAGACCCAGTCTACAGGCCGTGGTTCAACCTATGGACCATGACTTGGCTCGTAGAAACATGCTTCATAAAAGTTGAGACTGGAATTACAGCTTCTAATCTATGAACATGCCAGACGTCTCGTAGTTTCTCATAGGGACCATAAGTCCTCTCGTAGAAATGTTCCAAACTTAGAAATATTTTGGGTCTCTCAGGGATCCTTTCTATGAACCTTTTAATGAGCCGTGATTTCTTATATGGTCCGTCCTGGTACCTTGTAGGTCAACTTCCATAAGTCCCTCAACTTTTCACTTTCATGATTTCAACCCACGAAGCTTCCGTACGACCTGTAGTATTACCTATGGTCTGTAGACTAGCTCGTAGGATCCAACCAGCATCAGAATCATTAACTTTTAGTCCTCCCAAGCTATCAACATGCAAGGTCTTAAAACATTAACACAAACCTCTTCCTAGTTTGAGCCACTCTAACTCATCCTAACAATAACTCTTTTTCTATACCTCCCTAGGGAAAAGTTAACTGGTACTTACTATTATTTCATCGAAACTTATGGGAATCGACTCATCACCATATTACTTGCCTAATGGACACATAACTCTAGCTAGTTACATGCCTCAATCAACCACACTCTTACAATCTGGTTTCTTCATGTTTCTAACTTTGTGATGACAATTCTACTTATGGTTTACAAGACCCTAAATCACACTCTTAGGTGCTAACATTACACTTCTTAGAGACATAGGTTTCCCTCTCATAGGTGATATTAAAGGTGAGTTTTGAGTAAAAGAGCTTGGCGTGCCTTATTGGTTAGCTTAACTAAGTCAATCATGGCATCTCTATGATAAATTAGCACAAAACACTCTCTATACACCCTCCCAACTAGAATAGTGTCACCAATAGGAGTAGATACACTAAAAGGTTTTGAAAGACACTCAGGAGTCCTATCAAATTTACAAACCATATAAGGAGACGCAATCAATGGGGTGGCACCATTATCTATCAACACATAACAATCAAGAGTACGAACTCGAATCATACCTGTCACAACATCCTGAAGTGTTTTTCTGATCTGGGCAACTACCATGGCACACAACTCGTCTATGGCCTCGCTCGTGCCAAAAGTAGCACATTTCTGATTTTCTCTGACTGGTGGTGTTGGTGTAGAGGGTTGAGCTTTGTTGGCCCACTTTGGAAAATCTCTTTGGAAGTGACCCTCTTGGCCACACTTATAGCACTCCTTAGTACCTTTTGACAATTTTCCAAGTGAAGTTCGCCACATTTTCCACATGGTGGCTTTCCTTTACGACCCTGAGTGGCACTTCCTTGGAATGAAAGGTTCTGGACCCTGAATGGTTGGTTCCTCCTTGTCCTTAGATTATATCTATTATTAGATATGGGTGTAGTCATCGGTGGCTGCCAAAACTTGAAGGTCTCTACAGAAAGAGGGACTTGTTCCGATTTCCTTACTTATGTCCTCTTGACTTAGCCTTTTTGCCCCAAGGTTTCTCCCTATCATCCTCCTTGTTCTCTTCTAACCATCGAGTTTGTACAACAGGCTGAGTAGTAGGCTCAGGCTCCTCTGTCGGTATCATGATCCTTGTCCCAAACTGCGTAGGCATCTCTGATGAGGAAACTTTGGTGTTGACATCATTTTTTTGGGTTCACAATATGTTTGGAAGACATGGTCTGCAAACGTGTAACACACGAGTCACAAGAACTCTAACACATAACTCAGAATACAAGAATAGATAACAATTCCTAATGTCCTATAGCCTCCTGCTTATAAAGTGTGGTGCATAATACACCCATAAACAACACTCTACTAGACACGACTTCATAGACTCCCAAGGACTCTTGAACTCTATGCTCTAATACCAAGTTTGTCACGCCCCATGCGGGTACCCTTGACATGGCCAGCACTCAGAGACTATTGCTAGTCTCCAATCGAACCACTTGGCCTCATCGTCATATCATACTCAATAGTGGAAGAAAGTACTCAAGAAAAGCAATCAATTTAATAAATACTAGATCTCTTCGAATAATAAGTTTAAATAAATAAGGATTTCGAACATCAATAATAACCAATCAACTCTAGTCAAAATCTATGAAGCTTCTATGCAACAATCTAGATGGTACCATGACAGACCATAGATACCCCAAAATCAAGGAAATGAACTACTTAATCCTAAACAGGAAACCGAAGGGCTTCTCCAAAAAACAAAGAAGGGCTCACAAACTCTGGGAGTGCACTGAACTGGACCTTAACGATGCGCAGGATGAAGTCCCTTATCACCTGTATCTGTATCATAGAACAATGCAATCCAAATGGACATCTGTACATAGAATATACTGGTATGTAAAATAGCTGGAAAGGAAAGGACATCATCAAATATACTCAACTCAACTTAGTAAATCATGCAAATTTAAGAATAAAGTCATGATTTGAAAGTAAACTCAATAATATGCAACTCATGCAGAATCATTCAATTTATGTAGTAAAACAATGTTCCTAAAAGATACTCTAGTATGAAACTCATGTCAAATCAGTTATGTAAAGTTAGGGAATCTCTCTAATCGACAACATCCCACCACCCTCGTTGGTGATGCACAACGATCGCGGCATCGTTGCTCGCCCGTCCAATACTTGCTAGGGTAAGGACGTTCACTTCTACTTTCGGATCCTCAAGCCTTGTCCATCTTTTTGGAACAAGAGTCGCCAGAGTTAACTGCACAACTATCCTACACGCATAATGTAGTTCTGGGGTGTTCTCTTCTTACCCAACTCAGTGCTTAATACTATTTCCAAAAACATGTACTCGTACTCATGAAGTGAATAATTTACTCAAAACATCTCATCAAGTCCCATTGGACTTAAATTTCAACATGAACTTCATCTCAAACATCAACATCATCATCTTCTATCAATAAATATATTTTGAAAATCATTTATATCATCATCAAAATACTTTCTCAAAACATCAAATGCTTTCTTTTAAAAATATGCTAAAAAAAGAAATCTTTACATATCATCAAGACTCTTTCTCAAACCATTATTTTTGCTTAAAACTCCTCTGCATGCAGACTTAGTAAAGTATGCTAAAAAATCATCTATGCTTATCATGCTCAATATGACCATCAATCTTAGTTTGGAATAATACGTAAAATCAAACAAAGTTCACAATTAGGGTCATGTGAATGAAGACATGAACATACAACCAATCAAATACTTAACTTCAAGAACATCATCAAGACATTTTTGTATATAAGGAACTTATTAAAACAATAGAAAACTCGGAAATTTAATTCAAGAATTTAGGGTAAAACTCCGCTGGAACTCAATTTAAACAAATCAATATGATGGGGCACGTGGATGAACTCAATCCAACGCTATGAGTAAGCTTACATACATGAGAGACTTAGAATTTTGAAGAATTTTGAAGAATGGCTGAATTCTCTTGAAACTGTAGCTTTTCTCCTCTTGGAATTTTGTTTAAAGTCTTGGATTATGTTTTGAACGTAAATAGACCAAATGGTTATGTTTAGGGTTTATATAAGTGTAAAAACGTCGAGTTTTGGCTTTAAACGGGTGAGAAAAGATGAAAATAACCTTTATTAAAGATGTCAAAAGTTGTCTACGGGCAATCTACGGTCCATAGAAAGTTCCACGGCCCGTAGGGACCCTTCCGTAAAGTTTTGGCCCAATTTTGGGGTCTCTGGATCACTTTTACGAGCCCATTCTACGGCCCATTGAAGGTTCTACGACCCGTAGATGGGTTCATAAATTTTGGACCAAAAATTGAAGTTTCAGGATTTTTTTCCATGAGTTAGTAGACGGGCCGTACTACATTCTATGGCCCGTAAAGGGGTTTCGTAATATCTGTCAGTAAAACGACCATAACCTTTGATTCCAAACTTTAAATGAGGTGAAACTAGTTGCGTTTGAAAAATAATTCAAAGAGCTTTCATTTCGTAGGTCATGAGACATCTACTTCTTTGTGTGCTAAGAGTTTTCATCATTTAATGGTTACCCTTGCATAATCCAATACTAGAAACTCAATTTATAGGGAAGTTTTGAACTCGACTAAGTACTACGGGTCTCTTATGAACCTAATCCACTTCTAATACTCTGCAAACATATAGGAATGAGCCTTAAAGTAAAGGTACATGTAGGGCGTTACTAGGTTCAAGCTTATATACTTATGACGAAATAATTCGAATCCTATGAATATAGTTATGGGGGTAATATAGATTCTTTTCTCTTTCTAAGACATACAATTGTCATTACATTATTTTTACAAGAAAAAATAAAAACTTTAAAAGGGATATTAGTAGAATCTCAAATATTTGAATAACCATTTAAAAAAAAAATTCAACAATAATTTTAGCAGGGTCTTTTCAATACTTAAATAACCATATAGTGAATTAATGTCAACATAAATTCTTGATGTCATGAATAAGGAAAAATAAAAAATAAATGACTGATTACGCTCTTTATTTATTATGATAAATATGGTAAAATTTAAAGTGTAACTCCTATCATTGTAGATGAACACTAGAAAAGAGTAACTACAATTATTGTACGTGGAAATATATATAGGAAAATATTAAATTGTGGCACTTTTTACCTAAAAAAGATATATTTAAATTTGCGTTGAAGGTTTAAAAAACATGTAAATCGAATTGATTACAATTATAAAATGGTAAATTTGATTGCTATAAATAATTGATAAGCTAAAATCAATTGAATGAATTAATATAAGTAATTAGAGCTTGTTTAGCTTGGTTCTAAGTATATCCTTAATGAAGATGATCTTGGATAAGTTTGATATATACAGGGACTGATAAACAAATAATAGTTAGAAATGTGCCTACCAAAAATAAGATTTCAGTTGTGCATAAGTAAGATCAAGTGTAATTTAACATGAAGATTTCACCCCTTTTAAAGGGATGAATTCTTAGAGTTTGATAGTCAAGAATTATTCCCTTTTAACTCATATTAAATGACGACTTAACTGTCATTTGGGAATAAAAGTGTAATATCTGGCATTGTCTTTGGGACAGTCATGTAATGGGTAGCACCATATGATGACTCTCCCCTCCGAGCATTCAAGTTTTGGTTTGATACGAAAATCTAGTATGATTTTACTTTTTTTATGACAAATGATATTGTTTCCTCATCTCTTCACATGTCATCACCTAATGCATTTGTACGACTTATCTAATTTTATCCTATAGATAGTTTTCACGCTTTCTTGATGAGATCTTCTTATTGTCCGGCAAGTGTAAATGATATGCTTTTTCTTATCAATGAATCTCAAATGGATTTCCTCCGAGTCATACCTTTCTTCAGAAGGGAATGTAGCGTCTCTTCTCATAATTACCTTATGTAGATCATTGATTCCCACGTTTTTAGAGACACGTCATTGCATGCGATTGATTCTCCATAGAACTTAGTATTTTGTAGTGTTATAATAATGATAGAAATTTTGATAAAATCTTTTTTTCCTTCTTTTTTATTTTACCTTTTGGAGTATCGTAATAAAGATTGAGAATCTTAATAAAATATTTATTTTCCTTTTCTTCTTTTACTTTATATTTGAAGAGACTCCTAGTTATTTGCACGTTTCACATTTATTGTTCCATCTGAATCGTGCCTCTTTAGTCATAATATATAGATTTACCTATAAACACTACTAAAAAATCACTAAAAATTGATGACTTCATTTGAAGGACAATGTCAAACTTTTTATCAAAATCTAGTGAAAATCAATGCACCCATATTTATTAGTGTTTTTTCTCGCTTTGGCAAACTGATGAGCGGTGTCACTTTTAGCCGATCTTATCCATCAATTTTATTATTTCACTCTAAGTCATTTTTTTACTTTATACATAATATAAAAAAATCAAAATGGATGGGCATGGCTTGTCTATTAAATATTTTAATATTTTTTTAAAAATAAAAATAAATTATGTGTATCGAGAAAACATTTTAATTGAAGTAACTCAGATCATGTCCATGGTTTGTTCTTCATGCTCCTCTGTCCCATTTTGTATGACATCATTTGGCTTTGTCACGATTTTTAAGAAAAAAAGAAAAATTCATGTCGAAATGATTTAGGACTTAAATTGATATAGACTAAGAACTAAACAGCTAGATTCAATAATTTTTGTATTCAGAATTGGTCTAGATCTTATCCTATATGACTTGAAAAACAAAAAATAAATATGACATGACATTAGGGCTGGGCATTCGGTCGGTTTAGTTCGGTTTGTGAAATTCGGTTTGATTTTTCAATTTTTGGTTTAAGAAAAATATAAACCGAAACTGAACTAAAATAAATTTGGTTCAGTTTGGTTTTTGCAATTTCGGTTCGGTTTCAGTTTAATTTTTCGGTTTGAATATTATTTCTGACTCTATTTTTTGATGAAAAGTAATTGATTACATACAAGAAAACATTACTACAACTCTATAAAGATAAGCTACTCTATATTAGTAACCAATTAATGAGGCTATTATTTAAAAATGTGAACAGTTACATGTATTGAATTACTATTTGAAGTGCCATAACCTATAAATCAAAAGTCTACCATTTGATTCTTTCATTCCTTGACATATATGTTCCAGGTTAGCAATTAGGATTTAGGGATTTTATTTTTCACTAAAGTAAAATATTATTATTTGAAATTGAAATTGGGCCTTCAATAAGTATATGTTGCCTGATTGGGCTTGGGAAATTGCCAATTCATGTTGGGCCTATACTATATATATTATAAGTGTAATTTATAAGTTATAACATATGTAGAATTTCAGTTTTTTAGTTAACCAAAATAAGAAAAATTAAAACCGTTAACCGAATCGAATTATCAATATACTTATGTGGAATCTTCTAATATTTGAATGATTATTTAAAAAAGAAAAATTCAAAAATAATTTTAGCAGGGTCTTTTCAATACTTAAATAACCATATAGGGAATTAACGCCAACATGAATTCTTGATGTCATGAATAAGAAAAAATTATAAAAATAAATGAGTGATTGCACTCTATATTTAGTATGATAAAAACTGTAAAACTTTACAAATGTCTTACTCCTATCGTTGTAAATGAACACTAGAAAAGAGTAACTACCATTATTATACGTGAAAATATATAGAGAAAAATATAAAATTATTGAAAAAAGATATAGTTAGGTTTGCATTTAAGGTTATAAAAAACACATAAATCGAATTAATTATAATTATGAAATAATAAATTTGAATGCTAAAACAATTGATAAGCTAAAAATAATTGAATAAATCAATACAAGTAATTAGAGCTTATTTAGCCTGATTCTAGTTATATCCAAAATGAAGATGATCTTGGATAAGTTTGATATATACAGAGGCCGATAAACAAATAATAGTAAAAAATGTGCCTATCGAAAATTGGATTTCTGTATTGAGTAAGTAAGATCAAGTGTACTATAACATGAAAATTCCACCCCTTTTATAAGGATGAATTCTTAGAGGTTGATAGTCAAGAGTTATTCCCTTTTAACTCATATTGAATGACGACTTAATTGACATTTGAGAATAGAAGTGTAACATCTGATATGATCTTTGGGACAGTTATGTAATGGCTAGCACCATCTAATGACTCTGCCTCCGTGCATTCAAGTTTTGGTTCGATTCTAAATGCTAGTACAATTCTACTTCTTTTATGATGGATGATACTGTTTCCTCATCTTTTCACCTACTATCATCTAATTCATCCGTATGACTTGTCTAATTTTATCCTACATATAGTATCCACACTTTGCTGATGAAATCTTCTTATTGTCCAACAAGCGTAAATGATGTTCTTTTTCTTTCAATGAATCTCAAATGGACATTTTCCTCCAAGTCATACTTTCTTTCAAAAGGAAATGACGCATTTTTTTTTCCCATTAATGACCTGACGTAGATCATTCATTCCCATCTTTTTAGAGACACATCACTGCATGTGATTGATTCTTCACAGAGTTTAGTATTTTGAAGCATCACAATAATGATACAAAATTTTGGTAAAATCTTTCTTTTTTCTTCTTTTTTATTTTTCCTTTGGAGCATTGTAATAAAGATTGAGAATCACAATAAAGTCTTTATTTTCCTTTTCTTTTTTTATTTTATATTTGAAGCGGCTCCTAGTTATTTGCATGTCTCACATCTATTGTTCCATCTGAATTGTGCTTCTTTAGGTCAGAATATATAGATTTACCTATAAATACTAGTAAAAGTCGCTAAAAATTGATGACTTCATTTGACGGACAATGTCAAACTTTTTATCAAAATAAAGTAAAAATCAATGCACTCACATTTATTAGTATTTTCTCTCGCTTTGGCAAACTGATGATCGTGTCAATTTTAGCCGATTTGTCCATCAATTTTATTATTTCACTCTAAGTCATTTTTTTTAGTTTTTTCATATACTAAAAGAATTGTTAAAAAGACCTCAAAAATAGGTCGCTAAAAAAAGACCTCATGAGGTCTCTATTCCATTGAATATTATTTTTTTAATAAAAGAGACCTCATGAAGTCGGTTAAATAAAAAAGAAAATCCACAAATAATAATATCAATGTTATGAGATTGCTATTAATTCTTTTTTTTAAAAATAGCGACCTCATGAGGTCTATAGAAATTTTACAAAAATAATAATTATATCAAAAATAAATTAAAAGACCTCACAAGGTCTTATTAAAAGATAAAACTCATTAAAAAATCCTTTTCATTCAGGAAAAAAAGACCGTCCGGCAAAGTATATTAAAAAAAATTAATTAAATATTAATATATTACAATTTGAAGTTTAATTTTTATATGTTAAATTAAGATTAATATTTAAGTTTAAATTGAAGTTTAAAATGTTAAATGTTAAATTAAAATTAAAAAATAGCATTAATATTCATTATATAAATTTTTTAAAATTTAAAATGAAGTTTAATTAAAGTAGTCATAAAATATAAGTATAAAAGTTTTAAATCTACAAGTCTACAACTAGATTTATAAGTAGTTATACTTATATAAAAATTTTAAAGTGTAAAATAGTTTTTCTTTAACTTTCTACTTTAAAAGTTTAAATTTCTAATTTTTTAAATATAAAATTATAAAGTTTAAATTTTGAATGTTTCTTTTTATATTTTAAACGTTAATAAAGATTTGAGAAATAAGGGGGCAAATATATTAAAAGAAAGTCAAAATTTAAATTAATATTTAAGTCAAGATAATAACATGAAAAAAAGAAATAAGGCGAATAGCCTATAATTTTATTATGTTATTTTAAAATTTAAATTGTACAATGTAGTGATGTAAGATATTAGAAATCGACCTAATTTACGCAGTCACCTTCTGGGAAGGGTTCTGTTTTAACTAGGTCTTATTTATTGTAAATTTGTAATACAATAAAATTTAATCACTAATATCTTAAACCACTTTGAAATTCTTGCCTAAGTGTTTCTAACATTTCTAGTGCTACATTTTCTGGAATCGGCTCTTGAGCTTATTCCTCCAGAAAATCCATGTCGTCTTCATTTGATTCCGATAAAATATTGTCGATATCGGCTTCAAACTGAGAAGGCAATGTTGGACGCCCTAAATTCCTGCGCTCCGTATTTATCCAATCTCGGAATAAGACTGAAACTTCCAAGCTATCAGCTGCTAGTGAATGCCTATGGTCTCCAAATTGGAATCTAGCAGCACTAAAAGCGCCTTTCGAAGCCATCGACGATGCTTGAATTGCGTGGACATCACGAACCACCCACTGAAGTCTTGGAAAAGCTTTTCCACGATTCTTCCACCACGCCAAAAGCTGTTGCTTCCCCTCTGTATCCTTGATGCTTTTTGTAGCCTGGTTTAGATATTCATCAAAATCATTGTTTTTGTTAGTGGTTAGTCCAAGCTGAAATTCTAACATGTCGTCAATATCATCCTCGTATCTAGGCCTACATGGTTGTGGTTCTTGGTATTGTACATTTTCTACTAAATTATACTCTTCTAAATCATACAGTTTTCTAGCTTCTGTTCTAATATTACTTTTAACTACGTCTAAATTATGTGATTGATTTTCTTCATCGTATTCGATTTCTAAGTTTGCAAATATACTATCTACCATTCTAGATACCCCGACTCTTTTATAAGCCGGATTAAACAAACAAGAAGTTAAATAAATCTGAGGAATTGGAAAAAAGTATTTCCTATAACTTTCTATCATTTTTTAACAGGTTCTTTAAATTTTGGATTATTTCTAAACAAAGCAAATTTATTACAAATAGCACAAATATTAGGCAAAACGGAACAAATCGTAGGATAATAAAGATCAGATATTTGTTTAGTGGCTAAATAAAAACTCTTAAAAATTTAATTAAATCCCTTATATCATTCCAATCATTTTTATCTAGTCGGTAGGTCATATCTGCATTATGTGCATTCCAAACCATTATAACCGGTCTCCTATATTCATAAGCTACTTTTAGCATTTCATACAATGAATTCCACCTAGCAGCTAGGGTTTTAGGAATTTTCCTAAAAATTACATTCAATGCACTGACTTTCAAATTCTTTATACCTAGCCTTTACTTGACATTTAAAAATAAAATGACATGCTATTTCTACTTTATTATAACCATTTTCAAATAATGACACACCATCTCTAACAATTAAATTGTAAATATGAGCAACACATTTTATATGAAAACCATCTTCGTAAATTGGACTAAGAACAAGTCTTAAATAATCTACAACACGTTTATTACTAAAAGCGTTATCTAAAGTTACACTAATTATTTTACTAGAAATACCAAAAAATTGTAAAACATCAAGAATAGTTTGCGCAATATAAGAACCTGTTTTACGCATTTCATAACTTTTATATCTTAAAATTCTTATCTGCATATTCCAATTTTCATCTATCCAATGGCTGGTAATTGTAAAATAATCATTACTGGTTATACTACGACCCATATCAGAAGTAATTGCTAGCCTACAAGTATTATAAGCAAATAAACATCGAAGATACTGTACATGTTATGCCTGATAATCAAAAACAGTTTTTTAATTGTATTTCTAGAAAAATCATTAAAAGACGGGTTATAAACAATTTGAATATAATGGATAAAACCAGGATTTTCGGCAAAACTAAAAAGGCAAACCAGTAACAACAATCATTTTAGCAAGCTCGTCTAAGTCACGTTATCTATTATAAGGCCGATGTGTACTAGGACCGAAAATATTAGTAGGGTTTAATTGTGATTGCACCATATTTGAACCTCCCACCGATTCTTTGAAAATGGGAGTTCCATATTTTTTGGCATCCGCAATGGCTTGGGCATGCAAAAATTCTAATTTATAACAATGCATTAAGTGATTTTTCAAATGACCCGTCCCACCCCCTTTCTTGAAGTTTTATGGTTTAATACATGCTTACGTTTATTACAAATCGCTTTTGTTTTATCTTCATTTTGTGTTAAAAATTACCAAACAACAGATTTTTTAACACGTTCCGTCTTAGGTCTATTAGATGATGAAGGTTGTACGGGGGGAGCGGGAGCGGGAGAGGGAGGGGGGGGGGGAGGTAGCGGGAGCGGGAGCGGGAGGGGGGAGTAGTAGCAGTATATGGGGGTTGAGTTTCATCATCATAAAAAATACTGTCGTCCTCATTAATTTCAAAATCATCTTCTGGTAAATCTTTATTAAAGCCAAATCTACGTTAAAGAAATTCGTGTTCTAATTCTGTATTAGAATCAATATTAAAACATGTGTCGTCTACGTGTGTAAAATCTTTGGTATTAAATCTAAGTTGTGGTTGTCTTGTATATTTAGACGAACTATCACCAAATTTTTTACCAGTTAAAGCTTTCGTTATTCCAACAAAAAAATACTTTTTCCCTTTCCTTTTCCACCGGAATCCATGTTAAATTAAATTAAACAAGTAAAGATTATATGCAAAAATTCAAGTTATGAAATATGAAGTTATAATTTATGAACGTAAAAAAATTAATTCAAGTAGACAAGTAATCAAATAACTAATTAGAAGAACAAATAAGTTGGAACGAAGGTACCAAACGTTTGTGTAAAAACAGACGTAGAAGCCGAATTAATGAAAGTTGAAGCTTGAATATGCTCCAAATTGATCCACCAAAATTTGCTCCAAATTGCAATTAATACACCAAACTAAAAAATATTATTATAATAATTGAGAGAGTAAATAATTAATATATAATAAATTTGAGAGTAGTATGTATAATATAATTATAAATTCATAATAGTGGAGAAAATTGAGAAATGAGTGAGTTGAGAATATTTAGAGAATTTTAAGATGATTGAGAGAATTGGATTGAAAAAATATGAAAGATTTAGGGGGTATTTATAGTTGAGAAATTATTGAATTTTGAATTTTTTTTTAATTAAAAACGAAAAAATGGAGCCTCCGACGGCTAAAAACGGATAGGTTACCGTTGGTGGGACCCACCCCAACGGTAACCTTTTAAATTTTTTTTTAATACCGGTAATACCGGTCCGGTACCGGTAAACCGGAACCGGTATTAACCGGGAAAAATTACCCCTCCCTTCTCGGTACCCCACACTGGTAGGAACCGGTAGAGCATCGAAACCGGACCGGAACCAATACTGAACCGGTACAGAACCAGCACCTACTGGTTCCGTTGCCCCCCTTACAAGGGCGACAAACTCTGCAGCTACATTGAGGAAGTCGCTCCTCCACCCCGCGACGATGAAGTTTGCAGCAGCAAGAGTTCCACCGAGGGAGTTCGCAGCAGCAGGAGGTGTTCGAAACTCCTTCATCTCCTACATTTGTAAGATAATTTCTGTTCATCTCCTTGAGTAATTCTTATGTGGTTTAAGCTGCTAGTGGTACTTCTCGCAAATTAAAAGTAAATTCACATGAATTATTAAGTCCTTTGCACAAGATTAAGATTACAACATTCTTAAAAGAGTCTTAACTTAACATTATTTACACTCCTAATTGTCTTGAAAACCAATCACTATTTGGGATTTGTAGTGCTGTAAAAACATGGATTAAGGAGAATGGGAGGGGACCTTATCTTAATGTTGGTGATGGTTCTCATTGTAGAGAGGAAAAATGTGGAGAAAAGAAATTTATACTTTTTGCACCAAAACGCTGGACTTAAAAAAACAGTTTTATAGCAGCCCGAGATGCATTTTAGGTACTAAGTTAATACAAAATTTATCAGAGGTTCAGAGTCAAGGCGGTATTTGAGTCCAAGTTAACTAAACCTTCGTTTGTAGGAGAAATGGCTCTCTGACTTTTATAAACCCTTTGATTTATAGTCTTTTTTTCTTCCTCTTCTTTAGAATAGCGAGCGAGCAACTGAAGCAAGAGTCAGATCTAATGTATGAATTGCTCCATTACTAGGTAGAGTCTTAATTCCATGTACTAGTTTAAACTTTTCTAGAGATATGGCCATCTGCTAACTGAGCTTTAGCTTCTTTTTGTTTATGATTTTACATGTAATTACGTTAAACAAATCAAATTCTGTACGTTTAGCCAATGAATGTTTCCTCTCTACTTATTCTCTTAATTAATGTTTTTGATCAAGTGCTCACTTATCCATGATTTGGACTGTAAAGCAGAAACAATATTGGTGGCTCCCACTGATTAGAAGTTTTAACTTAAATTCAATTAATCGTACGGTTAGTTTTTAGAAAAGACCATACACTATATGAAGAAATTTGATAAAGTTGTGGTGAATAATATAATGTGTGTAGTTATTTATTGTTGCATTCATGCATTGTTGAGACTTATAAGGGATGTTTGTTAGCAGAGTAATTAATGGGAAAAGTGATAGTACCTAGTTATGCTTTCAGTTATGGAGCAGAGAAAGTGAGTAAAATAAGTAACTAGATGGATTAGGTTGGCTTGTCTTTATTAATTCATGATCAACTACTTAATTCATTCTCTGCACTAGATAACATATATTTATTCTCTTTTGTCCTGTAGCCCCAACAAAGTAAGTATTCTATTGAGCTTCAAAACCAACTTCATCATATAACTAAAACCATTCTTAACTTGTTCATTCTTCTGATTTACTTGAATACTCTAATGTAGTAGTTCTAAAATTCCTTACTCTGTCGATCTTTGTGTAAGATAGATCGTAGTTGGATGTATAATATGACCACTTTTGGTTGAGTAGGTTGAGACCTAAATTTGTTGAAGGTATCACTGGTTTTGTGGAGTATGCAAAGACACTGGAACCTTTTCAACATAGTGGCTTAGTTAAGTGTCCTTGTAGCAAATATCCATATATGAATTATGAAAAACCAGATATTATTGAGCTTCATCTCTATCTAAAATGGGTTTAAAAAAGATTACATGGTATGGAGTAGTCATGGAGAAATTGATATGAGTTGGTTTCTTCCAGTTATGGTATCTGATGAGCTGTAGCTGACGTTGGAATAATTTGATCATCAGTTTTGAATCCGGGGACTATTGCAGCAGTAGCCTGATTTGATATGAGATGATATCAATGACTCCATCATTGTTACATTTTAAGGCTTCAGCTTCAGCTATAGCCTTACGTCTTAAACTCTTTCTTTTAAATTCACTGTTAATTTGATAACTACTTAATGTAGTGCCCGGTTGTTGTAGTTGGTTAGTTATTGTTGGACTTCTATGCATATAAGTACTATTCACCCAAGCTAGCAGTTGGTAACACACTTAAATCACCAAGAAATAAAACTTCTACTTCCCATGTTTCTCCTTCAGAATTAACCACTGAAGTTGTTGGATCAACTCCCATTCTACAACTTCCCATTTGATGTGCTGAACATATAGGAACAGAATGTTTTCCGATTTCTATTGAACTTTCTTCTTGCACAAACCTCTCAAACTCCTTCAAACTTGCTTCTTTCACCTTCAAACTCCTCCCTTATATATGCTGAGTTCCAATCTCTTCTGCACCAGCAGTTGCCAAGATTCTTAGTGTCTTTTCTAGGCCTAATTTTAGATTCTCTTAATCAATTTGGTCCAACTTATAAGTTATTGAATATGGTGAAAATGCTTCCCCTGATCCCATGCCCCTTGACAATGCAAAGATATATGCGGTTCTTGAATATTTTCTCATTCGAATCTTGATATCTAAGCCTGAAACCCGTGACATTAGTGCAGAAAACATGCCTGGGTGCAATCCTGGTGTCTGCATGATTGCACCATATCCTGATCCTTCGAAATTTGCCACGACACTAGGCATGGTTGTCATTATCCCTCCTTTATAACTTTTCTTCTCTGCCTCTGGCCATATTTCATCAGATACTGGTTGTGAATCTGGAAAGTATCCCGAAGCAATCACAACTGGATGGAGGTGTAAGTTTCTGCCTCTGGCCATACTTCATCAAATTTTATCTTGCAAGATAGCTTCCTTTTTCTAGGACAAGCACTTTATGTCCAGCATTTGCAAGAACACCAGCTATAACTCCACCACAGAACCTGAACCAACCACCACAGCATCACATTTAATTATGAAAGTAGAGCACTCTGTACTTCTCCTCGCGTTCTTAAAATTATACGCTTTTGACACTCCAAATACAATTTTCCGAGTTCTCCATTAATTTGTTAATCTCGTATTTGAGTGTCAAGTTTTCTTACTATCCAGTTTAATCAATCTTTTGCTCTTCCTTTTTCAATGGAATACAACAAGATTTTGTATCTCGTTCTTGCATTTTCATCCCCATAATCCAATCTAGACCTGGAAGTGTCACCAGGACATTCCAGCAAATGCATGAAAGAACAATATCTAATCTAGTTAAGCCAGCTGCAAGTACAGATCGAAGGAATGATTTAACACGAGACCTTTCTCAATCTGTGTCCTTTTTTAACTACTTTAACTCAATGATTTGTTTAACAGGAAACATTTGAATATGTTTTGGAACAAAAAAGAAAAAGGATTGTAACTAAGATCATATACTTCTAAAATGCTTGTAACAGGATCAGTTTTCAAGGTAATAATATTTAATAGTACTCTTGATTATAATGTAATTAATGCATTTGTAGGAAGAGTTGGGGAGGCCAGTAACTCAGGTTGAGGCATTCAAGGCTATAGGCACAAAGAAGAAGGAAAATTCAAGGCTACACACTCAATTTGATGCATTACTTGCTTCTGGAGGAATTCCCCCTTATCCTGGTGATGTCACTTGCCCTTCTCGACCTTCTCAATCTCAACCTATTCAAATCCCATATAAGGTCAACAAAGATATTTGATGGATGAGTTTAGTAATGAGGAAGATGATGAGGAACATGTGGCAAACACACTGTCACATTATTGAAGTATAGAGTTGTAATAGATATAATCTAATTTCCTTACTTTATGTTGTTTTATGAGGATTATTATGTGTTTTGTCAATGCATGTAACTTTGAAATCCTATTATTTCATTTATGAATTTTATATTTTATTCGCTTAAATTCAAATTAGTTTGAAGTTGATTTTCATATTGAGTTGATATGAGAATATTTACTAAATGTATTTTGTTGTATTGTTGGTAGCTCTTTGAGCTTAATTTGGCTGAGTAAAATATATTGAATTAAATGACAGGCACGAAGCTGCAAAACCAGTAATAAGCTGCCAGTTTTTTCCCAAAAAGAGACCTCATAAGGTCATCTTGGGTTATTTTATTTTCCAGAAAAGAGACCTCATGAGGTCACTATGCTGCATTTTATTTTCCAGAAAAGAGACCTCACGAGGTCACTATTTTGCCTTGTATGTTTTGAAAAAGCGATATCATGAGGTTTCTATTTATATGAATTTAAATAAAATTAATATTGTAGAAACCTTATGAAGTCTCTTTTTGTAAATATGAACTAAAAATAAATTATAAAATTGTAACCTCATGAGGTCTCCTTTAGTAAAATATAGAATAAAAATAAATAATAAAATAGCGATCACATGAGGTCTCTCTTTTGGAAAATTCAGAAAAAATATTTGGCGACCTCATGAGGTCTCTATTTGGCGACCTCATGAGGTCTCTACAAAAAAGTTACTTACATCATAGCGACCTAACGTTGAGGTCTCTTTTTTTGTGCGTGTAAAAGAGACCTCATGAGGTCTCTCTTTTTAGATCTATTTTAACAGTTCTTTTAGTAGTATATATAATGTAAAAAAATCAAATTGGAAGGACATGACCAGTCTATTAAATATTTTAATTTTTTTTTTAAAAATGAAAATAAATTATGTCTATCAATTTTTTTAAAAAAATTTCAATTCAAGTAACTCAGATCATGTCCATGGTTTGTTCTTCATGCTCCTCTGTCACATTTTATATGACATCATTTGACTTTGGCATGATTTTTAAGAGAAAAGGAAAATATCATGTCAAAACGATTTAGGACTTAAATTGATATATACTAAAAATTAAACGGCTAGATTCAATAATTTTTTTATTCAAAATTAGTCTAGATCTTATCCTATATGACTTGAAAAATAAAAAATAAATATGACATGGCATGCCAAAGAAGAAAGTTATTGAGAGAAAGATACTTTTCTCTTTCTAGGACATAAAATTATAGTTAGATAATTTTTAAAAAAATTAAAGGGACTTTAGTGGAAGTTTCTAATATTTGAATGACCATTTACAAAAAAAAAAAAAAAAAAAATTCTAGCAAGGTCTTTTCAATACTTAAATGACTATATAGGGAATTAATGCCAACATAAATTCTTGATGTCATAAATAAGAAAAAAAATACAAAAATAAATGACTGGTTATGCTCTTTATTTATTATGATAGATACTATAAAATTTTACAAGTGTGTCAAACCTATCATTGTAAATGAACACTAGAAAAGTATATTTACCATTATTGTACATGAAAATGTATATTAGAAAAATATAAAATTATTGCAGTTATTTACCTAAAAAACATATAGTTAAATTTGCATTTAAGGTTTAAAAACATGTAAATCGGATTGATTACAATTATGAAATATTAAATTTGAATGCTCTAAATAATTGATTGATAAGCTAAAAACAACTGAATGAATCACTATAAGTAATTAGAGCTTGTTTAGCTTGATTCTAATTATATCCTTAATGAAGATGATCTTGGATAAGTTTGTTATGCACAACGGCTGATAAATAAATAATAGTAAGAAATGTGCTTATCAAAAATAAATTTCAGTATTGAGTAAGTAAGATCAAGTGTACTTATACATGAAGATCACACCCCTTTATATGGATGAATTCTTAGAGTTTGATAGTCAAGAATTATTCCCTTTTAACTCATATTGAATGACAATTTAACTGACATTTGAGAGTAGAAGTGTAACATCTGACATTATCTTTGGGACAGTTACATAATGAGTAGCACCATCTGATGTCTCTCTCTCCGAGCACTCAAGTTTTGGTTCGATTCTAAACTCTAGTACAATTTTACTTTTTATGACGGATGATACTGTTACCTCATCTTTTCACCTATCATCATATAATGCATCCGTACGACTTATCTAGTTTTATCATATAGATAGTCCACACGCTTTCTTGATGAGGTCTTCTTATTGTACGACAAGCGTAAATAATATTCTTTTTCTTTCAATGAATCTCAAATGCATATTTTCCTTCGAGTCATACCTTCTTTTAGAAGAAAATGAAGTGTCTCTTCTCATTAATGACCTGACGTAGATCATTCATTCCAATCTTTTTTAGAGACACGTCACTGCATGCGATTGGTTCTTCTCGGAGTTTAGTATATTGAAACATCACAATAACGATAGAAAATTTTGATAAAATTTTATTTTTGCTTCTTTTTTATTTTGCCTTTTACGGAGTATCGAATAAAAATTAAGAATCCTAATAAAATCTTTATTTTCCTTTTCCTCTTTTACTTTATCTTTGAAGCGACTCCTAGTTATTTTCACGTCTCACATCTATTGTTCCATCTGAATCGTGCCTCTTTAGGTCAGATTTACTGATGAACACTACTAAAAAGTCATTAAAAATTGATGACTTCATTTGACGGACTATGTCAAATTTTTTATCAAAATCTAGTGAAATCAATGCATTCACATTTATCAGTGTTTTTTCTCGCTTTGGCAAACTGATGAGTGGTGTCAATTTTAGCCAATCTCATCCATCAATTTTATTATTTCACTCTAAGTTATTTTTTTAAAATTTTTCACATGATTTAAAATAATCAAAATGGATGGACATGGTCAGTCTTTTAAACATCAAAAATAGTTTTAATATGTTTTAATAATAAAAATAAATTATGTCCATCAATTTTCTAGAAAATTTCAATTGAAGCAATTCAGATCATGTTCATGGTTTGTCGTTCATGCTCTCTCTGTCGCATTTTATGTGGCACCATTTGACTAGGCATGATTTTTAAGAAAAAAAGGAAGACTTCATGTCAAAATGATTTAGGACTTAAATTGACATATACTAAAAACTAAACGGCTAGATTTAATAATTTTTGTATTCAAAATTAGTAAAGATTTTAAGGAACCCTTCACGGCCCGTGGTGCACTCCATGGACCGTGTAGGATTCCTTGGAGATGGCCTTGGTCCATATGGAGTCTTCCTTGGAGGTTTTTCTGTGAAGGGTTCCACCACGGAATCCTCCATGGTCCGTGGTGCACACCACGACCTATGGAGGGCACCTTCTACTGGAAACCCCATGTTTTTCCAAGTAAGAACACCACAAAACCCTCATAGCTCGTGGTACACACCATGTTTGTGTAGGGTGCGTATAGTGCAATACGACAATTTTTTATCCAGTCTAGTTAAGGGTATTTTTGGCATTTAACCTAAAATCTTGGTCTTTTAAGACTTTTATGCCTATTCTAAGATCCTTAAGTCATGCCTTAGTTATTTTCAGTCACTTCACTCTCATCCTAACACCTAAAGTCTAGAATTCAAATTTCCTAACTCCATTCAAGCCACACTTTGGAGATTCAAGCTAGGGGGATTCAAGGGTGCTTCAAGCTCAAGTCTAATTCATCCTAATCTTCCTAATTTCTTCAAGGTATGTGTATCCACAAGTGGGTTTTATGATTTGGTTTTAATTTGATGAAATTAAGTTATAGATTGATTTCAATGATGATTTTAGCATGATTTGAATCTTGTTATACCAATTTACATGGATTTTATGAGAATTGAAAATGCATGTCCCTTTTTATGATGAATTTCTGCATGAGTAATTTCAAGTGTGTTTCAATTGTTGATTTCTTCATGGATTTAGTATGATTTAATCTTATTATCATTATTTAAGTATGAGTTTCAAGTACCCATGCTATTCCCTCATTCCTCATGACATAAGCACGCATGAACAAGGTTTTTCATGAGATTTATGATAGGGGAATGATATGGATTTAAGCCCCATGAGTATGTATATACCACTATGTAAAGTTATGAATGAGTTAATCCTATACATGAATGTATGAAACGAAGTATGATTCTGCCTTTGAGTCCAAACCTATATGATTATGAAGTGATTAGGCTTTTAAGACCAAGTATGCATGATCATGAAGTATGATTTGGCTTTTAAGCCCAAGTATGCATGACTATGATTTAAAATGACTTATGAGCCTATTTCAAGCATGTGTGTGTGTGTGTGTGTGTATGTGTGTACGTATGTATATATGTACGCACGCATGTATGTATTTACGTGGGATGATGACTTAACACCGAATGAGACAAGAGGTGGGGGACTATTCCTAAGGGTCCTTATATAAAGCCTACCTTTCTCATAACTATGTACCACCGTAGGTTCATGTTTATGCCCCTTTAAGGGATGATAATGATGTATGTATGTACCCCCACTCACCAAATAGGTAAGGCCCATAAGGTGAGGGTATAGGCTACCTTTGGCAAGTAGTCCACTTTTTTTTTTGTGAAGAGGCAACATCGAGATTCTATATAATAGCTCGCATGGTCTTATATATCGGTTGGGGTTCCATCCCCAACCGATATATTTTTCAACAAATTGCACCAAACTTTTCTCATCTGATTTGCTTGTACCTGCCAAGTACTTTTACGGCAAATACAATTTCACGTCAAGTTATGAGTCACATATCTCATATTTTTATGCTAGCAAACTCTTTCTTAATTTTCATGCAATTGAATCATCGGAGTAGCAAGACTCATACAGCCTATAAAGTTGTTCTTCACAATTTTCTCAACATGAGGTGACTTGACAAGAAAAAATCCACATGTTTTACGGTATTTTTCATTCCAAAAATGTAACTTATCTCGCCCAAATATTTCATATCAATATGGCTACTCAACATTATTTTTCTTATTATTTCTTTGATAACATATTATTGCCAAAACTTACCAAATCATATGCAAAAAATAACATGTGATTTATTTCAAAATAAATATATGCACCTATAATACTCTTTTTTTAGAGCGTTTCTCAAAGATGTAAAAATTACAAGTTCACAATGATTTTTCTCATTTCATGAACCCTCACTATTTTTAAAATTCAAATATCAATTTGTATTCATGAAAAGAGAAGTATCACTTCATTCATAAAAATTACTAGGTAAATTTTTTTTTCTTCTTTACGTTTTCTCTGGAATATTGTGTGACAAGAAGATACCACCTAAACTTAGAGGTAAGTTTTACAGAATGGTGATTAGACCATCTTTGCTGTATGGGGTGGAGTGTTGGCCAATAAGAAATGCATATGTTCAGAAGATGCATGTCGCAAAGATGAGGATGTTGAGATGGATGTGTGGTCACACAAGGAGGGATAAGATTAGGAATGAGACCATTCGGGAGAAGCTAAAGGTGGCCTCGGTGGCTGATAAGATGAGGGAAGCGAGACTGGGATGGTTTGGACATGTGCAGAGACAAAATATCGATGCTCCTTTTAGGAGGTGCGAGAGGTTGGTTTGGGAGTTACACGGAGGGATAGAGGTAAATCGAAGAAGTATTGGGGGGAGGTGATCAGATAAGATATGGCGAAACTGGAGCTCACCGAGGACATGACCTTAGATAGAAAGAAGTAGAGGTCGCGAATTAGAGTAGCAGGCTAATTAGTTGGTAGGGTTAAGTGGATGTCTGGCCTTGAGGTATAGTAAGGTAGCAGGAGTAGGCGTGTTTTATATCATGTGTTGTTATTATCCGTCGTGTGTGTGTTACATATTGACATGTACTTTTTCGTTAATAGTCGCTCTTTCTGTTCCCTTTTTTTTTTTCTTTTTTTATATCTAACTTATTCTGCTTATGGGTTTTTGAGACGTGGGTTCCCAGGAAATAACCTCTCTATTTCTATGAGGTAGTGGTAAGGTCTGCGTACATTCTACCCTCCCCAAACCCTACTTGTGGGATTCCACTGGGTAGTGTTGTTTGTTTTACCTTTTCTCTGCTTAAATTGAGCAAGAATAAATATACTTTACACATACATCTCTTCTCTTCCATCTCTTGAAGAGAGCGACACTCGAGCGGAATGATATTGATATCTGCACTTTTTCAAATTGTAAATGTTGGTGTATTATGCATATGTTAGTGGGATATAAATTGTGGTAGAAATTGTCATTAGTTCTTGTAGCTTATATGACCATTAGTGGCTTATAACTTATGTAACCACTAAGCCATGTTCTATCCCATTATGTATTGTAGCTCATGTAACCTCCAAGGCATAATTCTTCTATTCATTTACCTACAGTACTATCTACATTAATCCTATTCAAGACAAGGATGAATTATCACCTGTAAATGGTGATGTTTCTTCCTTTGTTAAGGGAGGAATATGGAGAGAAAGAATGAGAAGTGCGGATAAATATTGAAGTATGTAATGAATTTAGTGTAGTGAAAGAGAGAGTCAAGATAAAGAAAAAAATTTAAGTCTTCAACTATATTCACTGTACAAAAAGGAGAGTATTTATATGCTGAAAGAAGATGTTTTTGTGTGGAGCTTTGGACTCTTCAACTTATTCGGAGTTGTTTGAGTCATACAACGTTGTTAGGCTGTTGTATCCTAGAGAGGACAAGTCAAGTGTATTACTGCTAGATCGATGTAGATTATACCGTAGTAGGCTTGAATTTCCTTAAAGATAATGAGATATCCGTGCCTCAGCCTGAATGAATTTTTATTCAATTTTGTCATTTTATTTTCAATTGTAACTTTTATTGTATTTGTGATATATTACGCCAATACATTCAAATCAAAGAGATTCATTATCAAAGTTTCCTTCTTCAACTACAGTAAGCGATGATTCAAATATTCATCGGAACCACATAAACTTTAAGTTTATACGTCTCCCATTAGTTGTCTACCCAGGCAGTAAAAAGATGTTGTTTCGCGATTAAAGAAGCAAACTCACCGATGGGTTTACTCCTACTATTAGGTAATTAGCCTACGGTTCGTACGGTCATAAGCAATCTAATTAAGTTTATATATCTTAATATTAAAATTAATAAAATATTTTAAAGTTATTAAATTCTTTCTATATAAAAAATTTAACATATAAATATATCTCAAGAATTTTTATTAATTTAATATTTCTAAAGTCCTAGTTATCTTTAATCATATTTTTGTATTATAGCATTATTTCTCGATATAATTAGTTTTTTAATAGTGCTTGAACTCCCAAACTTGAATGTTAAATTACTATAATAGTCCAACTTAAAAGTCAATTTAGTGTATTTTTTATATTTTGTAGTATATTTATTTAATTATATTATATTATATTGAAAGAAGATAATTTTTAACATCAAAGGATTGTGACTTTTTCGAAAAGTTATGACCTTTCTCAAGAAGTTGTGACTTTTTTGAAAAGTTGTGACTTTTTCGAAGGATTATGACTTTTCTGAAGGGTTGTGACTTTTTCGAAGTTTTGTGACTTTTTCAAAGGGTTTTGATTTTTTCGAAAGGTTGTGACTTTTCTAAAGAGGTTACTATAATACCCCCAAGTTAAAAATCAATTTAGTATATATTTTCTATTTATTTAATTATATTATATTGAAAACAGATAATTTTTCACATTGAAGGATGATGAATTTTTCGAAAGGTTGTGATTTTTCCAAGAGTTGTGACTTTTTCGAAGAGTTGTGATTTTTTTCAAATGGTTGTAACTTTTACAAAGGGTTGTGGCTTTTTCGAAAAGTTGTAACTTTTCTGAAGTGTTATGATGTTTTTGAAAAATTGTGACCTTTTCAAAGAATTATGACTTTTCTAAAGGGTTGTGACTTTTTCAAAAAAGTTATGACTTTTTTGAAGAGTGATTATATTTTTTTTTTTTTGAATAGTTGTAACTTTTTCCGAAGGGTTATTATGCCTTTTGAGGTTTTTTTTTTTTAACAACAGCCATGCTCCAAGATTTTAGGGATTCCACTTAATCATATTTAACACCCTACAATCTTAGCCACATAACAATTGAAATAGGTGGGAATCATGGAAGCATATATTGTTAGCCCCTTAATTGTTCTATCTAATTTTCCACTGATTGCACACCAACTTTATCCCTAAACACGATTGTTCATCACTGTTCATCAACAATTCTCATCAGCTGAGCAGGGGAATTCATAAGAATCTCTCTTTTACTTAATCAATTATCTCTTCTTAATTATTTATATTTTTATTCATATTACTTCACTCTTGTTTTATTCATATTACCAAAGGTTTAACATAATTTTAGAATAATTATATTCTTAATATTTAACTGATTAAACAAATTTTAAGCTAAACATTCGTTAATAATATGAAGCTGACAAGCAAAATGGAGATACAAATTGCACAAAATGGTCTCACTGAGATCAAAAGATCATAAGATCAGCTAGAAGAATGGCGAGGCAACATGTGAAAATGCGAGCTACAACTGAGGATTGACCGATCGGAGAGATGGGAACTGCATTAGCTGTGGAGTCATTGCCAGCAGTAGGGGTTCTCTTTGCAACAGGAGGTAGTGGTGGCTCAACCACATCACTTTCAGTAAGTATTGGGCTGGGAGCTTTTGCTGGTGGCAATAACTTAGGAACCATAAATTGTAGGAGACCTCCAGCTTCAACAAGGCTAAGATACAGTGGTGGGTCTTTGTAGCCCAGACAACGGTTCCCTGTAACCCAGCACATGAATATATCTCAGTATAAAATCACAGGGTAACCTCAATAAGAAGTTCCACAAATCAGTACCATTGTCCAAAATAGAGTTCATACTAGCCCAAATCATTGCTATTTCCAAATATAATCCCTACATGCCCAAATCAGTAGTAGTTTTTTTTTTTTTTTTATACATAAGCTTCTAAATGGTGTTTACTGTTACAAATTTAAAGCAGTGAGACCAAGAGAAAGCACCACAAAACACGAGAGACCATGGCAGATTGCAGCTTACTTTTCGCAGGTTGAAGGGAAAAATTTTATTCAGCAATAATATGATGCATGTGCATGAATTTCAGATAATGCACGAAAACATGAGGGAGTAACAAATAAAGAGAAGCTGGGGTTGGAATGCAATGGAAGTAGAGGAATTACTTACTTCTGTATCTAGCAGCAGTGCCAGGGAAATCTGTTATAACACCACCAATTCCAACTCCAACAAAATAATTGTTTATCTCTACAGATGAATCTGAGAAAAAATCCCATGCTTGAGACACAAACTCATTACTAAATTGTTGAACATACACTGAGAGATTTGATGAGTGCAGTTTCTGCACCACATTTGTTTTACCAAGGAGAAATTGACTCTCACTTGGAAAAATGGATTCCTTGGTTAAAATTACAGAACTAGCAAAGCTCTTGATCTCAGATATAGTTGAGTTCTCAATATCACTGATATTATCAGCAACCCTATAAACAAGTTCATAGCCACTTTTCTTAAATTCTTTCAGAACTGAACTGTCTTTTGATTGGATCATAACTTTCTTTGCTGTCTGATTATTATAACCAGCATTCCTTAAGGCTTCAAGAACAGCAGCAGTTACACCAAATCCTTGATTTGCCAGGTAAGCTGCATTCTGCACAAGTTCCGAGCACATTGACAGATAAAAAATGAATAGTATGGAATTTTGTTGATTACTTCAGGCTGAATGTCATGTATTTCGACAAATATTTTACAAGTACAACCTTATTGTTTATTAGACATAAACATGATTTAAAATCGGAAACCAAAGATCAATAGCAACGAGTATTGCATCTTCGAGGGACGGCTTTATTCTTAACAACAACAACAACAACATACCCAGTGACATCCCACAAGACGGCTTTATTCTTAACTTAATAGAAATACTTTATCGTTTCATTTTGGAAATTTGCATCTCAAGGCATTAGTTTTCAAGCCCTTAAAGCCAATTGAGTGCAAAACACAAAACACAAAAGCAAAAAGGATTTATTCTATTAAGGGAAAACCCATCATGTCAATAACTGAAGTTAAAAATCATTATATCCATATTACACAAGATTTTCTTTGTTTTCACGGAATATTAATGCCCTTTTATGGACTCCCAAAATTTAAGTACGTTAAATTAAGCTAGTGCAGAACGGATATTAGTATTTAGATGTAATATGGACTTAACATTTGGCATTAACAACGAGAACAGAACTGACAATAAATAAACTCACCTCCACGCTGATCATGATACCAGATACAGTTGTGGCATTTTTAGCATACGTCAAGAAATCCACCAACAACAGAAAGTTCCCCTCATTTCTGGCTTTTGGATTTCGGTACAATCTATACTCTAACCATGGGTTTGTTATTTCAGCTACAAGAAATTAGAGCATGTTAAGTACAGCATTAATATCTAGAAATCAAAGTCGTTCCGAGACCTTTGCATATAATTTTGTGTGTGTGTGTGAGTTAGGGATGGGGGTGGGGATTACAGTAAAGATGTATAATGTGTTGCCCTAAGATGGATTTAAATGGAGATACATGGTAAGTGAGGAATCATATCACCAGCCTAACTTGTTTAGGATTGAGTTGTTGTAGTTGTCGTACAATACAATATAAAAACAATTTGATGGTTTAGATTCATGCAAAGCTAGAAGTTAACCTTATTAATGTAAAGAGGAAGGAATAACCTTGTCACAAAGTTAATTAACTGACCAGTATCCGAAAATATCTACATCCTTCACATGCAAGCAACAAAGATGACAATTCACAAGGAAAGTCGGTTAAACTTACGTTTCAGGCTCTTAATCTCATCCCAAGTAAGGTTAAAGGTGACTATTCCATTAGTTATGTTAAGCTCTGGGACAGTATTGGCAATATTGGTGAATGTTGATCGAGAAACAGTAGTCTTATCCATCAAATTAATAGAACCCAGGCAGAAGGGTATTCCATCCTTTGTCATTTGAACAGGACAATCGAGAACATCTGCTCCATCTGAAGCAGCTTTTATATATGCCAAATCAGTACAACCAGGGTAGTCACCACTTGCTCCTTCAGATGTGATAATCAGAAGCTCTTCTGTAGGCCAACAGGAAATGGGGAAAAGGTGAGATATATAACATTTTGTAAAGAAGAACTTAGTCCAACTCAAGATATGAGCATGGTTACGTTGTTGCACAAAGCTCTAGAAGTGTTAGCTTAAATACAAATGAATCAATGAAATTATTTTCTCCTAAAAAGCTGAAGTATTTCCAAAACAATATAATTCTCAAATACTTTGTTTACACTTTCATACAGGAGTCTCTCTAGGATAGTAATTTGAAGCACCAGCTAGATAAGCTCATTTAATTAGATAAGAGAACTGATCTCAAACTCAAATTTTCACAAAGCTAACCTTTTCCAGTCCATTGACCTTGAGCATAATACTAGTCTTTAAGAAACAACATCTCTACCTCGGAGAGGTAGTGATAAGGTCTGCATACACTCTACTCTCCACAGACCCCACTTTGTGGGAGTTTACTAGGTTTGTTGTTGCTATTGTTATTGTATAGTACTAGCTCAAAAGTTTTGCAGGATTGCATTTGCATATTTCAGGTATGAAATCCATCAAGAACAACATTCACTGGTCTAAACAAAAACAAGAGCATATAAAGCTTACCTCGAGGTTTATCATTCTTATCCAAATGACTAAAGCAATCTGCAAAATTACAAGAAGTATAAGAATAATGAAGAGTATCACGGTAGAAAGAGAAATAGCACTGAGTTTCAAGACCAACTGAAACTCAGTTTCAAGAGAAATCCATGACTATAAAATGCAAAAAAGGTCCTTTCAGATACCCCAAATCTAAGCTATTATTGAGGCAAGTGTGATCACCTTCACCCATCAACCGCATTTACAAATCTAGTTTGTTCAAGGTCTGCTCTTTGATCACTATCATTGATCATTTATCTCAAAGAAAACTATTGTTTCTCCTTTCATGTCAGTTTTTATACTCAAATTAAGGTAAAGACGAGAATATAACCTCAAAACCAGTTATTGGACTTTATAATGTCCACTCACTCTTATAAATTTGACTCTATATGTCTCACGTGTCTGCAGAAATACTTATACTTCTGTTCTTCCATGATTAGCCTATACATTTCCAAAGTCCAAAACACCCCGATGGCAGTTCGACTAACTGCTCAGGCCTTGTGAACCAGCACAATTTCAGCCTTCACAAACTTCGGAGTTGCCAATATTTACTTTGCACCGGGAGCACAATATGTCATTCAAAAAACAGGAAAAATAATTGTTGAGATGCATGAAATTCTGAGACTGCACAAAATTGAAGATATCTTCAACAGGTCATCAGTATTCACAGTCAAGTAATTTACTAGAATGAGCAACTAAAATGATGAAAGCAACATTAAGAGCACGGAGATTCTGTTATTCATCAATTGTAGTGTCGTTACCTATTGTCGCTGATGGAGTTACTGGAAAATCAGACAGTACTCCATCCACAGAGAAGTTGCCATTGTCAATGAAGGACAAATACTCAGATGTGGGATCATAGCTGTAATTGTAAGCAAAAGGTATATCATTTGCAAATTCCGATGCAAAAATCTGAAGACCTTCTCTATGAGCATCTAAGACAAGCGACGTATATGGTTGTAAGTAGAGTGAGCTGTCCACTGGCCAGATATAAGATTTTGGAACAAGAATTCCAGAAGCAAAGGTTTTAATAAATGTGAGGTTCTTCAACAAAGAACCATATGTTTGATTTGTTGAAGGCTCAACATCATCCAGTCCAAGAAACCGGAAAACGAGATTTGTAACTCGTGGATTGAAACGTGCCACAATACTTCTGAGGAAATTCACCTCAGGCGATGAAATATAGTTGATGAGAACACTCTTGGATAGGGATACAATATAACTTCTCATACTCAGCCTATGCTGGCTGAAGAAGGTGTCATGCTGCAAAAAGGATTTCCAAAACAAATGATCAATAAAAGCAGTGCCGACACAAACTCAAGGCAACGTTTTAGCAAGATCCAATGATATACAGTAATATGTTGTAACAACACGTTAATTGATAACTTTAAATAAAAAGAAACTGAAATAAATAAAAACCAAACAACTATATCTTTACAGTGGAAACAATTTCACACATAAGTACCTGGATGTTCAACCATAATCCCGGAGGTTTGACTTGGTTTACCACATCCTGGACAGTAAGAATGCTCTGCTTTGTTCCATCAAATCTTTCAGTTCGTGAATAAACTCCTTGCTTCACTGTCCAAGAAAATAAAAGTAATATTTAGTCTGAAGAAACTTCAGTCACCGTAAGTTACTGCTCCAAGCAAAGTAACAGGTTCAGCATCCCTAACAATGCTATAGTTCTCTAGATTGTATGACCAACATAATTTTACCTACCAGCTTTAACATTTTATAGCAGGTACTTGTCTTAAAAGCCAAGTTATCAGAAATCATTACTGGTTGTCCTACATTTAAACATAAAAATCATGTTAAGAATCAAAAGTGCATTTCAAATTATTTATGGAAACAAAGGTTTTATTTCAACTGGACTACAAATTCTAGCATAATGTTTTCAAGTATAAATATGCCAGTTCACACCACCAAAAGTGTCAACTTATAAAGATGTTGCCATATTCAGTCCTAATAAAGTTAGATTCGACAGGTTCTCTCTTTTGCAGTTCATCCTTGAGTTGCAAACTACCAGGGAAGTGCAAATAAATATACATATGGATCTAGCATGGCAGAACCCATTATTGTTTAGAGCAGAAAAAGGAAAGAAAGAAGAATCTAATCACCCTTTAAGACACTAAATGAGTCAAAGCCCCCACAAATAATTGTTTATATTATAAACCATAGGAAGGAATATTGCAGAAAAATTGCTATTCTTGGACATTGATTCTAAATCTTGCATTTACAACATGATATTGGACTTACAGGTGACAGGCTCAAGATCTTTGAAATTGAAATCTATAGAGAACCACCCTTGTGTTGAAACTCCATTCACTAAGTATTTACTCATGTTATTTTTGAAGTAAAAATCAATGTCAGAAGCATTGTTGAGCTTGAGGTCAGGAAAACAGATACCGACCCCATCTTTTGTGAGTTGCACATCACACCAAATAATGACATTGGGCAAGCTAGTTTCTGTTGCCATAACGTATGCATCGTAACTTGAGTCAGGAAATAATCCAGAAAATCCACCACGGGCTATAACTAATGGTGCATCTCCTGCAAACAAGAAACAAAAACACTACAATAACTATCCTCTCTGACTCAATTTATATGACTCGCTTTAAAATGTGCATTTTCGCTTAATAAAATATAGATAGTCGTACAAACATCAGTTACTTATTTTAGACATTCTCTTTCATATGGAAAGGAAAACTGATTAAAGCGAACTTGGTGATGTTAATTTAAAAAATTCTCAATTTCCTGTAAAAAAATCCAAACTTTTACACTCTCAGGATTGTTCAACTGACTCAAAGTTGACAAAGGAAGCTAATTAGCAACGAAAAGAAGTTACCGTTTAGTGTGAGCCATTTAGTGGCTGCATTATTAAATCCTTGAGGAGCAACTGAGAAGCAGCTGAAGAGCACAAATAAGCACGACAGACACCGGAGATTCCACATTCCCGGCGAGAATTGCCGGAAAAAGTATTGTCGGAATTGTAAACTATATTTGGCTTCGACAGGAGGAAGAAGAAGAGGTTTTAGCAATTTAAATAATTTTGAATTGTAGAGAGTTTTAGAAAGGTTACTAAAGAAGTTAGTTTTTAAGCTGGCGCTATTTAATCATATTTAGAAACTATAACCACGATTAAGCATTCTAATTAGCTGTTACGTGGCCCCACTTAATTTAACTTGTCACATGAATTTGTTGTGACTAGTTACTACTAAGGCATCGTTTGGTACGATAGATAAAGCTAATTTCAGGAAACTTTTCTAGTCATCTTTAATTTTTTATTTGGTTGTGCAGATTGAGATAATTTATTTTAGAATTAATAATTAGTCTTGGGATAAGTTATCTCTTTTAGGAGGTGGAATAATAATATCAAGATAATTTATCTTGGGATAAAGTAAGTGAAATAACAAAAATATCCTCCTTAAGCTTTTTTTATACATCGTTATTATATTTATATATATTAGCATATTTTTAATAAATATTCATAACTTTGATTAATTGTTGTTTTTATACATTTTTTTAATTAAAAAAATTACATTTTATCAATACAATTTTTATTTTTGAATATATTATAAGTTGAATTTATTTGTCTAATACTTATGTTGATTTATATTTTGATTTGACTTAAAATATTTATTCCACTACTAAATTCTATATTTTAAATTACACAATTTATTATTCACTTAAAAATTATATTTTATATATCAATTAAAATGTCAATTATTTCAATAATATTTTTTATTTGCTTGTAGTAAAATTAAAATAGAAGTTTTATTTTTAAGCTAAATAAAGATAGAAGTTTATTTTTAAGCTAAATAAGATGGAAGTTTTATTTTTAGGCTAAATAAGATGGAAGTTTTATTTTGAAGCTAAATAAGATGAAAATTTTATTTTTTTAAGTTAAATAAGATGAAAAATTTATTTAAAACTAATTAAGATGGAAGTTTTAATTTTAAGTTAAATAATATGAAAGTTTAATTATAAAAACACATGGCACAATCATGAAAAAGTATGCACATATGTTAAATAAGATGAAAATTTATTTTTAACAATGAAAAATTAAAGCTTGCAAAAAAAAAAAAAAATAAGGTGAAGGGTACTTTAGTAAACAAACAATTTATTCTTAGAAATTATACTATAAATAGTATTTTGAATATGCCAAACCAAACAATCAATAAAAATTACTCTCAGCATAATTAATCATATCATAACTTATCCCATCATGACTTACCTCCACCATAACTTGTATCCAAACCAAACGACTCGTAAACGTGTTTGGTAGCTATTTAAGCCCCAACTTAATGCATGAATAACTAAGATTGATTGGTAGGCTTCATATGAATTATGATGTATAAAAATTATTAATGTATTAATTTTTGCATAGTGTTTGATTAGGGGTGGATGTTTAGTTCTTCGGTTAGGTTTTAGTGAATTTCGGTTCGGTTCTTTGATTTTTATTGTGAAAAAGTGTGCACCATATACCGAACCAAAATATTTCATTTTTGGTTCGGTTTTATTCGGTATTTTTAATATTTTTTCGGTGCAAATTTATAAAAAATAAAATGAGGACAAAATTAAAGTATAACACACTTAAAAACTTAAAATCATGTTAAGTGATGATGTGCTTCCAAGGAACACTTATTGTGTTTAAAAAACTACATTCATTTTTGCTATAACTTGTGCCTCCCACTATTGCTTGAGGAAAGCAAGCACGAAGACATCCTTTACATGACATAAATCATTAAAAATATGTTTGAATTTCTCTTGGAAAATAATATTTCAAATTATCTATATAAACTATAAATTTGTTGCTACTTTGACCTGTTTGATGAATGATTTAATTGTTAATTGATTTATATGTATATAAATATAATTTTATTTTTTTGGTCTAATATATGTATAATTTTCTTTAATTGATTTTAAATAAAAGTTTGATTTTTTGATGCACCGAAGTTTCGAGACCCCTACACCGAACACCAAAACGAAGAATCGAACTTTTGAAAAAATAACACCGACACCGAACCGAAAGTTTGGTCAGTTCGGTTTCCCAGTATTTATGCCCGCCCCTATCTTTGATTGTGTTTTAGTAATTTTACATAACTAAAACTCAAATTATGAGGAAATCTATGTATAATTTTATGTGAAAGTGAAATAAGTTATGTGGACATTAGTTATACATGTATTAATAATAAAATTACATATTTACCCCTACCAATTTACTTTCAAAATCTTTCTTTTTTTATTTGATTTAAATATGCGTCCAACGGGAAAATATTTATATTAGATGTAGATCAAAATTGAACAATGTTAATTGGGAATTCCTATGGAATCAACGTCTCAATACGAATGTTAGCTTTCTTATTTTTTCAAATAATCTTTTATTATATGTTTTTTCTTAACGAAAAAATTATATAATTTATTTACTTTATTTTGAAAGAGTTGAAAGTATTTCCACCTTCAACTAATTGAATCACTGACTAACTTAAATTATATATTGTATGTGTCTACTTATTTATTTGTTGATAGCATATATTAATTTACAATAAATTAAATATTCAACAAGCAATAATTTATGTATTGTAATTTTTTTATGACTAATACTCGTAACTTTAACTTTTTTTTATTGATCTTTTTTTTAATCAAAAAGTATTTTTTTAATCAAAATTTAATTTTGATATCTGAAGTTAAAAGAAATGAAGTTAACCATAATTATCTAAAGTTTGGTACCTGAAGTTATTTGAACTAAAATAAAATACTATATTAGTACAGGATGTAAATCCTTTTTTGATGATTTTTTTTATTGAAATAGAATTATTTAACATTTTTCATTTTAAAAAAATAAATAACTTTTGAGAAAAAATAAACAAATAAAGATATAGTGTATATTTAAAATTAAAAATGAGTTATTTAATTTTGCACTTTTCACATGTTCCTCCGTTAAAATTAAGGGAATTTGTTCTAACGTATAATGAAAGGGCTATATTTAGATCCAAAGTATAACGAAAGGGGTATATTTAATTGAAAGTGTAACAATGGATATATTTAAACTATTTTTAATAAGGGCATATTTGACCTTTTTCTGTTATTGTAACGAATAAAATAAGTATTAACTCACTAAACATTTGATAATTAAGAAATAATAATTGGCTTACTAATTTATTTTGAACTCTACATCACTAAACTCTGCATAACTAATATCTTCATAACTAAACTCTACATAATTAATATCCACATATTTCTATCAGTAACCAAATGACCTCTAAGGGTTGGTTATATGAAGGTTGTGATTTTATTTTAAATATGGATAAAAATAACATTATAATTTTGGAATTAGTTATTCAATTATTTATCACATCAAATATGAGATCATAAACTCATTCAAAAATTAATCTCTCATGAGACTATATACTGATAGTCATGCTTTGTACATGATTAGTTAGTTGGGTAGCAGTTAGTTTGTTGGAGTTAGTTAAGCTTGTTACTAGTTAATTAGGAAAAGTGCTAGAATGTTCCATGATTAGTGTGATTGAGTGTATATATATCACCTTGTAATGTGTTACTTTTTCTAAGTAATGAGAATTCAACACAGGTTCCCTCATACTCTATATTTCTGTCTTCTCATTTCTCTTAGCAATGCTTCCATTAATAGAGAAAATCAGCTTGGATTGCTAGATTTTCCTCATGGTATCAGAGCGAGACTCTCCTGAGCTCGTTTCATTCATCAATCATTAGCTTGCACTCAAATCTAAAGTGCAAACTACGTTTTGTTATTGTTCTGCAAATTACATTTTGTTGTTGTTCTACATTTGTTGTTGTTGTTGTTGTTGTTATTATTATTCTCCCTCTATTAGTCTACATTAAGATCTAGCCTATTTCTCTTCGAAATTTGTCAATGGCTGATACTCAAGCTGATAACAATAGTCCAAACACTACGTCTGCATTTGGAGTTAGAATGGATATCACAAGTCCTCTATACCTGCATCTTACTGAAAATGCTAGCACAACCTTGCTTTCTTTAGTGTTCGATGGATCTATAGATCCTGGAGAAGAGCTGTCCTTAGGGCCTTGTCCGTAAAGAACAAAACAGGTTTTATCAATGGAAAAATTGTGAGACCAAGTCCAGATGATCCAGGCTTTGCACAATGGGAGAGATATGATGACATGGTGACCTCATGGATTCTGAAATCTCTTTCGCCTAATCTAAGGGGCAGGTAGTATGTCAACAAGGCAAAAGAACTTTGGAAGGAATTGGAGGATAGGTATGATCAAACGAATGAGTGCAAGCTGTATCAACTTCAGAAGGAGACAAATGACTTGGTACAAGGAAGTTTGGATATCACTAGATACTACACCAAAATGAAGAAGTTGTGGGAAGAAATGAATACTGTTGATATTGGTTCTCAATGCTCATATGTGTGCACATGTGGTGGAAAAGTGAAGATGCATAAGGTTGAACAGGATAGAAGACTTATACATTTTCTGATGGGACTCAATGAAGTTTACACTGCCATAAGAGGGAATATATTGATGATGAGTATTTTGCCCAGCATGGCACAAACATTTTCCATATTACTGTAGGAGGAAAAACAAAGAGAAGTAAAACCTCACAACCAAACTATTTTAGAATCCACATCCCTGAATGCATCTGTTTTCCAACCTACAATGGTGGAGGAACCAAACCTTTTAGGATAAACTACAACTCATACAGAGGAGGCCCTAGAAACTATTGAGGTCCTAGTAATCCCAACAATATGTTTAGAGGAAGTTCAAGTTCTGGAAACTCACACACACAAGGCAGATCAAACATATTTTGCGAGTTCTGCAAGAGAACTGGACATACCAAAGAGAGATGCTACAAGCTACATGGATATCCACCAGGCTCAAGGTTTTCCAAAGGAAAAGGCTCAGCATCTGTTGCACATGTACTTGGAACTTGAGTAAGGATCAATATGAGCAGCTGATCAATCTCCTAGGAGCCTTGCAATTTGGGAATGGAAGTGATGGTACACGAAACATGTTGAGTGGAGCTGTGAACCTAGCAGGTATACTTGCTTGCTACTCTTCCATTACTGAGATAAGTGATCTATCATGTAAATGTGCAAGATTGACTGTTGGCTCTTGGATCATAGACTTATGAGCATCACACCATATGACTTACAATAAAGAAAACCTCAAAAATATTAAAAACCTGCCATATGCCTTTTTAGTCACCTAGCCTAATGGATACAAAGTTAGAGTATCTCAGATTGGGGATGCATGTTTGAATCCAGTTTTGACTCTATACGATGTGTTATATGTGCCTAGTTTCAAGTTTAATTTGATATTTGTTCATTGTTTATCCTAGCAACTTAAAGGGATAGTAAGTTTTAATAGTTTATCTTGTCTATTACAGAGCCCTTCTCTGAAGAGCCCTCTCGAACTTGGTAGAGCTAAGAATCGACTGTACATGTGTTCCAAATGCCGCAATTGTGCCTCATCTTATGATGGTAATATTGGGTTTCAAGTCAGTGAATTGTCTCCTTTAAAATGTCTGTCTATACCTTCTAAGTCTTTGTCTATTACCTCTTTAAACATGTACAAAAAGAGTCTAGCAAATGTGAGTTTCAAGCTTCATCTCCCATTGTAAATACTCTAAAGCGTGCAATAAAGAAGCTTGTGTTGTTGATGGTTTTAGTTCCCTTGTTGCTAATTCTGCTCACTATACTAACGATGAACTCTTGTGGTATGCTAGACTAGGACATATATCCTTTGTAAAGATGAAGAATATTTCAACAATACCTATAGAATTTTCTACCGGACAACCTTTTTGCTGCACCATATGCCTCATGGCTAGACAAACTAGAATGCCTTTCCCAGAGAGTACTACAACTACCAAGAAAATCTTTGAGCTATTACACATTGACCTATGGGGACCTTATCATGTACCTACTCATGATGGTCATCATTACTTTCTAACCATGGTAGATGATCATAGTAGAACAACTTCGACACAACTAATCAGATGCAAGAGTAATTCACTTCAAACCTTGAGACTTTTGTGTCACTCATAGAAAATCAGTTCCAAGACAAACTAAATATCATCAGATCAAACAAGGCCTTGAGTTTACAAACATTGAGGCAACCAAATGCTTCCAAGAAAAAGGAGTTATACACCAAAAAACTTGTCCTTATACACCACAACAAAATGGTGTTGTGGAGAGAAAACACAAGTACCTACTTGAGACAACAAGAGCCCTTTTATTTCAATCAAAGTTGCCCATGAAGTACTAGGGAGAATGTGTCCTGACAGCCACCTATATTATCAATAAATTGCCTACAACAATTAACCAACACAAGTCCCCTTATGAAGTTCTATAGCAAAGCAAGCCTACATACTCTCACCTCAAAAGCTTTGGATATCTATGCTTCCCTACCATTTTAAAATCTCACAAAGATAAATTTGAGCCAGAGCAACACCTTACATTTCCATTCAACACAAAGGGTTACAAGGTCCTGGATTTTTCCACAAGAAGGATTCATGCGTCTAGAGATGTCTTGTTTCATGAAAATGTATTTCCTTTTGCTATTGCTCCCATTGGAAGGTACTGTTCTGAAGCTATTGGCTTCAAATTTCCAAGATTTAACTTATATGCATGGCATAACTAACATGATTGATAATGAGGATTTACTGGACAATAACATGTCCCATGAGATCACACACAATCAAAACACAACTGATACCAGCGAACACATTTCAGACATCATTGCACAACTAACATCTACACCTAAAACAAATATTATGTCTACTAGTAATGCCCCACCTGCACCAAGAAGAACAAGTAGGACACTCCACACTCCAAGTTATCTGGAAGAGTATAACTATACCTTACCAAAACTAAAATCTGAGTCACCTACATCCAGTGTCTCCACACATGCTACCAATACTACCTTACCTGATCCTAGCACCATGCAACATTCACTCACCTCCTTTTTACCTACTCATGACTATGTTTGCTTCACAACTCTATGTTCAGATAGCTAGTAACTAACGAAAGTCATTTCACATGAAAGTGAACCTGCTACATATGAAGAAGCAATCTTGAATCCTGCTTGGCAAGTGGTAATGACACAAGAGTTTGAGGCACTATATGCAAGTGACCCTTGGGAGTTGGTTAGAATGCCTAAGGGAAAGAATACTATTAGATGTAAATGGGTGTACAAAATCAAACATAGAGCAGATGAAAGTGTGGAAAGATTCAATACTAGATTGGTGGTAAAAGGGTACACTCAACAAGTTGGGGCACATTATGCAAAAACCTTCTCACTATGGTTAAGATGACCACAGTTAGGACACTAATTTCTTTAGCTGTGAAGACAAGTTGGAACCTATATCAACTAGATGTGAATAATTCCTTCCTACATGGTGATCTAAATGAAAAAGTATATATGGAACTCCCACATGGCCTTGTAGTAGATGACAACAAGATGGTGTGCAGATTGAAGAAGCCACTATATGGCTTGAAATAGGCCAACAAACAGTGGTACGAAAATCCGGCTAATAGCCTTTGTTCAAGGGGATACATGCACTTAAATAGTGATTACTCTTTATTCTATAAGAGAGAGAAAGTATCTGTAATGACCCATTAGATCATTTTTTAAAAAATAAATTAGTCTTCTTGTTTTCTTGAAATATCTTTTTTGTGAATTTTAAATGGGTCTTTTTGGACTACTTGGTAACTATGGGTGCAACTTATGGATAAAAATTAAACAATGAAGTTAATTTATGGACCAAAGAGTTAAGTTAATTAAGTATCATTTATCCTATATATTAAAAATAAATTAGGGGATTCATCACTTTTTAAAACCTAATTAGATTAGAAAAGAAAATAAGAAGAGGAAGAGAACGAGACGCCGGAGTGCAGGTACGCTCGAACTGCGTTTCTGAGTTCTTAATTCATAAGAATAATTAGTGGAATATGTATGTCTCCTCAAAGGGAGACAAAAGCAATTAATGAACCCTTGTGAATTAATTTTGTTAGTCACAGCAGTGGCATATATGTGAAAAAAAAAATTAATAAAGAGAAGCTAATGTTATGTTACTGGTTATTGAACGTGTCCTCAAACTTGCATCTTTTAGCCACCTGGAGAATGTAGTAACGTTCTGTATATTTTATAACTAGGTATTAGATATATAAAAATTATAGTGTATGTATTATAAGAATATCGCTAGATTCATGTTAAGGAGAAGAATTAAAACTTAACCCTAGGTTTGAAATTTTGGGAATTTATTATAGAATTGAACGAGTTTTGGGTGTAGGTTAGACATGTAGTAATATGGGTGTCATTGGACTCCTTGTGATGTGTACGTTTGGTTCTTGATAGAGAATTTTCATTGTGGGAGTTGAATTCAAGATTTGGTCCATTCGGTAGAAGTGTTCGGGTGCGGTTTCTACATCGAGGTAGGTTTGGCTATCCTTCTTTGAGATTGGGATTGAGTTATTGAATATTCTTATGTTGTAATCTATGGGATGAGATCATATCGTGTGTTGAGTTGATAATTTTTATTGTGTTGCTTCGAGAGCATGTGAATTCTAAATTGAGAATAGTGCGAATATGGCATGTTGAGAAAGGGAGAAAATTTGTGCTTATTGAGAGGAATGTTGTTCCATAATTGTGTCTTGCTTGCATGCATCTTCATACTACATATCATGGCATTTTTGGGAAGTTTTAAGTGGCGAATTTTTATCATGAGTCCTTGACCACGGGCACTTGGGTGGCAAGGTAGTTGATATATTGTGATTGAAGTATATGGCCTGCGAGGTCCCCATGGGTCCCCTTAGCCTGGGAGCCTTAGCTCGACGGGGGTGTATACGACAGGCTGTGCGACGGTCTTGATACCACATTGCATTGCATTGCACTGCACGATATTGCATACCATTTAATTTTACTACTTGTGATTGTTTTGGGTTGGCTTATGTGAGATTATATGTCTGCTTTGCTTGCGCTATCACATGTATATATTGGCGGCACCGATGCCGGACTGGTTTTTCTGTTGCAGGTGGAAGCGTTCCTAGATTATTTCATGGTTTATTCAATTTCTAATTCCCAGATGGTTAAACCTACTGGGTACATATTATGTGTACTCACCCCTACTTCTTTCTCCCCCGCAGATTCTTGTCAGGCTATTCCACGTGGTAGTTGAATTGCTCGTGCACTTGGTTCATACCAGATCCAGTGGTGAGACTCAGGGCTTCGAGCTTTCCTCGGATTATATCTTAGTTGTTTAGTCTTTACTTTGATTCGAAGACTGAAATGCATTTATTTCTTTAGTTAGTTATAGATGCTCTTTATACTCGTGACACCAGGTTTTGGGACATTGTTTTATGTGGTGACTATTTGTTTATTGGATATCTCTCCTTCTAGGTTACATTTATTATTGGGAATGGAATGAAGTTGTCTTTTAGTCATGACCCCATTTTGGGTCGTGACAAGTTTGGTATCAGAGCTCTAGGTTCACCGGTCTCATGAGTTAAAGAGCAGGGTATCTAGTAGAGTCTCGCGGATCGGTACGTAGACGTCCGTATCTATCTTCGAGAGGCTACAGGATGCTTGTTAGGAGAAATCCTCTTTCCATTGATTCATTTCGTGCGATTTGTTCATTCAAGTTTTGTACGCTTCTAATCTATTCTTCCTGCACAGATGGCGAGAACTAGAGCTAGAAATACCGAAGATGAGTCGGTACCTGCTGTCCAAGCCCCCGCTAGAGGGCGAGGCAGAGCTCGTGGCAGAGCTAGAGGTCGTGGTTGAGCTAGAGGAGCAACACCAGTTCGAGGTCAGACTAGAGGGGCTTCACTGAGCCTATTGCTGACCCAGTTTATGAGCATGAGGAGCAGACTGAGGGCCCAGTTCAGCCTCCGGCATCTCTAGAGGGTACACCAGTATTACAGGAGCTATTGATTCGGTTGTTGGCAAGGTTGGAGGGTACCCCTGCTTCTAGTGATGTTCCAGGTACCCCAGTTCCTGCTATACCGGTTGGTCCTTCACAGCCAGCTCAGGGACCTAATATGGGATTTCAGACCCCAAGTCCATTTTCCATGCCTTCTATTGCACCTCCGAGATTCTCAGCCCCGCCAGTTTCTGCTAGTGCTGCTATGTCCCTGTCTGAGCAGAAGAGCTTTGAGAGATTTGTGAGATTGACTCCTCCCAAATTTGATGGTACCGCTGGGGATGGGGCATATGATTTCCTGACAGAGTGCCAGGATCGATTGTTTAATTTGGGTGTTTTGGAGGCCCACGGAGTAGCTTACACCTCTTATCAGTTCACAGGCATGGCCAGAGAGTGGTGGAGGTCGGTTATGGCCCGGAGACCAGTTGATGCTCCAGCGATGGATTGGGGACAGTTTACTGAGATCTTTCTTGAGAAGTTTGTACCATACAGCCTTCGTGATAGACGTCGTGATCAGTTCGATAGATTGGAGCAGGGTTCCATGACTGTGACCGAGTACGAGGCACGATTCCATGAGTTATCCCGTTATGCCATGTCTAGCATTCCTACAGAGTTTGAGCGGATCCGCCGATTTGTGAAGGGGTTCACAAGTTATCTTCAGGAGGCCACAGCCTCTCTGGTGTTATCTGGTGGTTCCTTTCAGAGTATTGTTGATCATGCTAGAATGATAGAGGGCATCAGACAGGCCCGTCAGGGTAGTGGTAAGAGGTCCCGCCATCACGGTCAGTTTGGCAGTTATGCACCCAGAGACAGAGATTCTCAGAGGCAGGGCGCTCAGGGTTATCAAGGGAGACCAGTTCATGCTGCCATTCCTAGTGCAGGTAGTACAGGCTGGTCTGGACCTAGAGGTTGTTATGTGTGTGATGAGTTCGGCCACCATGCCAAGGATTGTCCTAAGCGTGCTCCTGCTTCTTTTCCATCGGGGACACAGATGGCACGGTCTACACCAGCTCCAGCAGCTAAAGGCGCTTCACAGAGTGCGAGGGGCAGCACTAGGGGTGCTAGGGGTGGAGCTCGAGGTGGTGCTCGTGGTGGATCACAGGTTAGTGGAGAGCGCCGAGTGTGTTACGCCATTCCAGGTCGTACAGAGGCAGAGACATCTGATGCTGTGATTACAGGTATTATTCCAGTTTGCCATCGTTCAGCCTCAGTATTATTTGACCCTGGGTCCACCTATTCATATGTATCCACTTATTTTGCTCATGATATTGATGGTGTGTGTGAGCCTCTTGATGTGCCTATTTCTGTTTCTACACCCGTGGGTGAATCCTTAGTGGTGGATCGGGTCTATCGGGGTTGTATTGTGATATTCTCAGGTAGGGAGACCCAGGCTGATTTGATTCTTCTAGACATGCTTGATTTTGATGTTATCTTGGGTATGGATTGGTTGTCCCCATATCATGCTATCCTTGATTGTTATGCTAAGACTGTGACTTTAGCGTGTCCGGGTTTACCCCAGTTAATGTGGGCAGGTGCTCTCAACTCTTACCCTAGGGGGATTATTTCTTATGTTCGTGCTCGGCATATGATAGAGCATGGGTGTTTATCTTATTTGGCTCATGTACGTGATATTTCTAAGGAGTCATCTTCTTTAGAGACCATGAGGGTGGTGAGGGAGTTCATGGATGTGTTTCCTACAGATCTACCAGGTGTTCCTCCAGATCGTGACATTGACTTTGCCATTGATTTGGAGCCGGGCACTAAGCCCATATCCATTTCTCCTTATCGAATGGCTCCTGCAGAGTTAAAGGAATTGAAGGAGCAATTAGAAGATTTGTTGAAGAAGGGGTTTATTCGGCCTAGTGTGTCGCCTTGGGGTGCACCAGTGTTGTTTGTAAAGAAAAAGGATGGTACTATGAGAATGTGCATTGACTATCGTCAGTTGAACAAAGTGACCATCAAGAACAAGTATCCCTTGCCTCGTATTGATGACTTATTTGATCAACTTCAGGGTGCCTCAGTGTTCTCAAAAATTGATTTGAGGTCAGGGTATCATCAGTTGAAGGTTCGGGAGTCAGACATCCCTAAGACTGCTTTCAGGACTCGATATGGGCACTATGAGTTTGTGGTTATGTCATTTGGGCTGACCAATGCCCCTGCCGCTTTTATGGAGTTGATGAACCGAGTGTTCAGACCTTACCTGGATTCCTTTGTGATTGTATTTATTGACGACATATTGGTGTATTCCAAGGGTGAGGCAGACCATGCTCGTCACTTGAGGGCCGTGCTCCAGAGATTGCGTGAGGAGAAACTGTATGCTAAATTCTCCAAATGCGAGTTTTGGCTCGAGTCTGTGACTTTCTTGGGTCATGTGGTGACTAAGGATGGTATTATGGTTGATCCAGCCAAGGTTGCAGCAGTTCGTGATTGGGTGAGACCCACTTCAGTGACTGAGATTCGAAGTTTTATTGGGTTGGCAGGTTATTATCGTCGATTTGTGCAGGGATTCTCCTCTATCGCAGCTCCTTTGACTAAACTAACTCAGAAGGAAGTTGCATTTCTATGGACCGATGAATGTGAGGCGAGCTTCCAGAGGCTCAAGGAGTTATTGACTTCAGCACCTATTTTAGCATTGCCCGAGGAAGGTGTAGCCTTTATTGTTTATTGTGATGCTTCTGGTGTCGGTTTAGGTGGAGTGTTGATGCAGAAGGGAAGAGTTATAGCTTATGCTTCGCGACAACTGAAGGTCCATGAGCGAAATTACCCTACTCATGATTTGGAGTTAGCCGCGGTGGTATTTGTTTTGAAGTTGTGGAGGCATTATCTCTATGGGGTGCATTGCGAGATCTTTACAGACCATCATAGCCTCAAGTATATTTTCTCTCAGCCTAATTTGAACATGAGGCAGCGCAGGTGGTTGGAGTTGCTGAAAGATTATGATATCTCTATTCTCTATCACCCTGGCAAGGCTAATGTGGTAGCGGATGCCTTGAGCCGGAATCCTTCTAGTATGGGTAGCTTGGCATATCTTAGAGCGGAGGAGAGGCCTTTAGCTTTGGAGGTTCAGTCTTTGGCTAGACAATTGGTTAGACTTGACATCTCCCCATCTCATAGTGTGTTGGCCTTCATCGAGGCTAGATCTACATTGATGGATCAGATTCGTGCTCACCAGTTTGATGATGAGAAATTATGTGTGATTCGGGACAAAGTGTTGAGGGGTGAAGCCAAGTCAGCTTTTCTTGATTCTGAGGGAGTTCTGAGAATTAATGGGCGCATTTGTGTGCCCAAGGTAGGTGATTGGGTTCGTTTGATTTTGGAGGAGTCTCACTGTGCTAAGTATTCCATTCACCCTGGTGTAGCAAAAATGTTTCATGATTTGAAGCAACATTATTGGTGGTGTGGGATGAAGAGGGACATTGTGGAGTTTGTGGCTAAGTGTTTGAATTGTCAGCAGGTTAAGTATGAGCATCAAAAGCCAGGAGGTCCGATGCAGCGGATGCCCATTCCCGAGTGGAAGTGGGAGCGTATTACCATGGATTTTGTGACTGGATTACCCATGACGTTGGGAAGGTTTGACTCTATTTGGGTGATTGTAGACAGGTTGACCAAATCATCTCACTTTATTCCAGTAAAGACTAGCCACAGTGCGGAACAACTAGCTAGGATCTATATACGTAAGATTGTTAGATTGCATGGGGTGCCTATCTCTATTGTGTCAGATCGAGGTTCGGTGTTCACCTCCCGATTTTGGAAGGCCTTGCAGCATGGGTTAGGTACACGATTAGACATGAGTTCGGCATTTCATCCTCAGACAGACGGTCAATCCGAGCGGACCATTCAGGTGTTGGAGGACATGCTTAGGGCCTGTGTGATTGATTTTGGTGCTCGATGGGACCAACACTTGCCCTTAGCGGAGTTTGCTTATAATAACAGTTATCACTCTAGTATTCAGATGGCACCATTTGAGGCATTGTATGGGCGTAGATGTCGATCACCTATTGGGTGGTTCGACTCAGTCACCGCCGAGGCATTAGACACTGATTTGCTCAGGGATGCTATAGAGCGGGTGCGCTTGATCCAGAGTCGACTATTGACAGCCCAGAGTCGGCAGAAGAGCTACGCTGATAGGAGAGTTCGTCCCTTGGAATTTATGGTTGGTGAGCATGTGTGGTTGAAGATATCACCCATGAAGGGGGTGATGAGATTCGGGAAGAAGGGCAAGCTTAGCCCGAGGTTTATTGGCCCGTTCGAGATTCTTAGGAGAGTAGGTGAGGTGGCTTATGAGTTGGCTTTGCCACCTAGATGGTCAGCTGTTCATCCAGTATTCCATGTCTCTATGCTCCGAAAATACATATCAGACGAGTCCCATGTTATTTCGTATGATACCATAGAGTTGGGTCCGGATTTGACTTATGAGGAGGAGCCTGTAGCCATTCTAGATAGACAGGTTCGTAGGCTCAGGACTAAGGAAATCGCTTCAGTTAAGGTTCAGTGGCGACATCGGCCTGCTGAGGAGGCTACTTGGGAGATAGAGTCAGATATGCGTGCTCGATATCCTCAGTTTTTCGAAGCTTCAGGTACTTTCTTCTATCTTATGTTCGAGGACGAACATAATTTTTAGTGGTGGATGATGTAATGACCCATTAGATCATTTTTTAAAAAATAAATTAGTCTTCTTGTTTTCTTGAAATATCTTTTTTGTGAATTTTAAATGGGTCTTTTTGGACTACTTGGTAACTATGGGTGCAACTTATGGATAAAAATTAAACAATGAAGTTAATTTATGGACCAAAGAGTTAAGTTAATTAAGTATCATTTATCCTATATATTAAAAATAAATTAGGGGATTCATCACTTTTTAAAACCTAATTAGATTAGAAAAGAAAATAAGAAGAGGAAGAGAACGAGACGCCGGAGTGCAGGTACGCTCGAACTGCGTTTCTGAGTTCTTAATTCATAAGAATAATTAGTGGAATATGTATGTCTCCTCAAAGGGAGACAAAAGCAATTAATGAACCCTTGTGAATTAATTTTGTTAGTCACAGCAGTGGCATATATGTGAAAAAAAAAATTAATAAAGAGAAGCTAATGTTATGTTACTGGTTATTGAACGTGTCCTCAAACTTGCATCTTTTAGCCACCTGGAGAATGTAGTAACGTTCTGTATATTTTATAACTAGGTATTAGATATATAAAAATTATAGTGTATGTATTATAAGAATATCGCTAGATTCATGTTAAGGAGAAGAATTAAAACTTAACCCTAGGTTTGAAATTTTGGGAATTTATTATAGAATTGAACGAGTTTTGGGTGTAGGTTAGACATGTAGTAATATGGGTGTCATTGGACTCCTTGTGATGTGTACGTTTGGTTCTTGATAGAGAATTTTCATTGTGGGAGTTGAATTCAAGATTTGGTCCATTCGGTAGAAGTGTTCGGGTGCGGTTTCTACATCGAGGTAGGTTTGGCTATCCTTCTTTGAGATTGGGATTGAGTTATTGAATATTCTTATGTTGTAATCTATGGGATGAGATCATATCGTGTGTTGAGTTGATAATTTTTATTGTGTTGCTTCGAGAGCATGTGAATTCTAAATTGAGAATAGTGCGAATATGGCATGTTGAGAAAGGGAGAAAATTTGTGCTTATTGAGAGGAATGTTGTTCCATAATTGTGTCTTGCTTGCATGCATCTTCATACTACATATCATGGCATTTTTGGGAAGTTTTAAGTGGCGAATTTTTATCATGAGTCCTTGACCACGGGCACTTGGGTGGCAAGGTAGTTGATATATTGTGATTGAGGTATATGGCCTGCGAGGTCCCCATGGGTCCCCTTAGCCTGGGAGCCTTAGCTCGACGGGGGTGTATACGACAGGCTGTGCGACGGTCTTGATACCACATTGCATTGCATTGCACTGCACGATATTGCATACCATTTAATTTTACTACTTGTGATTGTTTTGGGTTGGCTTATGTGAGATTATATGTCTGCTTTGCTTGCGCTATCACATGTATATATTGGCGGCACCGATGCCGGACTGGTTTTTCTGTTGCAGGTGGAAGCGTTCCTAGATTATTTCATGGTTTATTCAATTTCTAATTCCCAGATGGTTAAACCTACTGGGTACATATTATGTGTACTCACCCCTACTTCTTTCTCCCCCGCAGATTCTTGTCAGGCTATTCCACGTGGTAGTTGAATTGCTCGTGCACTTGGTTCATACCAGATCCAGTGGTGAGACTCAGGGCTTCGAGCTTTCCTCGGATTATATCTTAGTTGTTTAGTCTTTACTTTGATTCGAAGACTGAAATGCATTTATTTCTTTAGTTAGTTATTAGATGCTCTTTATACTCGTGACACCAGGTTTTGGGACATTGTTTTATGTGGTGACTATTTGTTTATTGGATATCTCTCCTTCTAGGTTACATTTATTATTGGGAATGGAATGAAGTTGTCTTTTAGTCATGACCCCATTTTGGGTCGTGACAGTATCTCTAGTATTTGTTATTGTTTATGTTGATGATGTTATGATTTGGAGGAAATTACTTCCTTAAAATTATTCCTTCATGATCAATTCAGGATAAAGGATCTTGAAAAACTATACTACTGTCTAGGTTTGGAAATATTGTACAAACAAGATGGTATTCTCATATTATAAAGGAAGTTCACAGCAGATCTTTTGAAAAAGTATGTACTATGAGTTATAGGACAACTCATCCCCATTTGATTCTAATGAAAACTACAAGCAACAGAAGGTAAAGTCCTATCAGATCCTGCTCACTAAAGAAAGCTAAATGGCACGCTTAACTTTCTTACAAACACAAGGATGGATATAGCATCCAGTGTCCAGCACCTAAGTCAGTTCATGCAATCCCCTAGAGAACTACATTTGAAGGTAGCCTATCATGTCCTTAGATACTTGAAGCAAGATCCTACACTTGGAATTTTCATTTCCAGCAAACCTGAGCTCAATGTGAGTGCATATTGTGACATAGACTGGGCTGCTTGCTTGTAATCGGTAAAATTATCAAAATACCCCTAGAGAGAGGGTATGCCCGTAATGCATCTTTCGATGCTCATATGGAAAATCCAAGGTCGAATTTGTGATCGGCACGTAAATTGAGTTGGAAAATGGTCTTGGTCGATTTTTAGAGCGATCCGATCAAAAGATAATTTTTTGATCTAAAGCGCATGATAGTGTTAGTACGCGGCAGGGGCGCGTCGCGCACCCATCGCGGACCAGCACTTATATTCTTTTGAAATATTTCAACGGGATTGAGAAAACTCGTTCAAAAACTTTTTCTAAAAATACACTATGCGCGTCTGCGTCATTGACTGTGTCTTTTTCGAGTTGAGAATTTCTAAATTATTACGAGGGGCATTCTAGTCAATTTCCCACCCCTCCTAAACTCTCTACACGATCTAATAAGGTCATTTTGACGTGAAATGGGTCTAAAACCCCCATTCTAAGTCCTATTCCAATATTATATCAAGGCTAGGGCTTGAGGAGAGAAGAGAAGAGCTTGAGTTTAAGAGAATTGAGAAGAAATCCTTGACATGCTTGATTTATAGATGCATCTCAGGTATGTAAGGCTAAACTAAAAACATGAGATTTTTCTCTCACGTGCCCCATAGAGGTCACATATGAGTTGATGATTGAAGAGCCTACATACATGAAATTTTCATAGAGTTTCTTGAAAAATTGATTTGAAATCACATGTTTTCCATGTTGATGATCATCATACTATTTGTTTTCTTAAATTGAATATTTTCATGAGAATTTTTGTAATCCTACATGACTATGTTGAAAATCATGCATGATGAACTTGAGAATTAAGCCTAGAGCCTTGAGTTGAGATTGTTGATTGTGATGAGAGAATGATGATGAGTTGACAGAATTTGATTATCTTATGAGTCCTTAAAAATGAACTTTGCCGATGTGTCTATTCAATTGATTCCTAATGATTGTTCTAAATCTTGAGTCATTGATGAGATTGATTGATGAAAGGGTTAAAGTCCTTATGAGTTGAATGATGATGGGGTTCGAGTCCTTATAAGATACCGATCATTGACGGGGTTCAAGCCCCTATGAGATTGGTTGAGATAGAGGTTTTATGAGCATTGAGTCGGGAGGAGTATCGAGCAGCGAAATGGGTAAGAGTGAGTCCCACTCGAACTCATCAATCAATCAATCAACTCATCAATTGGATTAGACAAGTGACCCATCGACCAATCAACCTCATCAATCAACTCAACTCAACTCGACTAGACTCGACTCAGAGTACTCAAGGTAGGAACTTTTTTGGGAGTTTCTCTTACCCGACAACAATCAATTATGAGCCAGTGATTATACAAAAATCCTATTGATGTTTCCATAATCATTTCGTACTTGCTAGGTAAGGAACGCCTAGGATCCACAAAGGATCCAGACAATTAACATATTAAGTCCTATTGTTTCAGGACAATAAGGTGAGGACCTGTCCAACTTTAACGGACTTAATCTACAAAATGAGAACTTGTCCAACTCTAATGGACTTAGCCCTCGAGTGAGAACTTGTCCGAATTTAATGGACTTAGCCCTCTAGTGAGAAGTTGTCCGACTTTAACGGGCTTAGCCCTCTAGTGAGAACTTATCCGACTTTAATGGACTTAGCCCTCAAGATAGGAACTTGTTTGACCCAAACAGACTTAGTCCACTCCTACACTTGGTGACATAGTTAATGAGTGCGAGTTGGACTTACTCTTACTCTTACTCATTTCGGTGCTAGATACTCCTCCCAAGACTCAATGCACATAAGACTCCTCATCTCAACTCAATTATCTCAAATTAGCCTTGTAAAGACTCTCATTATTTCATTAATGTAAGGACCCAGATTTTTTGAGTGGCGTTATCGGATCTCTTGGTACTATCCCCAACGAACTGCAAGGCATCGCTCCACGGAAAGCCCACACGGGCCGTGTGAAGCCACAAAGACCGTGTGGCCTCCCATGAAGGGACACTTGGTCCAGTTCACGGCAGGGGCAATCTAAGGCAGAGGAGATTTTGGACCAAGTGAGGGCACACGGCCACTCACACGGTCCGTGTGATGTGTCAAAATTTCCACCGTTGGCTCTGCAAAATTTCCTAAATGACGGTTCACGGTCATTGTTCATAGTCCGTGTGGTGAATCAGGGACCGTGTAGACGACCGTATGGACCTGACAGTTCCATTTTTGCCCATTTCATTAATGGCGTTTATGTATTTCTGGTTTATTTTAATTATGATTTATGACCTTTTGCCTATCCTAAACCCCTAATTCAGCTGATACCCCTCCCCTCTTAATTCATTCTCCTAAAACCTTCTACCCCTCATAAGATCACCTCCCAATTCCTCTCTACACTCCCCTCCTAAGGTGCAAAGCTAGGGTTAATTGAAGTTCAAATCAAGCGAAGTTCTTCCTCAAATTCATCTCCTCAATCAAGGTATGTGAGATTTATTCTTGGTCCCTTTCAACCAAGAAGACCCAAAAATTCAATTGATTTCATGAAATTAGATTACTTTAAATATGAATTTCCATTACTTGATTTACGTAAATCCAATTGATGTATGAGTTGTATTTTACCTATGATGTCGAATCACTTTGATCACTATTATGATAATTTACGTTGAATTACGAAGTTATGAACATGCATGTCCCTTTTAAAGTTGATTTATGCATGGGTGATCTATATTATGATTTATATGTGGATTCGATTATGGATTTCCTCAATTTCATTTTATATAATTGATTTTAACTTGAATCTATGTTACCCATGCTAATCTCACATCATGCATTGCATTTGCATTCATGGATATTAGGGGTGGGTCCATAAAATCGAAAATCGAAAATCGAACCAAAACCAATAGAAAAATACCAAAAAAAACTGCACCGTAAAAAACCAAAATCGAACACAAAAAACCGAACCGAATCGATTATGTGCAGTTTCGGTTTCGGTTTTGGTCTTCTAAAACTGAACTGAACCGTCAAAAACCGATTTTGCTATACTACGTCGTTTATACTTTATAGTTTACATGGCTAAGAAGGAAAGTCTTTCTTGTTGCACGAAAGAGACATATATTTGAAGCTTTCAAGGAGAAGTCTTTTGGCTACTATCACCTGCAACTAATTGATACTTGAAGGAGTATTTGATAATTGTTTGATAATTTCTTTGGCTATACACAATTGACTTGAACCTTCCAAGGAGTATTTGATATTTGTTTTTCTAGAACATATGTTTGCAATTTTCTTGGTGATAATTATAGTTATTATATTGTGATAATTGTACTAATCCAAGCTTTACTCTTTACTAATTGTTTAGCATATCTATACAATGATATGTCTCTACCCAACATATTATTTTACTTTTAAAAAATTATTTTTTTAAATCGAAAAACCAAAAAAAACCGAAGATTGAACCAAAAAAATTGAACCGAAAAACCAATGGTTTACTTTTTTTTTCGCAAAAACGAACCAAACCGAACCGAACCGCCAAATTACCTTCCATTCTGTATTTGGTTTTAGAGAAAAAAATGAACCGCAAAAATCGAACCCACCCCTAATGAATATTGGTTTATATGGATTATGAAGTGGGTTAAGCCCAATTATGTTTTATGAAACTATTATGATATGATTTTGGTAAGGCATTGGTTATGACAAGAATGTGATCACATACATGTCTTATGGTTATGGCTCTTTGAGCATCTCGAGTGCTTGCACCATCTTGTATATGTGCACGACTATTCCTTGCAAGAACATTATGATTATAATTTATTATTTGACATTTGAGCCTAAATGTGCATTGAACGTTTTGTAATGAATATTATATCTCTTGATAGCACGTATACGTATAAGTATTCATGTGGGACATTGTTGACTTAGCACCGATGGATTGGGGGCGTTAGGGCTATCCCCAAGGGCCCTCTCCCTTTCCTTGAACTATGTGCTCACATAGGAACGTTAGCCATTACCAAAATGATCGGGTCGTAAGGAATGGTTATTCGTTTATGATTATGATATGATATGTATGATTATGGAAACTCCTTCTGGAATGATGAGTTCCGCAAGGAAGGTGACCATCTGCCGAAATAGTGTGTTCCGTATGGTGTAATGTAGATTACCTTTGGCAAGTAATCTTCTCCTACCGATGAGAGGTCTTTATCAGACTAATTCATGTAATAGCTCGCATGAGTTTGATTTGTCGGTTATAGTGCATCCCCACTATATATGAGCATTGTTGCATTTCATGCATCATAAATTTCATGGAATCTTATATATATTTCCATTGAATATATGGTTCTTTCTATATTATGTGCCCTTGTCATCTAAAATTGAAATGCAGGTTTGGTAAGTCATACGCATTGCATGCTTGCATACTTAGTACATTCAAACATACTAACGCATACTGTATGCCTACATGATTTTACCATGTAGGGGCCGAGCACTTCGAGTATCATCTGTTTGACGAGTAATTCAATTCAGAAGAATATTATGGTGAGTCCATTTTCCAAGGATGAGCCATCTTCCTCTACCTTTACTATCATCGAGTTCCTTTTCATCTGAGGGTGAGCCCGTAATATGTCCTGGCCCCCGTTCCATCTGGATTAGAGGCATTCATTGGACAATATGTAGATTCTCATGAAATCCGCTTGTTATGCTTAGTATCTTGCTTATGTATTTGTTGGAGTGATTTATGGGAAATTCCTATTTTGATATATGTATGTTTTGGTATGGGAATGTGGAAAGTCCCTAGCCCCGTATTGCCCCTAGCGTGAGTCCTATCCTCCCGCCCTTAGAACTATGTGTTGCTATTTGTATGTCATTCCTAAACTGATGATGTGAATTTAGATACTTGAGGCTTTTTTGGGGACTCTCGGGTCCCCATTTACCATGTCACATCTAGGCCCTAGTCCCGGGTCGTGACAAAAGATGGTATCAAATCCCTATGTTTATAAATGGTCCTCGGAGTCCAACATGCTGCATCAAGTAGAGTCCTATTCATGGGTATGAAGTGAACCATGCTTATGAGTGGGATGCTACAGAGACGTTCTAGGAATCACTTCACTTCTTCACGTCTTATGTCGTGCTATGACTAGTATATATGGTTCCCTTATTTTGACGGTGTCGTTGATCCATTTTAAAAGATGCCTCGAGGAAGACCCCTCCCACCAAGGCCACCTCCGGCTAATGAGGAACAGGCTCCTCAAGAGCCTATTAATGAACCCATCTCAAACAGTGAGTTCCTACACCTTCGCCATGTATTCCCAGGTGGTGACCTCTCAGAAAAGGCAGACTAACTTGCCACGGGACCCTACGCCTGCTTCTAGAGTGAGGGATTTCACCCGGATAAATCTTCTGGAGTTTCATGGGTCAAAGGCTGATGAGGATGCACAGGAGTTCATTAATGAGCTTACCAAAATACTAAACATCATGGGTGTCACTTCTGAAGAGAAGGATGAATTGGCGGCCTATCAACTGAAAGATGTGGCTCAACTATGGTATACTCAATGGGCTATGGAGAGAGTTTGGGAAGAGTTCAGATTTGCTTTCCTTGATCGCTTCTTTCCACTTGAGCTTAGGGAGGCCAAAATGAATGAGTTTATCAATCTCAAGCAAGGAGGTATGGGTGTGAGGGACTATGTCCTCACATTCACGAAGCTTTCCAAGTGTGCTCCGTCACTTGTGGCTACATGCAAGGATGCATAAGTTTGTCTTGGGTATCTCTAATTTACTTGTGAAGGAATGTCATACTGCTATGGTTATACGGGATATGGATATTTCTAGACTCATGGTGTATGCAATACAGATTGAGGGGGAGAAACTCAAGGAGAGAAGGGTTCACGATCCCAAAAGGGCCCGTTTTGATGGTGGATTCTCTGGTTCTCGGAGTGGTGGTTTCGGTCGCTTTCGACAGTGCCAAGGTTCCAGTACTCAGGTCGCTAATGATCGAGTACCTCCTCCAAGGGAACTAGTCGGTGGCGGTCAGGGGTATCCTGTGTGCGACAAGTGTGGGAAGCCCCATAATGGAGTTTTTTGGAGGGATTTGGGTGTTTGCTTAGGGTGTGGTGATAAAAATAACAAGGTTGATGATTGTCCCAAGAATGCCCGTAGAGGCCAAGGTCAAGTGGCCCAAGGTGGGCAAGGACAACAAAGAGCTTCCCAAGGTGTTTCCCCAAGGAACAATCAATTCTATGCACTCCACACCCGCCAGGATGTTGAGGAAGCTGCGGATGTCATAACAGGTATGTTAAAAGTCTTTGATTTTGATGCTTATGTTTTGCTTAATCCGAGTGAAAATTTGTCTTTTGTGACTCCATTGTTGGCTGTTAAATTTGGTTTGAGTCCCAAGGTTTTGAGGGACCCTTTCTCAGTTTATACTCCCATGGGTGAATCTGTTGTTGCACATAGAGTCTATCATGGTTGCCCTATTTCTATGTTGAACAAAATCTTTTTGTGTGATCTTGTGGAACTTGAGATGTTTGACTTTGACGTGATTCTTGGGATGGATTGGTTGCATGCATCATATGCCTCTATAGATTATAAAACCCGGAAAGTCAAGTTCCAACCTCTCGGTTAGCACGTTCTTGAATGGAAGGGTGGTGACTCCGCTGTTAAAGGTTAGTTTATTTCCCACCTCAAGGCGCGGAGAATGATTTCTAAGGGGTGCATTTATCATATTGTGAGGGTCAAGGATATGGAGTCCGAAGTGCCTTCTTTTGAGTCAGTCCCTGTGATGAATATGTTTTCGGATGTGTTTCCCGAAGACTTGCCGGGCATTCCTTCTGCAAGAGAGGTAGACTTCGGCATAGATCTTCTCCGGATACTCAGCCTATCTCTATTCCTCCTTATCATATAGCACCGGCGGAGTTAAAAGAATTAAAAGAGCAGTTAAATGATTTGTTGGAGAAGGTGGGATGCTCCAGTGTTGTTTGTAAGAAAGAAGGACAGATCTCTTTGGATGTGTATTGATTATAGACAACTGAATAAGGTGACTGTTAAGAATAAGTATTCATTACCCAGGATTGATGGCTTGTTGGACCAGCTTCAAGGGGATACTCATTTCTCAAAGATTGATTTTCGTTCCATGTATCATCAGTTGAAGGTTAGGCAGTGTGACATTCCCAAAACAGCCTTTCAGACAAGGTATGGGCACTTTGAGTTTGTGGTGATGTCGTTTGGCCTAAAAAATTCTCCGGCCGTGTTCATAGATCTAATGAATCGGGTGTTTAAGCCATTCATTAACAGTTTTGTGGTGGTCTTCATTGACGACATTCTCATTTACTTCCGAAGTGAGCAAGAGCACGGGGATCTCTTGAGGATGGTCCTCCAAACTTTGAGTGAGAAGAAGTTGTATGCCAAGTTTAGAAAATGTGAATTTTGGTTGGGCGAAGTGGCTTTCCTTGGTCATGTGGTGTCTGGTGATGGTATCAAGGTGGATTCGAAGAAGATCGAGGCCGTGAAGAATTGGCATAGACCATTGACTCCTTCAGATATTCGAAGTTTTCTTGGGTTGACCGAATACTATAGAAGGTTTGTTGAGGAATTCTCATCTATCGCCTCTCCAGTGACTAAGTTGACCCAAAAGAAGGCTAAGTTTGTGTGGTCGGACGAATGCGAACGGAGTTTCCAGATTTTAAAGGATCGGCTTACCTCGGCTCCCGTCTTGACCTTACCAAACGGCTTAGAGGAATTCGTGGTGTATTGTGATGCCTCGCTATACAACATGGTAAGGTAATAGTGTATGCATCAAGGCAGTTGAAGGTGTATGAACGTAATTACCCAACGCACGACCTTGAGTTGGCGGCGATAGTCTTTGCCTTGAAATTTGGAGATACTATTTGTATGGGGTTCATGTTGATGTGTTCATTGATCACAAGAGTATGCAATATGTGTTCACTCAAATGGATCTCAATTTAAGACAAAGGAGGTGGTTGGAGCTCTAAAAGGGTTATGACATGAGTGTTTTGTATCATCCCTGCAAGGCCAACGTTGTGGCTGATGCTCTCAGTAGGCTATCTATGGGAAGTGTGGCATATGTTGGGAAAGAAAAGAAGGAGTTAGCAAGGGATGTTCACCAATTAGCTAGTTTGAGTTTCAGGTTGGCCGATTTGAGCGATGGTGGTATCCGTGTTCAAAGCAGGCAAAATCTTCCGTGGTGAGTGATGTAAAAGCTAAGCAGGATTTAGACCCATCGTTACTTGAATTGCAGAAGTTGGTTGCTGAAAAGGAGATCGAGGTGTTCTCCCAAGGGGGAGATGGTGTGCTCCGGTACCAAGATCGGCTTTGTGTTCCGGATGTGGACGATCTTAGAAGGGTGATTATGAGTGAGGCTCACAACTCTCATTATTCTATTCAGGTGGGGTCTACCAAAATGTACTGGGATTTGAAAGAAGTGTATTGGTGGCATGGTATGAAGAAAGACATCGCTAAGTTCATATATGAATGCCCGAGTTATCAACAAGTGAAGGTAGAGCACTAAAGGTCCGGTGGCTTGGCCCAAGACATTGAGATTCCCACATGGAAATGGGAAGATATAAACATGGATTTTGTGGTTGGTTTGTCTCAGACTCAAAGGAAATTTGATTCCATTTGGGTTTCATTGATCGGATGGCAAAGTCGGCTCACTTCCTACCAGTCAAGACTACTTTTGGCGCCGAGGATTACACAAGGGTTTATATCCAAGAGTTGGTGAGGTTGCATGGTGTGCCTAGGTCCATTATATCGGATCATGGTACCCAATTCACTTCCCACTTTTGGAGATCATTTCAGAAGGGACTTGGAACTAAGATTAAGTTGAGCACCGCTTTTCATCCTCAAACTGATGGGCAAGCTGAGAGGACTATTCAAACCTTGGAGGATATGTTGAGGGCTTGCGTGTTGGAGTTTAGGGCAACTGGGATGACCATCTTCTGCTCATTGAGTTGCTAATAATAATAGCTTCCATGCTAGTATTGGTATGACGCCGTTTGAGGCTTATATGGGAGAAGGTGCAGGTCACCGGTGGGGAGGTTTGAGTTGGGAGAGATGGCACTAGTTGGTCCGGATTTAGTGATGGAGGCCATGTATAAGGTGAAAGTAATTAGAGAAAGGTTGAAAATGGCCCAAAGTTGTTAAAAGCCTTATTCGGATGTTAGGAGAAGGGATCTTGAGTTTCGTGTCGCTGATTGGGTATATGTGAAGATTTCACCTATGAAGGGTGTGATGCGTTTTGGTAAGAAGGGCAAGCTAAGCCCCTGGTTTGTTGGCCCTTATGAGATCGTTGAGCGGGTTGGAGGTGTGGCTTATAGGTTGGAGTTGCCTCCGGACTTGAGTTCCATTCACCCAGTCTTTCTTGTGTCTATGTTGAGGAAGCTAATTGGTGATCCTAGCACCATTGTGCCCTTGGAAGGGATTGAGGTTGAAGAAAACTTGTCTTATGAGGAAATTCCGGTGGAGATCTTGGATAAGCAAGTAAAGCGGCTACATAACAAGGACCATTTCACCACCAAGGCATCTTGAAAGTGACGTGGCTTCAGTGAAGGTGCTTTGGAGAAATCAACATGTGGAGAGTGCTACTTGGGAGGTAGAGCTGGACATGGTGAAGCGATACCCTCATCTTTTCTAATCTACTCAAGCCTAAGGCACTAGGTTCTCCCTTTTTCTAATGGTCCCATTTCTTTCCCTCTTGAGTCTCATGGCATGACATGCATACATGTGCACGAAAATGATTTTTAGAATGTTTGCATGACTTAAATACGATTTTGATATGAGTTTAAAGGCTTTATGATTTTTTTTCAAATAACGAACTATGAATTGTACCGTATGTTGGGTGTTTGATGCTCTAAGTCAAGCCTTTTAAGCCTTGTTCTTGCACATTCGGAGACGGATGTTCCCAAAGAGGAGATGATATAAGACCCAGATTTTTTGAATGGCGTTACCGTATCTCTTGGTAATGTCCCGAGCGAATTGCCAGGCATCATTCCATGGAAGGCCCATACGGGCCGTGTGGCCTCCCATGGAGGGAACTTGGTCCAGTTCACGACAGGGGCAATCTAAGACGGAGGAGATTTTGGACCAGGTGAGGGCACACGACCACTCACACGGTCCATGTGATGTGTCAATGGCCGTGTAACCCTCCATTTTACTCACTACGTAAAATTTTTGTAAGTATGGAAGTTCCGTCTCGTAACATTTTCATGCGGAAATTATTCCAAGTGCTATCACATGATCCCTGACACGGCTCGTGTGGAGTAACACTGACCGTGTAGTTGTCCGTGTGGTACCTCAAATAAATTCCCAGCGTTGGTTAGGAGTTACAGATATTCATTCCTAAACTATGTCACTTATTGGTGGCCTGCAAAATTTTCTAAGTGACGATTCACGGTCATTTTTCACGGTCCATGTGGCGACTTACAGACCGTGTAGACGAACGTATGGACCTGACGATTCCATTTTTTCCCGTTTCATTAATGGCGTTTATGTAATTTCAATTTATTTTAATTATGAATTATGACCTTTTACCTATCCTAAACCCCTAATTCAGCTGATACCCCTCCCCTTTTAATTCATTCTCCTAAAATCTTCTACCCCTCATAAGATCACCTCCCAATTCCTCTCTACTCTAGGGTTAATTAAAGTTCAATTCAAGCTAAGTTCTTCCCCAAATTCAGCTCCTCAATCAAGGTATGTGGGATTGATTCTAGGTCCATTTCAACCAAGAAGACCCAAAAATCTTTCAATTGATATCATGAAATTAGATTACTTTAAATATGAGTTTCCATTACTTGATTTACTTAAATTCAATTGATGTATGGAATGTATTCTACCTATGATTTTGAATCACTTTGATCACTATTATGATGATTTACATTGAGTTACGAAGTTATGAACATGCATGTTCCTTTTAAAGTTGATTTATACATGGTCATCTATAGTACGATTTATATGTGGATTATGAAGTGGGTTAAGCCCAATTATGTTTTATGAAACTATTATGATATGATTTTGGTAAGGAATTGGTTATGAAAAGAATGTGATCACATACATGTCTTATGATTATGGCTCTTTGAGCATCCTGAGTGCTTGTACCATCTTGTATATATGCATGAGCTAGACCTTGCATGAGCATCACGATTATGATTTATGATTTGACATTTGAGCTTAAATATGCATTGAACATTTTGTAATGAATATTATATCTCTTAACATCATGTATATGTATAAGTATTCATGTGGGACATTGTTGACTTAACACCGATGGATTGGGGGCGTTAGGGCTATCCCCAAGGGCCCTCTCCCTTTCCCTGAACTATGTGCCAACATAGGAATGTTAGCCATTACCGAAATGATCGGGTCGTTAGGAATGGTTATTCGTTTATGATTATGATATGATATGTATGATTATGGAAAATCCTTCTAAAATGGTGAGTTCCGTAAGGAAGGTGACCATCCACCGAAATGGTGTGTTTTGTAAGGTGTGATGTAGATTGCCTTTGGTTAGCAATCTTCTCCTACGGATGGGAGGTCTTTATCGAACTAATTCATGTAATAGCTCACATGAGTTTGATTTGTCGGTTATAGTCCATCACCACTATCTGCTTTTGGGTTGTTGAGACGAGGGTTCCCAGGAAACAGTCTCTCTACTTTTATGAGGTAGTGGTAAGGTATGTGTACATTCTACCTTCCCTAGACCCCACTTGTGGGATCCCACTGGGTATATTTGTTGTTGTAGTCCATCCCCATTATATATGAGCATTGTTGCATTTCATGTATCATAAATTTCATGGCATCTTGTATATATTTCCATTGAATATATGGTTCTTTCTATATTACGTGTCCTTGTCATTTAACATTGAAATGCAGGTTTCGTAAGTCATATGTATTGCATACCTACATATTTAGTACGTTCAAACGTACTAACACATACTCTATGCCTACATGATTTTACCATATAGGGGCCGAGCACTTCGAGTATCATCCGTTTGACGAGTAGTTTGATTTAGAAGAATATTTTGGTGAGTCCCATTTTTCAAGGACGAGCCATCTTCCTCTACCTATACTATCATCGAGCTCCTTTTCATTTGAGCGTGAGACCGGAACATATCCTGGCCCCCATTCCATCTGGATAAGAGGCATTCGTTGGACGATATGTAGGCTCTTATGAAATCCACTTGTTATGCTTGATATCTTGCTTATGTATTTGTTGGAGTAATTTATGGGAAATTCCTATTTGGCTATATGTATGTTTTGGTGTGGAAATGTGGAAAATCCCTAGCCCCGTATTACCGAATAGCGTGAGTCCTATCCTCCCCCCCTTAGAGCTATGTGTTGCTATTTGTATGTCCTTCCTGAACTGATGATGTGGATTTAGATACTTGAGGCTTGTTTGGGGACTCTCGGGTCCCCATTTGCCGTGTCACATCTATGCCCTAGTCCCCGGTCATAACAATTAACTCAAACTCAAGGGTCCTCTATTATTTCAAGGACTTTAACTCATCTTCGTTAACTCAATTCTCATTTAAGAACTCAAGGACTCAGATCATTAATTAAAAGAAGTCATTTAGTCAGAACTCTAAAACTCAATTATGAAGACTCATAGGATCATTAAGCTCAATTAACTCAACCTCATACTCACATCAAAACTTTATTCAACATACTCAAACGAAGGGTCTAGACTCCATCCCTAGGTTCATTATGCATGCTTTAACAAATTAACATATAGAGTTTATACAGTATCTCATGAAAAGTATTCAAATAAAGAAAACAAGTATATGATGATCATCAACATAGGAAAATACATATAATTAATATAATTTTCAAGAAAAATCATCAACGTATGTAAGCTCTTTAGACCTTAAACTCTTATATAACCATCTATGGGGCACATGAAAGACCAATCTCATGTCTTTAGTTTAGCCTTACATAACTGGGATGAAACTCTCAACAATCACTTCAAGGACTCTTCTTGAATTCCTCAATCTCAAGCTCTTCTCCTCTTTTCTCAAACCCTAGTCTTTTTCATGGACTTAAAATGGGGTTTAAGAACCATTGTTGTAGTTAAAATGACCTGTTTTGATCATATATTAAGTCCGGGAAGGGTTTGGAAAGGTCTAGAATGCCCCTCATAAAATTTTAAAAAAACTCTCTCGGGAGAAGGGGTACGCGATGCGGACTAGGTGTATTTTCGGCATGTTTCACCGAAAATTCTCCAAATGGGGTTTCTAATCCCGTAGAAAATTTGTAGGATAAAACAAAGTGTTGCTCTGCGGCAGGTGCGCATCGCACACTTGTCGCGCACCCTCACTGGTTCGGGTTTTCGCATCGAAAAATTATCTTTTTATCCAATTGCTCTAAAAATCAACCGAGACTATTCTCTCACTCAATTTTTCGTGCTGATCGCAAATCTGTCCTTGGATTTACCATCTGAGCATGGGAAGATGTGTTATGCACACATCTCTCTTCTAGGGGTATTTTGGTAATTTTCGTCGGGTGTTATACCATGGATGAAGAAACTCACATACCTTAATGTCTTGAGATTGATGAAAAAGACTTGAAGGAACTTGGAAAATCACCTTGGTGTTTGACCTTTAATGGAAGAAGCTTGAACCCTAGAAACTTGAGAGAATTTGGTGGAGAAAATTAGGAGAGTTTGGAGAGAATTTTAGGAGTTTAGAGAGTGATTTTAGGCCTAAAAATGGTGAAATTTTCAAATATTTCTGTATATATAGGTTCAGGGATATGTTCCAATTGCTCTTACTCAACTTTAATTTTTTTTTAAAATTTTATACTGTGGTGAAATGAGACCGCGATGTGGACTTGTTCCACTGTAATTTTATTATTGTACGAAGTTCAATTTTTCCCCATTTTAGCCTTGGGACAAGTTTAGGTCAGTTTTACACTAAAATGGACCCTCTCTGCGATGTGGAGAGGTCAATGAGTGCTTTTGGAAAGTGCAAAAATATGTGAAAAATTATTTTTTGATACGGTTGACTTAAAAATCGAAGAAGACCTTTTTTCCACATAATTCTCCCCCTCGAACAAGAAGAAGAACTTGAATTTGCCGAAAAACGTACGAAAAATGAATTATGTAAGGAATCTATTATAAGGGCATTCCGAATCGCTTTGGGAGGTGTTACAATATCTCCTCCTTGGGAACATTCGTCCCCGAATATAATATAAATATGCATGAGATGAGTAAACAAACAATTTTCAGCCCCAACATGAATGCATCAATGCAATTTAAACATCATTTTTTATGAAATTTCAAACTTATGCATCGAATATCATCAAAATATATAACCATGAGTATGTATGCATTCAAAATGACATAAGGGTCTGAAATACAAGACTTTATGTCCTAGATATGATTGACTCATTACCTTAAGCTTGAGTAGAGTGAAAAGATAAGGATATCATTTTTTCTTGTTCGTTTTTGCTTCGCAGTAGCACTATCAACTTGTTGATTCCTCCAAAGAACCTTAACGGATGCTACTTCTTTGTTCCTTAATCTCTTGACTTGCCTATCCAATATCTCAATTGAAACTTCTTCATATGTCAAGTTTTCCTCAATACCTACTACTTCTTAAGGCATGATAGAGCTTTGATTACCGACACACTTCCTCAACATGGACATATAAAAGAACAGATGAACCATACTCATCTCCATAGGAAACTCTACCTCATAAGCAACTTAACCAACACGCCTCAAAATTCTATAATGCCCTAAATACCTAGGTCTCAATTTCCCATTTTTTGCCAAATCGAACTACACGCTTCATCGGTAAGACCTTCAAATATACTCAAAATTCCACCTTAAACTCAAGATCTCTCCTCTTAATGTCGGAATAAGACTTTTTCTGACTTTGAGTTGTTTTTAATCTCTAACTTATCAACCTCACCTTCTCCAAGGTTTCCAAAACCAAATCTGGACCAATCAAAGCTATCTCTCCTACTTCAAACCACCTAAGTGAGGATCTACAATGCCTCCCATATAAGGCCTCAAATGGCGCCATCTCCATAGTAGAGTGGTAACTATTGTTGTAAGAAAACTCAATGGGTGGTAGATTCTTATCCCAACTACCATTGAATTGCAACACACAAGCTCTAAGCATATTCACAAGAGTTTAAATGGTCCTTTTGACTTGATAATTCATTTGTGTGTGAAACGTCGTGCTAAGCTTGACTTTAGCACCAAGACCTCTTTGAAAAGATCTCTAAAAGTGAGAGATAAATTGGGCACCACCGTCCAAGATTCTCACGATTTGGACCTAGGGCCTAGAGTGACATGGCGAATGGGAACTCGAGAGTCCCCAAACAAGCCTCATAGCATCCATTCACATATCATCAATTCAAAAGTGCATATAGATGGTAAACACATAATTCTAACGGACAGAAAAGTAGGACTCATGCTATAGAGAGGTCATATGGAAAATGAGTAACATGAATTCACGTAGCTTATAGCACATAAGAATTAAGGGGCAGGTAAGTATGACTCACTCTATGGTGGCAATACGAGACTCAGGATCTTCCGCATCATAGTATGAATCATAACATAAGCTCATAATCAATCCATAATAACATAACCATTACATAATCATATCCATAAGCAAAATATCTAAATACAACACTTAGCATATAAACGTAAGGGAGCTCACAAAATGTCCAACATTGCCTCTAGTTATAAGATAGGATGGGGGCCAATACATACCTCGGGCTCACCCTCAAAGTAAATAACATAAGTAAAACACCATAGGTAGAGGAATGGTGGTTTGTCCTTGGAAGATAGGACTCACCACGACAAGCAAATCTCAAGATCCAAGCTAGACGTTGTATGGTGGATGATGTAGTCCTCGGTCCCTGCATGGTTAGATCATGTAGACAAAGAGTATGTGTTAGTATGTTTGAATATACTAAGTATGCGGGCATGTAATGCACACGAACTCATTAAACCTGCATTTTATTTTTAGATGACAAGGACACATATATAGAAATAATCATACAACTAAGGAATAATATGTCAATATGTCGTTAGGTACATGATGTATAAACGCGAAAATACTTCATATATATATATATATATATATATATATATATATATATATATATATTGAGGATAGGGCCGTAACCAACATAAGACCAAGTGAGCTATAACTTGGAACTCTGTCGTCTTCCCTAGAATGGATAAAGAGGTGACCTACTTGCCAAAGGTAGATCCTTAACATTCTTCTTATTTCCCCTTGGGGCATAAACATACCTATGTTAGGCACATAGTTCAAGAGAAAGGAGCATGGACCATTGGGGATAGCCCACTCTGCCTCCAATCCCACCGGTGGTAGGTCATCATCCTAGTAGAATACATACATACATACATATATATACATACATATATATATATATATACGCACACACATATATATGTATATATGTATATATATATATGTGTGTTTGTATATATATATATATATATATATATATATATATATATACTTGTCAAAGAGGCATAAGACTTTCAAATCATTTACATGCATACTTAGGCTTAAAGGCCAAATCACATTCTTCACAATCATGCATATTGGGCTAAAAGCCAAAACATTCTTCCTGTAATACTTTTCATGCATAAGAATAGCCCTTTTGGAGAATTTTCTTGAAAAATAGGTATGGACCCTTGGGGATAGTCGACCCCGCCTCAAACCTCAATTGATGCTCCCTAAACATAGTGGTGCAAACACCCATAATTTCTCAAAGAGCCATAATCTTAGACATTTATGTGATCACATCCTTGTCATAACCATAATCTTATCAAAATCATATACATAAATATAATTGGGTCTTGACCCACTTCATAAACTTCATAAAAACCATAGTCATGTATGCATATGCCATGAATGAGATGAGATTAGTATGGGTAATAGAGATTCAAACTAAAAATCAATAATACATTATGAAATTCAAGTAAAGACATAAGCAAAATTCACATTTAAATCATAGAATAGATTACTCTCAAATCAAGCTTTAAAGGGGACATGCACTTTCATAACTTTATAACTTCAATGCATTTCATCATATTAGGGATTAATTCACTTTTAAATTAATACATAAACATAGCCCATATATTAATTGAATTTAATAAACCATATTCTTCAAAACCCATCTTTATAATAAGATAAAATTCATGAAAATCACTTGAAAAAAGTTTGGGTCTTCTTGGTTGAAAGGGACCAAGAATCAAACCCACATACCTTAGCTAATGAAGAAGTTTCAAGAAGAAATTTGAAGAAGAATGAGCCTTCCCTTGATTCCCAAGCTTAGATTCACAAGAGTTCCCTTGAGAGAGAGTTCTGAAGAGGGTTCGATATAATTCTAAGTGTGAGGAATGAATTTTGAACGAAGGAATAAAGTATAGGTCATTTAAAAGTCCTTAGGTAGCCTAGAAGGTCACAAAAAACTGCCATTAATGAAACGAGTTGAAAAAACTGAACTTTTTGTCTCATGGAGGACTATACAGTCCGTGACATGCTATACGGACCATATACATATCCGTGATCCAATACTTGGAACAATTTCACTTGATGAAGGTCCTAAACGGTAATCCCATACTTAGAATTTTTTTGACGTAGGCATCCATACTGAGGGTGGTACAGAACGTACCAAGCCACACGGTCCGTGATCCCCCTCTGTCCCACCTTCCTTAGAAAAATTCTTCCATGACGAATTCTGAGACAATGATTCAATACTTAGAAATTATTTCATTCTGGAAGCCATACGGACCATACCACCTTATACAGACCAAATACTTGTCTGTACCACTTTACTTGGGCTCAAAACTATAGAGTCTCAAGCCCAAGGTTACCATATGGTCCACCACACGGTCCATATGGTCTCACACGACCCGTGTGGGGTTCAAGTGTTGTATGCCTTGGTCTAAAACTCCACACCAAGGCCCTCACATCCCACAAAAGGCCAAGGGTCACTCAGAAGGCCTCACACAGTCCATATAACCTCACACGGTCTGTGAGGGCTCCCATGGAGTGTCACCTTGGTCCAAAACTTTCTGAAACTGAAATTTCCAAGCTCCAATGAGGTCGTACATCGTCAGGGTCCTTATAAAAATGATAGACAATGGAACCCTATGCAATTTAACCAACTCATGGAGTATAATTTAGCATAGTCTTTGGTACCATAGATTGTTTTAACTGGTAGGAAGTGACTTGACTTCGTCATTCTATTAATAATAACCCTAATGGAATCAAAATGCTTCTTGGTTCTAGGCAAACCAATCACAAAATCCATGTTGATCTCTTCCCACTTTCAAGTAGGAATCTCTATGTCTTTTAGGCTAGGCCACCCCGTCTTTGATGTTCGGCTTTGACTTGTTGGAATTTTTGACATCCGGCTACAAACTTTGCAATGTCTCTTTTCATAGCACCCCACCAATATACCTCCCTAAAATTCCTATACATCTTTGTAGAACCGGGGTGAATGGAATAGGATGAATTATGAGACTCTTCAAAATCAAGTCCCTCAACTCATCGATATTTAGATCACACAACCTACCTTGATGCCTAAGGACACCATCTGTCCTCTGGGAGAAAACCTCTACCTTGCCCTCTTTTACTAATGCCTTCAATTCCAACAAGGTGGGGTCAAGGTCTTGCGTGAATTTGACCTTTTCAACCAAAAAAGATTTGGAACCGTCAAGAACCACCATACCTCTATCCTTGGTACATCTTTGGCTAACTCCTTTTTTTCCATCATCAAAGTGGGTTATACTCTCCATGGATACTCTACTTAGGGCGTCAACTACAACATTGGCTTTCCCCAGATGATAATGCACACTCATGTCATAATCCTTAAGGAGTTCTAACCACCTTCTTTTCGTCAAATTGAGATCTCTTTGGGTGAACACCTATTGAAGACTCTTGTGGTCTATGAAAATACCTACATGAATCCCATACAAATAATGACACCATATTTTTAAAGTAAATACCGCAGCTGCTAGCTCAAGGTTATGTATAGTATAATTATGCTCATGCACTTTGAGTTGCCTGGAAGCATAAGCAATACCTTGCCACCTTGCATCAGTACATACCCCAAACTAATTCTTGAAGCATCACAATAGACAATTAACCCTTCTAAGCCTTCTGGTAAAGCCAAAATAGGAGTGGATATAAGCTTGTCCTTTAAAGCTTGAAACTCCTTTCACATTCGTCGATCTAAATGAACTTTGCCTTCTTTTGTGTCAACTTTATCAAAGGGAAAGCTATTGAACAGAACCCCTCAACAAATCTCTGGTAGTATCTTTTTAAGCCCAAGAAACTCCTAATATCCGTTAGAGTCAAGGGCCTAGGCCAATTTTACACTACTTCCATTTTCTTGGGATCCACTTTGATTCCTTCACCTGACACCACATATCTTGGAAATGCAACCTATTTTAACTAAAATTCGTATTTATCAAACTTGGTAAACAACTTCTCTTCCCTCAAGGTTTGCAATACCACCCTCAAGTGTCTCACATGCTCTTCCTTACTCCGGGAATAAATCAAAATGTCATCAATGAATACCATAATAAACATATCAAGGTAGGGTTCAAATACCCTATTCATGATATCCAAAATATAATCGGAGCATTAGTTAGGCCAAAAGACATCATCACAAATTTAAAATTCTCATACTTTGTACGGAAAGCCATATTAGGAATGTCATATTTCCTTAACTTAATTTGACGGTATCCGGATTAAAGATCCCCAAAGTCAAGTAGTATAATATCTCAGAATAATCAACTAATCCACATAGTCAAATAGTACAATAGTCTATCAGTAACATAAGCAGTTATAGTCTCATAACACAGAATCCAATAGTCCAATCTTCACAATGTACAAGACTCAAGTTATCAACATATATCATAAGCTTTCAATAGTTCAATCTTAACAATGTACAGAAAAGTTCAAGGCATTCAACACATCACATATGGTACATAATATTACTTCAAGAAAGGCATGATATAAAATGGAATGAATTCTATGAAATATAAATAATGCGATGCAATGTCAAGTAACCATGATGCATGTCTGTCTTACAATACACATCCGATGATATCCTCAGATCGAAACCCATGGGGGACACACATGGACTATGTATCTGCCGGAATCATTTTTCTTCGGCATTTAATTTTCATATCTAGCCAAAACCATTTCTCTTTGACTTTTTATTTTTTCTAGCTGGAACCATTTCGCTTCGACTTTTCATCATCAATAGAATATCAAGCAATACATGTCATCATAACACAATAATCACTTTAATAAGTAAAAGAATATACAAGATGTTTACATAAGTCATTTATTCAATAATTAATACTGGATAATCCATAAATTCACAAGTTTCACAATCTCACAATTATTTCACAATCTAGTCTCAATGTCATCACAATTTCAATATCATCACAATCTCAATATTAGTACATATCAATATCAATACCAGATAATCCACAAGTACAAAGATTCATAACATTTATAATTATCGAATCCAAAATCCCATAATCAAAGTCTATAATATTATAATTATATGCCATTCTATGCCATGAATCACCCAAACCCAATCACATAGGAGAGTACAATGTTCAATCAAACTTAAGAAATGGTTAGAAGTCCACTTGCCTTAATCGAAGTCTCAATCAACTCAAATCCAAGCCTTTTACTCTTCTACGATACTCCAAATAACAACTATCTAGTCAAATGTAGAATCACAGTCACATTATAAAACTAATCACACTAAAATCAAGTAACTCAAGTGAAAATGGCAAAATGGTCCAAAAATCTCATATCAAAAAAGGTTCCCGAAACCTGAAATTCTTTACATGAAAATGTTCCCAAGTAATAAGGAATCCAATGGTGAAACCCATTTTGAAAAAGGACTTGAAATGAGCTCAAAATCATTATTTTTCTATCAAGAATCAACGTCCAAGAAAATCTCAAATTTTGATGTTAAAATAATGAATTGATCAATAGAAATTGAGGATATAAGTTAGAAACACATTACCCAAAGGGTTTGTCTTGAAATTCCTTGAAAATCTCCTCAAAATGTTAAAAATGGAGGAAAATGGTGAAACCCGACATTTTAAGTTTAATCACTATTTCAGGTCACATAGTGCTCCGCGAACGTGGAGGTCAAGCTTACCTAACACTCTGCGAACACGGAGCCTTCATTCGCAAATGCAAAGGTCAATACACAGGTACTCTGTGAGCGCAGATGGAGGGTCACAAACGCAGAGTAGAGGACCTCAGACACCGGACATTAGCAAATTCATAGTACAAAAATCACCAAATGGACCCTCAAAATTCATTCGGAACCCAGTGACACAAACTAGATGGGCAACCCTACAAAAAATGATGTTCTAGACTCAATCCAACAATTAGAATTCGAGTTAGAGGCCTCCTTGGCCCGGAACCCGATAAGACTTGATGAAACTAATTGAAACTCAAAATAACCTTTGTAACTCTAAAAATCACGACGAGTTCATTCCTAGTGTTGTTTCACCATTTGAAACTACTGGAACTATCAGAATTCTAATTTGAGCTTCCGAACTCCAAATGTTGACCAAAATCAAACCATGAACCAAATTCAACTAAAAATACAACTTTGGGTTGAAAATCTTTGTTTTAACGTCAAATTTAGTTCTATTTGTTCTCGTAGACCAAATTCCGCATTTCAAAGCTGAAGGAATCGACGGAATTGCATTTTGATACTCGAAACTCAAGATGACCTCAAAACTCAAAATTTCAAACTTTAAGTCTTTAAGAACTCTTTCTTCAGCAGAATTCCAATTTTTCATAAGGTTTTCGAAATTCAAATTTTTTACTCAACTAGAAATGACTCAAGGCTACTTTCGAGAAAGACAAAATAGTAATTTTATCAAAAATGACCATAGGGGTCATTACAAAAAGCGAATGCTATTGACTTTGACATCAATGATGATGATGAGGCTGATTTGGATTGACTTGGTGCCACTGGGACTGTAGTTCTCCCCCCAAGCTCCAAGAGCTAAACTTAACATCACGAGTACTATAATCCAGCACTTGAACTTGAAAAAACTGTTTAGAGAAGAAGCTGGAGATGATCCTAAGCTTCACTTAACAAATTTGTTAGTACTCGTAAGTCATCCAAAATCTCTGGAATCAGTCAAACAGTCATTCGCTTAAGGTTGTTTCCATTACTTTTATCTGGAGAAGCAACAATGTGGTTGAATAAATTGTCACATAATTCGATCAATCCATAGATAAAATTGAAAGATGCATTCCTTGAGTGATTCTTCCAACCATCTAAAATGTTTCTACTGAAGGATGAGATAAAAAACTTCAAATAGCTATTTACTAAGGCTCTGCATGAGACTTAATTACTATTCAGCAAGAAGCTAGAGTAATATCCAAACCATAAGCTTACTGATGATCACCTAATAAAGACTTTTTCTCGATTTTTGAACTCTGTTGTTGATGATCAAATATATAATGATGCTACAGTTGTACTAGATCAAGTTATGAAAACAAATAAGCCCAGCCACACTCAATATTTTAAGGTCGCTAGGAATAGTTATGCGGTTAGTTTATTTGCTAAGTAGTACAGTAGAGAAGAGGAATGAGATCAGGATATGGATCATATAAAAATGCTGATAAATTTGCTTACCAAGCCTCTTCCAGAAGGGGGAGCAGAGAAAGTTAATACAATGGGAGCTACTAGTTGACATAGTGCGATGGAGTCTGACAATGAGGAAGAAGCTAAGTACTGAAATAACAATGGGGGTTTTCAAACAAATGATAAGGAAAATCAAGGTTGAAACTGTCAGAAGGATAACTACTATAATAAGGTTGGTTATTGTGATCAAGGAAATTGGAATAACAAGGACGACTTTAAGAACGATTGTGGGGGAGTTTGTGTGTGTCTAAGTAATAGTGCTATTGCAAAAAATGAAGTAGGTGGCTCTAGGGTGGACAATATTCTAGCTAAGCTGTTGCAGTGCGTGGAGTTTACAAATGGTAAGTAAAAGAGAAAGGTGATTTCTCAAATATGAGCTAGCTTGTCGATTTGCATTTCATATATATTAAGTAGCTAGAGTATCAAATGGGGCAACTATATGTAGGTTTGAATCAGAGAAAAATAGTACATTGCCTAGTGATACTATTTAAAATCCAAAGAAGAATAGCCAGTGTAAAGATGTTACTATTAGTAGTAGTAAAGTACTACCAGAACTAGTTCCCATAGTTATTGAGCAGGGAAAGGATGTTGAATTCGAATCAAGAGTTGTGATAGATGATGAGGTTGAGTAAGAGGTTTTTGTTGACTCTAGAGATCCAAAAAAGATTGATGCTACACCAGAAGAGGCTGAAGGAGATATGGGCAAAAATGAGCAATAAATAGAGGCCATTAGGCCTTTAAGTCCAATTCCTAGGCTTCTACCTCCGTTTCATATAGGTGAAAAAAGAAAGAGGACTTAGCTTTGAGCCTTGAAGTAGATGTATGATTATAGTAGGTTCATGAAAGACTTGGTTACGAAGAAGAGGACTTAGCTTTGAGCCATGGGTAATCTGCATGATTGCAGTGCTATTGCTACAAGGTCATTAGTTTAGAAGAAGAAAGACCCGGACGTGTTCACTATTTCTTGCACAGTTGGTACATTCAATTTTCCTGAGACGATGTGTGGCTTGGGTTCCCACATTAACCTAATGCCAGTTTCTATCTATAAGCAATTAGAATTGGAAGCTCTTAAATCAACTACGATGCAGTTATTGATGGTTATCACTTGAAAAAAAGACTAGTGAGAATTCTATGTGATGAGTTAGTAACAACTAAAAGTTTTATCTTTCCAATTAATTTTGTGATTCTAGATTGTGAGGTAGATTTCGAAGTTTTCATAATTTGGGAAGGCCATTTTTTGCCACAGACAGTACTTATAGATATGGAAGTGGTGAAATAAAACTCAAACTGAATAATGAAGAGGTAAATTTAATATTTGTCAATCTATAAAACAACTATGAGATATGAGTGTTGTGTTGATTATTGATGTTGTTAAAGAAGAAATGATTGAGGTATTAAGGAATATGAGGAGACTGTGAATGTTGCAGAGAATGTGAGCATACACTTATGCTCCAAAGAAGCTAGACTTGACCTGAAAAATAGACCAACTCCTCCAAATAAGTCTTTGATTGAGGAACCACCAGCACTGGAGTTGAAAGAGTTGCTTGTTCATATCTGATAGGTGTTTTGAGGTGAGAATGGAACACTGTTGATTAAGTTGAAATACAGGTAGTAGAACTTGTGTCTTTGTAAAATGATTTAAAAGAGTGATTGGGTGGACTATTGTTGATATAATTGATATTCCGCTAGGAATTTGCACACAAAAATTCAGCTAGAAGAAGATTGTCGTGTGAGTACAGGATATCAGCTAAGGTTGAATTTGCCTATGCAAGAGGTAATGAAAAAGGAGATTATGAAATGGTTAGATGCCAGATTCATATACCCCATATCGAATAATAGTTGGGTAAGTCTAGTGCAATATGTCCCTAAGAACTGAGAATAAAAGGGAGCACCTAGCAATTCGAAAGAAGTAGCTCACTCTTGGATCAGATAATGTGCGAAACATAGTTGAGATCATGTAGCAGCTGCCTGAATATGTTTTGTACTTAACAAAAAAAGAGCAAATGCAATATCAATACACAAGACCATAGTATACTAGTAGAATCATTGGTTTACACCAAAGATACGACTGTAAACACATAAGCTAAATATAGTAAAGACAAGATAACACATACACTAAACAAGTTAGCAATACAACAAAACTCTCATTCACCAATCCTAATTTAATAAATACACAAAGCATGTCCCACATGATCATATACACGCTCAGTTCACTCAAGGAACCAATATAAAAAAGAATAATCAAACATGTACCAAGCATAGTACCCGAGTCAACCATGTATAGTAACTTGTACAAGACACGATTTTCATGCCAACCATTAATATTCCACACTAGGGATGGTACCCAAGCCAATTGAAATATATACCGTACCAGGCATGGTGCTCGAGTAAACCAATAGTCACACAAACACAAACACAATCACAATAAAGTATAATCAAACTTGTAAATTCAAGTAAATAAAACACCTTCATTGTATGATATTGTCAACAAATTATCATTTCAAATTCAGCCCTTATGTTTCCCTCCCAACATGATTTGTATAAGTTTTAATATAAAAAGTTAACATGCACATATGACATAACTTGAAAAACCAACGGCAATCACCTATTTCAAATCAAGCCTTGGAAACTCTATTGAACCCGAGCCTTCCACTTTTGTGATGCCTTGGTTTGATATTTCTCTAAAATAATGACACAAATATAACAATCAATGAACAATAGCCTAAATATTAGCGCCATCAACATGGGCTAGGCCTGTTGGGCCGGCCTGGCTTAACCCATGATTTAGCAGGGCTGAGCTACAATTTTTGGAGCTCATTTAAACAATGAACTTTTTATTTAAACAATGAACTTTTTAGCCCGGTGTGAATAAGATTGCTGATTTGTGGGGCTTTTGCAATATGGGTTGGGCCGGTCTGTGGATGGATTAAAAAATAATAAAAAATAAAAATAAAATAAAGTATTAAAAATAATAGGAGTCCAAACTTGAAATTCATTCAAAAATTTTAAATATTAGCATTTAAACAGAAATTATGTTTTTATAATATATACCCCCTCCGTCCATCTATGCTTTTCCCTTATTGACTTGGCACATGGATTAAGAAACAGTAAATACTAAGGGTAATTTTACTGAATCACCCTTTGAATATTATAAATACAATGTCTTGAAAAATGTAACAAGGAAATAACTATAACTAATGATAAGGGTAAACTGGTAACTAAGTGTGAAATTATCTCTTGATTTTATAAAGTGGACAAGTATAGTTGGACATCTCAAAATAATACAGTGGATAAGTAAAGATGGACGAAGAGAGTAGTAGTAACACTAATACTATGTAATATTGTCCTGTTGCTATTTATTTAAATATTTTAAAATTATGATTTAATTTAAAAATTATAAAAAAAAATATACTAGTAAAAATGTGGGTTGACCCGGCAAGGACCACTTACTGATGGGCTGGTCTAGCTGTTTTCTAGACCATAAAAAAGGCTGGCCTGTTAAATTCCAAAGCTTGTATGGGCTAGCCCGTATGGGTGGGCCAGCCCATATTGACAGCTCTACTAAATATACTTGAATTATTACTGGATCCAAACCTCAGACCAGTTCCATGATTATTTTACCTAATTAGGGTTTTCTACCATTAGCTCAAGTCAACCCCTCCCATAACGTCATCTACCAAGGTTCCAAGATCTAAGAATCAAAATACCAAGTTAAGGGAGAAATTTACTTACCTTTATGGATGAAAATTGATGGGAAATAATTGAAAGTTACCCTAGGTCGCCCTTTCTCTTCTCCAAAACATACAGACCCAATAATGAGTAGTTTTTGGGGAATTTCAACATTTACTATGATATAACCCCATTGTAGAAAAAATTAATCATGTCACCGTGATGGATTGCATGACATAGAAACTCAAAAAATGCTCATTTCACAAGACATCCTAAAACCTTGATATCCTGAACCCCTTTGCATCAAGTTTGGTATCAAGAGTTTTACTCACCCAAATTTAATTTAGAAAAGTCCTACAAACTCCTTAACGTCTTAGTTAAACTAACCCAAGATTCGATATTTTATACACTTCTTTCCCAATTATCCTAGACTTTACGTCACTCAGATTTTATCTCAAACTAACCTAGCCTGATATTTTCAAGTTACTACTCCAGACGTGTTCTTATCCATACTTTTTCACCACTGATTTACCCATAATGATCGGAAGGGTCATTACAATAGATATCAATATATCCATTACTTTTTCCCGAGCAATCAAACAAGAAAAAATGAGTTATTTTGAAAAGAAGGTAATACTTGAATCCTCAAACAAGTGAGGGTACTTATCCCGCATGTCCTTCTCGATTTTTCAAGTGGTTTTATCAATCAGATGATGCTTCTATTGAACCTTTATATCTAATTTCCTTTATTCTCAACTTTCAAATTTCTCGATCAAGAATCATAATTGGATCCTCTTCATATAGAAGATACTTATCTAGTAAGACTGAATCCTACTTGATTATGTACACCCCATCCACATAGTACCTCTCAGATAAGTAAGACTGAATCCTACTTGATTATGTACACCCCATCCACATAGTACCTCTCAGCATGGATACATGGAATACTGGATGGACTCTGGGATAAGCTGGGAGGCAATGGTAACCTTTAAGCTACCGACCCCATATATCAAGAACCTCAAATGGATGGATGTACTGAGAACTAAACTTACCCTTCTTACTAAATCTCATGTCTCTTTTCATTAGTGACACCTTCAATAGAACCTGTTCACTAACTTAAAATGTCATGTCCCTTACCTTGATATCTATGTATTCTTTTTGTCTATTTTCGGTTGTCAACAACTTGATCTGAATAACCTTCACCTTTAACTTAGAATCTCTTACCAAGTCAATGACTAGAGGATTTACATCTCCTGCCTCAAACTATCCTATGCACGATCTTTATTTCCTCACATTAATGTCTCCAATGATGCCATATTTATGCTAGAGTGATAATTGTTGCTGCATGAGAACTCACGCAACATAAGAACTGATCCTAATAGCCCCTAAGTCCATCACAAATGCTCTAAACATTTCCTCAAACACCTAAATTATCCTCTCTGACTAACCATCCATCTAAGGATGAAAGTCTATGTGGGAAGTAAGTGGATGCAAAACTCTTCATGTCGCTTACCCTAGAACTTAGAAGTAAATGCATGCCCTTATTTGAAATGATAGAAAGGGAAATTTGTGTAATCTCACAATCTTCTTAACAGAGATCTTGGCAAACTACTAGTAGTTGTAGTCCACTTTGACCAGAATGAAATAGACTGATTTAGTCAATCTATCCACGATGGCCAAAATTATGCCATACTTCCCCAAGGTTTTAAAAAGTCCCGCCACAAAGTTCATGACTATCATTTTCCACTTTCACTCAAAAATGGGAATCGTCTAAAGTAATTTGGTAAGCCTTTGATGCTCATATTTTACTTGTTGGCAATTTGTTCATACGTTTAGACACATACTTAGCTATGTTCTTCTTCATCCCTCACCACTAGTAGAGTTGCCTCAAGTCCTAGTATATTTCAATTACACTGAATAAATCAAATATCTTAAATCATGAGACTCTATCCACACATTCTAAATCTAATCATCAACCCAGAGGACACAAATCCTCTTTCTAACATTGGGCACCCCACCTACGTCGAATGTGGCATCCAGAGTTTCCCTGGATACCACCTTCTTACTAAGCTTGTTCAATTATTCATCCTCATATTGTTTAGCCATGATTTCCTCTATGAAAGTGGGCTTAACCTCAATATTAGCCAACATTTCGCCTTTTTATGAAATATTCAATGGCAGGAACTTAGATGCTAGTGTATGAATCTCTTTAACTAGGATCGCTTAGACACCCCAAGTAAGCTAAACTATCCATGCTAATAGTTTTTGGACTCAATGTATATGGTACTACATTAGTCTTATTTGGATGGTACTAGATGGTCTCATCATAATCCTTCAACAACTCCATCTACCTCTTCTATCTCAAAGTCAAATCCTTCTGAGTAAACACATGTTGTAAGCTACGATGATATGTGATCACTTCACACTTGACACCATAGAGGTAGTGTCGCTAGATCTTAAGTGCAAATGCTACTGTTACCAACTCTAAATCATAGGTTGGGTAGTTTCTCTCACGAGTCTTCAATTTTGTGCAAATCATGGAAAAGTTGTGATGCCATGGATAATCTAGGATTCCTTATCAATGGTCATGATCTCCATATAATCACCACAACTATAGTTAGAGTTTACGTATTATCATCCCAAAAGTTCCATAGACTAACAATAATTGTCACCTTGATGGTCATCGATGAAGATAATAGATCAAGAATGATGTCAGTGTGGAAATTCTCACATCATCTTTATAAGAACCCTAGCCCATAGGAGCTTTTTCTCTCCTATGAACTAGGGCTGGGCTTGTCTCCTCTATATGGTCATCACTTAGGGATGTAAATGATGGGATGCTAAAATATAAGGAAAATTTATGGAAGAGTAAATGCATAAACTCCCTCCTGAACTTGTCTGCTCAACTTACTTTAACACTTTAACTTTAAAGATAATTATTCCCCCCCCCCCCCCCCCCCCCAACTCTCATTTCAGGTGAATTTCACTTTCACCAGAATTTAAGAAATGATCAAATTAGAAAATCATTTCTATTTTGATTCTATAAAAATTCCAGTTTCATTTTTGAATAAAGGTAGATGATACAACTCTTATTAGTTTAATAGTGTACCCAAGAGTTACTCAATGAATCAGTTCATTAGAATTACGGGATGGATAGATGTTACAGATGATGAATCAATTTCTTTTTATATGTCTGACACTTTATCTTTGTTAATGTTGTCTATAATAATAGTTGAATAAAAACTTTTCATTCAACTTATTCATTTAATTGAAATTGAGATTTTTGTCTACCCTCTGATTTTATTTTGCAAAATTTACTAAATTCACCCTAAAATTATAAGACTAGTCTCACAATAGCAAGTGCATCCCACATGTGCCATGTCATCGACACAACTCCATATTACTACCACATCAGTGCCACATTGAAAATTATTTAACTTTTAAATGTTTTATTTCCTTTTTTGTTTCTTTTTATTCAATAAGCTAAGTTTTTCTAAATTTTTTCATTTTTCACCGGTGATTTCTAAGTTGTTTCTACGGAGAGCTAAAAATCAGCCTTACAATTTTTTGAAAATCTGTTGTTGTTCTTTTTATTAATGTTATATTCCTTCAAATATTATGTTTTATTTTTGAGATAAGTGTAAAAAACACACCTGAATTATCATGTTTTTTGTTTCATACCTAAACTAGTGGAAGTTGAGTTTCATGCCTAAACTATCACTTATTCGTTTGAGAAACACACTCTATCTTTTATTCCACTCTCACCAGTCTCTTTTATTTTTTTAAAAATGTCACATCACACTCCACATGGACAAAACATTCCACCTTGGCAAATAAATTATAGTATTAGTTAAAATTAAATATTAAAGTATTATTATTTTAAAAAATATTATAAAAATAAAATATAAAATATTTTTCTTACCCCACCCACCACTTTCTCTCACCGTACCCCCCCCCCCCCGACCCCGAACCAACCAATGTTTCAAAAAAGAATTATGCAATTTTTTAAAAAATATATTACTTCATCTCCCTCTTAAAATAATCATTTAGATATTATTTTAATTTTTTTAAAAAATAATTCTATGCTACTCACCTAATCCTCCGCTTTTATTTTTTTTATTATTTTTAGAAAATTATTTTTTATTTGTCGCAAATTTTTTTAAAATAATTTTTTTATTTTTGTTATATTTGATAAACAAGTAGAAAAAACATATTTTTCTAAAAATATGTGTACATATCTATAAAAGAAATAAAAAAATTAGGAGCGGAGGGTTAGATGCAAGTGGAATAGAATTTTATTTATTTAAAAAAAAAAATTAGGCAGGAGTGGAATAGAGACTGAAGTTTGAACTTTTTCAAAATATTTTATAAAAGAGATTAAAAAAAATAAAAGGGCGGGAATTGTTGGGAGGTGGGTAGGGGGTACTCGAGGGTGTGGACGGTGGAGTAGGTGAGAAAAATATTTTAAATTCTATTTTTTAAAAAATAATATTTTCTTGGAAGAATATTTATACTTTAATCTTTTACTTTTAACTAATAGTAATAGTTTACTTAATTTTTGTCAATGTGGCAAGGTTTTCTCCAATAAAAAGAGAGAGTGTATTACAAACACCACTGATGTGTGTTTTTCAAACTTATAAGTGATAACTTAGGTATGAAACTCACACTCCCACTAATTTAGGTATAAAACTCAAATAAAAAGGATAGTTTAAATATATTTTTTATACTTTATCTCTTTGTTTTTTTTTGTAAGATCTACAATAATTTTTTCGATGTCCTATCTGGTTGTTTCTCGACAGAAAGTGGCGACTTATCATCGCTTTAGTTTTCCTTTTTTTCCTTTTACTTTGACCAGATCTATAAAATTCCACTTAATAATTTAAGGAAATTATTGTTTTTTTTTGCTTATGTCACTGTTATATATCTTTATATCTGTCAAGTCTATCTACAAATTAAATATTCTTTCCTTACAGTAAATTATTTTATTTTTTAATTGAAAAAATCTTCATTTATCTTTGGTGCAGGTTTATATATTTTAATTTTATTTTGTAGAAACTTACAAAAATGAATCACTGTTCCATTATTCAACCAAGTAACTTTGCCGCTTGTGAAGACATGAGGCGATCCCATTCCTTAATTTCCGAAGTAGACGTTGTTGTTTGCCCGAGACCCCGGCGTATTAGCTTCGGGGTGCAAAATTGGAGTTTGGAAAAAAAGAGATTAGGTGGAGATGGAGGGTTTCAAAAAAAGAAGAAGGTGGAGGGTTTAGAAAAAAGGAAAAAATTGATGCAGATGGTGGCTAGGGCCTGCAGGAGGGTGGTGGGTGTGAGAAAAAAGAAGGGGTGGGGTTGTTGGTTAATATGGGTGGTAGGGTATGAGGAGGAAGAAGCCTTATTGACTGTAAAAAAGAAAAGGTGGTCCTTTTTAAAAAATTTCTTTTTTTCATTTAATGTGCTTTTATATTTTCATTTGACATGTCAGCTTTTTGGGTGAATTTAAATTCAGTTGAAATGAGATTAGGGGAGTAAATAATTATCTATAATAAAGTGCTAAAATAAATTTCGCAGATAAGTTTAGGAAGAATTTTATGTATTTATTCTATATGGAAAGACTATTTTTCTATGAATAGAATAGAATAATTGAAAAAAAGAACACTCTCAAGTTTTTCCTTTTCAAATATGAATTTTCATCGAACATAAATATTTGTCTGAATAAATAGAGAATGATTACTTCCATAATAAATCATAACGTCACATCTAAACACTACAAGCACCAGATGCCTAGATCGCAGGGTAAGACAGGCACTGTCAACAATTTTCAAGGGTAATAAATGGTGGCACGATGACAAGACCAATTTTTTCAAACTGAGACATAGAAGTGTTTTCAACTAATTTCTAGCTCAAGCTAGCAACTTTTCACTTTCCAAATATATTTCAATTAAGTATCTGAAAAGTAGAAAACGGTGGTAAATTTAGACTTATCAAGTGGAATGTGACACGTGGAAGCATCAGCCCAGCCCAACCCACAACAGTATCCATATGGGTCGACAACAAATTAATGCCAATATAAAAGGAAACATTATAATCAATAGAACCACTTGGACAAGATCACTTCGTCTTGTCCCTAATTCATTGCTCAATTGAAACAAGTTCATAACGGTCTCCGACCTGACATCCATCAGTCTCGAGTCTAGAGCCAACACACAAACATGCTATTGATAGTAGCCTTTTCATATTAGGATTTATAACTTTTTTCTCCTTAAGTAAACCATCGTATGGGGAAAATTAGACATCCCAGCCTCACTGATACAATCTTCTTATTATTTTTACTCTTGTTTATTCATATTTTTACCCTTGTTTGTAAGTATAATTTAAACTCAGGTTCATTTTCAATCTAGGAGTTTGAACGATATAATTCATTTGTCTTTAGCCACTTTTACAAATTTTATTGTTGTCGTAAATAAATGTTTTTTCTAGGAAACACTATTCAACCATCCCAATTGAATTGTCATAAGACTCTAATCCCATCATAGCATAACCTGAGTACTTTGGAAGATTCTCAAACTAGTTTTGCTTGAATACTGGTAATTCAAATTTTGAAAAATAAAATAAAATAAGCACTTTGCAGATCAGTGCAGAGGTCAAAAGCAATTATATATATCTGTAGCAACCAGGGAAGTTACATTGTCATATTGATAATCCTTAGAAGGCAGTTTACATCAATATCTCAATGCATATTTGTATTGCAAATGCTCATGAATATGGTTGAATATAGAATGATGAACCAATATATACCATAAAAGAAAAGTAAAGCTCTCAACATCAAGTAGTTTGTGAATCACTATTAGGTTTAGCTTCCACAAAATACTTCTGCACTCTCTCTTGAGCAATTATTACCTGCAATCAAAAATAATTTGAGTTTAAATTCTATGGTTGATAATGTAATTAGTTGGTAGCTTTAGCATTAATTCGTATATTAGATTAAACGATAAGTAACATTCTATAAAAAATTAAATAACGTACTGTATTGAATATATTCTTCGATAGAAAATTACGATGAAGAAATACCTGCTTGTCCCAATCAGTTTTGAGAGTGATGACAAGTAGCACAATAGTTTGTGCCAGTACACCAAACAACATTCCAATCCAAACACCCTAAAAAATGACATTAGAAGGACAAATAAGTGACCCTCAACCAAAAGTAGGAAGTCATTAAAAGAAACCAAAAACAAACAACTTACTCTAACTTGCAGTTTGAAAACGTAACCAAGCACAACTCCAACTGGAATGCCAACCAAGTAGTAACATCCAATATTAACATATGCCACTATGCTTTGCCATCCGGCTCCAACAGCTACACCTGTAGCAAGTAGTGACGTCAAATCTTGGAAATTAATTATGTTTATATAGAATAAGTTTATTAATCAAAGAAATTACCAGAGAGAACAGGTTGAACACTGTTCAAAAGTATAGAAAATGCTAATAGAGGAGATAAGCGATCGACTTCTTCAGCCACATCTTCACTTTCAGTGAATATATAGGCCAGGCGTCCACGCAAGAAAAGGAAGAACAGGAACAAGATGAAGCCAATGACAAATGAAGTTATCACTATTGTCAAGATTGAAAACCTTGCTGCTTTGGCACTTCCTCTTCCCAGCTCATTTGATACTCGTACACTAAAATTAGTTTTGCAAACATGAATGAGAACGAGGAAAAAAGTATATGAAGAATAGGATTGTGGTTATGAATAGTACCATGCTGCAGCTAAGAAACCAAGAGAGATCATCATTTCCCAACCATTGATGTTAAGACTGAGAAAGTGAGTGAAAGACTTAATCAATAAGATGAGTGATGTAAAATAATGTGTTATTGAAATAAGAGAGGTGGAGTACCTACCATATAGAAAGAGCATCAATTTGAACCATAGCATTTTTCAGATTTCCTGTAAGAAGAATGAGTACAGTGTTGTACCATAGTTCAAGGCTGCAAAAAGAATAAAAATTTTCATCACATGAAAACAACTAGGCATGGGCATGATATATATAGAATGGAACTGAGTGAAATCTCACCAGAGCATGGCACCTGAAGAGAAAGAAAGCTTGATAACAGGCCAGAGATCCTTAAAGGCCAAAGATGTAAATCCCTTCCATGTTTCATTGCAACCTCCAAAAGTCACATATATTAACTGACCAATATTAGGGAGCCAATATGCCAAGAGTGTAGATATCATGGCACCAGTCAATCCAAAATTGAACTTCACCGTTAAGAGCCAAGAGAGTAAGATATGAATTACAAGAGTAGCTGCTGCTAAGTAAGTAATAATCATGTTCTTACTTTGTGCTTGTAAGAACATTTGGCACGTGTAAGATGCAATAAAGGAATAAATCACTGGTATCAACCATAATGAAATAACACCGGCCTCTTTAGCAATGGCTTTCTCCTGGCCCAAAGCTTTTAAAATGGAGTTGGTGAAAATAAAGATTGGTAAAAGTAGAGTGGCTGTTACAGTCAAGACAATCCAAGATCTTTGGAGATATATGCCTAACATGTGATACTGTTTAGCACCATAGGCCTGTCCACATAGCGTTTCCAATCCACTTGCCATTCCTAACAGAATTCCATTACAGAATCTGAGGAGGACAGTTATGACAAGGGCGTAGGCTGCAAGTTCGATAGATCCAATGTGACCAATGAATGCTTGGCTAATGACATTTACTCCAAACGTTGAAAATCTGGTACAAATGGCAGGAGCAGCAATCACCCACATTTTCTTCCACTCCATTACTATCTTATCCTTAATCTTCATTCCATTCTCTTCCACTTGTATCGTACTCAACAACCTCTCATTAATATCATCACCTTCCATTTTGCTCAGTCCTTGCAACACCTACATACATACATATATATATATATATATATATATATATATATATATATATATATATATATATATATATAAAAGTTAGCCAAATTTTGCTCCCAGTTCATAGTGTTTGTATTGATGCTTACTCATACAAAATTAGGAAACTTTGTTGCATACTCCGTCTGTTTCAATTTTGTGGCATGATTCACAATACGACGATCAAACTAATTAAATGTCGTGTGAATTTGGACAATGAATTTTAAATCTCTTAAAAGTAAGATATTAATATTTAGAAACTATATAAAAGTGTTATATGTCAAAATTGTTAGCAATTCAAAATATTTAGAAAGTATATAAAGAAATTCATGATCTATGAAAAAAATCATGTCTCTCCAAATAATCCATTTGTTCCATTTTGGATTATGTTGACATGGCACAATCCTTAAAAGCTATTATTAGGAGTGCAGTTTGTTTGCACTTAATAAAAGTTTTAATCTTAATTAATGATATCTCATTCATCAAGTCTATTTATTTTCAAGGTTTGAATCTTAATTACTCGAACAATCATTAAGTATGTTTTCAAAGTTTGAATCTTAGCCACTCAGATCTTGGTATTTACTATTTTATGCTCTTGACCTCTACTTGAAATTCATATCTCATTCATCAAGTGTATTTTTTTTTTCAAGGTTTCAACCTTAATTAGCCAAACAATTATTAAGTTTTTTTTCAAAGTTTGAATCTTAGCCATTTAGATCTTGGTATTTACTATTTTATGCTCTTGACCTCTATTTGAAATTTATTCTAGTATTTCCTATTACCTTTACTTTTTCTACTCACTTGGTGTATGATGTCTACTGGGTACCTATTTCTTGGTATTCATACTACACTATGCACGTATTTTCATAATGAAAATGCATGTCCAATCACTAGTTATCATTGATATATTCAAGCTATATTCAGTATGCTTTCGAAGGCGAAGGCGACCACACAACGTCTTGGATCATTATTGTATCCATCTATACTTTTTTGTGGCTCATCTTTTGTTATTGAGACAGTTCTATAGTAGTTGTATATATATTTTTGCTACACTTTAGGGACTTGTACTCATATTTAGTGGCGCACTGTAGTAGTGACATTCAGGTTATTAGAGAGATTTTTTTTATTTATGTATACTTTGACTTTTCTCGTGTTCTTTATGTTATTTTATTATTTTATTTATTTAGTTCCTTCCCATGGACCCATTACTAGTTGTTCCAGATTACGGATCAGCTTACTTACTAGAGGTACATAGTAGGTGTCATCATGACTCGAGAAACTAAGTTGTTACAAGATTGCAAGTCAAATAAGCTTTATGCTTACTGAGATGCATCATTCCACTTGATAATTATAGCATGCTTTAATAAACTGTATAATTCATATCCTCATAATCCTTTATAATGTTAAGTTATATTGTATCAAATATATCATTCGTATAATCATTTTTGTGTCAGTTTGCAATGCGACATCACTTATTGCGATCTTGTTATTTTATTATTTTAAGATACGTATCCTTCTCATGTGATTTCATGAAGTGCTACATTATAGGCTCTTCTGAAGCACATTGCCTCTTTACTGTGATCATTTTAATCATTTGCTTCTCCCACTTTTCAAGAACTATTTTATTTAAAATTGATTGGTCCATTATACTTCATGCATTTCGTGGGCTCTGTCCTTCTAAGACATTCAATAAAAGTATTTCCAACTTTTGGTTGCTTATTATCTCCCCCTTATGTATATGTGTGTGTGTGTAAACATATATATATATATATATATATATATATATATATATATATATATATATATATATATATATATATATATATATATATATATATATATATATATATATATATATATATATATATATATATATATATATTTTGAGTCTTGAAGAATGTGTTTGATGTGACTCAACCCATACCACAAAGCAAGTTCCCAATAGATATACATGTCAAGTTTGCAAGCAGTATACCACAATAACCATCTCTTTCGCATGAGTGGAGTATCTCTGTTCAACATCATTCAATTTTCTATTTTCAAAGGCCAGTGGATGACCCTCCTACACCAATATTCCCTCAATTGCTTTGTCTGACACATCAGTGTGCACTTTAAAAAGAAATTCGAAATCAAGCAGCCTTAGTACTGGTTTTGATGCAATAGCTTCCTTCAGATTTTGAAAGGCTTCTTCACACCGAGCTAACCTTACCCACTTGATGTATTTCTTTTAGCAAATCAGTTAATGTCACTGCCTTATTTAGTAACCAACAATAAACTTCTGATAGTAATTGGCCAACCCCAAGAATGACTTCAAATCCTTAAGACTTGAAGGTGTTTTTCAGTCAACAATGGCCTACACTTTCTTAATGAACTTGACTCTGACTAACCAAATGCCCAAGAAATTTTATTTCTTTTTTAGCGAACTCACACTTTTCCATTTTAGCATAGAGTGAAAATTTTCTCAACTGAGATAGAACCATACTTAGATGCTTCACATGTTCATCCAATGTCCGGCTATAAATAATGATGTTGTCTAAGTAAACTACCATGAAATCATCAAGGTACTCAAACACAACATCATTCATTAAGTTGGAGAAAGTAGTCAGAGCATTAGTCATCCCAAACGGTATTGTAAGAAATTCATATGAACCATACCTAAGTTATACAAGTAGTCTTAGGTTCATCACCCTTTGCTATTCTAACACGCCAATAGCCCGACCTAAGATCTAACTTAGTAAACCAGCATGCTTTTCTTAGTTTGTCCATCAAATCCTGCTCCAAAGGGACTGGTTACTTATCCTTACAGTTACTTTGTTCAAATCCCTGTAGTCCACACACATCTTTATCGACCCATCCTGCTTCATTTGAAATAAAATAGGTGAACCACAGGGAGCTTTTGAAGGCAGAGTTAGATTGGCTTCCAACAATTCATTCAATTTTTTCCTCAACTCAGCCAATTCTTTAGGAGCCATCCGATAAGGAGCTTGTGCAGGTGGCGTATAACTAGGCAGTAACTCTATTTTATGATCAATATCCCTTCTTTGTGACTGTGTCTTTGGCAATTCAAGTGGCATCACATGAGAAAAGTGTTTAAGTAATTCTGTCATATAATCAAATAATTCAACTTTCACATCAGGCTTCACTTCATCTAAGGCGACAAGAAAGGTTTCATTACCCTTCCTTAAGCCTTTGTTCACAGCAATAATAGATAACATGGTGGTCTTGTACTTTAGCAACTTTTTTGGCTTCTCCATATAGATAAGCAACTTTCATGAAACTTTGATTCGCTTCATTCATGATCATCACCTCATCCAACTGAGGAAATGGAACAAACCTATACTTTAGTAAGAAATCAATCCCAAGTATGATCTAAAACTCTCCAAGAGGCATAACCATCAAAATATGTTTTCCTGTCTAGCAACCAGTCAACATAGATACATCATAGGCCATGCCTGCAATAGCTTGTGCCTTCGAACTAACGGTCTAAACATAAGAAGGACTCTTTTTAACTTCAGTCCTAACTTTGCAGCAAGTTTAACATCACACAAATGTTGAATGGATGTAGTATCAACCATTGCACTACCCAATTCCTATCAACCTTCATTTCTATATGAATTAGTGTAGCATCAGGATTCACAGTTTTTGATGTCTCCCTAACAGCATTAATCAAACTAATCTGGTTCAGAGACAACCCTAAAGTATTTGCTAGTACAGCAACCACTTCTTGCTCACCCTCATTTGGATTCACATTTCCAGTAAACATTACATTCACCCTTTCAAGATTTGGGAAATTCTTGTCCACATACGAACGACCACAAGTCCAATAGCTCTTATTTTTTCTTTTTGTTCTAGTTTATTTCCTTTTTTTCCATTAATGTGTTACCCTTATCAGCATTCTCTTTTTCACATTCCTTCTTCCGTTCCCCTTTCTTCCCAATATTTTTCATAGTTTTCAAATTAGAGGGAACATCAAAAGTAGGCCAAAGTAAGCAAAAATTAAGTAAGGAGTCAGCCGTAGTAATGACATTCGGCAGATCCTTGACATTTTGCCTCCTTAGCTCATTTTTGGCCTAACCTTGTAGTTCTTGAAATGAAGTTGTGTAACTTGTCTTCATCCGACATATACTAGATTTCCAACATCAAAGAAGTGAATTCCTTGATATAATCACGAATTATCCCACTCTACCTTAGCCTTTTTCAATCGGTCTTTAGCAATCCTTAAGGCATTGCTAGGGAGGAACTGGTCCCTCATTTCCTTCTTCAATTTTTCTCACGTATCAATCCTGGGTCTATTAGCACTTTTATCATCCTCATTTTGAATCCTCCACCAAAGTTTATCATCACCCACCAAGTACATAATGTTAATGCTCAATTGTCATTTCTAGGCACCCGGGTAGAAATGAAGTACCGCTCCATGTCCCAAAGGAAATTTTTGAGTTCCTTGGCACTTCTAGAACAACCAAAAGGCTTGGGTTCTGATATTTTTATCATACAGTGTTCCCTTTGAGTTGGCCCAGGTGTAGCATCAGACAAGCACACGCTGCAACTTCTGCACGTAGATCTGCATTTTCCTTCATCAGTCCCTCTATCTTCGTCAGAGAAAGACGATCGAATAATTCTCATTCATGGTCTTTGCAGATTGGATCATCCATATAATATACAAAAAGAAACTCCAGATATTTGAGATCTTTCTCTTTGAATAAGATCTCAATTCCAGCGACGGTTTCATTAGATATCTTACAACTAAAATTCCTCTTTTTTTGGATCCAGTTCCTCTAACAACGCGAAACCCAATTGGATTCAGGCATGCTACACTTTTTAGTTACTGGGAGAACCCAAATACTCTCTTTTAGATTCAGGAAATAACTCTCAGAGATCTTTTTTCCTTTGGGAAGATACAGGAGCGAAACAATCAACCTATTAATATTGGAAGACCCAACAGATTCTTCCAATGTATCATTTTTGGGTCTAATGGAATTCATAGGTATAGGAAGAAGCCCTATCATATAGAGATTTTTTCTTTCGACCATATTTTAATCTGCAGTAATGCCCTTTCATGAAAATTCATCATTTCCATGACATTTCATCTGTATCAGCGTGAATAGACCCAATTCAGACTGATATTTCTCAAATTTAGTCTTGATACCTGTGATCCAAGTCAACAAATCAACCGGATTTAGGTCATCCCAGCACTCATCTATCATGTCAACGAATGCCTCAACTCTTTGCACATATTCACGTAGTTCAATGTTCATCAACATTTTTATACTACCCGACTCTGATACCAATTGACACGAGGGTTATTTTTTTTCCTTGTCACCACTGGTTGGCAGCCTATGACACTCACAAACTTTAGCTACACGCAGAGCATAATTCTATCTAAGTACTTAGACTGTTTTTATTCTAGGCAACATACTAACATTTGAACACTTAAAATATTTACAAGAACTCTTTCCAACCTTTTATTAATATCAAAACAACAAAGAAAAAGATTTCACGAATTTGTCTAAGGTACAGAACACTCTTTTGATGCCTTCGAAAAAATATTTCCTAGTTAAATAATTTTTGCACAAGGCAGTTACAGGCGTTACATCAGTTAGAACTGCTCATGTTCTTGGAACATGTCCCTAATATAAACCTTATCAGGAATAAACTGCAATTATGAACATGCATGTCCCCTTAAAGATTGTTTCATTCATGGGTGATCTACACTATGATTTTCATATGGATTTTTATTGTGGATTTTCTATATTTTATACTATAAAGCTGATTTTAGATTTACTCTACATTACCCATGCCATTCTCACCTCATGCATTGCATTGCATTCAAGAGCATTGGTTTTCATGGAAATTGTGAAGTTGGTTTTCATGGAAATTGTGAAGTGAGTTAAGCCCAATTATGTTTTATGAAGTGATTTTGATATGATTTCAATAAGGTATTGGTTATGACAAGAATATGATTACATATATGTCTTGTGTTTCTGGCTCTTTGAGCATATTGGGTGCTTACACCATCTTGTATAGATAGATGAGTTATTCCTTGCATGAGCATTATGATTACGATTTTATGATTTGGCATTTGAGGCTAAATATAGATTGAACGTTTTAAAATGAATATTGTATCTCTTAAAAGAATGTATATGTATAAGTATTCTCGTGGGATATTTTGACTTAGCACTGATGGATTGGGGGCGTCAAGGCTATCCCGAAGGGTTCTCTCCCTTTTCTCGAACTATGTGCCAACATAGGGACAGATGCCATTACCGAAATGATCGGGTCGTAAGGAATGGTATTTGTTTATTGATATGATATGACTATTGAAAAATCCTTCCGAAATGGTGATTCCCGTAAGGAAGGTGACCATCCTCCGAAATGGTGTGTTCCGTAAGGTGTGATGTAGATTACCTTTGGCAAGTAATCTTCTTCCTACTGGTGGGAGGTCCCAATCGGTTTAATTCATATAATAGCTCACGTGGATTTGATTTGTCGGTTATAGTCTATCCCCAGTATATATGAGCGTTATTTCATTTCATGCATCATAAATTTCATGGCATCTTGTATACAAATTTCCATTGAATATACAATTCTTCTATATTATGTGTCTTTGTCATCTAACATTGAAATGCAGGTTTGGCAAGTCATATGCATTGCATGCCCGCATACTTAGTACATTTAAATGTACTAATGCATACTCTATGCCTACATGATTTTACCATGTAGGGACCAAGCACTTTAAATATTAGCCATTTGAAGAATAGTTCACTCTTGGAATCTTTGTGGTGAATCCCGTCTTTCGAGGGCGAGCCAGCTATTTTCTTTCTATTGTTGTTTGGATGTTCTCTTTATTGAGGGTAAGCTCGAAACTTGTCCTGGCCCCCCGTTCCTTTGATTAGAGGCATTGTTGGGCACTATTGTGACTAATGTATTGATTGTGTATTCTCTTTATATATACGACTCCCGAACTTGGACTTGGCTAAAATCGTATGTATTTGTATGCTAATCTTGAACCGATGATGTGGTTATGGATACTTGAGGCTTATTTGGGTATCTTGGGTCCCCAATCGCCGTGTCACGTCTAGGCCCCTACCCTGGGTCGTGACACCAGGTTTTCCCTTGGCAGAGTTTGTATACAACAAAACTACTGCTCTAGTATCCAAATGGCCCCATTTGATGCCTTATATGGTAGGAGTTTTCACACTCTAGTAGGTTGGTTTGAGTCTTTGGCGCCTAGGGCACATAACATAGATGTAACAACCCATTTTAAGATGAGAAGTTCCATATCGACAAATCACATGAGAGATGCCGGATATATAACTAAACAGGTCTTACCTACTAGTGACGCGTTTAAAGCCATATAGGCCTAGGCCCAAAGTGAACAATATCAATAACGGGTCGGGTCATTACAATAGGTTTACGTCAAAAGGATATAGCTAAGGTTCGAGTAATCCAAGATAGATTGAGGACAACTCAAAGTAGACATTAGTGTTATGTTGACTGTAGACACCATCCCTTGTGCTTTAGTATTGGTGATAGGGTGTTTATGCGAGTCTTACCCTTGAAGGGCATGAGGAGGCTTGGAAGCTAGGTCAATCTTATTCCAGATATATTGGGTCTTTTGAGATTCTGAGAAGAGTTAGTGAGATTACATATGAGTTAGCTATAATCTCTAGCATTTTTAGCCAGACACCTAGTATTTCATGTCTCGATGTTGCCGGTACATTTAGACAAGTCTTATGAGCTACAATATGATTTGGTTGAGTTGGACGTGAGTTTGACATTTCTCGAGGAGCCTATAGCTATTTTAGCTAGAGATGAGAGACAACTTTGCTCTAGAGCCATTCTAGAGGTTAAGGTTCAGCTGAGGCATTGTAGAGTCGAGGAGGCTACTTAGGTGACTGAGCGATACATATAGGAGCAATACCCTAGCCTATTTAAGACTTCAAATTTGACTTTATCCTTACTTTAGCAGACAAAAGTTCTTTTAGCAGTGGATATCGTAATGACCCTCCAGGTCAATTTTGCGTTCCCCCCTTCTTTTCATCGATTAGAACAGTCCTATAGCGATCCTATGTTATTTATGACTTGCTATCACTTACAGTTCAGTCGCCAGGCCATTCGTTTAGAATTTGTGCAACGTTTCGTACCTTGAGGCTATTATTAAAGTAGAATTCGATAAAAATGTGAGTAAACAGTCTTGGCTTAGAATTTTGAAAGTTCTATCAACTCTAAAATAACGAAAGCATGGTCAGCTCGAGTTCCAAGATTTTTTGTGCGAGTTTAAACTATTTAGCATTTTAGTTTGTGAAATTTAGCCTAAAGTTGACTTTGGTCAGTATTCTTAGAAATCATACCTGAATGAAAATTCTAAGAGCGCAGTTAGCTTTGAAACATTGAGGTTGTTCTAGAATGACCTTTGTTCAGTTATCGAGGCTTCTGGACTTATTCCAAGCCCCTTGGTGGATTTTGGTTAAAATGACCGTTGAGGGTAGGACCTACTTACAGTCGTAATGACCTTGTATAAAAATTTTGACTGAGCCATTGAGTATGAAATATAAAATTTAATGGGATAGCACAATTTGTTTGTGCATGTAGGGTTCCAAATGAATTTTGAGCACCCCATCAAAAAATTTGAAATTGACCAAACCAACTAATGCAACAGCTGTTATAGCAGTGACCCCTCCCTCTTTGCATTCGTGGGCTGAGGGTGATGTTCGCGAAAGCCAGGTGAACTGGTCCCCACGTTTGCAAAGGGTGTGGTGTTTTGCCTTCTGCATTCGCGGATATATAGGCTCATTATACTCCACATTCACGGTCAATTTAGGTCACGTTCGCAGAGGTCATTTGGGTTTGAACTTTTTAAATGAAGACCAGACGCAATTAACTTCAATCTAAACTTTCCTTAGGTGACTTTTCAGCCATTTAAAGTCCAAATTCAGTAAATAAAAAAAGGCTAAATTGTGACTTTTTTAGGGAGATAATTGTGGTTTGGTCAGAACTGATTGTTAAGGATCCATTTTGAGATATATATCATCATTTTAGCTTCTATCATAAATGTGTTCTTTGTTTATTTTGAAAAATTCTTGCATGATCTAGAATTAGCTGTTCCGAGCCCCGAATTGCATTCTATTTTGGGGCATAAGTTTGAGGAACTATTTAGGATCTTTTTGTGTAGTCAATTCCAATATTCTCAATGCAGATCCCACATTTGTGATTTTGACTTTGAAACTGATACTTTTTCATTTCTTGTGACTTGAGTGTCAAAATGACCGTAATGATGTATGATTCTATTTTTAATGGTGTGGCAATGTTCAGAGGCCATACGAAAAGGAAAACTTTGATGGAGTGAGTTGAAGCACGTGTGTTCGCCCTACAAGTAGGCTATGATTTCTCTCTCTTTTTTTTTAGATTGAGTTTGACTATGTGAAGTTATGTTAATTTGCATAAATATGAGAGGGGAATTAGCTGAGTATGTTTTCTTTCACTGAATTCCCATTTTTAGGCATTTTTGTATGTTGGGTATTTGTACAGGTTTTATTAATTAGTTGTACTCTGTAGCCTAACTTGTACATCTTTCCTTTATACAAATTTAGCATGTTAGCCTTAGTTTAGGCTTAGGATAGTGGAAGTCATAGACTTGTGATCTTTTTAGACTAGGTAAGCAGTAATTCCTCTTCTCGATGTCGTTCAAGACGACGTATATCCTTGTAGACTGGCATAGCAAATTTGAGTCTAATAGAAATAGGCCTTACCAAAGCGGTAACGTCGCTCCTATGACTTATCATCCATAACACCCAATTTTACCACTTCGTCTATTTGGCTAGTATGGCCGAGCCCTCAATCTATGATTTGGTCTGGGATATTATTTTAGATTTAGGTAGATAGAGTTTTCAGCATGCAGTATGGTTGTCTCAGTTGTCACCTTGATACTTCGACGAGAATCTGTATTTATGCTCCAGCCTTTGGACAACTATTCCCTTTCGACAAGCATTCAAATTTACACTCCGTCCTCGACATTAGTGGACTTAAAGTGAGCATACGAATTTATACTCCAACCTTGCCTCTAAGAATACTCTTAACGAGCATCAGTACTTACGCTCCGACATTGACTCTAGAAATGCTTTCAACATGCATTCGAATTTATGCTTCGGCTTCGTAAGTTTTCCTCGGCATTTGAGTTTGAAATAATGTCCTACTTCTATGATCTTAAACTCGATTTGTGAATTTGGTTCTTAGTAGATTTAGCTATTCTGTGCACCCATTGGGCCTATGAGGGTTCATTCGGGTAATTCCAAATATACGTGCTGGTGTACCTTTTAGGCTTATGCGGGCTCAGTTGGAGTTAGTTTCTTACACCCGCATACCTTTACAATTTTCTATTCTTGACCTTTGTTTCTATTTTAGTTTAGTATTTCCTATTATTTTTACTATTCTTACCATATCGGTCTATGATACCTACTAGGTACCTTTGTCTAGTACTCATACTATACTCTGCACCAACTTCAGTGATACAGGTTTGCATAATGGTCATTAGTGTTGATTATTCAAGCCCGCAACGGTTATATCCAAAGACGAGGGTAAGTACCTGATGTTTTGGATCACTACAATCTCCTTCAGTTCTATGGCTCATCTTTTGCTATTTTGAAACTAGTCTGTTATTTATTTTGGCCCACCTTTAGGGCTTATATCTATTTTGTAGTAGCTCTGTACTTGTTCTAGGTTTTAATAGGTACTTTTTGGCTTGTATGTATATATTTAGTCTATTTGTATTCTTTTATTCAATTGATCTTTAAAAATTAATTTCTGCTTAGTTTCTACCCTTAAATCCATTATGAGTAGTTTCGGATTACAAGGTGGTTTACCTGTCGGTGGGATATGGTAGGTGCAATCATGACTCGAGAAATCGAATTATTACACCCCTTTATTTATAGAAAAAAAAACTGATTTGGACCCAAAGTTAAGATTTCCAATTTTTCTACAATGAAACCTAACCAATGTTCACTATGAAACAAATATATTTATAACATTATTGTATTTTTTAAATATAAAATATTGTATCTATTCACTTAAAATGTGTGTAATCACATTTTTTTTTCACCTTTATAATATTTTAATTGTTGTATTTCTACATAAAACTTCAAATTTAAATTATATAAAATGAGACGTTAAATTGCTTAAAAATGATGAAGATGTACTCTATGCAATGTCTTCAATTAATAAGAAAATTCTTTTAAATTTAACCCAGTTACTTTATAATTGCAACACAGTTATAATTACAGTTACAACTAAAGTTGGCCCGATATGTTGTTATTGTATGTGTGTAATTTATTATGCCTTCGATCAAGTTCTATGTAAGGCAAAGATAGTTTTATATCTAATTAAATAAGGAAAAATTATGTAACAAGACAAACATATGATATGTATTTATATTATACAATTATAGTTTGAAAAAAATACAATTTATAAGTATAGTTAGGGTTTTATTGCTATTTTGTCTCTCCTTTCTTCCTCTCTCTCTGCAATTTCTTCCCGGATATACAATTATATATGTATATCAGCTGCATATAAATAATAGTTTTGACAGATATACATTGTCAATTCGACAGATATACATATACAATCCGTCTTTCTCCATTCTTTGCCCTCTCTCACTCGTCTTGCTCCTCCCTCTCTCGTTCTCGCTCACCTCTCTCCTCCCTCTCCTGGTCTTGTTTGTCAGATATACAAATACATATGTATATTAGTTACACATATACAATTATTTGATAGATATACACATACAATTTGACAAATATACATATACAATTCGCCTCTCTCCTCCCTCTCTCAATCTCGCTCACCTTTCTTCTCCCCTCCAGGTCACATAGACAAGGTTATGCCGTATAATTATATAAAATAAAGCTATTTGATCCTATTAAGTTTCAAGCTTAAGCTATTTAAGAAAATTCCCCATTAAATAACCACACAAAGATATGATTGAGTCAAACTATAACAAAGAATAATTATTACAAGTTTGTTAGTAATTTTTTTAACCCTTAGTTGTTACTTCTTCGGGGCCGTTTTATTTGACACTCTTTTTTTTTGGTTCATAACAAAAATGTCATCTTACTCCAATTGGAAACAATTTAACTTTAAATTTTCTATCTTACTCTTAATGAACTAATTCTCAACCACACAAATATCTAAGAATGATTTAAGATCAAAAAGTTTCAAAAGTCTTCTTTTTATTCTTAAACATTGTGTCAAGTCAAAGAGTACCACATAAAATGAATCAGACAGAGTATTATTAGGTAAAACCACAAGTTACAAAAAGTAGCGTATCTTTTCTTTTGAAGAAGTTTTTTTTTCAAAGAAAAAAGAATTCACCCATATTAAAATAGTCTTTTCATGACAAATGAAATACGATAAATTATCATCCTTCATCCAAATTGAAGTCACATATATCGTGGAAATAAAATTTGCACTAGTAAAAATAAAATCCTTCGTATATAAGAAGAGAAAAAAAAACTATTTGGTATAATAGATAAATGCAATTTGATATTTTGAAACATTAGATTGGCAATTCTTTTTTAACCACTTATAAGAATTTAAAATTAAGTGTCTGTTTAAATATAAAAAGAAAGGTATCATTTGGATAAGATTTTATTTGAAAGAGAAATGTGTGATGTTAAACGGAGGTTGTGAAGAATGGAAAGCCAAAAAAACAAATTAGGAAAGGCCCAGAGTTCGAGAGATATATCAACTTTTAGTTGAAATTCCACGTTCATCGTTTACTTCTACAATCATAATAACATAACCAGATTGAAGACGGATAAAATATGAACAGATCTTATCATTACCTCAAAATGATAAAGAGGTTGTTTCCTAGAACCCTCCCTCATTTACTTATACAAATCTAAAAATCCTTTGATATAACGGAAAGTTTTCTTATTTCTTTTCCACCCTTTACTCCCCAAAGGAATCTAGTTTTATTAAAATCAGTACATAAATCATGCTAAACCTAAAGCTATCTAATTCATGGAAGTTAAAGTTTGTAACAAAGATTGTGAATTATGGATGAGGGAACTACTTCTTTGCATTGAAAAATATGGAAAAGCAAACAAACAAGATATTTAAAGAAGAAGAAAACAAAGAGAAAAGCTAGAGCACTTACAGTTAATTTTGGAGAGGTTTCCGTTTCTCTATTTGTTCTCAACTTTTCCCACCGTCGGGTTCCAGGGCGTTTAAGGATAAAAGCCTTTACTTGTAAATATTCATGAAGAAAACTTTTTTAGAATTTCTTTTATTTTATTAAAAAATAAAAAGACTTATTGAAAGGGAATTCTTTAAGGGTCTGTTTGGTACTAGGTTAGTAATTACCATCTAGTAATCATACAACCTAGTAATTATTGTGTCTTGTTTGTTTGGCACAATGTAATTACAAGTGTTTTATTTGGTTAGACATGTATAATTACGAGATTATATTAAATTTTAAAAATAAATGTTGATTATCTAAAATTAATAATTTATATTTGGCAAATGAGAATATTTATAAATAATATTAAATTAAACATATAAGAGATATATTGTCTTTTGAAAATATATTAATTAGTAAGCGTATGTTCTTAACTATTAAAAAAAATTCAATCTATATTTTTCAAATTAATATATTTTGATTAATTAATCATAAAAACTAAAAACACAAAATTTATACCAACATATAAAATACAATATTTGATAAAAATATAAATATTTTAAATATAATGTCATAGAAAAATTCTAAAATATTTAAGAAAAGATAATCCATCAAAGCTAACTAAATAATAATTGACTTATAATGTAAAATATCAAGTCAATTAAAATATAACATAAGTTCTAAAACAACATAATATTTTCCTGTGAATTTGAGAGTATGATTTCACCAACCAATTACATTCAATTATTTATTGACTATGTATTTACCTGCACAACCAAATAAAATAAATAATGTAATTACACTCGACTACAATTTCGAGGATGGCTTTTTAAAGAGGTCCTAAATATTATTAAATCAAAGCATCATTGTTTTGTTTTTGTGTATGTAAATTTGGACGTATACTTTTTATTTTTTAAAATATTAAAATTTTATTTTGAATGCTCCATGAAATGTTTTGTCGTTTCATTTTATATTATTTTTCTACTATATTAGAAGAGTCAATTTCCAGCTGGTATAATAGAAGAGCCAATTTCCGGCTGGTATCTTAGAAGAGCCAATTTCCAGCTGGTGTCAACATGTCTGTTTAAGGTAATACTTTATTTGTGAAGGGCATTCTGGTCATTTAATTTTGTGGTTATGTAGCAACTGCTTTAGTGGCATTCGTGCATGCTTCCACGTAACTTCATCACATCCCTCACTAATGAAACTTTTCTCCTCCAACTACTACTGCAGCTTGAAGGTAATTCGTCGTTTCCCTCTCCAATTTTTGGATGCAATTTCTTAAATTTTCATCTTCATATGTCTTTTCCGTTATTTTTTTTTTCGATTTTAATTTTTTATTTGCTTTTAGATTTAGTTTTATAATATGAGTTGATCAAGTTTGAATCTGGAAAGAATCGAAATTAGGGTTAAAAATGACAGTATGAATATTTTGAACTTTAAATGGTTATAAATATGAAGTAGAAATTATTTGTTCTCAACTTTTCCCACCGTCGTGTTCCTGGGCGTTAAGGATAAAAGCCTTTACTTGTATAAATTCATGAAGAAAACTTTTTTACAATTTCTTTTATTTTATTAAAAAATAAAAAGACTTATTGAAAGGGAATTCTCTAAGGGTCTGTTTGGTACTGGGTTAGTAATTACTATCTAGTAATTATACAACATAGTAATTATTGTGTCTTGTTTGTTTGACACAATGTAATTACAAGTGTGTTGTTTGGTTGGACATGTATAATTACGAGATTATGTTAAATTTTAAAATAAAAGTTGATTATCTAAAATTAATAATTTATATTTGGCAAATGAGAATATTTATAAATAATATTAAATTAAACATATAAGAGATATATTGTCTTTTGAAAATATATTAATTAGTAAATGTATGTTCTTAACTATTAAAAAAAATTCAATCTATATTTTTCAAATTAATATATTTTAATTAAATTAATCATAAAAACTAAAAACACAAAATTTATACTAACTTATAAAATACAATATTTGATAAAAATATAAATATTATAAATATAATGTCATAGAAAATTTATAAAATATTTAAGAAAAGATAATCTATCAAATTTAACTAAACAATAATTGACTTATAATGTAAAATATCAAGTCATATACTACTAACACAAATAAGAATTAAAATATAACATAAGTTCTAAAACAATATAATATTTTTATGTGAATTTGAAAGTATAATTACATCGTGATGTATTTGTTGAGAGGAGTAGAAACAAGCTGATGTAATTAGGATTAACCAACACTAATGACAGTTAGTTAGGAGAAGAAAAGCAGTTAGTGTGGTGGTTAGAAAGTTGTTAGAAGTAACAGCTGTACAGCTGTATCACACTATGTATATATATACTCATACTTGTACTCACATATCAAATCAAGAAGAAATAAAACAGTTACTCTCTTCCTCTCAAATGCTTTCCTATTTTCCTTCTTCTCCAGCAAGCTCTCTCAGTTAACATGGTATCAGAGCTTGGTTCCGAAGTCAGTTTCGAGTCTGGAGAAGTCAATTTTTAGCTCGATTCAGCTAATACAAGAAGAAGAATGGCAGGAGAAGGAGTAACAGAAGCTCCGAGCTCGTCTGCATCAAGAAATCTGAATAGGAATGAAATTGATCACAATCACCCACTTACCTTCATCCAAATGATACTTCAGGTAGTTCTCTTGTTTCAATTCAGCTAGTAGGTTCAGAAAAGTACGCACTTTGGAGCAGATCTATGACTCTAGGTCTGCTCGGAAAAAGCAAATTAGGCTTTGTCGATGGACGTCATACCAAAGACAAGTTCAAGACCTCATTGCACGAGCAATGGGAGAAGGTAAATGCAGTAGTTTTGTCTTGGATTATGAATTCTGTTGGAAAAGACCTGCTAAGTAGCATAACATATGCTTCAAATGCTCATAAAGTGTGGTTAGATTTGAAGGAAAGATTTGATAATGTGAATGGATCTAGGATTTTCTACTTACACCGAGAGATTGTGACTTTAATTCAAGGAACTATGTCTGTGGCTGAGTACTTTTCTAAGATGAGGAACCTTTGGGATGAGTTTGATGCACTCATGCCCTGTCCGGGCTGTGGTTGCTCTGAATCCAGGAACTATGTTCAACATTTTAGTTATCAAAGACTCCTTCAATTCCTTATGGGACTGAATGAAACCTACAGTCAGTGTAGGAGTCAAATTCTTATGATGTCACCCACTCCTACTCTAAACAAGGCTTATTCCATGATTATCAATCATGAAAGTCAGAGATCCATAGGCAGTGCTGCATCAATGGTGAGTGATAGCTTGGAAGGTGCTGTATTTTTCAGTCAGAAGGAAGGAATCACTTCAACTTACAAAAACAAAGGAACAATCAGCGGATATCAACCAAATGTTGTCAAAGGCACTATGTCCGTAGGTGGTAGCAATCCAGGGGGAGGAGTTAATCCTACTGGAAATTTCAACAACAAAGCCACACCAAATAACAGCTATAGACCTCAGAAGAAGCTGCCAGTGGTGTGTGAATATTGTGGCTATAATGGTCATACAAAAGAAAATTGCTACAAACTCATTGGATATCCATCAGATTGGCCCAAGAATAAGAGAAAAGGAGTTATTCAGTATGCTAACCTTGCAGATAACAGTCATGAAATGAACAACTATACTACTCAAGAAGATTCAAGTGGTCAGACCAACACATCTCAGCAATTACCTCCATACTTTACTCATGAGCAGTATCAAAAGATCATTCAAATGCTGAACAAAGGTAATGAAGACAGTGATCATGTCCCAACAGCCAATGCAGGTACTATGAATCACTTAAATTCAAATACAGCCCAACTTAAGTGGATAATTGATTCAGGTGCTACTAACCATATGACCTCTAGTACTGAGTTGATACATGATTATACAAAAGTACCAAGTCATGAAAATAGTTATGTTTAGTTACGCACTGGTGGTGAGGCTCAAGTCACTCACAAGGGAAAGTCTCAAGTTCTAACTGATCACATGATTTCAAATGTCTTATTTCTGCCTAAATTCAAGTGCAATCTATTATCTGTATCTAAACTGACCAGGGAATTACAGTGCCCAGTGAACTTCTTCCCTGATTTCTGTATATTTCTGGATCTCTACACTGGCTTGGTGAAAGGGATTGGTAAGGAAGAACAAGGCTTATATCTCCTGAGATGAAACACAACCAATACTCAAGCTACTCATTGCACAGTGAATAAAGGAAACAACTTAGACAGAAATTATTCAACATCCAGTACTTTTTGACATAGAAGACTTGGACATGCCCCTCTTGAAGTCATTAGAAGGCATTCAACTCTCCAACATCTGCTTCCTGAAGATCACACATGTACTGTCTGTCCTCTTGCAAAACAAACCAAACTTCCTTTCTCTACAAGTACTTCTATTACTAAGTCTACTTTTGAATTACTTCATTGTGACATTTGGGGTCTATATAAAGTTCCTACTCACACTAATAAAAGATTTTTTGTCACAATAGTAGATGATTTTTCTAGATACACTTGGCTATTCCTTATTCAATCTAAACTGAAGTTCTAGTGGTCTTGAAAGACTTTATCACAAGAATGAGCAATTTTTTCTCTACTTCTGTAAAGGTCCTCAGAACAGACAATGGTTGTGAGTTCTTTAGCACTGAATTTCAGTCACTTTTGTCTCATTTTGGGATTTTACACCAAACTTCATGTGTTTATACTCCCCAACAAAATGGAGTAGTAGAAAGAAAACATAGAACTATCCTACAAGTTGCTAGAGCTCTCAGATTTCAAGCTTCTGTACCTTTAAAATTATGGGGAGAATGTGTTACTACTGCAACTTTCCTCATAAACAGAACACCCTCCAAAATCTTGAATTTCAAGTCTCCTTTTGAACTATTGTTCAAACACCTACCCTCACTCACTCACTCACTTTAGAGTCTTTGGAAGCGTAGCCTATGCTTCTAATACTAAGATTGTGGATAAATTTTCTGCCAGAGCTATTCCCAGTGTTTTCATGGGGTACTCCTTAACTCAAAAGGGATATAGACTCTATGATATACATTCCAGGGCATTCTTTACCAGCAGGAATGTAGCATTTATAGAGTCTGTGTTCCCTTTCAAACATCTCAAGTCTCCTAGTACACCTCTATTTCCTATTCTTGATCTTGTCTCCCATACAGATCCTGTGATTATTTCATCTAGTCCTCATTCTAACACTTCTCAAGAAGATTCTTCTTCTAATCCTACTGCTACTACACCTCAGTCCACCTCACCTGTTCCTAATCAGCAACCTATAGTCCATAGAAGGTTTCCAGAGTCAAACATCCTCCTATTTGGATGCAGGATTTTATCATCCCTTCATCTACTCATTCCTGTTCTTATCCTATGTCATCCTTTGTCACATACTCTCATCTCACATCTCACATCCTCATATCAAATGGCACTTGCAACCTATTCATCTATCACTGAACCAACTACTTTTTCACAAGCTTCTCAAGATCCAGCCTGGATTCAAGCAATGCAGGCTGAAATAGCTGCTTTGGAAGAAAACAAAACCTGGTCCATAGTTGATCTTCCACCTGAAAAAACACCTATTGGTTGCAAGTAGGTGTACAAAGTAAGATATCAGGCATCAGGGGCAGTTGAAAGGTATAAGGCCAGGCTGGTAGCCAAGGGTTATAGCCAAAAGGCTGGTTTGGACTATTCTGAAACATTCTCTCCTGTTGCTAAGATGGTCACTGTCAGGACCCTAGTTGCTCTTGCTGCTTCTTGCCACTGGCCCATATATCAGATGGATGTCCACAATGCCTTTCTTAATGGTGATCTTCTTGAAGAAGTGTACATGGTCATTCCTGAAGGGTTTGGCAGACAGGGGGAGACTCAGAAGGTCTACAAACTTCACAAATCACTCTATGGTCTGAAACAGGCCCCTAGGCAATGGAACAAGAAGCTGACAGATTCTCTAGTTCACATGGGGTTCACTCAAAGTCAGTATGACTACTCATTGTTCACAAAAGCAGTTGACAAAAAATTAGTGATCATCCTGGTATATATGGATGATCTACTGATTACTGGGAGCAGTCAGAAACTTATAGAAGAAGTCAGGAAAGACCTACAACAGAAGTTCAAGATGAAAGATCTTGGTGACTTGAAATTCTTTCTAGGAATTGAAGTATCCAGATCACAAGAAGGAATAGTAATGTGCCAAAGAAAATATGCACTAGAATTGGTGTCAGAGACTGGTTTAAGTGGAGCAAAACCTGCTGCAACACCTATTGAGGTAAATCAGAAGCTAACATCAGTGGAATATGACAAATATGTTCCAAGTGAAGAGGCAAGTGAAGATAAGGAAATCAATGATCCTACAGCTTATCAGAGATTGGTGGGAAGACTGTTATATCTTACTATGACTAGGCCTGATCTATCATTTGTAGTCCAGATGTTAAGTTAGTACATGCACAAGCCCAAAAGATCTCACATGGATGCAGCTTTAAGGGTAGTAAGGTACATCAAAGGAACAGCTGGTGTAGGATTGTTTATGCCTGCCAGAAGTTCAAAACAGTTACAAGCCTTCTGTGATTCTGACTGGGGAGCATGTGTAGAAACAAGGAGGTCAGTAACTGGATACATAGTAAAATTTGGTGAAGCTTTGGTGTCTTGGAAGTCCAAGAAGCAGGATACCATATCTAGAAGCTCAGCAGAAGCTGAGTTTAGAAGCATGGCCACCTGCACTGCTGAAATCATTTGGCTGAAAGGGTTGCTCAAGGAACTAGGTGTTCAAGTTCAACAACCAGTTGAGTTGATGTGTGACAGCAAAGCTGCAATCCAAATTGCAGCAAATCCTATCTTCCATGAGAGGACAAAGCACATTGACATCGACTGTCACTTTGTGAGAGAAAAAATCAATCAAGGCATGCTGAAAACCAACCATGTAGCATCCAGGGAACAACTGGCAGATATACTCACTAAAGGTCTAGGCAAGGCAACTCATGAATATCTTCTGAACAAGCTGGGGCTGAGGAATATATTCAAGCCATCAGCTTGAGGGAGAGTGTTGAGAGGAGTAGAAACAAGCTGATATAATTAGGATTAACTAACACTAATGACAGTTAGTTAGGAGAAGAAAAGCAGTTAGTGTGGTGGTTAGAAAGTTGTTAGAAGTAACAGCTGTACAGCTGTATCACACTATGTATATATATACTCATACTTGTACTCACATATCATATTAAGAAGAAATAAAACAGTTACTCTCTTCCTCTCAAATGCTTTCCTATTTTCCTTCTTCTCCAGCAAGCTCTCTCAGTTAACAGTATTTATCTGCACAATCAAATAAAACAAATAATATAATTACACTCAATTACAATAATCGGGCTTTCCAAAGAATCCTTAAATATTATTAAATCAAAGCATCATTGTTTTGTTTTTGTGTGTGTGAATTAGGACGTATACTTTTTATTTTTTAAAATATTAAATTTTTATTTTGAATGCTCCATGAAATGTTTTGTCGTTTCATTTTATATTATTTTTTCTACTATATTAGAAGAGCCAACTTCCAGCTGGTGTCAACATGTCTGTTTAAGGTAATACTTTATTTGTGAAGGGCATTCTGGTCATTTAATTTTGTGGTTATGTAGCAACTGCTTTAGTGGCATTCGTGCATGCTTCCACGTAACTTCATCACATCCCTCACTAATGAAACTTTTCTCCTCCAACTACTACTGCAGCTTGAAGGTAATTCGTCGTTTCCCTCTCCAATTTTTGGATGCAATTTCTTAAATTTTCATCTTCATATGTCTTTTCCGTTATTTTTTTTTTCGATTTTAATTTTTTATTTGCTTTTAGATTTAGTTTTATAATATGAGTTGATCAAGTTTGAATCTGGGAAGAATCGAAATTAGGATTAAAAGTAACAGTATGAATATTTCGAGAATCTAGAAAAGCAAAAAAATAAAATAAAATTCGTTCTTCTGCATATATCCCTTTTACTCTAATATGCATTTTGCCAAAATTAAACAAGAAAAACAAACAAAGATCACTTTGAACTTACTACTCTTACTAAGTTTAACAAGAAAATTATACAACGATACAACACTATTCGAATTTTGCACTACCATTATGTAACAAATTATTATGTGTCTGATCAGATCAGTCTCGACTTTAAGAAAATCAAAACATACTATATTATTAATGCATGGTGTTGCCCAATCCTTACGAGAGATTTGGAAAGAAAAATTGAAAAACTAATTTCTAGCCCGATAAATTAGATCATGATATAGTTTTACTCAGCCCAGTGCAATACTATTACTTTCCTTTTAATAACCTGGGACTTTACAGCCTCCAGAGTGTCACATTTAACCAAATTTCTTCAGAAATGTTTTACATTCAGCATAACAAGACAAACCAAAGTTCTTTATATTTTAGTCGTATAATTAATTAGTTTGTTATAACTCATTATATTTAAGAGAAAGAAAAATAAAAAACTCCCTTTGTATATGATACTCTACTGCCTCTTTGTCCTTATGTGGCTTTTGGTAAGCATTGAAATCAAAATTATTTGAAAAGATTTAGACGGCCCTTTTCTTGCATCAAGAGAAGTTATAATATTGAAATTATTGATTGGATAGGCAAATTTGAAGCTAAGCAAAGTATTTTAAAGTGCTAGTAGCATTTAACATGATCATACCAGTAAATCATGCCTCTTTAATCAAATGTCGTCGCTACAACGAAACATGAAATTAGTTATAAAATTTATTTAATTTTGATCAAGTGTTTGGAATTTCCAATCCAGCATACCTGCCTAATCCAAAAGGCCATGTTTGGCCCTCTGGGGGGTATTTGAAGAATTTCTCAATATCAAAGAAGCAAGCAATATCAAGGAAAAAGCTAAATTTTCAAATAAATGAAGAAGAGGTCCAATGACATTCATTTAAGGGAGATGAGCAGCAAAATGTACATTCTTATCTTTAAGATTCTCACTATTTCTGGTGACACTCCTGACTAAATTTTAGTTCAATGGACTTTGTTAAGAGCACGATTGAGCAATATCTCAGTAACAACACTCACCTTGATTCAAGTACTCCAAGAATCTTGAATATGACATTCTACTTGAATTTGCTTCAGCCAATGCTTTAGCCTCAGCTCTTACTGGCTTAGACAAAGTCCCTAAGGCTTAATCCACTTTTACTCAAGAATTACTTTCTGTTTATTCTGGTGTCTGAATGTGTTTTCTCGCATGGTGTTTCTTTATTAGAGATTTTAGGATTGTAAAATTGAAAAAAATCTTGGGATATGCATAGAAGGAATTGAGAGGAAGACAAAGAAAAGGTATGTGACATTTTGTTTTCCTCAACTTAAGAGTTTTTGTGTTTATGAATTATGTATTGCACTTTGGGATGTTTTAAGGCAGTTGACAAATTTGTATAGAGAGTTGGTAAGAATTTTGTAAAATAGTTAGTTTTTGAGTTTGGTTGAGCAACTTGACACAACAGAGCTTTTAGTTCTGAAAGTTTGTTGAACTATTTGATGCATCAAAACTGATAGTTGGATTCAATTTTAGATAGAATTCATCAGTAATTGTATTTGCTCAATAAAATTTTCAAAATCAATCAAGAATTCAATTGAAATAACAACTAAATATTTTTTAGATTTTTATTGTTAAAGTTCCTTATAATTGTCTAGACTAAACTATTAATTGTAAGTGTCAGCCTTTTAGTTTCTATAATTGTTTTAGTTTTGATTATTAATCTCTTAATTAATTAGTGCTTTTTTTGTAAGTGTAAAATTATTTTACCCATCTTCTACTTGTTTTGAACACTTAAACCTATTTTGGGTTACCTAGAATTTTAAAAAATATGTAATCCCTAATTTGAGAGAAGTCCACAATCCTTCTCTTTGTGTTTTTGCTTATAACTAGAGATGAAATTGTACAACTATCCTACAATTTTTATTAGCAACTACAGTAGATCATGGCGAGCATACAAGTCTCTAAACCTTTCATTGACAAGGTGAAGTAATTTGTCCATTTCTGCTTTTATTTATACATGAATAAACATATTCTGCTATTCAAATTGCTTACTGCTAATATCACTAAAAAAATTTCAGAAAGTTTTTGCAGCAACATAAACCTCAACTTGCTATTTTTTGCTCTATGCACTGCCTTCCATGAAAAGCTAGAATAATGTTGCACAAAAAATGCATGACACCCAATGTTTTAATAAGGTATGCCACCACCAATCATACTACATTCTTACTGCACTGCATATCCACAACTTAAGACACTCCTTTCAACTGCAGGTATTTTGTCAGTTACAGTGTCACACTATGATGAACTTCCATCACCATCTATTTTGTCACTTCTATACAAATATTTAAATATATAAATAGCGCAGTGTAAAAGTACATAAGCAGTGCAATCACAAATATAATGTATAAACATGTGTGTATATATTATCAACTTTTTACTAACTGTCATTCTATCAATATTGGACCCATGGGTGCACGGGCAACCACGTTTAGTGTATAAATAGAAACGTAAAGAATGGAGTGACAAAGAGTAAAATGTAAATATAATCATTATTCAAGGGTAAAAAGTAATATCAAGGACTAATTTATGCTCATACAGTCCTACTTTCTTTCCAGTCTAGATCATTTCTTTCTGTTTACACTCTCTCTCTTCCAGATTAAGAGAGAATGATGTTACAGGGCTCTTCCAGATTGTTCAACAATTTCTAAAGCTAGAGGTAAGCATATGTGATTTTTCTGTAGAAAATTAAAATGTTTTAGCTAAAAAAAATCATACTTTACACAGTTTAGTAAATGGATTTTGTTTGCTCCTTTTAAAATTCTTGAATAATAGAAATTGTACCATAAATTTGGTATTTTCTCATTCCATCATTAGGGAATGGTACCACCTCTCATGTTAACATAACATGTAGTTATTCCTTTGTTAATCCTGAGACGAGTTATTTCATTTCAAATAATAGATGAATTCATTGTCTTAATAGTTAACTCCCTGTGTTTTACACCTCTAGCTTCCTCAAACTTGGTTGTGTTTGTTCTTCTACATTCTATTATGCCTTTTTGCTTAATGGATACTTATGTAATTTTTTAATTACTAGATGCTAGGCCTTTTCATATTCTTTTGGCTCTTTTTTTTTGGGTGCGTGTAACTATGTGTAGAACATAACATGTTTGATTAAGATTTAATTTTTTATCGATAGGTGTCACGATCCAAGCCTATGGTGTAGTTGTGAATGTGGAACTTGAAGGCGTCTCATCCAAAGACTCTTAGTATAACATAAGCACACATAAAGTAGAAAAGCATAATCACAAGCAAGCAAGCGGGATTTAAGCCTTATAAAGAATTTAGAACTTTCCCATTAGAGGGAATTACATTAATATATATCCAAACATGCCTCTACATAAGTAGATCTTGGCGGGACCTAGAATATGTCACTCGTTCACCCTTAAGATGGAAAAACAAGTGTCTCAATATAACAAATGGCATAAGCATGAATATAAAGGTTTGTCCCTGAAGCATAGAAACTCACCAAGACTTCAGCGTGAGTATCCAATTCTAGTCACAATGATGAGGAGTAATGTTGTTGCCCACCCCTATATTGTAAGATCATGTAGGCAAAGAGTATGCGTTAGTATCTTGGAATCTACTAAGTAGGTAGGCATGCCATGCATCAACGAAACATCGTAACATAATAACAATATGCATAATAATACCAATAGAATAAGGCACATGAGATGGTGAATGATCAATGCATCTTTAAATCATGAATGAAAGCATTATAAAACATTTCATAATCATCTTAAACATACATGTGGGAATAGGATCATAATCGAAATAAGACCATGTGGGCTATTACATGAAATTTTGATATTGCCTCTATACCAGAGAAAGAGTAGTCTATTTGTCAAGGTAGACTATACCTCACCTTATGAGTTTTACCCTACCTTGTTGAGAGCCATAACATGACATTATATGTGGATCCACTAGCTAAGCCTTATAGGCACATAATCCTACGATAGCGTGTAATTATGAGATGAGAGGATTTATATAGGGATACTTGGGATAGTCCCTGTAGCAATCCTCTTGGGTGGATGCCACTTTTAACAAGAATACTTATATAATACTTGCAAAGTTTATAAGAAGCATAACATAGAAATATCAATTATATTCTATTGGTGAAATTAGGCTCATTCAACATAGTTAAAGAAATAAGATTTTGGCATTTAAAAATTCATTTGATTTCAATTTAACCAAATAAAAAAATTTCCTTTTTACGACAGAACAACTTTTCAAAATAATTTAAGAAAATACTTTATGAGATTTTTATTTATCATTTCATGCCACTGCAGCTCACGTTAACACTAATACAAACTCATGAGTACCAAAGTTAGCTAGCTCATGCTTCATATGGATATCCCAAGTCAAGCAGGAAGTAATTACATTACAAAACATGGTTTGGCTCATCCAAAACAACAAAACGGTTAGCGAATTTAAGTTACAAACCATATTGTCTTGATCATACTAGCCTTCAAATTAATATATAAATGTAAAACTCATGGATTCATATACATGTCCCAAGATTAATAAAAAATATAAAGGCCTATATTCAAGTGTGATCTTCTTTAAAGCTCCCAAAAACTTATTCTCCAATGGCCAACTTAAAGTGTCTCCTCAGACACTTTCTATGATAAAAATAACTATCGCTAAGCATAAAGCTTAGTGGTGTAAAAATTATAACGAGGAGCCTTTAGGTTCTTAATTACCTTTCTCAAGTCATAGGAAGCACAATTACAACATAATAAATAAACCAAATGAACAAATATATTAACATTATCAAATATGCCATTTAACAGTATAAGTGACAAGAACTCATAGAACCGTCTTTGCAAGAGACTTAAATAACAAGTTTCGCCTAATAAGTACATCACGCCATCACACCAAACATAATCAAGTATTAAGAAGGACCGAATCCTTGTATCAAGAAGGGTAGAAAATCAATAATCAAGAGAACCAAGAGCCATATTAAAAATGGCTTTCTAGTTCATACTTAAAATGGACAATTTCAATAATTAAGACGAATGAAAAAATACGGAGTCAAGATGGTAAAAGATCCGAATCAAGAGGATGCCATTAGTGAAAACTCACATCCACAAGAAAGACAAAGTCCACAAGAATATCAAGTGATCAAGCAATCCGTACAAGTGGGCGAATTAAAATAAGGGTCTTGCAAGTCTCAAATACCAACGCAACAATATGAAATGACAAGAAGGTAATCAAGGTACCAAGATAAACTTTCAAATGTAACCGACAGGTAACAAGATGTGACACGCTATAACTCTATTCCTATTGTACCCATGTTTCAAGACTCATTTTTATATGTGGGAGGTGGATTAGGGTCATACGAGACCTCTAGAACTTAGCCAAGTTCAAGACTTTCCTATAAATTGAGTTTTTAGTGTTAGATTATGTAAGGGTCAATTTTAAATGATCATAACTCTTAGAACACAGAGAATTATATGTCCCATTACCTACCAAATGAAAGAACTTTGAATTATCTTTCCAACGCAATTGATTTCACCTCATTCGAAATTTGGAGTCAAAAGTTATAATTGTTTTACTGAAGACTGCCAGAACAGAGTTGAACTACAAAACCACGTAGGGGCCATGATTTTTGGGCCGTGATTTGAGTTAAGGCCCACACTGTTAACTCGTGAAAAAACTTCAAAAAATCTATTTTTTTGTCCCAGATTTGGTGGACCCATCTATGGGTCGTAAAAACTTCTACGGGCCATAGACTGGCCTCGTGAAATTGATCCAGAGACCCCGAAATTTGCCCAAAAGTTTACAAAATGGTTCTTACGAGCCATAGGTGGGGCTATGGACGACTTTAACAGCTTTTTAAGAAAGGGCATTTGATCTTTTTCACCCTTTCAAAGCCTAAACCTGACGTTTTTACACCTAAATAAATCTCTAAACATATCAGTTCAACTTTTTTACACTAAAATACCTTCTCCAACATAGAGCAAGGTTTCAAGGGAGAAAAAGGCTAAGGTTTGAAGATAATCTTGTGAGTTTTTCCAAGTTGTTCCAAAACTCAAAATTTTCAGATATGTAAGGCTAACCAAAATATGGATTTATGTTTTTCATGTGCCCCATAACCTGAATTGATGGAGTTATGAATGATTTGAGTTTCCCAGGAGTGTACTTGTTGGTTTCTCTAAAATCTTAATGCATTCCTATATGATCTTGCATGAATTATTGCTTTCATGAATTAAACACTTGAAATAGGTGATTATGCCTTACTACATGAACCCATGCTATTGTTATTTTTACATATTTCACTTAAATGGGTATGCATGAGTATAATTTTAGTCTAAAGAGTCTATGGAGTCCCTAAATGCCTTAACCCTACTTTTGTTTTCTTGAAATCTATGAGTTAATGATGCATGATAGAGTCTTTATGAGTCAAGAGTTGAACCTTAAAAGAATGTAACCAAAGAGTTGATAGTTAATGTGATGCATTGAGTTGACAAATATCCAATGAGACTAGATGAATGAGTTAACCATAGGGTTGATGTCTTATGAGCATATTGAGTCTAGGAAGGAGTATTGAGCGTCGAATTGAGTAAGAGTAAGTCCAAATCAAACTCAATAAGTACGTAGCCAGCGTAGAAGATGATTGAACCGTAAAATTGGATGTTTCCTATTGTCCCAAAAAGAGGACTTGATGTTACTGATTTTGAATCTACTGATGGGATATCCTATACCCTAGCAAGGTATTGGAAGGATGTGGAGCACTCATCTTGGGGTGGGCTTACTACTTAGATGCTTTCAGCAGTTATCCGCTCTACAGGCAACGACATCGCTTCGTTGTATCATCACTAGCTCATAAGTGATGGTTATCAGTTAGAGAAACTCCCAAACAGGCCTTGATAGTACTCTGAGTGGATTGAACTAGATAGTAGATGAGTGGTCATTGTCTAAATTGCATTCTTACTTTAGACTCTTGACTAGCTGATTGAGTTTTCTACTTCTTGAGTTGAGCAATTTGAGTTGATGTTGTTCTTCCTTTATATGTTTCTTTTTGCCATTTTACATATTCGTACATTCCACGTACTGACGTCCATTTGGGCCTGCATCTTTTTATGATGCAGAGACAGGTACTAGCGGTCATCAATAGGCACCCCGTTGAGGACCTATTTGCATTCAGCTGATTGGTGAGCCCTCCCCTACTTTCAGAGGACATCATGTTTTTGTTCTAACTTTGAGTTAGACTTATTTTATTCTATTTAGAGGTAGCCATAGATGCCATCTAGTCAGATGTTTTAGAGGCTTCATAAACTAGTCTGTTGAGTTATGACTGGATTATATTTTGACTAGTTTCTTTCACACTAGTCTTACTTAGTCGATGGATAGATTGTTTGGCTTTTGACCTTTGATTTTCATATTGTCATTACTTTTCATTTAGTATTTCTTAATCATTGATGTTTTGCGCTATTAGATTGTGATTGAACGAATGTGATGAGGTCGAGTGGTTCGCTTGGTAGCTAGCAATAGTCTTTGAGTGACGGCCACACCAAGGGTACCCTCCTGGGGCATGATACAAAAGCACTAGTATAAATCTTTACACAAACCTTAGCCTTTTAGCACATAATCAGCCCTATTAAGTCAAGTTGTGGACCAACATGGCCGCCACTTTCTTGAAATAATTTCTTTAAGCTTGTACAAGGATATAAACACTTTTAACTATATAATAAAGTACTCATTTAATATTTGTAATTTTCGGCAGGTTAGAATTTACAAAATAGATGCCAAAAGTGATCTGGTTTGTGCGATTCACACAAATTTGGACAACTTAACTGGCTTGTGTTGTAACTAAATATTGAACTGGTAAATGACAGGACTGGGCTTTTAAATCTGCATGAAAGTTGTAGATATATGTATTAAGGTTGCAAATAAATAAGAATCACCACAAAATACATTTCATACAAAAAGATATAATCAGAACATTAACAGTTGTACACAAGGAATTTCTAAATCAAGACAGAACTTGTCCTAAATTGCATAAAATATTTCGAATCCATAATCATAAAATTTGGTAACATAAATATAAAAGTTATATATACCTACTTGGGTTGCAAGGAATCAAGAACCATAGAAAAATTTAGCTCATCCAAATAAGATATGCTTAAAATACTAACAATAGTACATAAGAGGCTTCTAAGTAAGAAAAATTGACCAGAACTTTTTCAGTGTTGTGTCCCCTTTTTCAATCCCATACAAGCAAACTTAGATTTTTTTCATTAACATAGGATTTGTAGGTATATGAATTATATTTCCAAAACATATTCAATCACTAAAAATAAAGCTCTACATAACGAGATATTCTAACATTATTGACAGCTACGCAATTTTAAAAATGAATTTCATCACTTACCAATAGGTAAAGGGTTTCTTGAGTTTTTGCTCAAAGGGATCAGTCCTTTTTTATGATTTTTATGAGGTAAATGGTTATGATGGTGTTTATAAAGTTCCTTTGGCTTTAGGAACTGACTTACGTAATGAAGGGTGGTGCTTTATACTAACAAAAAGTAAAATTCAAGGTGGTTGTCCAATCCTTTTTAATTTTTTTTATACTTTCTAAAATCACACTTTGATTACTATTATTAAAACTTATACATATATAAAATATCATAAAATTATACCAAATTACCCTTAGACAAACCCCCTTTTTTCTTCTCCACAATTCAAAAAAATCAAGTCCTCTAACGTCACAAGTTCGAGCTAAAGAGTTGTGAAGTAGGAGTTGATCCTATCTCAAGGGAACACCCTTTTTGAACGTGAATACATGATTTAAATAATGAGGGTGTTACCATCCCCCTCATTCAAGCCTCATTTTGTGCTAGGTCAAATCCCACTGAATACATAAATATACAATATAGTAGTCAGCATGATAAATGTGTAACTCATAGCAAGTTATAACTCATAGCTTGTAAAGAAGGTTTCATAACCATGTAAATTAAGTTCATATCATAATAATAATACATTTACTTGAATAAAGTGTGGGTATACTCGCCATCTTATAAACTTGCATAAATAATAGGGTCTTAGGTCACCCCCATAATCATGATCATAAGCATACTTGGAGTCCTATTCATGAATCATAGCTTAATATACAAAATTAGGACTAAATATGGGTTCAGGGATAATTGAGTCTAAAATCATGGAATTTAATAAAATTCATGTAGATTAATGCAATTGAAATCACATTGAATTGTAATTAAAGGAACTCATATCAATTTCATAAGCCCTAATCAATTGTAGTTGATATCCCTTGAAAATCATAATTCATATATAATTAAGTAAAATAATCATAATCCAAGTATTCAATATAAAATCATGAAAATACATAAAAGTCATGCTTGAAACTTGAGAAAAATTTGAGTTCGAATTGGGCTCTATGGATGACTAGTCCATGGATGAAGGTCCACATATCTAGGTGAAGAAACTCGAAAGAGATTGATGGAATTGACCTTGATATCCCTTATAAAGCTTGAGACCCGGAAGTCTTAGCGGAAGTTCTAAGTCCGTGATACTATGCTTCGATAGTGAATCTTTTAGAGAGAAAAATCTTAGAATTTTCGGAGAGATTTGAGAGAGAATGAGTTTGAATGAGAGTAAGAGTAGTTTTATTAGAGTTGAGGCGATTAGGGGGCAGTTATGGGATAAAAAATGACGTAGTTTAGGGTTAAACAAGTAGGAAATATCCAAAAAATCCTTCATGAAATCTTGTTGGACCTATCCACAAACTCAATCTACGAGTCATAGATTGGAGTATGACTTGTGGACCATGGTTTTGTCTTGGATACACTTTTTTGCCTTTGAAAAAGTCTCTGAACCTCACTTTACGAAATCCTTTTTACGATCCATAAATGAGACCACGGTCCGTAAACACCACTCAGAGTTATCCACACGTAGAAAGATTTTCCTTCACTGGCCCCAACTATGACCCCATATTTATGGTCCGTAAAATGCACTATGATCTGTCCATTAGCCTTATTCCTTTCCTCAATACTGGTCCAGTTTTCTAGTTTCTAGAACCCCATTTATGACCCCAACTTATGGGTCATATTCCACGTATGGCTCATACTATGACCTCGTGAATTAACCTCGCCAAATTTTCTAGAATTTTCACGAAGTTACACCCCAAACCACAAGGCCTCTCTATGACCCGTGGATGAGATCACGAGTTGTAGATGGGCTTGTGCTTACCTGTCGAGGAACAATTTCCTGCACTTTTTAAAATTTCCAGCTTTTCAGTGTACGGTGTGTTACAATAGGGGACCCTTTTTAACGATATTTAACTACTGTCTTGAAAAATAAATCAATCATCTATATTTTCAACTACGCACAATAGAAAATCATATGAGGAACACTTTACATTGCGTAGATGAGAAGACATGAGGGGTATAGGAGCTGGTCTTTAGTTTGAATTTTCTTTGTTACAGAAACTCACCTTACCTTGCATACATGGGATGTAAAAATGGATTCTGGACCATTTTTAATTTTTGAGTTTCATGAACATATAAGACCAGAGGTGAATCACTTTCTCCCAAAGTTTAGGTGTTGGCGCTTGGTTAGTTTCTCATTTGTGTCAACTGATTAATAGTTCTATTGTATTGCTATGCAGCTATGTGATTTATAGGAGAATGATTCTATCTCTGATAAATTTGAGTGTTGCCTTTGTGGTGGCGATTCACGAGTAGCAACTGGATCTTATAGGTGTGTAGGCTCCTTCTTTTTGTTTCTCCACCAATGTGATTTATTTTTCAACAAATAATTTCTACCATTTCAGCAATCTTTTTTATGTGTTTCAGGAAGCACAGAAGCAACTGATGATGATGGAAACTCTTATAATTTGACAACCAAACTGCTCTACCTCACATGACATCCAACTGATGATTCAAATGCATGTTTTGCTGCAAACAACTGTACATGTATTATATACATAAGTCATGACAGGAGAAATTTGGTACTCCTGGATTGCATTTCTTAGAGTACTTTTTCGGAAGGCTTCTTTTCAAATCAGCTCGAGGTTCTACTATCTCTCACTTTCAAATTCCATACCGACATATATTAGATATTCTTAATGTTAAGGTCCATAAATGGCTCAAAGAATGGATAATTTTTAGCAACTTACTTGTCAACGACCCAGCGTTCTTGTTCTTTTACCATATTCCCCTTCACCCTTCTCGAGATCTCCTGTGTATCAGGTTAATGTCAGGATAGGTGTCTAGTTCTCCCTCAAAGAAAACAGTTAGATGCACAGAAATTGTCACTAGATGTAAGGTAAGTGCAGTTTTACATTATCAAATCTTGCAGCAAAAGGCCTTCTAGTGCAATGATTTACACAAATGATTTCACAAATTATGATTTACAGTTGCTATCATTGTTGGACTTCAGGTTACTTAAATAAGGCATGTATATTGGCCCTTCAGAATATATGAGTGATTATAGAAACTCAAATATGTAGCCTATGTAAAGCATTTTTCTACCTGTTTAAATGAGCTTTCAAATGTAACTTTGTCCTTAAAATACTAAAGCAACTGTGGTCAAATTTTTATTTTGATAAAGATGATTCATGTAACAAAAAGCACATAGTAAACTCTTTACTGATGGTACAACAACAACATATCCAACGTAATCCCACAAATGGCATATGGGAAGATATGAAGCACCTATTACAAATCAAGGTATGAATTGTGGTTCTTGTGGCATTAGAATCAAAACCACATTGAGATATATATATCATGTAGAAAAATAGCTTATGAAGCCTAAGAGCATACAATAAGTGATGATGGAATACTTTTCCTCTTTGATATGTTGGAAAATATTGAAGGCAAAGCATAATGCTAAGTTTGAAGGAATTAGAGTGTTTCACCAAGTCAATTACCTTTGAAGGTGTTCCACACTATATTAAGTTTACATTTTGATAAGAACTAGATAAAGGATATCTGATGCATCACTGAAACAAGTCAAAACACAAAATCTTTAGATTAGGAAGTTCAAGTGGGGAAAACATAACTCCGTGATTTTTAAGTGTAATGTTGATGAATGTTCTAAAGGGAATTCTGGAATAGAACTGGTAGTATGATTTTTTGACTGTTATGCTATTTTCATTAACAATGTCTACAATATTATATATTGAAGGCATATTATTAGCCTTATGTTGGTGCATTTCACAATCACTACAGATATGTTAAATGTTAACAAAGAAACTTATATGGCAATATGTTAATAAAGAAACATATATGGCAATTGAAGTAAATTTTGATCTTGTTTTCAAGCAAAATCTAAATATCTAGCCATAGGGATGTACTCTTGACTTGTGGATTGAAAGAGGCATGTTGTTCTCAATTAAAAAGATAATACCTTGGCAGGATCAATAATTGGTGCTTATCTAGCTTTTACACAGGAAGATAATTCTTGTAGAATCTAATCAAACACATAGTTTGTAAGATCATTGAATATACTTTCACCAGTCAATTGATGTAATTACAAGTATATAAACACAAACTACACTGAAATATCACAGTCTATGAATCATACCTTGTTACATAGTTGTTCCTACGCTTTTAAAAGAAGAAACCTACCCAAGAATCTTTAATGGAATTTGTACTAGAATTCGAGAAGGAAGAAGGAAGAAGAAAGAAAAAGTTTTGTTTTTCTTGTCAAGATTATGGTGTTTCTCTCCATAGAGAAACTCTTTCATAAACCTAAAGGGGCACAAGTTTCCAAATAATTGTGTCTCTTTTCTTTTATTAATATTAATAAATAAATAAATATAACAAATACATATTATTTAAATGTTAATATGGATTTGGGTTGATCCACATGGGTGACCCAATCAATTTCCTTCATTTCCCACTCACACATAGTGGGTCAACTCCCATTTCTATTCTGAAACTTTCATACGTTACGACTAGACCGTGTGACCAGTGCATACTTCGAGAGCTTCATTGTTATACACCTTTTAGGAATATACAGCATCTCAATCAACGAAACTTAGAGTAGATTATAGTATACAGTACCCTAGATCATTTATAACATTCATATCTCTCATTATACTTTTTTTAAATTTTGTGTTCATCATTATGTACTTGTCTCGCAGACAAAAATAAAGGACGTCATTGAACACAATTGATGTGATAACATCCAGTAATCTTCCTCATCTCATGAATCTCTCAATCTCAACGTTATATGCTTTTCTAGAAATATTCCACTAGACCGAACAAGCATGATCTCTTGGCAAAAAACTAAGATAGCAAACACCAAATTGAATCTTAAGAAACTGATTTAAGTTATGAGAGTACAATAAAAAAATTACTTATAATTTTCAAGGCTTCACACGATAGCAAGTAGAGACTAAACTTGTATCGCCCTTATGGGTCACTTTATACATACATGGTATAAAATATGTATCACAATACTGACTCCTTTCCCATGCAGCATATGCCATTTATTAATTAAATATTATGCAGATAATAAGACAAATAACTTATGTCTAACTTTGAGTTCACAAATCTACTCATTATTTATCCTTCAGAACTCAATTAAAAACAGACTCATTTTAATCACATATGATTAGATATAAACAAACATACGTCATTCGGGTTATAAACGTTTAGCTCTCTATTATCATCACTTCTGACAATAATTAGTTTATAACTGTTTCATCTCTATTTGTCACATAGACAATAGAGGCGATTGCCTGTGTGAATAGGCCAATCTTTTTATCTATTCGGCATACTTTTTATCCTAAGAATTTTATGTACACTACATAAAAAATAATATGTGTATATGAACCAACAAGAATGGAAAATTAGGCATTGAATCAATGTTAACTTCAATAATATGAACTTTACATGAACATGTTTGGAAAAAATAAAATATAAATACATCAGTATCTATGTAAACCCAATGACTTCATATGTCTTTTATAAGCATCACATGTTATGGGTTTCACTAAGGGATCCACTATCATTTGATATATAGATATGTATTCCATGTTCACTTTCTTGTGTGCTACCATGTCTCTTACAAAATTATACTTTATGTCAATATGTTTTGTCTTCCCATGGTAATTTGGTTTTTTTTTGTAGGCTATTGCAACTTGGCTATCACCCTGGGGTGCTCCTGTATTATTCTTGAGAAAGAAGATAGGTCACTTCGGATGTGCATTGACTATAAACAATTGAATAAAGTGACCATCAAGAATAAATATATGTTGCCAAGGATCGATGACTTGTTTGATCAACTTCAAGGAGCTACCCATGTCTCAAAGATTGACCTCTGTTTTGATTATCGTCAGTTGACTAAGGCTCCAGCTGTGTTCATGGATCTTATGAATCGAGTGTTCAAGCCATTTCTTGATTGTTTTGTGGTTGTCTTCTCGATAATATTCTAATTTATTCTCGAAGTGAGTAGGATCACATAGATCACTTGAGGTTACTTCTTCAAACTTTGAGGGAGAAACAATCGTATGCTAAGTTCAGAAAATGTGAGTTTTGGTTGGGTAAAGTAGCTTTTGTTGGTCATGTGGTATCTGCTGATAGCATTAAGGTTGATCCAAAGAAGACTGAGGCCGCAACGAATTGGCTCAGACCATTGACTCCTTCAAATATTCGGAGCTTCCTTGGATTAGATGGTTGTTATTGGAGATTTATTGAAGATTTCTCATCCATAACATCTCCATTGACTAAGTTAATTCAAAAGAAGGCCAAGCTTATATGGTTGAATAAGTGTGAAAAGATTTTCCAAACTCTGAAGGATCGACTTACATCGGCTCCTGTTTTGCCCCTACTGGATGGCTTAGATGGATTTGTTGTGTATTTTGATGCTTCTCATATTGGGTTGGGTTGTGTGCTCATTCCACATGGTAAAGTGATAGCTTATGCATCGAGGCAACCGAAGGTGCATGAACAAAATTATCCGACTTATGACTTCGAGTTGGTGGCCGTGGTGTTTGCTTTGAAGATTTGGAGACACTATTTATCTGGGGTTCATGTTTATGTGTTCACCGATCATAAGATTTAGCAATATATGTTCACCCAAAGAGATCTTAACTTGAGGCAAAGCAGATGGTTGAAACTTCTTAAAAACTATGACATGGGCTTTCAATATCATTCCGATAAGGCAAACGTTATAGCCGATGCTCTTAGTAGGCTATCTATGGGTAGCGTAGCCCATGTTGATGAGGGAAAGAAAGAATTGGTAAAAGATATTCAACGCTTGGTTAGATTGGGTTTTAGGTTGACTAACTCTAATGATGGTGGTATGCATATTCAGAATGGGGCTGAGACTTCTATGGTTGTTGATGTCAAGGCAAAACAAGACCTGGATTCAGCCTTAATTGAATTGAAGAAATTGGTTGCCAAAAATGAGATAGAGGTTTTCTCCTAAGAGGGAGATGGGGTACTTCAGTATCAAGATCGATTGTGTGTAGCAGATGTTGATGGTCATAGGGAAAATGATCATGAGTGAAGCCCACAACTCTTATTATTCTGTATATTTAAGATACACCAAAATGTATCAGGATTTGAGGGAAGTATATCATTAGCATGGTATGAAGAAAGACATAGACAAGTTATATTAGTAGCATGGTATAAAGAAAGACATAGACAAGTTCTTATCTGAATGTCCTAATTGTCAACAAGTGAAGGTAGAACAACAACAGCCGGTAGTTAAGTTTAAGATATTGAGATTCCTACTTTGAAGTGGAAGGATGTGAATATGGACTTTGTGGTTAGTTTTCCTTGTACACGAAAGTAATTTGATTCTACTTAGGTTATCATTGATAGGATGACTAAATCGGCTCATTTTCTACCGGTCAAGACTACTTTCAAAGCCGAAGATTATGAAAGGTTGTATATTTTTGAGAGTTGGTTACACTGCATGGTGTGCCTAAGTCTATTATATCATATCGTAGTACTCAATCTATTTCTCACTTTTAGAAATTGTTTCAAAGAAGGCTTGGCACCAAGGTGAAATTGAGCATCGCTTTCCATCCTCAAACCTATGGACAAGCCGAAAGGACAATTCAAACTTTGGAAGACATGTTGAGCGCTTGTGTGTTGGAATTAAAGGGTAATTAGTATGATCATCTACCACTTATTGAGTTTGCCTACCACAATAGTTTTCATGCTAGCATTATGGCACTGTTTGAAGCCCTATATAGGAGAAGGTATAGATCCCTGTTGGGATGGTTTGAGCTAGGTGAGATGACATTGATTGGCCAGATTTGGTGTTGGAGGCCATGGAAAATGTGAAGTTGATTAGGGAAAGGTTGAAGACGGATCAAAGTCACTAAAAGTCTTATTCAGATGTTAAGAAGAGGGATCTTGAGTTCCTTGTTGGTGATTGGGTATTTGTAAAGGTTTCTCCTATGAAGGGTATAATGTGTTTCGGTAAAAAGGGCAAGTTAAGTCCCTAGTATGTAGGCCCTTATGAGATAGTTGAGCAGATTGGCAAGGTGGCCTATAGATTAGATTTGCCTTTAGAGATGAGTTCTAACCACATTGTTTTCCATGTGTCAATGTTGAGGAAGTTGATTGGTGATTCTAGTTCGATCGTGCCCTTGGAAGGTGTTAAGGTTGAAGAGAACTTATCTTATGAAGAGGTTTCGATTGAGAGTGCTACATAGGAGGTGGAGATGGACATGATGAGGCGATATCCCCATCTTTTCCATTCCACTCAAGCCTAAGGTGTTAGATTCCTCCTATTCTCAAAGGTCCTAATTCTTTCACTCTTATGCTTCATGACATGACATGCATACATAAGCAGGAAAATGATTTAAAGGATGTTTTGACATGAGTTTTAATGATTTTATGATTTCCAAGAAATGAGTTATGCATTGTGTTCCCATGTTGAAATATTTGAGGTTCAAGTCAAGCCTTTCAAGCTAGTGTGTTTCTCTTTCCAAGATGAATGTTCCCAAGGAGGAGATGATGTAAGGACCTAAACCTCGTGAGACCTTATTGATGCTTAAAATCAAATTTTCGGAGATTTATGACCCATGGGGTGCTTTTGTATGGCTTCGTGTGGCTTAAGAAGGAGTTTTAAGCTTGGTGGCCTTTCATAACATCTCCCATGAGTCGTGGTCCTCACCACTGACCATAGAAAGGGGCTCTGTTAGCACCTAATCTTTTACCAAACTTAGGTTATTTACTTTTTAATATTTAAATATTTAGTTTTGAGTCTAAATTAGATATTTTTATCTTATTTAGAATAATTTGAAAACAACAAAAACATAGTCACATTTTAATTTAAGTTTTGCTTAATAAAGAGAAAATTTATAAAAAATATATGTTTTTTCTAGTTAACTTTTCTATTTATTTTTTAATTGGAAATAGTCTTCTAACATATTTATTTTTTCTTTCTATCTTTTCTTTTCAAAATAAAATGAAATAAAAAGAAAATTAAATAATCCTAAAACTACCTATTAATTCCAGCTCCTCCCCCACTACTCTCACTTTTCCACTCTCACATATTTCCTCTATATACTACACACAAAAACAAAAAAAAAAAGGAAAAAAAAACACACGACACACACACAACAAAAAAAATAAAAATTCTTCATCCATCTTTTTCTTTCTACACATTCTATAAAAAAGACACACACACAAAAAAAAACCATTTACTACTTTCTTCTTTTACCCACATCTTAAACACTTCTAGAAAACCTTAGAAAAATTTGCACAAGAAAGATACCAAAGAAAAACTCTAAAAAAAAAATCATTAGAGAAAAATAAAAGTTGAGTTCAAGGTTTGCTTTCGTGATTCCGGATTCGTGGCTCATAGTCGTGGTCCTTTCCTTCTCGCGAATTAATATTCACCAAAGGTAACATTCAAATTTTATTGTATGATTTGAAGTCACAATTGTAAAGACATGTTCTAATGCTACAAAGTTGCTCAAATTTTATGTCTATTTAATTTTGACATCATATTATTGAAGTATGTTAGAATTGTTAAGTTTTAAGTAAAATTGACATATTATGTGATTATTATTGTTTATGTGTTTATTTCATGTTTAAACAACACATAGTTGGTGTAAATTCATTGTCTAAATTTCTATTCTTTTTCATATTCATTTTTGTATGATGATATATGTTTATCGTTTAACAAACTGAAATGACAAAAAACAATTCATGAAAAATTTATTGTGTAAAATATTGTTCTCAATTTGTAGATTCTTCTTTCTATGACTAAAATAAAGAAAAGAAAAATTGTAGGTGTTCAAAATTCCTAATATGCAAAAATGTGTAAAACTTGTATAAAAATGTATTTGGGTGTTCTTACTAATGTTGTGCTCATTTTTTTCTTAAAAAAAATATAAAATGAAAATAAAAATGAGAAGTTTGTAATTTTTTACATCTCATTTTAGTAATGGTTTTTTTTAGAATGCTAATTTAACAATTCCATGTTGATCCATGTAATTAATATTGAATTGTTGAATTATGTTTTTCATAAATCACAATGATCAACCTTTTAACTAAAAAATAAAAGAATTAAAATCTTCCGGCTTTGTAAAAAGAATTCAGATTTGAAATAATTTTTATAATTAAATTTCTTTAAATTGAATCGTTAAAAACATGATTAGGCCGATAATAATAGGCAAATTTTACAATTTGAAAAGGATTACAAAAATTTTAAGTGTGAGATATAAAATAAATAACTTGTGGCAAGGTTGGAAAGCGCTGCTACTAATATACCACACCAATAAAATAAGACAGTCTTAAACGAGTTCAAAATAAATCAAAGAAAGCGGGTGAATAACGTATTTTTTATAAAACTTATCAAAATACAATATGTTCAAAACGAAGTTAAGCCATAAACAAGTCAATAAAGCGACCGTGCTAGAACCACGGGCTTCGAGGGGTGTCTAACACCTTCCTCTCGGTCAACAGAATTCCTTACCCGATCTTTGTTTCGCAGACGATAAAATAAAGAGTCATTTCCTTTTGATTAGGGATAAAAAAATTAGGTGACTTGGAACACCAAAACTCAATTCCAAGTGGTGACTCTGAATAAATAAAACAATCCCTTTTCAAAATGTCACTTAAATTGGAAAAACTCTATTGTTCCTAAACCCACGCGTGGGGGAAAAATAGGGGTGTGACAGGCTCTTGGTAGGTGCCCTAGCCTTCAAGCCAAGAAATTGGCTAAGGAAGCCATTAGGAGACCCTGTACAGGTCGTGCAACCTATCACGAGCTATGGTGAGGTCTCGTTTGACCTATCACATGTCGTGGTAGGGTGTTTCGTGAAGCCATATCCCCAAATATGATTCTAAGTATAAAATTATTGTCTCGGAACTGGGGTCATTTGTATGGATCGTTGTACGATCAGTGAATTATTGTATGGATCGTGAAGCCATCAGTGGAAACGTCCTTGGTCTAAAAAAATTTCTAACCATCAGAGGACCCCTACCATGGATCCTTGCACGGTCTGTGGTGCCTTGTACGGGCCGGGGTGGCCTCCCACGAGACCCTTGGGCACTCTTTTGTGCTCGCTTCATTAATGACTTTCTCATAATTTTGGTTATTTTTAAGGGTCATTTGTGACTCTCTAACCTATCTTTAACCCCTGACAAGACCTATGCTCCTTCATTTTTATTCAATTTTATTCATTATACTTGGAACTCTAGAAATTTCTCTCTTCTAAGAACTCCTTTCAAATGTGTCATTGAAGATTCAACTTGGGAATTCAAGAGGGTCTTTTTCTCAAATCATTTTTTTCTTAATTCTTCTAGTTATCTAATATATGTGGGATTGATTCATGATCCCTTTCAATCATGAACACCCCTAACACTTCTTACTGCTTAATTTATGAATTTCAAGCTTTCTTTGAATATCAGTCTTTTAAATTAGTGTTAATTTGATCAAATTGAGATATGGGTCGTATTTAATTGATGGTTTTAAAGTGATTTAAGTCATATTATGTTGAATTGCTTTGATTTATGAAAGTTGAATATGTATGTCCCTTTAAATGTTAAAATTATGCAAAGGTAACTTCAAGTATGCTTTGATTGATGATTTCTTCAAGGATTTGATATGGTTTTATTATATTATGATGTTTTAACTATGTACACTTAGTGCCCATGCTATGCACTCATTCATTCATGGCATATACATGCATGAACATTGATTTTCATGAAGTTTATGATGTGGGTGAAGACCCAATTATGTTTATGACCATGTTTTCAAGCAAGTATGGTTATAACATGACATGTAATCACATAATATCTATGATATAGCTCTTTGAGCAATTATGGGCATTTACAACAACATGTACAAGTACTAATGAGCTATTCCTATGCATGAAAGTATGAATATGAAGTATGGTTTGGCTTTTTAGCCCAAGTATGCATGATTATGAAGTATGTTTGGCCTTTAAGCTCAAGTATGCATGATGAAGATTTGAAAAGACTTATTCTCTTTTTAAAAGCATGTATATGCATATGTATTCTTGTGGGATGGTGACTTAGCACCGAGTGGACTTGTGTGAGGGGGACTATCTCCAAGGGTCCTTATATAAATCCTCAAGTCCCATAATTATACATCAAACATAGGTTTGTGTTTATGCCCCTTTGTAGATGATTATGATATGTTATGGAAATTATTTTCAAAATGAGTGTTGTTCTCGTAAGGTAAGGTACTTTCCAAAAGGGGTATTGCTCCCGTAAGGTGAGTGTATGGGTTACCTTTGGCAAGTAATCCACTCTTTCTCCAGTATATAGGCAATATCGGGATTCCAAGTAATAGCTCACTTGGTCTTATATGTCGGTTGAGGTCCTATCCCCACTATGTTAAGTATTATGGCATTCATGCATCATAGATTTCATGGCATATTAATATTATATCATTTCCTATATATGTTTTTCTATATATGTGCCCTTTTCATCTAAAACTGGTTGCAGGTTAACATGTCCATAGCATTTGCATGCCCGCATACTTAGTACATACAAACGTACTAATGCATACTCTTTGCCTACATGATCTAAATATGTAGTAACCGGAGACTATCATCTTCCACCTCTTGATGGCTAGCTTGAGGGATAGAGAATTGCTTGTGGTGAGTCCTATCATCTAAAGACAAACTACCTTCTATCTACCTCTTATGTTATGATGTTTTATGTCTTAACTTTGAGGGTAAGCCCGAGACACGTCTTGGCCGTTGTCCTAATCTATAACTTAGAGTCATTATTGGACTTCATGTAAACTCTATGTACGGGCTTGTGATGTGTTATTCCATTTGCTTATGGAGACTATAATTATGTCTATCTCTTGATGTTGATGTTATGATGATATGTTCATGATGAGATGTCGAAATGTGTAAAGTCCTAAGTCATTTCCATCCCCATAGCGTGAGTCATATTTACCTGCCCCTTAGTTCTTATATGCTACGTGCTATGTGAATTCATGCAAACCCCTATCCTTATGACATCCCCATAGCGTGATACTTACCCGTCCCTTAGAACTATTTGCTTATTGTTTAATCAAGTGCTTCTGAACCAATGAAGTGTATATGGATGCTATGAGGCTTATTTGGAGACTTTCAAGTTCCCATTCGCCATGCCACTCCTAGGCCCTAGGCCTGGGTCGTGACAAATACCCAAGAGAGGGGTTGAGTTATGTTTATATCATACTTTGAGAAATGAAATGCCTTGAGATGAGTTGTAAATTCTAGCATACTTTGAGAAGAAATGCTTTGAGTTGAGTTGTGAATTGTGGCTTATTTTAACAAATGAAATGCATTGAGATGCATTGTGAATTGACCATATCTTGAGAAATGAATTGCTTTGAGATGAGTTGTAAATTGTGTATATTTTCAGAAATAAAAAGACTTTTCAAATGGCAGTTGTTTATTTCAAAAGATCTTATTTCCATTATTTGTAAATGGCAGTATTTATCATAAATTGTTAAGGTTTGATTACCTTGATACTTGGATGTACGTGTTGAGATGATTATCGCGTCTATATTTGTGTATTAACATGCATTCATCCTCATACATCATATCATGAAATATGGAAAGTTGAGAAATGTAGAACCTTTTTGACAAAAAAAAACATCTTTAAAACTCTTGACCACGAGTTAGGTAACAAGGAGAAAAAGATATTAAAATTGTGATATTATGAAAGAAATGAGACATATTTTAAACCCTTGACCATGAGTTAGGTGGTAAGAAGGATGAGACATTGATATTGTGATCATTTGACCACGAGCTAGGTTGCAAGGAGGATGAGATATTGTGATTGTGATGAAGTAGATGGTCTACAAGACTCTAACGAGTCCTGCCTAGCAACTCAGCTTGGTAGGTGTATATGGCAAGCTATGAGATAATCTTGATCCCACTATACCATCCATATCTTACATATGTTCCATCTAATTACATTGAATGTTCTCGTTTCTTGAGTGTTGACTTATGATGGTATTATTTATATTTGAGCTACTGTGTTTACTTTATTCACACTATTCAATATAAATATGTGACACCGATGTCAAGTTGTGTTTTTTTTGTGCAAGTGCAAGTATTACTAGTTTATTATATAGTTTAGTCAATTCCTAATACCGATCAAACCTACAGAATACATGTGAGTTGTACTCACCCCTACTTTTATGTCCCTTTTTGGATGCAAATCCTAGTCAAGGTTATTGAAACGACCCAAAAGTGTTTCGGAAGTCACCGGAAACTTGTTTTAGATATATCTAAAAATCCATTTGTTATTTTGAAAATACGACATCATATTCTTGTTTAGGGGGTCAAATGGAGTGGGAAATAGGTCTAACCCGAATTTTAGAGCAACCATATCAAAATTCGAAATTTCCAAATGAAGCCTTCTTGGAGGGTCTACTTTGGAGGGTCATATCTTTTAGCACACAAAGAATTGGGTAGCCCATAATATATCCATGGAAAGCCCTGTGAGTTAGCTATCCAACGCACTTCGTTTCACCTCGTTTGGAGTTTAGACGAAGAAGTTATGCCCATTTTTGTAATCTCCGCCTGGGCAGAGAATGCAAATTCCAGTGAGCAAATTTACTGTTCACCCGCCCCATTATTTTTTCTAAGTGTTGGAACCGTTTTTCCAAAGACGAATTTTATTTCCTATATAGCACTAAATCAGTTCCCATTCCTTAGAACATTTCCTAAAAGACATTTCCCACACTTAGAAATATTTCTCTCAAGAACTCAAGCCAAAACCCTCCAAAACCTTCATCAAGATTGAAGAGGTCCTTGCTCCAAGTTTCAAGCCTCCTTTGAAGACACTTCCAAGGCCTTCATAAGAACTCAAGGTATGTGGTGTTGAACTCATGGGTCCTTCCACCCATAGTGCCTAAACTCTAACTTACTCATTATTTCATGATTTTAAGTGAAGATTTACACATTGGTCTTGTTCATTGTATAAATTTTCTGCACAGTGAAATTCTAGCATGGGAAAGTGAATGTCTTGAACATGTTATCACTCTAGAACTTGAATCTAAACTTGGAATTGATGTGGGGCTTTACATGTTGTCTTGGGAGTATGCCAAAGTGTTCATTGATGGTTGGTTCACTGATTTACTGCATGAGTCCTACTCCATTTTACACATTCTTTGATCTCCACTACATGCCCCCAAGGTATTTGACAAAATGTCCAATTATGGAATTATGAGGAATTAATGTTTTAAAGCTTGAGATAAGATATGAATGAGGTTACAATGACATTTTGATGATAAATTAAACTCGTGTATATATTCATTTCTACATGAGAATTGCATTAGAGCCTATTGTAAATTCCTATATAAAGTGTTGCACAACCATGCCCGGTCTGGGGGAAAAGAGCCGGATATCCATGATATGGGGGATAAGTACTCATATTCACCTAGGGTGGCAAGGTGGGATTGTCACTATCCATGATATGGGGGATAAGTACTCATATCCACCTAGTGTGGCAAGGTGGGATTGCCACTATCTAGAAATAAGGGATAATACTTATTTCAACCAGATGAGGGGGTTTATGCATCATCAATTTGCTTGGCTCAGCTTCAGATATGGTACCTGTTATGAAGATGGATTTACTTAAACATATTTGACTATACATTGATCATGCAAATGCATCTTGATTATATACTATGTCTAATGACCCATCTCTTGCATTTCGATTATGTATCTTATCTATTCTTGTATTGCACCCCACATACTTAGTACATTCCAAAGTACTAAAGCATATTTGCCTACATGATGTTACCATGTAGGGACCGGAGCTACTCTTGATCCTTCTCTTCATCCACGTGGCTAGTGCAGTGCTTATCCGGGATTGTTGGTGAGTCCTCAATGATTTGAGGACTATGTTATGTTTCCTACTCCTATGTTTTGAGATCTTAGCTTGTATTTGTATTTGACTATGAGGGGAACCGGTAGTATGTCATGGCCCCCGTCCTATCGATATATGTAGAGGTGTACATTGGACAAGTATTTTGCAAATGAGCTTGACTCTTAATCTATGATATTATTTTGAAATGGATTGCCCTTAGTCCCTAATTCCCTTTATTTAATGTTGATTGTACTTCCGCGACTGATGAAGTGTGATGACAAGTTCGAGAGGCTTGTTTGGGGTTCCTTCGGGTTCCTCATTCGCCATGTCACGTTTAGGCCCTAGGCTTGGGTCGTGATAGTTATCCTCATGGTAGATGATCTATTCTAGAATGTACTCTACTTCAGATTAGGTGGTGAGATCCTATTCCTAGATTGCCATCAGCTCTATCTCTCATTTGAACTCTTTATTAAAATTCAAATATCGAGTCGTATTACCATTTCAAAGTTGTAACACATGTTCTTTCTACTTATGTACTAGATTTTAGGATATTTTATTGTTATTCTTCTTTTCTTTTTCTTCGTATTGTGACTTCCCTTTTGGGAGTCTCGAATATGTTCTACTTTTTGTCTTACATATATGATCGGAATTTAGGATGTGTATCATCATGACCTTAGTTTTAGATCATAACAAATTAGTATCAGAGCACTAGGTTTACTAGTCTTATGACTTAAAAAGTAGGGTGTCTAGTAGAGTACTGTAAATGGGTACATAGAAATCTGTTGAGAGGATACTTATAAAAGAAATTCCCTTTGTTGATTCCTTTCATGCCATTCATTCATGTCAACTATCGTAAATATCTAATATATTCCTTTTTGCATTGCATGTCAAGTGTTGTAAATTTCTAATCTATTCTTTTCAATTTGAGGTAATAGTTGGGTTCAAGAGGGAAGCTTCACTTTTAGGATGATTTAGTGATGCCAAACTTGGGTTTGAGTTTTGAGTTTAAGAAAAAGAGCTTTAAGAAGTTTGTTAGATTGGCATCTCCTAGATTTGGAGATACAACACAGGATGGGGCATATGAATTTTTGACTGAGTACCAGGATCATCTTTCAACTTGGGTCTTTTAGAGGTTCATAGAGTGGCCTATATACTTCATATTAATTTGCGGGTATGATTAAGGAGTGGTGGAGGTCAGTTCTTGCTTGTGGGCTATTCAGTACCCCCTATGATGAGTTTCATCGAGATATTTTCTAAGAGGTTTATGCCATACAACCTTCATGATCAATGCTGGGATAAGTTAGACAGATTAGAGAAAGATTTCATGACAATTTATGAATACGAGACTAATTTCCTTAAATTGTTTTGCTAAACTAATTGAGTATTCTTATTCAATTTAAGTAAATTTGTAGGTTGGTAAAAGGATTCGATGGTTATTTTCAAGAGGATACTTCCTCGCTTGTGTTATATGATAGTTCAATTCAGAGTATTTGTGATCCTGCCAGGAAGATTGACAGTAACAAACCTGCTATGTAGGGTGGCGACATGTAATGACCTCGAAGGTTATTTTTGGCATTTTTGAAAAAAATAATCATTTTGCCCTTTTTGAAAGCTATTTTGGGTCATTTTGGTCAAGTCTAAAAGTTAAATTTCGAAAACCTTGTAAAAAGTTGAAGTTTTGCTAAAGAAAGAGTTCTTAAAGGCTTAAAGTTAGAAATTTTGAGTTTTGTTGTCATTTTGAGTTTTGAGTGTTGGAATGTGATTTCGTCGATTCCATTAGCTCTAAAATGGCGAATCTAGTCTAGGAGAATTTGCAAAACTAAATTTGGAGTTAAAACGAAGATTTTGGAGCCAAAGTTGCATTTTCAGTTCATTTTTTTATTATAGTTTGACTTTGGTCAACATTCGGAGTTTGAAAGCTCGAATTCAAAATTTTGACAATTTTAACGGTTTCGGGTAGTGAAACCAATGCTAGAAATGGCTTCACTAAATTTTAGAGCTTTCGAGAATCTTTTGAGTATTTGATTCATAAACTAGTTTAAATGATCTTTCTCGGGTTCTATGTTTGAATTTTGATGGTTCCATTGAGTCTGCAATGTTTTTTCTGTAGGGTTCCATATTTGGTTTGTGTTCTTGATATTCTGAATGAATCTTGAGGGTCCATTTCATGATTTATTGAGCTGTGTTTTGCTGGTTTTAGCTATTTTCTGGTGTAGGTGAACCTTGTTCTCCGCGTTCGTCCTTCAATTACCGCGTTTCTGGAGGTTAAATTTTGTAGACCTATGAATTTGCGAAAGAGGGTCGCGTTCTTGGAGCACTGCAAGCATGGCCTCTGCGTTCGTGAGAACCTCTCCGCATTCACGGAGTGTCGGGGCAGTTTGGGCTTTCGCGCTCACGGAGCACAAAAGTTCCCTAAACAGTGTTCCTCTTTTAATGATGGGTTTTGACTATTGTCAACCAGTTTTAATATTCCAAGCTTTGTTTTAGAGAGGATCATCAAGGTTTTTCAAGGCAAATCTCTTGGGTAACTATTTCTAACCTATTTCTTCAAGTTGCATTGATTAAATTGTGTTTTTACCTTATAATTTGTGATTTTTAATTGGAGAAGTTAGAATTTTTCTTTAACTTTGATTCCTAATACTAAATTGATAATTTCTACCTTATTTTAACTCTATGTTAGAAATGGTTTTCACCATTGAACTCCTTATCACTTGAAGAATCTTTTCATATATTAAATTTCAGATTGTGACTGCTTTTTCTGACATGAGATTTTTTAGCATTTTGCATTTTTTATCTGAATTGATTGATTTTAGTGTCATTTTATTTATTATGTGATTGTGATGCTATATTTGAATAAATTTTGGTGATTTGGAGTATCATAGAAAGGGAAAAACTTTGGATTTGACTTGATTCGAGACTTTTATAAGGCAAGTAGATTTCTAACATTTTGTTAAGTATGATTGAACTTGTATGCTCCTACGTGTATGGAATTGAGTACTTTGGGGGTAGAATTCTATCATCATAGGCTTGATCATTAATTTTCAGATTGAATAATTATTTATTTGGTGATATCTTGACTTGTAAATTAATTATGGGTTCGTAATATATGTGATCTTGTAATTATTTGATATTAATATTGAGATGACACCTATATTGAGATACTACTGATATGATATTGAGGCACTGATGCTATTGAGATATTAATGATATCGAGGCATTGATGATATTAATACTATGATAACATTGAAATCATTATGTTGTTGGCACTATGATATAATTGAGATCGTGCACATTACGTTCACTATTATTTGTGCATTTGACACTTGTGATGGCTACGACCGAGAGACGAGTAAGTTAACATATGTATTGGTGGTCGAGGTCTCTATCGATCAATGTTCAGCCAAGGTTTCTATTGGCAAGCCGAGGTAGTATGCCAGCTGATATTAGGTCCAAGGTCATTTCCAGATGGATGAGTATTGGTCGAGGTCATTGCCGGCAGTGTTGACGTATACATGGTTTTAGTGAGACCCCCATAGGTTCCATTCTGACAAACATATATGTATTGATCAGCGGATATGTATCATAGGACAGACATGCATCACATTATTTACATATTATGGCATCCACTTGACCTCATATCAATCTTACTTTGATATTATTTTATGAATTATTTATGAGAGTGGATATCTATTGTAACATTTGACTTGAGTATCAGTTGGATATAATGAGATATGATGTTATATGATGGGTATATCTTTATTCTTATGATTGTATATTATATCGTGTTGGGGCTTTCCTGAGTGAAGGTGTATAGTTCGGCAGTATATAGTTAGGTGTTAAGGAGTACTTGTATTCTTCATTGCTTTACCTAAGGTTAGTTTCCATTTTACTGTGTACCCATGGTTTGGTGATCACCCCTTGCTATATTTTTGTAGATTGTTAGCTCGGTCCCCCTTGTTAGCTTCCTTTAGTTCAAGATCCAACTTCAAGATCACCCGTGGGGTAATTGTTAGTACCTTTGATTGGCCTTTGGGGATTTTACCTTATGTTATGTTCTATTCGGGAACTAATCATTATGACTTGTATTTTTATTTGTGAATTCTTATTATAGCGGCTTGTACATGTGACACCAGTTCTTGTGGTTTTGATTTTCTGTGCTCATCTATATTATTAGACTATTTATCTTCTGCTTTTATGATTATGATGAATTGTTTAGGTTTTGGAGCGGACTCGCCTTGGTGGGATAAGTGAGTGCCATTACACCTTGATTTTGAGTTGTGACTTGATTTCGAGTTGTGACTTGAATAAAGTTACTTGAAATGATGATGGAGGTGAAGTTGATGCACGTGACGGTTGCCTATTCATCCTTTTGCATCCTGAACGTCCTAGTGGGGAAATGAATGGTCGTTATTTGTCTGATAAGGAATAGGATGCAGCACATATCTATGTTTTATTAAATTGTGATGAGATTCAATAATTCATCTAGCAAGTTTATAAATTTTACCTATATAATATATAATATTGCATGAATGGCTAATTTAACAAGAAATTATTACTTTTGTAGTATCTTTGAAGCTGAATTGAAAGAGAAATTCAGAAAACATTAGCCTCGAGGAAATTGATAAAGAGACGAATAGGAGATTTGCCAATTGGTTTGAAGCTTATGTGAGTGAAATATAATTGTATGAAGAAATTCCTACTATTTGTCTGTATCAAGTTATAATTTATACTTAACTATATAGATTATTGGTCTATTTTTTGTATTTTTTAGATTCTCAATCCGGCTAAATATAAATGATGAGCGTTTGAAAAACTTGGCTTCAAATATTCCAATCCAACAAAAAAAAACCACTATTGTGTTGTTCAAATGTGATTGGTTTGATCCAACAATGGGTCGAGGGTATAAAGTTCATAACTAGTATGGGCTAATAGATATCAATCATAAGAAAAGGTTCTCAAGCTATGCATATGAACCTTTTGTACTTGCTAAACAAACGCAGCAAGTTTATTTTGCAGAATATCCTAGTAAAAAGAAAGATAGTACTGACTGGTGGGCAGTGTGCAAAATAAAAGCTAGAAATTGAATTGATTCCCCAAATATTTCATACCAAGATGATGACACTTTACCCCAAATACTCCCAAGTATTACTGATGATCTTCATAGCCTACGTCATGAAAATGGTGAAATAGGAATACATGACATTAAAAATAAGATGGTTGAGATTGATCAAGAGCATGATATTGAAAATGATGAAGAGATAGAATAATCTGATTTTGAATTCTCTAAAGATGAAGGAGATGAACAAAGTGATGAAAACTTTGAGCAATTCTCTAGTGAAACTGATGATAGTGAATAGTAGGGTCTTTTCTAGAGTATTTTCTTTATTCCTCCTGCTGCTATTTTTTGTTGTTTGATGTTATTTATGGACATTTTATGTATTATTTCTTTTGAAGTTGATTTATCAATCTGCCAAATTGGTTATTTAGCACTTACTTTAGTAAAAATTAGCATAAGTTTGTCTACTGTAGATTAAGGCAGTTCTAAAAATAATAATATGCGTATGAATAAGTGTGAATGTATGACATAGTCTCTACAATGATAAAGGTTGGCAGAATGCTAAAGTAGAGTCTTAATCTTACTATTCCTATATGTCAAGAATTTGATGTAATACTTCTCTCGGACATGATTGATTTTTATTGACTAAAAACAAACTCTACACTTGTTGTAACAAGTGTACAACGACAACAACAACATACTCAGTGGAATCCCACTGTTGTAACATGTATACTATTATAAGTACAGGTATAATATTTTTATTGATTCACCATCTAAATGGATGAATCCATCTAATTTGTTTGCTTTTGTTATTTGAGTGAACATTGAGGGCAAATGAGCTTCATTATTTAATCTATATTGACCACTTTATAGCATGAAATACTGCACATTTTTTGTGAATGCTTGAGTATTACTTTGTAGTTCTTGTTAGATTTTGATCAGAAAATATGACAAGGGGAAGAGGCATTAAACGCAACTGGGGAGTTCGTGGGGGCATGTCTAACAAAGCAGGAGGAGGCTGCCAGCAGCTATCAAAAACTTCTCCGAAAGATATTAGTGGACTGACAAGCCCTACATCTCAACAGGTTGGTTCAAATCATTGTATTATTATATCCCGTGAAAGTACATTTCAACAGATCCCACATACATCTCAAGATGCCAATGCTCAGCAAACGACTGCTCCTAAAAATGTTGGTGATCAACCAGAAGCTCATACGTCTTTGGATGTTGGTCATCAAAAAACTCCTTCTTCTCAAAATGTTGGTGCGCAATAAGAAACCTCAACTCAAGATGTTTCTCCTGCACAAACACCCGCATCTCTCGGAACTAATAATCCACAAGGTAGACAAGATACAGCTGGACAAGATACAACTGGTGGAATGAAATCCTTGAAAGTAAATGGAGATACGAAAGTAAAACAAATTTATTTAAGTTGTGGCTAAGTAAGTCTTCATTTAATAATTTTTGCATAAAATATATTATTTTATAGATTCTGCCCATATGAGGTTATTTGGGATGTGGTGTTAGCTTTTAAGAAAAGCTTCTCCGGGCCATGGCATTGTTGGAGCGAAGTTCCAGAGCATGTGCGAGATAAATGGTTCAATGACTTTGAGGTATCTATATGTGAATAAGAATATGTGAATTTGACCTAAGCATCAATCTTTTTTGCATTAATAAATTTTAAAAATAAATTGATTATTTATTTTGTATTTTCACAAGAAGTATTCTTTTCTAATGAAGATGAAGTATTTGTTCGAAAAACTTTTAATCAGGTGGGTAGTGAAAGACTGAGTGATAGTTTGGAAAAAGAAAAGAAAGAATTTTTAAGAACAAAGCGAATATCAAAGTGGATTGCTCAAGTTCATTGGGACAGTCTAATGCAATACTAGAACTCTGACGATTTTAAGAAAATATTAGCAACCAACTCAAAGAATAAAATGTCATCTAATAATGGAGAAGGTCCTTCCTTACATACTGGAGGATCAGTTGCCTTTGCTGAGTATAGATGAAGAAATGTAATTTTTTATATTTTAGTATTAATTATTATTAGTCTTAAGTTATTCTATTTATGTTGAAAATTAACACTATTTTTAATGGTTGTAGAAGGAACTAACTGGTGAAGAGCTTCGAAATGACAAATTATTTCTAAAGACTCACAAAACCAAAAAGGAAAAGAAATGGATCTGTGGAAAGTCTGAAATGATGTGGGTATGTTTTTATCTCATTCTTTTGGTGATATATATTATAATAGTTTTGTTTAAATTAAAATTCATATGAATTAGTTTCTAAGAAGAAGAAAGAAAGTGCTCTTTTACTGAATTTTTTCCTTTTCTTTGATTCTTTAGCATAGCACCAGAAAAGATTTTACATTTGAAAGAACTTCGTATATATTTAGTTATTAGTTGAGATGTTTGGTGCACTTGTTTATTAAATTTTAAAAAGATAAGTTGCTGGTGTGATTTTCACTTTACTATGTTTTACTTCATTGCACTTTTTGCTACAAGATAGCTTTATTATTCTATGTAACAACTAATTACTTTATCATTTTTTTTCAGAACGCATTTATAAATATAATTAAGGAGAAGGTGGGTGAGACTTCAACATTAAGGAATGAAGAAGGTCTTGAAGTAGATGATGAAGAGAAAGGAGGAAAAATTAGCGAAGATGATGTGAATTTGTTGAAAACGGTACCAGAGGAGCAATTACTGAAAACTTGGATAGAAACACTTGGTGGAACCAAAAAGGAAAAGTATATGGTGTTAGTTCTAGAAATTTTTTGCTAGGAGATTCTTTGAATGCTAATTGTGCATCCCCTGACGGTCAAAATCCATCCAACACTCCTAACCCAACAAGTATTTGAAACATCTGAATTTCAACAATTTCTTGACCACATATTGGATAAGAGATCGACGAATATGCAAGAGCATATACAGGAGAGTGTTCGGAAAAATATGGAAGCTGAAGTAAAAATTGCAGTACGTGTTGTTGTGGCTTATATACTTGGTTTCACTCCTCAAGCACTATCGGATCTGGTTATACTCCAAACATACCTTAATGTAGTTTATGTTGATGATTTTTAGTTTTAACACATTTTTTAGCTAGTAAACATATACTTCATTGTTCAAGGATTGATGGTATTATAATAATGCTTATTTTCAAAATTTAAATAGACTTAATTGCCTTTTTCTATCTTGTGTCAAATATAGAAATTATATTTATATTTTTTCATACCCAATTCTAGCTAGATTTATCCAGAAAAATATTCCTAGCTATTTTTAGTTAGTCATTTAGCTAACAAAATATTCCAAGCAAAACTTGAAAAGCTGTTAGACAATTGTAAGTTTAGCTAGGATCATTCCTTGCTAAGTCTTAGTAAAGTCAACATTGGCCGAATATATTTTGCTAGAAATTTAGCTAGCAGACATCCTAGCAAAATGTTTGCTACGGATTGCTTCTAGCAAAGATATCATAGCTAACTAATCTAGGAATGACATAATCTTCTAGCTAAGAATTCGCTAAGAGCTTATTAGCTTCGAGGGGCTGGTAGGGTCATTTTCCTAGCTAAATTGTCATTAGCTAGGGATTTTAACACTTTACCTAGGAGTTTGGTCTGTAGCTAAATGTGTGTTCTCTTATAGTGGGCCTTCATGGACTTATTGAATAGAGTATTCACACAATATCTTGATATATTTGTGATTGTATTTATCGACAATATTTTGGTGTATTTGAGAGATGAGGAGGAGCATGCTAATCACCTCAAAGTTTTCCTTCAAACACTTAAGAACCATGAGTTGTATGCAAAATTCTCAAAATGTGAATTATGGCTCAAGTCAGTAGCTTTCCTAGGTCATGTTGTCTCCGACAATGGTATTCAAGTGGATGCCTAAAAGATTGATGTGGTTAAGAACTAGCCCAGACCGATCTCTCCAACTGACATAAGAAGTTTCTTAGGGTTGGCAGGCTACTACTGCAGATTTGTTGATGGATTTTCTTCCTTATTCATACCATTGACTAAATTGACTCAGAAAAAGGTCAAGTCTCAGTGGTCTGACAAGTGCTTCCAAAAGTTTCCAAGAGTTGAAGATGAGACTGACTACTACACCAGTTTTAACTTTGCCCTATGAGACAGAGGACTTTATGATCTATTATGATGCTTCGAGAATGGGATTGGGATGTGTGCTGATGTAGAGAGAGAAAGTGATAGCCTATGCTTCCAGACAACTTAAGGTTCATGAGAGGAACTATCCAACCCATAGTCTTGAGTTGGCAGTAGTGGTATTTGCACTTAAAATCTGGCGCCACTACTTGTATGGAGTGCATGTGGATGTGTTCACTAACCACAAGAACTTGCAGTATGTCTTCAATAAGAAAGAGTTCAACCTGCGACAAAGGAGATGGTTGGAATTGCTCAAGGATTATGACATAACCACTCTATACCATCCAGGTAAAGCTAACATTGTTGTTGACATTCTTAATAGGCTGTCAATGGGTAGCACAATCCATGTTGCTGGAGGGAAGAATGATGTCACGCCCCGGGAGGGTACCCTAGGCGTGGCCGGCACTCAGAGACTATTGCAGCCCCTAAGCGAACCACTTAGCTTCATCACATCATTCATTATAGACATTGCGGAAGGAAATAGTAAACAATACTTTAAAATAGAGGGCCAATGGCCAAACATCAATTTGATCATCAAAACCAAGCAAGGAATTATTGCTCAGTTGTCAAAACATTCACCTTGACTACATCATTATGTCTACGAAGCCTCTAACATTATCTAAACCGTCTAAGAAGGGGACCATGACATGCCATGGCTACCCGACTCAATGAAATAATAGGATAGCATTAAATAAAGGTTTCCTCCGAAAACAGGGAGGCTCACCACAGTCAGAACTTGCAAACACTTGGCTTCAACGGGGCGGCTGCTGAAGTCCTCTAACTCCTGTATCTGCATCATAAAACGATGCAGCGCCAAATGGCGTCAGTAAAAGGAATGTACTGGCATGTAAAATAGCTTAATCACATCATTAGAATCATCCGAATATAACGTACATCATCATGAGACTTTAACATTTATATCAGGGAAACATTAACATTGACCTTTACATTAACATTGGCCTTTACATTTAACATTGACCTTTGCATTAACATTGGCCTTTACATTTAACATTGACCTTTGCATTAACATTGGCCTTTACATTTAACATTGACCTTTGCATTAACATTGACCTTTACATTTAACATTGACCTTTGCATTAACATTGGCCTTTACATTAACATTGACCTTTGCATTAACATTGGCCTTTACATTAGAGTACTATTAGGGAAACCTTTTCTGAGAGGCCTAACTTAGAGTTTCTTTAACCGACAACCATCACTTATGAGCCAGTGATGATACAACGAAGCAATGCCGTTGCCACATCCATCCATTACCTTGCCCAGGGTAAAGGACATTACATTAGTGGATCCATAAAACATAACATTAGTCCTCATTTGGGACAAGATAGGAGCCATCCGCATTGCAGTTCAATCCTCTCTTCCTACGCGGGCCACGTAGTTAATGGACTCAAGTGGGACTCACTTTTATCCATTTCGGTGCTCAATACTCCTCCCAGGACTCGACATTGCTCATAAAACATTAACATTCATTTGTCCCATAGGGACACATTACATTATCATTAGTCCCCATAGGGGCATAACACTTTATCATTGACATCTCCTTTACATTAACATTAACATCATTGTCATTCCATTCCATTAACATTAACATCATGGACCTTAGGGACACTAGTTTAGGAACTTTGACTCTCAACTTAGAGGCAATCCCACATTCACATGCTCAACGTTCATCATTCATTATTTTATCATTACTCTAGACTCTACACACACCCATGTTCATCATGCATGCTTTTCTAGGATACATATACAATAGATATAGGGTTTCTAACTAAATGCTTTTCAGGAAAATAGTTTAAAAAGGATGCATGAGGGTTTTTATGAGGGTCATCATCAATGCAGGAAAATATGTAGGTTTACGCATAAAATAATGGCATTTATTCATTACATTACATGAATTAACATGTTTCACTTCATTACCCTAACATCATTCACCATTAAACTTTAATACATTACTCATGGGGCACATGGGAGGACATTCCCATGCTTTAAGTTTAGCCTTACATACCTGGAAATTTGATATCACAATCAAAATTTGATGAATAATTGTTATCTTGGAGAAAATCCTCAACCTCGATAGTTCTTTTAGAATGGAAGAACTTGGAAAGACATTGTTGAAGAACTTCTTTTTGATTCTTGACTCAAAATCTTTAGAGTTTCTTGATGAAGAACCCTAATTCATGGAAAGAAGGATCAAGGAATCCTTTGTTGGGATTCTTGAATTCGCTTTCTTGAAACCCTAGGTTAGGATTTAAGATTCTATTAGGGATTTCATGAATAGATAGAGAAATTAGCTTAAAGCTTATGAAGAATAACTCACCTTGATGAAGAACCTTGAAAGTTAATCCTAACTTGATGACTTTCTTGATGATTCTTGAGCGTTTTATGTTTAGGAGTGAAAGAGAGGGTTTTAACTTATGAAACTGACGTATTATGCATTTTGGGACCTTAAATAGACGCCCAAAGGCTTTAGGGTAAAAGTACCCTCAAAATAAAATAAAGAAACGTCGGTTAGCTTATCCAGAAAGGGTTCGCGATAGGTCCGCGTCGCGGAGCCGTCGCGGACCTTCAGACAGCTCTGCAGGTCTTCAGTAAAATGGTCATAACTCTCTACTCCAAACTCCGTTTAACGCAAAATAAGATGCGTTGGAAAGCTAACTCAAAGATCTTTAATTTGATATATTATGGGTCACCTAACTCATTATACTTTAGGATATATGGTCATTTGAAGTTGACCCTTCTATCAACTCATATGAAAACTTAGTCTCTAGAAATTCTTTAGACTTGACTTGATGTAAAAGATCATTTATAACTCTAAATCACATCTAATATACTTTAAATACTCAGGAATTGATTCTATCATATGAATGATGACTCAATCTTAGTAAAAAAAAGTTGGGGTGTTACAAATGAGCCAGCTAAAGAAGTGCATCGATTGGCTCGATTGGGAGTTCAACTTAAGGAGAATGATGGGGGAGGATTTAATGTTCAGAATGGGCCTAATTCATCCTTAGTTGCAGAGGTGAAGGAAAAGCAAGACCGAGGTCTTGTCATACTTCAATTAAAGGAGGTTGTCCACAAACAGCAAGTGATGGTTTTCTCCAAAGGAGGAGATGAAGTGTTGAGATACCAGAGTAGATTGTGCGTTTCAGATTTTGATGGTGTTCGAGATAGGATTATGGTTGAAGCCCATAATTCTAGATATTCCATCATCCTGGCTCGGCCAAGATGTACCATGACTTGAGAGAAGTCTATTGGTGGAGTAGAATGAAGAGGGATATTACTGAGTTCATTTCAAAGTGTTTGAATTGCCAACAAGTTAAGGTTGAGCATCAAAGACCATGTGGATTGACCCAGAACTTTGAGATCCCTAAGTGGAAGTGGGAGATAATCAACATGGACTTCATTACTGGTCTACCGAGGTCTCGAAAGCAACATGATTCTATATGGGTGATTGTGGATAGGATGACCAAATCGACTCACTTCTTAGTTGTTAAGACAACCAACACCGTGGAAGAGTATGCCAAGTTGTACACCCAAGAGATTGTGAGGTTGCATGGAGTTCCCTTGTCCACCATCTCGAACAGAGGAGCTCAATTCACCACCCAATTTTGGAGATTTTTCCAGTAAGGATTGGGTACTAAGGTGACTCTGAGTACAACTTTTCATCCACAGACAGATAGCCAGGCATAGCGTACAATTAAAACGTTTGAGGTTATGTTGAGAGCCTGTGCTCTTGATTTCAAGGGAAATTGGGATGATGACCTACTATTGATTAAGTTTTCATATAACAATAGTTATCATGCAAGCATTCAAATGGCTCCCTATGAGGCTTTGTATGGGAGGAGATGTAGATCGCTAATTGGGTAGTTCGAGTTAGGAGAAGTGGAATTGATTGGGCCTGGTCTCGTCCACTAGTCGATGGAGAAGGTTAAGGTCATTTAAGAGATGTTGAAGATTGCACAGAGTCGCCAAAAATCTTATACTAACGTGAGGAGAAGAGGCTTGGAGTTCGAGGTAAATGATTGGGTATACTTGAAAGTGTCACCTATGAAGGGTGTCATGAGATTTGGGAAGAAGGGGAAATTGAGTCCTCGCTATAGTGGTCCCTATCAGATTCTGAAGAGGATTGGGAAGGTTGCTTACTAGTAGGAGTTGCCTTTCGAGTTAGACGCAATTCATCATGTGTTCCACATCTCGATGTAGAAGAAGTGTTTAGGAGATCCTGCCTTGGTGATCTCTGTTGAGAGTACTCGAGTGAAGGATAGTTTGTCCTACGAAGAAATTCCAATCCAAATCCTTGATAGTCAGGTTCGCAAGCTGAGAACTAAAGAGATAGCCTTAATCAAACTCCTGTGCAGAAATCAATTCATTGAGGAAGCCACATGGGAAGCTTAAGAAGAGATGAGAGCTAAATATCTGCACCTATTCGTGCCCAATGATGAGAATGTTGAAGGTAATTTCCTTACCCTTGACTTAATTTGATTGATCTATGCTTGAGTTGATATATCTATTCTTGAGTCTGAATGGAGATTGTTGAAATTGATGAAAAGTCGAAAGTTTGATTGATTGATGTGAGTATTGAGATGAGTCCTGTGTCTATTTGTGCCTTGATATCCACCTTTACTCTATCTTTTCGAGGATGAATAATCCCAAGGGGGAGATGATGTAACACTTAGTAAAATTATCAAAATACCCCTAGAGGAAAGATGTACGTGTAACGCATCTTTCCATGCTCAGATGGCAAATCCGAGATCGGATATATGATCAGCACAAAAAGTTGAGTGGGAAATGGTCTTGGTTGATTTTTAGAGAAAGCGGATCAAAAGATAATTTTTTGGTCCGAAAATGAAAAATAGTGTCTGTGTGCGATAGAGGCGCGTCGCGCATCTATAGCAGACGCAAACTTAATTTTTTTCAATTTTTTTCAATGGGATTGGAAAAACTCGTTCGAAAAAGTTTTGGAAAAAAATACACTATAGCGTGCCCAGTCGCATTGCGGACTAGGTATTCCGAAATTGAAATTTTTCTAATTTTTGTGAGGGGGCATTCCGAACTATTCCCAACCCCTCCTAAACTCAAAATACGATCAAAATGGGTCGTTTTAGCATAAAAAGGGTCTTAAACCCCATTCTAAGTCCATTGTAAATCTTGGAAAAAGGTTAGGGCTTGAGAGAAGAGAAGAGAGAAGCATAGATTGGAGAATTCAAGGGTGAACTCTTGAAGATTGATCATTAGAGCTTCACACCAGATATGTACGGCTAAACTAAAAGCATGAGATTGTTCTCTCATGTGCCCCATAGATAGTCATAGAAGAGTTGAAAGTCTAATGAGTCTATGTACATGATTATTGATGATTTTTTTCTTGAAAATTATATTAATTACATATATTTTCTTATGTTGATGATCATCATAAACTTATTTTCTTGAATTAAATACTTTTCATGAGATATCGTATAACCCTACATGACTATTTTTGAAAGCATGCATGATTGAACATAGGGATTGAGTCTAGAGCCTTGATTTGAGAATGTCGATTGTGATCGTGATATTAGAATGATGATGAATTGATAAAACTTGATAGTCCTGTAAGTCTCCATAAATGAACTCCCATGATTTGTCTATTCAATTGTTCCCTAATAAATGTTCTAAGCCTTGAGCTATTGATTGAGATGTTGATTGATGAGATGATCAAAGTCTCAATGAGACTGATTGAATGATAGTGCCTCCGTGAGGCTGATTGAATGATTTGATTGAGATGGATTGATTGGGATGGATTGTCTTATGAGCATTGATTCTTGGGAGGAGTATCGAGCACTGAAATAGGTAAGAATAATACCAACTCGCACTCATTAACTACGTAGCCAAGCATAGATGAGGATTAGAACCACTACATCATATTGAGGTTCCCTCTGGATAGAAATCCGTGAAACAATAGACTTGTAGATTGTCGTCTCCATTTTGGATTATCCATTATGATTTCAATTCGTTCTTTACCTGGCAAGTATAGAAAAGTCATGGCAATACCGACAGGATATTGTACTATCACTGGCTCATAAGTGATTGTTGTCGGATAAGAGAAACTCCCAAAAAGTTCCACCTTGAGTACTCTGAGTCGAGATGAGTTGAGTTGAGTTCCTATGAGATGAGTCTAATTGATTGATGAGTTTGATTTTTTGATGGGTCACTTGTCTACTCTTTATCTTGCTTTAGATAGACATTTGACATGTTGATAATTTATTATCCTGCGTTGATACTGTTCCATCTTATTCTACTCATTTCTATTTCATTTAGCTATTTTACATACCGTACATTCCACATACTGACACCACTCGGCACTGCATTGTTTTATGATGCAGATACAGGGATTAGAGATCATAAACAGGCGCATCGTTGAGGATCTGAGACGTTCAGCTGATTGTGAGTGTCCCCTACTCGGAGGATCCATTCTACTTATTCCACCTTGCTTTAGAGTTAGACTTAATTGGATTTATTTTGATAGAGGTAGCCATGGGTCTGTCATTGGCACCACTTGATAGTGATAGAGGCTTCATAGACTAGAGTCGGATGTTGATTGTTAAGATTGTGAGCTAGTTTTTTCTACTAGCCTTTTATTATTATATTAATTTGAGAACTAGATGAGATGTGCCCATTTACTTTCCTTAGTCTTTCGCTAATTGTCTTAAGTTATTTGATTGAATGAATGTGATGAGGTCAAGTAGTTTTCTTGGGGACTAGCAATAGTCTCTCGATGCCGACCACATCTAGGGTACCCTCCCGGGGCATGACATTTATAAAGTAAGTAATTAAAAGAGTCATAAACAAAGAATAAAACTAACCTTCTGCATATCTGTTATGTCAGTCATGTTTGTTCCATCTCCCAACTGAAGATCTTCCTTTAAAAGCTTGACAAATTAACTCCAAGTGTATTGATTTTCAACCTCCACCACTGCCCAAGCTAATGGCAGCATTTGGCTGTTACCATCCTTACAAACAACAACCAATAACTAACCTTTAGATACTCCCTTTAGAAAACAACCATCCAAACCAATACACTTCTTACAACCAGCCAAGTAAGACTTCTTCATTGCATCAAAAGATATGTAGAAGCTTTGAAACATTTTTTTACCATTTTCAAATGTTTCCTCATAAAGCTTGACTGCACATGTACTACCTGGATTAGTTCTTAACGATTCATTTCTATAGTCTAAGATCCTCCCAAACTCAAGATTATAGTCACCCATTAACTTTTGTAATACCTTGTGTCTTGCTCTCCTACATACTGTTCTTGTCACGACCCGGACCTAGGGTCTAGGAGTGACATGGCGAATGGGAACTCGAGAGTCTCCAAACAAACCTCAAAGTATTCATATGTCACGCCCCGAGAGAGTACCCAAGACATGGTCGGCACCTAGAGACTATTGCTAGTCCCCAAGTGAACCACTTGGCCTCATCACATCTATTCAATCAGACAACTCTACAGATCAGTTGAAGTAAAAGGAAGTAAATGGGCTCATCTCGTCTAATGTCTCAAATAATCTATATATAATAATAAAAGGCTAGTAAAAAGAACTAGCTCACAATCTTCACATCAACGTTCGACTATTATCTATGAAGCCTCTATCACTAATCAAGTAGGGCCAATGGCAGACCCATGGCTACCAAAATCAAAATATAAGACTAGTCTAGTCTAACTCAAAAGCATGATGAAATAAATAATAGTGGATCCTCCGGAGTAGGGGAAGCTCACCAATAAGCTGAACATATTGGATCTTCAACGAGGCGCCTGTTGACGATCCCTACTCCCTGTATTTGTATCATAAAATGATGCAGCACCGAGTGGCGTCAGTACGTGGAACGTACGATATGTAACAATAACTGAAAGAAACAGAAACACGTAGAATAATTTGTTACAACATCAACTCAGAAGTAGTAAACAATCAACATGTCAAATGTCTATCGAAAGCAAGAATAAAGAGTAGACAAGTGACCCATCAACCAATCAATCTCATCAATCAAATTAACTCAATCAAATCAACTCAATGGAACTCATTTATCACATCTCATCTCATCTCGACTCAAAGTAATCAGGGTAGGAACTTTCTGGGAGTTTCTCTTATCTGACAACAATCACTTATGAGCCAATGAATGTACAACAGTCAAGCTAGTGTTGCCACAGCCGTTCCAAACTTTTCAGGTAGGGAACGAATTGAATCCACTAAGGGAAATAACAATCAACTAAGTCCTCTATTGCTTTCAAGGACTTCTAATCAAGAGGGAACCACAATATAATATGATGGGTCTATGCCTCACCTATATTTGGCGACGTAGTTTGATGAGTGCGAGTCAGACTAACACTTACTCTTTAAGTGCTCGATACTCCTCCCATGACTTGATAATCATAAGACAGTCGATCCAATCAAACCAATCAAATCATAGGGACTTTTAACCCTATCATCAATCAATCTCATAGAAGCTTTAACCCTCCCATCAAGGAATATTTCAATCAACGACTCAAGATTTAGAACAATCGTAAGGGAACAATCGAATAGACAAATCAGTGGAGTTCATTTATGGAGACTCACAAGACTATCAAAATCTATCAACTCATTACCATTCTCTCATTACAATCACAATCACAATCGACATCCTCCAATCAGGGCTCTAGACTCAATTCTTAAGTTTATTCGTGCATGCCTTCAAAATAGTCATGTAGGGTCATGCAATTTATCATGAAAATATTCAATTTAAAAAACAAGTTTATGATGATCATCAACATAGGAAAATACATAGAAATTATATAATTTTCAAGAAAACCATCAAGAATCATGCATGTAGACTCATTAGACTTTCAACTTATATATGACCATATCTGGGATACATAAGAGGACAATCTCATGCTTATAGTTTAGCCTTACATACCTGGGATGAAGCTATCAACAATCACCTTCAAGAATTCCTCTTGAATTCCTCAATCTCAAGCTCTTCTCCTTTTTCCTCAAGCCCTAGTCTTGTTAGATTATTGGAAAAGGACTTAGATAGGGGGTTTAGACCCTTTTAGTGTCAAAACGGCCCAATTAGATAGTGTATAGAGTTTAAGAGGGGTTTAGAATTGACTGGAATACACCTTACAAAATTTAGAAATTTTTCAGCCTCGGAATAACCCAGTCCGCGACGTGAATTGGTCGTGCATAGTGCATTTTCTCCAAAAAGTTTCTGAACGGGTTTTTCCAATCCCATAAAAAATTTTGAAAAAACATAAGTGTCCCTCTACTACTGGTACGCGCGTTTGTCGCGCACCGGCACTGTTTTTTATTTTCGGATTGAAAAATTATCTTTTGATTCGGTCGCTCTAAAAATTGACCGAGACCATTTTCTCACTCAATTTTTCGTGCTGATCACGAATCTTGCCTCGGATTTGCCATACGAGCATTTGAAGATGTGTTACACGCATACCTCTCCTCTAGGGGTATTTTGATAATTTTATCGGGTGTTACATCATATTCACATCATCGGTTCGAAAGCGTAAGAGAATAGTAAATACATAGATCTAAGGATAGGAAAGTAGGACTCACGCTATGGGACATCATAGGGAAATGGAATAACATGGATCCACATAACACAACACATAAATACTAAGGAGCGGGTAAGTATGACTCACTCTATGGGGGCAAATTGGGACTTGGGATCTTTCACATCATACACATAACTATGTCATAAGCTCATAACCAATTTACATGATGATATCCAAGAGGTAGCCAAAGCTATAAGCATAATCCCCAATCCCAAAACTTAGCATATAATCATAAAGGAGTTTACAAGGTGTCCAACAATGCCTCTAATCATAAGATAGGTTGGGGGCCAAGGCATCCCCCAGGCTCACCCTCAAAGTGAATAAAATAAGTAAAACACTATAGGTAGAGGAATGGTGGTTGTCCTTGGAAGATAGGACTCACCACAATAAGCAAAACTTGAGATCCAAGCTAGACGTCGAACGGTGGATGTAAGTAGTCCTCGACCCCTACATAGTGAGACCATGTTGGTAAAAGTATGTGTTAGTTCATTTGAATGTACTAGTGTGCGCACATGCAACATGAAAGAAAGATGATGTTAACCTGCACAATATGTCATATGAAAACCATAGAGTAGCCATAACCCACATATATAAGCACTCAATGAGTCACTCCTTTCCTGAATTGTGTAAAGGGAGGGTTGTACCCATTCTCATCAATACACACTTAGCTCATATAACCATATTCATAGGAAAGGTTGTACCTATTCTCATCTATGCCTTATGTAAAAGGAGGGTTGTGCCCATCCTCATCAGTACACACTTAGCTCATACATATATGTGCATGGGGAAGATTGTACCTACCCTCATCTATGCATTGTGTAAAGGGAGGGTTGTGTCCGTCCTTATCAATACACACTTAGCTCATACATACATGTGCATAGGGAAGGTTGTACATATCCTCATCTATGCATTGTGTAAAGGGAGGGTTGTGCCCATCCTCATCAACACACCCATTTACATACTCATGCAAGATGTCATATCATATGCACACCCATGTAATTCGTATTCATGTAGAAGTCAAGTTCATATTACTAGAAAATTATGTCATAATGGTATTCAACTCGTATCATACTCATGTTCATAGATTCTTACTCAATTATTGTTCATAATCATATTTTTCATCAAAATCATATACATAAATATATTTGGTTCTTAACTCACTTCATGATTTTCATAAAGTCCAATGCTCATGAATGCATATGTCATGAATAATGTGAGATTAGAATGGGTAATTGAGATTCCATCTAAAATCAACAATACATTAAGGAATTCAAGTAAAACATAAGTAAAATTCACATTTAAATCATAATATAGGTAAATTACTCATGCACAAATCAAGCTTTAAAGGGGACATGTATATTCATAACTTTATAATTTCAATGCAATTCTTCATATTAGGGCTTAAATCAACTTAAAATCATCAAATAAGCATAGCCCATACTTCAATTGAATTTATTAAACAATACTATTCAAAAACCATATTTAAAGTAAGCTAAAATTCATGAAATTTCAAGTAAAAGAGTTTGGATTTTCTTGATTGAAAGGGACCAAGAATCAATCCCACATACCTTAGTTAATAGAGAAGATTCAAGAAGTAATTTGGTGAAGAAAAAGTTCTTCCCTGATCCCCAAGCTTAATTCCCACTAGAATTCTTTGAGAGAGACTTGAGAGAATTTTTAATATGAGGAATGAATTTTGATTGAGAGGAATAAAGTTTAGGTTATTAGGAGGTCTTTAGGTAGCATAGGAAGTCACAAAAGACCCTTTGAATAAACCATAATTACAAAAATGCCCTTATTTAAACGAGTTTAAAAAAAATTGAAAATCGTCGCTTCAAGGAGGACTACACGGTCCGTGACACATCACGCGGACCGTATACTTGTCCGTTAACTAATGCTTGGAAAATTTCAGAAAAATTTCATCAAGCTAAGTGAGGTTCCACTGGAGGCCTCACGGACCATGTGATGTCACACAGATCGTGTAGGTGCCGTGAGACCACGTTTAGAAAATTTCAGAAAATTTTCTTTAAGACAAGGGTGCTTCCAATGAAGGTTGTACGGACCGTGTGAAGCTTCACGAGCCGTACAAGACTCCGTATAAAAGTACCAAGTTACGAGACGTGATTCCACACTTAGAATATAATTTTGTGAAGAAATTTCATGATATTCCACCCCCACGGTTCGTGAGAAGCCACACCGCCAGTGTGGGTGCCCGTGTGGCTTGCCTTGGAAAAAAAGAGGGAACACAACACAGGAGAGATTTACAAAAATGGGCATAATTTCTTGATGTGAAGTCGGAATCAGGTGAAACTAGGTGCGTTGAAAAACTAATTCAAAGAGCTTCAATTTGGTAGGTCGTAGGCTACCTAGTTCGTTTTATTCTAAGAGATATGACCATTTTAAGTTGACCCTTCTACCGAATCATATGAAAAACATAGCCAATGGAACAAATTTGAACTTTGCTGATGTAGGAGACTCATGATGACCCTAAAACACATAAATAAGCTTGACTTGAAGGCTTGAAAGTGAACTTGGTTTGAGCTCGAAGGTTCTATTCTGAACGCACAACTTGCAGGACATTACAGTTCTTCCAACATTTAAATCTAATTCTTTCTTAATGAGTTTGTGAAACTCAAAAATTTTAATGTTGGGTTGTTCCTTTATCCTCTCGTTATAGTAACTGGATAAGAATTTGCTATTACAAAGCTTGTTCTTATTAATAGGATCACATTTGTGAACTGGATTGTATGTTTTCACAATAAAATTATTTGTCCTGGAATCAAAGCTAGAAAATAGCAGTCAAGGATAACCAACTGTACACATAACCCTTACGCTTCTTGCTTCATTAATGTACATTTCAATAGCAACATTCTCATTAACAGCATGTATGGTAACAACGGATCTAAATTCCTTCACGCTTTTAAAAACAAGACCCAATTCCCACACTATTTTCTGAGAAGTTGCATCAAATAGAACTCTTTTCAACTTCTTTCTCCTCCTTGCTTTTACTCTCTACTGAACCTCTCCTTCATCATCACTAAAATCATCTGAATCTGTTTCAAAACTGCCAGTTTTATTTGAGGGATAGTAAGGCTCATCACCAGCTAGCCTACCTTCTACATTCATCATACCTAGCATCTACTCCCTTTTTTTGTTCCTAACTTCACATGATTAGGCAATGAAGCTTTTTCTCCCCTTCTCCTTCTCTTTTTTCCCCTTTTTTTCTCTCTAAAAGTTCTTAGCTCTTCGTCCACATCACTCCCATCATCTAATCCTCCATTCAATGATTCTACATCATAATTTTCTTCAGAGAAGGGATTTACAAATTCAGAAGAAGGATTGATTAGTTCATCAGTTGGACTATAAGGATGGACATGATCATAAACTAGGTCAGTAGAAAAATGCTCAGGAGCAGGAGTTGGATCAATAGGAGGATGTATAGGGTCAGGAGTTAGATTAGTAAAAAGGTGGTCAGGGGTAAGAGTTGGATCAATAGAAGAAGGAATATTTGGAGCAGTAAAAGAGTATAGAGGATACTAAGTATTAGAAGCAATAATGCTAGGGTTTAGGTTTGAAACATTTTCTCGGGCCCCACTGTTTTGAGATGGTCCCTCACCTTCAATTACTCCACTTTTCCCCTCTCCAAATTCCAATAAAGGTGCCAAAATAGGATCTGCAACCAGATGACACACAAATGCCTTCAAAATATCCTCATTACTTAAACACGCATAAATTTAATTAGTCTCATAGTCTGATTTAATGTCTAAAATAGCAGTAGTATTAGGCAGTTTTACATACAATAGGCATTGTGCAGGTTCATACGCTAATTTTTTCACATAATCCCTCAACTTAAAATAAGACAACCTATCTATATCATCTAAAAACTCAGCAACTTGTCCACCATCATATGGGTTTTCTCCTTGGTTTCCTTTTTTAAATTCTTCATAACACCCCATGGTAAAATCTCAATGTAATCAAATCAAAAGACATTTTAACAACCTGAAAAAATAGTAACAAGTCATTTGTGCACTTACAGTTAACCCTCAACTACAATAAATACATGCAACAACAAAAAGTCATACTAAGCTATAATATAAACATAAGAGATTGTATCATCAAGAATTTAACTAAAAGATGAAAAAAATTAGGTTAACAAGTCAACGCCTTTTTTGGTACTGTAAACTTATAAAACTTAAATTGACCAAACCCTAGGTTAAATCGTACTATTAGTAGAAACAATGGAGTGAGATGTGAATCTAACCTTTTAACAATGGTGACAATGCTACAATGGCCAAACCCTAGTATAACCGATAATCTTCCACAAGAACAATTCTCTACTCGATTGTAAACACCAACTTTCGCTAAATATGATAGTGAAACCTCGATTAAACAATTAAAACTCCATTAAATTGAAGAAATCTTTAAAAAAAATCTTCGATTTATGGGAAAAAATGATGATTAGGTTTGTTTGTTCTTAGAGAAGATAAACGGGTTTGGGTGAAAATTGAATGGATATGGGTGAAAAGAATGGATATAGGTCAAAAAGATACAGGTTAGGTTCATTTAATATGTGGCATCCTAACGAGGTGAGTGTGTCTCACTCTCTACTTAATATCTAGGGCTTGGGGTAAGAAGGGTTAAAACAGTTCACTTTTGAGAAGTACAAGTGTGTAATTGGTTACTTAAATAGTTAAAGTATATAAATGACTTTTCGGGACAACTTCAGGGGGGAATTTATGCCTTTTTCCTCTCTAAGAATGACAAATGCTTTTAAATATTAAACTTATGAAATAAAAGTAATTTATAATTAAAGAGAAAATTCAAAAAACAAGAGCTTTAGTGAAAGATTCATTATTATTGCTAATGATATAATATATGAATGAAAGTATGTAGCCCAAAATTATGTATAATCCTCATAGCCATATTAGTGATTTATTCTAATATGGATGATGTATATTATATAATAAATTTGTTTTATGCATAACTAATAAATATATCATTAAATAGTAATGTTATGTAGTCATTCAATCAAGTGAAAGATGTTAGACCTTTATTATTTTATGTGAAGACAATTAATGTAAAGTTCATAAATATTTAATGCGGAACAGATTAGTCTTTTGATGGACGTACCAGATTAAATTTCAACTTCTACAAATTGATCTTCACTTCACCCATAGGATTATCACATAATTTTCTATATTTTTTTTTTATCATTGATGATCGTGATAATATAAGACTAGAGTAGAGATATTGAAGTCAAATTTTCAATTAATGCTTCTGCTCTTTTTTTGTGATAAAGTCCTCCACTTTAATGTGTTGTATTGTATTGTATTGTATTGTATCGTATCGTATTGTTTTAATGACTACAATATTTGGATAAATCGTATTGTTCTCCGTCGTTACAAAATATCATACATTCATAGTTTGAATGATAAACCTACAAAGAATTGTAGGATATGTGGTAGATATCATAAAATTATTGGGTAAATGATGAGGTAGAATTATTAAATAAATAAATAAAGTAAAAAATGAGATAAAGTTATTAAATAACTATGCAATCACACCAAATTGGTCGTTGCACATAATGAGTCTTTTCGTTGTTACCTAACAATGAAATTAAATAATACAATACAATAGAATTTAAATAACAATCAAAATAAACATTGTATTTAAACTAACAATACAATACAACATAACGGGTAATAACCATCCAAACAAGGGGTTAGGTGGAGGACTCTATCACAAAAGAAGGCAGAAACATTAATTGAAATTTGACTTCAACATATCTACTTTAGTCTTATGTTATCATGATCATCAGTGATGGAAAAAATGTAGAAAATTATGTGATAATCATATGGGTGAAGTGAAAATCAATTTGTAGAAGTTGAAATTTAATCTGGCACGTCCATCAAAAGACTAATCTAACCAGCTAAGTTTGTTTCGCACTAAATATTTATGAATTTTACATTAATTGTCTTTACATAAAATAATAAAGATCTAACATCTTTCACTTGATTGAATGACCACATAACATTACTATTTAATGATATATTTATTGGTTATGCATAAAACAAATTTATTATATAATATACATCATCCATACTATATAATAAATCACTTATGTGGTTATGAGGATTATGCATAATTTTGGGCCACATACTTTCTTTCATATATTATAACAGGTAGCAATAATAATGAATTTTTAACTAAAGCTCTTGTTTTTGAATTTCTCTTTAATTATAAAGTACTTGTCATTCTTAGAGATGAATATTAATACAGTATAATCATCATAAGTTATCAACGGACTAGTAATAATAATTGTATTCTTTGTAATATTGTTTTCTGTAAAATTATCATGTTCAAATTGTAATATGTTTTAAGTTTAAATTTACAAAGCCGTGACAAATTAGATATTTTTTTTTTGAAAAAATTTTAGAGTAAAAAAAGGAGAGAAATTGAACTATAACAAATGAGGTAAAAGTTTATATAACCAAATAACTAAACTATTAAGATTCCTTGATAAACTCGATAGGATGAACAAAATATAAATATAAAAAAAAAATACGAAAGTGTTGAAACTTGAAGATTTTAAATTTCCGTAGATGGTATTTTCATATTTGTAGTTGTATTTGAACATATAATTTAAAAAATTTAAACTTTTTAAACTTTTGGAAGTCAAAATTCAAAAAAATTATTTTTTATATGAGAACTTAAAAATACTAAAAGATTACAATTTTAATTGTAATAATTAAATAAATATTTAAAGATAAAAATAAAATTTCGAAAATGTATGTCCAAATGCACATCAAAATTGGGCGTGCAAGCAAGTGTCAAGGAAATAGAGTAAAATTACTAAACCGGGTTTTTAGTATCGCTCTCGCTATATATGTTTTTCTCTCTTCCTGCTTCGAGGTTGCGACCGTTCTCTCTCACGCGCACACACAGTCACTTACATGAGATACTTCACAAATTACACCGTCAAAAACAGCACACCGCAACTCAAAGAGGGCCTCTTCCTTTCTTCTTCAATTACCCGCCTGAAAGGTATAATTTTTAACCCTTACAAAATCATAATTCCCGTTATTTTTCAAAAATTTCTCACAACTTCACTCTCTTCCTCTTCCTCTCTCTGCTCTCTCCCTTGTTTTTCTCTCTAGGGTTTCTGATTCTCCCTTCCCCCAATGGCTTCTTTTCTCTCTCGTCTTGGCAGGTCTCTCGAGGAATTAATACGGATTCAAGTTGCATTGCTGTGTCGGAAGAAAGAATTGTTTTACTGATCTAGTGTACTATGTAGGCGCTGTAAGTGCAGTATTAAGGATAGGATTGCCGTTTTTTGCAGCGGTTTCTAGGTGAAATTCTTCAAACGGTGTCGTTTTCCTTGCTTCGTCCGTGAAGATTGCTTGGGGTTTGATGGATTCCGAGGTTGAGATTCAACCGGAGATCGGATCTGACGGTGTGGGAGATAAAAGGCCGGCTGACGATGTGGGATTGGAAGAGCCTGCTCCGAAAAAGGTGAGGGGTCTGGTGATTGAGAATACGAAGAAGGTTGCTGAAATGGTACTTGTACTTGCTGCAATGGGGAAGATAAGAGGAGGCAGGGTTCCTACTGCTTGCGAGAAGGAGATGATGGCTGATGCAAGGGAAAAGTTGGCTGAGGTATGCCAAACCTTTGCACCCAAGGATGTGTTACCAAGAGATGCTTTCGGTGCTGTTATTGAGGATCTTGGTCTTAATAAGCTGAAGGAACAGAGGCTAGGATTTCGCCCTCCTAAAATGTCCATTGCTGAGAAGTTACTGATAGCCAAAGAAAAGGTAAGTCAACTTTTTTGCTTCGTTTTCCTTGGGGAGGAAACAAGGTTATTTAGTTCAAGTATCTCAGTCTTATTTACTTTTTTGATGGGCAATGTTTATTCCGATAGAATCATAATGAATTTATGTGCAGAAAGGATACTGAGTACATAGGCTTGCCCTTTTTTTGAAGTAGTAGATTGGTATTTGTGTTCTCATTTGTTAATTATGAACCATAAGTGAAAATAATTGTCCAAGTGTTTCACATAGCAGCATGGTGGTAATGGAGCTTGTGATCTTCTTTACAAGTGTAGGAATTTTAATTAACGTTTTTGATTAGTATACACATATGGTGTAGATTCCCATAATAACACACCGGATATGGATTATAAAAGTTAAATTTTGAGGCAGGGCCGACTCAACTATATTTGTGACCTCACGCCAAATTTGACGGTCTTAAAAAGTTCTTTTTATAAAGTTGTATATATATGTAGTATATATTTGAAGCCTATTTTCTTAACTTTTTTGGGATGCAAAGTTGTTAATAATTTTTTTTTTTTAATTTAATTCGGTATGATAAATCTATCTCAATTGATAATATAACTAATCAACTTAATGTCTCTTAAGACATTGTTGATCTTAAGTAAGATTTGATCAATTTAATTTTAATTTTTTTCCCACAAAGGCAGTTATTTTACAAACCGTTAACATTATTTTATAAGCAATATAAGTTTTGAAGAAGAATCAAGTCAGTTTTTCTGATTGAATTACCGATTGTAGTATTATCTTCTACTTATACTATTTTCCTTAAGGTTTTTAATATGAAAAATTCATCCAAACCATTGCTATTAGGACGACTATTGCGTTTTAAGGAACTTCCATGATTAAAGCCATGCCTTTTTTTAATATTCTCATCATTTTGTATTTTTGATTTTGTTACCCTAAGTTTAAAATTATAACGTGTTCACACGCTTTGAATTGTTATAATCTATTTTAAGTGAAAAAATTGGGCTGCAATGTATTAGGAGTAAGCAACTCAAAATATTCTTCAAACATTCTCATCAAATTATTTCTCTCTATATAAAACATGTTTATAATGAAATTCTCTGGTTTTATGTTCAACACAAATGCAATTTTTTTAGCAGGATTTCTTGAACCAAAAGACCATTCCTATTCCCTAAATAATACTCACTCGTTGGAAACAAAGTTTCCTTTCATCAACAACAACAACAACATACGCAGTGGAATCCCACAAGTGGGGTCTGGGGACAAAGTTTCCTTTCCCTTTTTTAAATAAAAATATTGTACTTTTTAAATTTAAAATACTCAAATTTCTAATGAGCAATTAATGCATTACTAACAAAAAGAATGGGGCCTTCTTAATTGGTGAGGCCTAACGCCTTTGCTGTAGATTCCTTAATGCTAAAGCCAGCATTGTTTTTGAGGGATAGGGAATATATGAAGTGCATGTAGAACTTGAGTTTGATTTGCAAGTTGGATTCACTGTTCTTCAATTGAAAAATCTGGCAATTTAAGGAATTCTCGTTCCAGTATAACAAACTTGAAACTGTTTTTATTGAGTTGTGGCTTATACATCTCATTGAGGTCTACTTTGTCTTCCCCTTGTGCTTTTAGTTGGAAAAAACTGAGGAATTTTCTGTACCTGCTGCTGGATATTCATCTCAACGGCCTCAATCTAATATTGCTACAACAATTGAAAACCGGGGTCCATCACATGCTCGTATGTTTCCTCAGAATAAAGCAAGTCATGTGGTTAATCCCTCAGGAAGCTTCCAATCTGCTTCGCCTTTGGTCCATGGAACTCCAGCAAGTTCTGCGCCATTACCTTATCAGCTGCCTACCAGTGAAGTCAGGCCAGTAATTTCTAGTGGAGTGGTCTCAGGTAATCCGGTAAGGGATTCTTCTCTAGTCGCATTGCCCAGAGGTGACAGGCCGAGTTTCAGAATGGATGGAAGACCAAATGGACCTTCCCATGTGTTGCAAGTTCAAGGTAACAAAAATACATTTCTCCCAGCTTCCAAAAGTGCTCAAAGAGTTGTCATGGATTTGTTTTTTGACTTTCCATATGGGGGGTCTCTTATCCAAATTAACTGTGGATTTAAGCATGGAGGTACCACGTGGTTGATAATTGCTTTACTTGGTCTGATTCGTGCACCATGTGTCAAACAAGTTAAAAAGGGCATGCTACATGATTTCCTTATTAAGCTTGCTTTCTGATCTGCATCCTTATTTCTCATTTGAGAAATTGATTCCAAATATCACCATTTTAGTATTATTTTAGGGAGCCATCTAATTCTGCTTTTAATCATCTACTAATTCTTGCCACATTTCCTTGTAGTAGTTGCATTTAAAGAATATTAGTATTCTGATCTCGCTCTGTGCAAATTGGTGTTTCCATCGAGTTGTTTGTTGAGTTTTGAGCTTTTTATTCTTAATATTGGCCTGTTTCGTCACAAGGATATTGTTTTTTATAGCAACTTCTGGAGATCATTCAGCTATAAGAACTCCAACCTGGTCGGTGCAACCTGCATCAGTTCCAGCAGCTAAACGAGGACCAGATAACAGGGTGACAGCGCTGACAGATAACAAAGTTGAGGGAGGAGCTGATGCCAAACTGCAAATGACAGCATCTAGGCCCTTTATCACTCAGACCACAGCTGGAACTCTACCAACTAGCCACACACGCTTACAGGGGCCAGGCTTTGTCAGGTCTCCTCCTTTGAGCAGTACTCATGCAGAAATTGGCAAGGTTGTTCAGAAGTTTATTCAACCGCGTCTCTCTGAGCAGCCTTCCTGGAATCCGCCATCTCACGATTATATGAGTAAGGCTTTAACTTGCCAAATGTGCAAGTCAACTGTAAATGAGGTTGATAATGTTCTTGTTTGTGATGCTTGTGAGAAAGGGTATCACTTAAAATGTCTCCAGACGACAAATCAAAAAGGAGTTCCTAGAGGGGAATGGCATTGTGGAAGGTGCTTGTCGGTGACCAATGGAAAACCCCCGCCTCCTAAATATGGTCGTGTAATGAGGAATTTTAATGCTCCTAAAATATCTACAATTTCATCAGCTGTTCAATCATCACCTGATAAGAAAGCTTCTGGTCTATATGAAAAGGTCATTCAACAGAAGTTAATAGCAAATGGGAAGGTTCCTTTGAAGAACTCTCCTCCCGTTAATATGACAAATAATGATAGGAATCTACCATCTGAGTCACAGATGGAAAATGAAAAAGAAATGGGAGGAAATATTATTTTGTCAGGTAAAGAAAATATGGAGGGTAAAGATTCCATGAGATCTTGTTCAAATGATCTGACTGTATCTTCCAGTGATCAGTATCTTTCTACCTCTGCTGGTTCATCGGTTAATAGGTCTGGTGAAGATAAAGTGGTTGAGTTGAAACCTCAGGCTCAACCTGAAGTAGCTTACCATTTATCTGATCCCTCTCAAGCTCTTAATCACCTGCAATCAAATGACCATGCAGAGGTAGCAAACACAACCGCGATGCCATCAAAGCAGTTTCATGAAACTCAGCGCATGGTCAGTCTTGCTAGGGAATCCAGTGCTAGATCAAATGTAGGCAACAGTTCAAGTAATGAATCTAAAAACACAGAGCAAGCTGTTGAACAAATAAATCCTGCTGAAACTGCTATAGCCACCAATGAGGATGTTGAGTGTAGTAGCTCATCATCTGATCATTCTCAAAATGTTGACTGGATTGGAAACGTCCTTCAAGTTGCAGATGACAAGTATTATTATCAATCTTGCCGCATTAATGGATTCGTATATAGTGTTCAGGACTATGCTCTTATCCGCTTTGAGAATGAGAGATTGATTCCTTCAAAACTTTTGGTAAGACTTAACTTCATCAGAGTTTGACCTCTCTTTCCAAAAATAACTAAATTGTGATTTCCTTCACCTTTTTTGGGATAAGAATTGTTTAATTGTTCTTCTTAGCAGTGCCTATAATGTTTTGGTTGATTTAAGTAAAAACTACTAAGCTTATTGCCACTGTCTTGGTGTACGATCAACAATAACATTGTTTTTCCAATGAAATATTGAGCATTAATTGTTCCAACATTAGCATTTATTGGGATTATAATCACTTTGAGTTGTTTGTGAACTAAGTTCAATACTTGGATTATTTCCTGTTGCATTCTGATATCACCCATGGAGCTCTATGTCATTGACTTTTGCAGGTTTAGAATCTGCTTGCAAGTTAACATGTTTCACCTCCAAGTCCTTGCGTTACACTTGTTCAAATTAAAGATGTTTTTTTACTATTTCCGTTCCAAGTATCGTGGCTCTTTTATTTTGGAATGTTTCTATATGTTTGACACCATTCCACTGATCATATTATTTTATAATTTTTAACAACATTTAAGAATTCAAATTTATTTAAGTATTCAAGTTTTATACTTATTGATCTTATATTTGTCGTAAAGGGCTCCTCAGAAAAGTAAGGAAGAAGGCATTCAAAAGACTGATCACTATTGTCAAACAATTTTTTTAAACCGTTATGTTAATATTTTTCTTCTAGTATTACTAACCTTATGGGTTTTTGTGATGAGGGTTCCCAGGAAACAACCTCTCTACCTCTATGAGGTAATGGTAAGGTCTGCGTACATTCTACCCTCCCCAGACCCCACTTGTGGGATTCCACTAGTTATGTTGTTATTGCATATAAGTCGCATGCTATGTTTTTTTTGGGATAACCAATAATTCTCTGGGAGTTCGTGGCATATGGTTCGAGAACTCGATGGGTAATGGCCCCACCTCTCCACTTAAATACCAGGCTTTTGTCTAAGACATGACTCGAGCCCGTGATGTGTGTTTAACCTGCAAGTTGCAAGTTGCACTGTTACCACTGGACAATAACCTGGGGGGGGGGGGATCTCATGACATGTTAAAGGCCGTACCCTTGAAAGAGTGCATAATAGCTCACTGATCGAGCACTCTTGCGCCGAAGATGAACGGGGCTAAGTGATCTGAACGAACATTGGTTGAACCTTTCTAACTGACACCCCAATCATAATGCCACCCACTTCTTTTTTTCTTTTGAACAATTTCTTTTATATGTCTGTCACTTTATCTTTGTTAGTGTTGTCTGCCTATAATGATAGATGAATCAAATTTCATTCAACTTCTCTCATATGAATGTCACCTAGTCAATATGTCATATATAGAAAGGAGTATAAAGATATGAATTTTTTAGTCTGTCCTTGGGATTGTGAATGTGTGCTTTCTTCCCCTAAAATTTTATATTTACTAGTTCCGGTGTTTCTTCTAATGCTATTTTCTGAATAGGCTATTGTGCAAAATTTTTCTAGTAGTGGTTGTGAGCATAGCAAATATCACAGGCTATACATAATTATGTCCTTGGTAGTCTTGCTACCACATGTTACTCTCTTGATATGTACCAACACGATTCATCTGGAGAAGCCTCCACTTCTTAACTGCAGGCTATGTGGGAGGACAAAAAAGCGGGAACAAAGTGGGTTACTATCAATCAATGTTACTTTGCACGTGAATTACCACAGTCTGTAGGCCGCCCGTGCTTGGAGAACAATAATGAGGTAAACAGCTAATTAAATTTTGCATTCTGTCTTTTGGTGTGCTTGCTGTGACTAGGGATATAAATTCATGATTGTATGGTCTTTTCTTGTCATCATCATGCATTTTGAATAAATTTAACAACTATGCCTTAGTCCTGAAAAATTGGGGTCGGCTACATGAATCCTGGTTGACAATGTTTCTCCATTTAAAATCATCTCAAGCCATGATCAAGCCATGTTCTGCTGAGTCCTTCCCCACTTATGGCTTTACATTGCCCTTTATTTTTAATTTTATGTTTGTCTTGTTGAATTTGTGTTCTGAAAGTTTGGTGTGTACTTTCACTTGGTGAAATTATGTACAAATTTTGCCCGGGGCAATTTTAGGAACAAACTTTCTCCATCGGAGCAGCCATCTAAAACCTACTTTTTTCCATTTCAATGTACTTTTTTCATGGACAACAATATTTTCTTCCGCCTTGGGGGCATATCTTACAACATCACAAAATCTAAATCAGGGATTTGGTATGACTAGATTGTGAGTACAAGATACCACATGAGCAGACTGATTCTTGCAAGGGAGCCATGCCTTGGATATGCAAAAGGCTCAGGGAGGCATCGGAGAATAGGGGAAAGACCTTTAAGTCTTGGAAATGCGAAGATAATACAACTAACATTTTCTTAACGCAAAAGTTCAATCGATATGGAAGATTCGTCTCAATTATTACTGGTAAAGGAAATGATAGAGCAGTAATTGCCAGAAAGCACATTCAAGGAGGGATAGAATATTATAGTTGCAAAAATAGAAAATTTCATTAATAGAAATAGTACAACATAAATTACAAATAAGCTACCTAGACTACTCAATCAAACTGGAGGGAGAATAGCTATAAAGAGATGTTTTTCAAGAACAAATGGACTGAGAGAAACAAAGAGGAAAATGGCATGTTGGACAAATGCTTAGTGGGGAGTTTCATAGGAGATGAAGACACTCCAACTTGTAAAGACATTAGGTTATAGGCTCAACAAACTTGAAATGGAGTCCAGGGAGTTCAAGTATACGACATAGATGAGTACCAATACCTCTTCGAATTCTGTTCGATAAAACGGCATGAAATATTTGAATGGGGAACTAGATAGGCAAAACAGACATATGATGCTACAATGGTGGTCACCGATCGTTAGAATCCTACCTAGCATCCCAAACCTTAACTGGGTCTGGATTCGAGTGGTTGGTCTTCCTCTACATCTTTGGTCCAACTCCACCTTCAGGGAGATTGGGGATAGTTGTGGTGGACGTCAGGAAGTGAAAGAGGGGACAAAGCTAAAAAACCACCTTTGGGGCTAGGAATTGTGTCAAGGGTCTGGGAGAGAAGATTGCGGTAAATATTGATGTCGAAGACGGAGATCAGATCTTCTCTCTCCCAATTTGGTGCGGGCTACTAGAGTATTGGCTACCCATTGAAAACTGGCAACCCACCGAAAACTGGAAAAAGGAGAAAACAATTCCAAGGAAAAGAGAGAACGACAACCCTCTTAAGATGGGGTACAACCTACTCTGCCTCTAGAGCATGTTGTATGTGGATCTTCCATGGAAAAAGGGTCATGCTTTGAATGCACCAAGATCAACAATAAGTATATGCTAGAAAAGGAAAGGGGCTCGCTAACACACCTACATGTTACACTTCCAAAAAAGAGGGAGTCCACCTCTTTTAGAAAAGCAAACTATAGGGCATCTGAAGAAGGAAAAGTTTTTGGGCTTTATAGGTGGGTCAAAAATTAAACCCTTTGGCCCCAAAAAGCTTTTTCCTCAAGAGCCCTTTGTATCTCAAAATTTCCAAAACATAACATTAGAAAATTTGCACAAAGGAGAGAGATCGACACTTGCATGGAACTAGAGGGCACAGTCCTACGCAATAAAAAGGATGGAAGCATAATGTTGACAATAGAACTGGAAAATTCCCATGACAACTCAATGCCTTTGATTACAAGTGATAAGGTAGAAAACACGGGGGAGATTCTGGACACATAATAGTTGAACTGTGATGAACCCATTGCAATCCAATCCGACTCTAAGTGAATGCAATAGGGAGGTTGAGGCTAGATCAACGGAATGGATGCAAAGCAACATCATTAAGCTTAGTGAAGAACTTGGAGTTCTTTTTAATGGTTTTCACAAAGAAGCCAAAGCTCTGTTTCTAAAATTAGATCAAAGAAGGGGATCAAAAAAGACTCTAGCTATACAAGTTGAATCAAACAACACTATTCGACAAGTCCCAAAGGAAGTTAGGAATCTGATTGTGAAATTAGATATAAGATGGGGACCCAGGAAGTAGGGGGAGGAGCACAACCACAATGCAATCATGAAGGTGAAAATCTTAACATGAAATATGAGGGGTTGGACAATGAGGATAAAAAGAGACCAATAAAATCCTAAGTTCATCAATGGGGAGCAGACATCTATGTCTGAGTAAAAGCTAAATTATGGGGGACAATGGAAGAATATTTTCAGCAACTTTGGGAAAACAGATGGGTCGGAAGGGTATGGATGGACTTCAGTGGTAGAAGTGGTGGAAATCATTGTACAATTGGACAAGAGGGAATGAAAAGGGGGAGCTCATCGACAGCTGCAACCAAATGTTCACTTGTAAACTATTTGAGATCAGCCAAGACTTGACTTGGTGTCTTACTGCTGTATATACAGACTGTGACAGAAAAGAAAGAGAAGAGAATTGTTGTGGGAGCTCTCAGCTACTAGAGGAATATGTGAAGGGCCCTGGGTGATCTGTGGGGACTTTAATGTATCCAAATTTCACTTTGAAAGAACAAACTCTAACAGAATAACTAGAGCCTTGGTCAATGTCAACCCATGCATATATGATCTTGAGTTACTAGATCCTCCTCCTTTTGAAGAAAGTCATACATGGAGGAGAGGTGGAGGAGAGGTCAAATTCACAGTTGTGCTACAAGAATAGATAGATTCTTGTTCTTTTTCCAATGGGATGAGAGTTTCTCCAAAATCAGCCAAAGTGTTCTCCCACAATTTGGCTCGGACCATAACCCAATCCTATTATCATGTAGTGATTGGAAACATAGGAAATCATATTTCAAATTCGAAAATTGGTAGCTTAAGGAGGAAGGTGTCATAGGCAGGGTGAAAGAACGGTGGAGCAACTTAAATGTCACTGGCAGACCTGATTTCCAATTGGCTTCTAAGCTTAGTCAATTGAAAGTCAAGCTCAAAGAATGGAGCAAAGCCAAGAAGAACAACTTAAAGGCAAAGAAAGATCATATTCTATCACAAGTGGGAAATTTGGAATCCATTCAGGATCTCAGACTTTTGACAGTTGATGAAAAGTTGCAGAAAATTCAGCTGGCTAATGGGGTTTGAAGAGGTGTCAAGAAACAAAGATATTACCTCGAGGTGGAGAATTTATGGTATGATGGGTCAAAGTGGTGATAAAAACATAAATTACTTCCACAGAATGGCCAATGCTCATAGAAGATTCAACTCCATCGACCTCCTCAAAGTTGAGGAGGTTGAAGTTACAGATCTCGAAGAAATAAAAAATTTGATAGGAACTCGACAAGGAATTTGAGAATTGGAGACCTGATTTCACCCTACACGAGAATACCAGGATCTCCACATAAGAGAAGGCTTGGCTGGAAAGACATTTGAAGATGATGAAATATTAGTGGGGCTTAAACGGTGTTCCATTGACAAGGCTTTATGCCTTGATGGATTCCCAATGTCATTCTTCATTGCTTTCTGGGAATATTGCAGTCGGATATACTACTCACCTACGGAATTTCATTCACAGCAAGTTTTTGAGAAGAGCTTCAATGCCACATTTGTAGCTCTTATCCCAAAAGAAGGTAGGTGCAGTTGAGTTGAGAGATTTCAGACCAAAAAGTCTCGTCACTGGAATGTACAAGATCATTGCAAAAATACTAGCTGAAACGTTAAAGAGAGTGATAGATAAGGTAATAAACCCACATCAAATGACATTTATCAAAGGAAGGCAAATCATGGATGCAATTTTGTTGGCAAGTGAGCGTGCAGAAACTAGATTGAGAGGCTCAGAACCAGGGGTGATGTGCCACTTAGACATTGAAAAGGCATTTGATCACATCAACTGAAAGTTCTTACTTAGCATCCTCAGGCAAATGTGTTTTGGAAGAAAATGGCTAAACTGATTAAGTTTTTTCATCAAAACCACCCGGTGCTCAATTTTGGTAATTGGAGAACCAAATAGTTTTTTCATTAGAAAGAGGACTAAGCCAAGGGGACCCCTTATCCCCTTTCTTTTCATTATAGCAATGGAAGGCGTCAATAGCATGATGAAGATTGCAATACAAAGGAGATGGCTAAATGGCTTTAGAATAGGGAGTAGGGCCGAGGAAGTGCGAGAGATATGTCATCTACTTTATGCAGATGATACAATAGTTTTTTGTGATGCTACTAGTGAACAAGTTAGTCGTTGAGACTAATGCTAGTCATCTTTGAAGTAATTTCAGACCTGAAGATAAACGGGAGGAAAAGTAACATCTATCCTATTAATAAAGTCATTCAGATTTAGGTTGTAGCTAACATTTTAAGATGTAGAGTGGGAAGACTGCCTACTGTATACTTGGGACTTCAACTTGGTGCAAAACATAAGGCATTAGAGATTTAGACAACATAATTGAGAAGACAGAAAAGAAGCTTGCTATGTGGAAGGCACAATATGTATCTTTAGGAAACAGATTCTTTCTAATTAAGTATGTGCTGGACTTTACCAACCTATGTGATGTCTCTCTTTCCTATGACTGCTAAAGTACTCAATGTTCTATACTAATTGAGAAGATACTTTCTATGGCATGGGTATGGCAAGAAGTAGCATAAAGGTTTCAATTGGTGAAATGGATCATAGTGCAATGGAGTAAGGAGCGTGGATGTATGGGGGTCAGAAACTCGAAGCTACAAAACAGTGGTCTGCTTAAGAAATGGTTGTGGAGATATGCTGAAGATAGACCAGCAATGTGGAACAATGTAATACAACAAAAGTAGGAACTAAATGGGTAGTAGTGCCCTGATGAATGTACTGATACCTATGGAGGACAATCAGGTGATTCTGGATCAACCTGGGGAAGGACACTACTTTCCCAGTTGGCAATGGCAGAAGCATCTTCCTCTGGAAGGATAATTGGGATGGTCGGGGCACTCTGCAAGAGGGTTTCCCAGCCTCTTTAACATCAGCACTAACTAGAATAGAACGATAGAAACATCTGGATAGCTCAGGGATAGAGCCTAATTTTCAGAAGGCTTTTGAATGATTGGGAGTTTGAAAGAGTGGCTGCTCTACTTGGCAGAATAGGAACTTTTACAGGGACTACCAATGAGCTTGATATCATCAAATGAAGTCACAATATTGATGGCAAATTTTCAGTCAACAGAGTTCACAGAGAGGCTTCTAGAGATGACAGGAAGAGATAGAGGACCCTGAAAAACTACTTGGAGTCGCATGGCATCTACTTAGGTGAAATGGTTCTCCTCGTTGTTAGTATGAAAGGCATGACTCAACCATGAGGCATTATAGAGAAGGAAATTTCACTTAGCTTCCATATGCCAGTGAAGCCAAAAAAACAGTTCTTCCTCCACCGCGAGGTAACTTTGCAAGTCTGGTCCCTATTCATTAGCTTGGCTGGGACAGCTGGAGAATAACAGAGCATACTGCTGATCTGTTGAGCTGCTGATCAGAAGGGAAGGGAGCAAAAGCCAGAACAGATTGTGGAAACTGTCCCAACTTGCATATGGTGGACCATATGGAAGGAGAGGAAGGAGAGAATCTCCAAAGGAAGATCAAAGGGAAATGCATCTCTACTTATGTTTTTGGTGTAAAGAGCAATGTATAATAGTAGATGATATAAAGATAGTGGATTTTCTAGGCTTTTTGTTATTAGCGATCAACGTAAGCACACTTTTGGAGGTGGCTAGCGCACCCTTAATGCCATTTTACCAGTTTCAAAAAAAAAAAAAGAAGCATGGATTGACCACAACTTGACCAACCCAGTCTACTGGAAAAATCTGGCCAACTATTCCAGCCTCCATTTTTTGGTTCCTTTTGCTTGAAAAGAATTAGGGGTTACACGGAGGGGTAGAGGTAGACCGAAGAAGTATTGGGAGGGATGTGATTAGACAAGATATGACGAAACTTCATTTCACCGAGAACATGACCTTAGATAGGAAGTAGTGGAGGTTGCGTATTAGGGTAGAAGAATGATAGGCTAGTAGGGGTAGGTTGATGTCTGGTCATATGATTATAGTAGATTAGTAGGATTAGTCGTGCCTTTATATCCTGTGGGGTCATTATCCATCTTATATTTGTTACTTTTAGTGTATGTACATACTATCATTTGCTTTCCATGATTAACTGTTTTCCTCTTTTCTTTTCTTTTCCTTTATTCCATATCCAGTATCTTCTGCTTATGAGGCTTGATTTTTGAGACAAGGGTTTCCCGGAAACAACCTCTCTATCTCTATGAGGTAGTGGCAAGGTTAGCTTACATTTTTATCCTCCCAGACCCCACTTATGGGATTCCACTGGGTATGTTGTTGTTGTTGGCTTGAAAGGAATAGCAGATGCTTCGACGGGAACTCTTCTCTGATCCATAATATAGATATTTGTTGCTGTCTGTGGAGTAATTATCTTACCTTAAAATAATTTTGTTTAGTTTTGAAAAAACTTGTTAGCTAGCCCCTTAGCAAACATTTAGAATGTCTCACCATTCAGGAGCTAGCTCTTTCTTTGCTGCAGCTTGTGTCTTCCACCATGTACTGGATGCATTTTCAATGAAATCTCAGTTTACCTGTTCGATTTTGCTTTTTACTGATTAACCTAGAGGCAGACACATGCATGAATAGTCTTGGAAGGAAAATATTCCGAACATTTCCTGGTGTTGAGTCCTCCTGAAAGACAATTATGAAATTATTGAGGTTTATCTTGTAGCATGTACTTTGATTGAGAGATTCTTGTGTATAAATGGCTAGTCTTGGAAGGAACTGCTTTAAACATTTTCAGGTGTAGAGTCAGTCCCCTAAAAGATAATATTTAACTTTTTGAGGTTTATCTATATCATGTACTCTGATTGAGAGATTCTAGTGTATAAATGGCTAGTCTTGGAAGGAACTGCTTTAAACATTTTCAGGTGTAGAGTCAGTCCCCTAAAAGATAAATATTTAACTTTTTGAGGTTTATCTATATCATGTACTCTGATTGAGAGATTCTAGTGTTAACTGCTGTTCTGTAGCAAGTTTTTTTTTAAAAAAATTTTATTTATTTGTAATTTGCAAGGAAAAAGAGAGGGCCCTTTTTTGTTTGTTTGTTTGTTCTTGAATGCATCTCTTGTGATGCTTTGAGACATTATTGTCCTATAAGAATCCATTCAACTTATTGATATTAAACTACCTGAACAAGATATTGAATCATAACAGAGGGGTTGTATGCGACTACAGTTAATTCATTAAAGCTACAAGATCTTGGAGAAAATGTATGGCATATGGCTTACCAACCTGTTTCTTTATCTATTCTACTACAGATGTAAATTTAGCATGCAATTAGATAATAGACATTCCATGTTGTCGAATCTTATGTATCACTGCCGGTCCTTTTACAGGTTTATTTGTCCACTTATAGTAGCATAGTAATGGCTGGCTTGATACAAGGTCCATGTGAAGTGCATCCTCCGCGAAAGTTTGCTGAGGAAAGTGAGAGGAGAGATCGCCTACCAAAGGGGTCTAATGATGTATCACGGCCTCTTTACATATGCAAGTAAGTTGAACATTTGACATTTGCATTAATCCTTCTAGCAATGAACCATTTTCTAGATAGTGTTTGTTTGTTTGATCCAATTGCTTCTTCTTGGTTCAACTTAGACTAGGATTAGTGCCTTCACAATGTGCGGTCGAGATAAAAAGAAAGCTAATCTTAGCATATTGTTATTAATATCTTTTTTATAATATCAGATCAAGTTGATTTTTAATATTAAACTGTCTTTTTTGTTGTAGCCATTTTTTTTTCTGTTGTCAATTTATGATTTTCTTATACATGAAAGATAAATTGAAGGTTGTTAAATGATTCTTTAAATGATTATCAAGCTAATAAATAGAAGACTTGGGAATCTAATTTTTATAGTCAATTAGTGTAACATAATTGACAAAAAATCACACGACGAAGTCCCTATGAGGGTTCTATGGAGATGTTTGGATGCTAGAGGCATACGTATAGCGTATATTAGCGCAATTAAGGACGTGTATGAGAGAGCTAAAACTTGAGTGGGAACATAGGGAGGAGGCTTGGAGCACCTCATAGTTGTGCTAGGGTTGCACTAGGGATCAGCAATTAGCCCATTTTTTACATATCCAAGGAGAGGTGCCATGCTCTATGCTATTTGTAGATGATATAATATTGATTGACGAGACACGTGGTATAGTCAATAGAGGTTTCGAGACATACTTTGGAGTCTAAAGGGATCAGGTTGAGTACAAAAATGTGGAGTCAAGCATAACAGAAAAAATTCCTTTTTTTTTTTGAGGAGTGACAGAAAAAAAAAAAGCAGAAGTCAACTCAAAGTGTATAATCAGGCAACCCTTGGCTGGAAATCTTAGCCAAGCCAAGATGGAAGACAACTCGATGTATTTTTCCATTGGTTTCAAATTGTATGACATCACCAGGGAAGAATATCATGGAGAGACTCGGTGAATGAGGTTGAAACATGATACGAACACCCTTTTTCAGCCAGAAGACAATGGAATGGCTATTCTCTTCACTGAAGGAAGCCTCCAAAGTGAAAGGAAATTTTGTGAGAAAATTGAAGCATCAAGACTACTCCTCTGAGTTCTTTTGCTCGAGAAATTTCAACAGATATGGACGTTATACCAGTATTGTAAGCATGCAAAATAAAAGAAGATTTATCGTTATTATTCCTAAGCTTACATTTAATACAGGGTGGTTGGACATTGCTTACAAAATTGCAAAGTTCATTAATGGCTCAGAGGTTAAGCCTTTTACAACACTCTCTGGAAAGACAGAGGAAGGACTGCTCTACTTAGAAACTACCAGAAGAAACAAATTGACTACAAGATAGATGGAAATAGCCACAGTACAGGAAAGAGATAGAGTCATCTATATCTCTGAAGAGGTCAGCTTTCACAAAATGAGCTTCTATCCAGAAGCATGATCAGCAGCTTCCCTGAAGGAATAACAGATATTAGGTGTGTTGGGTCAGCAGCACATGAAGCTGGTTCACTGAGTGAACATTTATGAGATGGGACAGAATCGATTTCTCTTCGAGTTCCCATCAAGACAACTGCTGAATACATCTAAAGAGGCAACTGGAGTTGGAAATGTCACAGACTCCGAGTACATTGGTGGACATGGACAGTGGGATCGATCCCTTGCAATGCAACAACCGAACAGGTCTGGATCATATTGGTCGGACTCCCTTTGCAACTATGGTTGCAAAATGTGTTAGAAGAAGTCGGAGATTACTGCGGAGGATGGATAAGAACTAAGAAAGAGACCCAACTGAGGAATCACCTCAAATGGGCAATAATTCTGGTGAGAGGAAATGGAGACATGATCCCGAAGACTGTCAACGTTGAACATGAAGGGATCAATTTTTCGATCGAAATCTTGTGTGAATTGTCAGGCAGATTATCCCCTGCGAAGGAAGCAAGGAAAGATCTTCGAACCATTGGTTAATAATGGTTCTGACTCCACAGGGGGTGGGTCTTGAGAAGATAGCACTCTGACAGGACACGTGGGTGTTTTTCAAGTAAACCCTAATATTTAAACATGTGACTTGCCACGTGAATGCCTCCCCAACTACAAGAACATCAGCTTCTTAACCTTTGGGCCCATACTTCCAAGCCCAACAACTTACGGGGGAAAACACACATGCAGACTACATTCTAAGCCCGGATCTGATCTATTTTTAGAGAACACTACAAAGTATGCAGTAACTTACTCCAGTGGTCCATCCTTGGCGAAGGGAGACTCATCTCAAGCAACACAAAAAAACAATGAAGAAGGCTGTGAGTTCTGCTACCATAGAGAAGAAATCATTGAAACAACCCCTACTCCTTCTGAACCAGTATCTCCCAACAACATGCCACTCTCAATTCTTGGAGAAAAACCTATTGAAGATGTTGTCCCTATTACCATCCAATCTAAAGAACATGAGCAGCACTCAAATTTTGACATCATAATCTGGATACACCAAAACATCATCAAAATCGGCCAGCAATCTGGAATTGATTTTCAGGGATTTGAGGAGGCGGCTCATCAATTACTCATGACGATTGATCAAAAGAAGAAAGTTAACAAGGGGAAGGCCAACAGGATGCAGGAACTCACACCAAAGATAAAGGTGCGAAGGAATTGAAAAGTCTACATTTGGCGGTAACTTCCAAAGCTGTGGTACCAGGAGCAGGGGAGGAGTTTTCATATCAACATTGATCAATGAAACTTAACTTAATCTCATGGAACGGTCAGAGTATTGAAGGATGAAAGGAAGAGGAGAATGATCAAGAGTTGCATCAACACTTGGAAGGCAGCTATTTACTGCTTCCAAGAAACCAAAGTTAAAGGAGATGTTAGTGGTTTAGTTAGAGATCTTTGGGCCAACAGATGGCTCTAGCTGGCCTGGAGACAGAGATCAAGAGCATTATGGTTGAACATGGTGACAATAACACCAAGTTCTTTCATAAAACAGCTAATGCACACAGAAGATACAACGATATTGACTTGTTGGAAATTGATGGTGAGTCCATAAGGAATCCTGTTGATATAAAAAAGGAGATCATGTCTCTCTATCAGAACCTTTATTCAAAGCCAGAAGATTGGAGACTCCATAATAACATGAGAGTTTGTCCCATTATCTCCGTAGAAGATAAGCTGATGCCAGAAAGTCCATTTGAAGAGCAAGAGATATGGTCCAGTGTCCAAGCGTGTGCTGGGGATAAAGCACCTGGCTGGGATGGTTTCATAATGGTCTTTGTCAAACACTACTGGGAAGTAGTGAACATTTAGGTCATTACTACTATTCAAAAATTCCATGAACGAGACATTTGAAAGAAATTCCAATGCTACATATGTTGCCTTGGTTCCCTATAAGGCCGGAGCTAAAAATTGAAAGATTTCAGGCCTATCAGTCTTAAAGGCAGTATCGACGTGATTACCTCAAAAAGTTGTTGATGGAGAGACTCAAAAAAGTGATGCACAAGCTGGTGGATGATCAACAAATGGCCTTTATAAAAGGGAGACAAATCATGGGATGCCATTCTTATAGCCAATGGATGTATTGACTCAAGAATCAGAAACAAAGAACTTGGTGTCTTAGCAAACTAGATATTTTAAAGGCTTTTGACCATTTAAACTGGAATTTCCTACTTCGAACTATGATGAAAATGAGTTTTGGAGCAAAATGGGTCAGCTGGATCCACTACTGAATCAGCACCATCAAGTTCTCAATCCCAGTCAATGGCTCACCTGCTGGATTCTTCTTTTCTCAAAGAGGACCAAGCAAGGGGACCCTTTGTCCCCTTTTTTGTTCATCATTGCCGTGAAGAGTTTAAATGATATGATGAAAACGGCCCAATAAAACAACTGCATAACAGGTTTCAGAGTAGATTCAGGGGCTATCAATAACTTTGAGATCACTCATTTACAATATGCTGATGATACTTTAGTTCTCTGTGGAGCTGACGGAGCTGACAGGGGACAAATAAAATTTTTGAGGGTGATTTTTATTCTATTTGAGGCTATATCTGGGCTCCACATTAACTAGAACAAGAGTTTTCTATATCTCGTTAATGAGGTCCTTGACATTCACAACTTGGCTAATATTCTGGGAGGAAGAATTCCTGTGCTGCCAACCATTTACCTTGGAATGCCTCTCAGTGCCGAAGCAATTCCAAAGATATATGGAATGGAGTCATAGAGAAGTGTGAAAAAGGTTGATTAACCGGAAGAGTCAATACTTATCCTTGGGTGGTAGACTAACCTTGATTAAAAATCTGTTGGATGCAGTACCAACTTATATGATTTCTATTTTTTTGTGTTCCAATGAAAGTGCTGGATAGAATAGATGCTCTTAGAAGGAACTTCCTCTGGTAAGGCAACTGTGATACTAGGAAGATACATCTGGTCAATTGGAATTCCGTGATCATCAACACTCAGCAAGTAGTATGGTGGTATGGGAATCAAGAACTTGATACCTCAGAACCATAGTCTTTTGATGAAATGGTCATGGAGTTTTGTCTCAAATGAATAATCTCTTTGGAAGAAGGTAAATTACTCAAAAGTGTGAAATGGATGGGGATGGACAACCAAGTCAGTCACTACACCTCATGGAGTCGGTCTATGGAGGAGGTATCAGAAATTTGGGGGCAAAATTCATGAGCAAGTGCAGTCATCAAGTGGGTAATGGGTTGAAAACATCTTTCTGGTCAGACAGCTGACAACTGGTTAGGTCAATATCTACTAAAGCAAGTCTTCCCGATTATCGTCAGTCTAAATCAACAAGAGGATGCCACTGTAGGAGAAGTGTGGGGTGCTCATGGATGGAATCTAGAGCTTCAGAAGACACCTTAATGATTGGAGATAGAATTCTACAGCACTCTCAATCCATTTAAAGGCCCCTCCTCTCAGGAAGACAATCCTACATGGCAAGTGGGTGAACAAGGGAGATTTCAGTCAAGTCAGCTTACAAGGAATTCAACAATTCAGATAACCAGTTTAGTTGTTGGCAATGTAAACTAATCTGGAAAGTCAAAATTCCTCTTAAAGTGGCTTGTTTCACTTGGCTTGTGGCTAGGAAACCGGTCCTTCTCATGAAGGGCTTCCACCTATGCTCTAAATGTTATATGTGCAAAGAAGAATGAGTGACAATCAACCATCTTTTTTACACTACAAGTCAAGTGGACAAATTTGGAGGATTTTCCTTAATTTAGAAGGGATCGTGTGGATGATGCTAAGAGATCCACTTGAAGTGTTGGAACAAATATAGCACTCAGTCAAAACAAAAAGAAAGATGGAAAATTATCCTTGCGTGCATTTGGTGGACAGTTTGGAAAGAGAGAAATCAAAGGTGTTTTGAAGGCTCTATCCAGAAATTGAAGATGAAGTGCCTAGCCCTTTTCTATTTTCGGTGTAAACATGAATATATAAAATATTTAGAATCTTAGTTGATGCTAAAGGATCTCTGTAAGTAGGTTATAACATAGTACATCTTCCTATATTCCCTTAATAAGTATGGACAGCTGTAGTTTTTATGCAGCAAGTAGTTACATAAAAAATGTTACCTTCTAAAAAAAAGGATTAGGTTGAGTAGGACCAGGTACGTGAAGGTTAAGTTTGGTGGTTTGACTCATGTGGTATGGAAGTGAGATTAACACACAAGTCATCTCCCAGAGAGGAAGAGATTTATGATGATGGTACACATTGTATTGGGGCAAGGTAGCGTCCACCCTCCCTAGTCCCCACTTTTTGTAGGATTATATTGAATATGTTGTTGTAATAATCAATGTAACAAGTTATTTCTAATGATTTTTTGCTCCCAAATATATTAATATTCTTTGGAAAAAGCACTATATTAATACTTAAAGTTTTTCCAAGTTATCACTCTTTATCATAATCTCTCTTTAAATTAAAAGTTAATTTTTTAATTAAATGTGACTATGTTTAATTTTTTAAAATATCAAATCAAATTTAGTGCTTGTCCAAAACATGCCATCTGATTTATTTATAATTTATCACTTGTGACTCGACTAAATGCTATAGTCTATAATTATATTCTTAAGCAACAACGATATACCTAGTGTAACCATCTAAAAGTTGTAATTAGAAAAAAAGTTTGAAGTTATATCTTCAAACTTTTAAGTGAAAAAGACACAAGTTACTTGAATAGACATATAAATTTTGGTAATAATATTTCTCAACATTTTCACACATAAGCTATGTTGAAGTCCTTTATCATATATATAATACTTCACCCAAAAACACACATTACTTATTCCCGATTTTATTACTTTTGGTATGCCCATACATCTATCTCAACATCTTTATTTTCGTCATTTGTATCTTCTGAATATGAGAGTTCTTGATTGGCCGACATTCCGCCTTGTACAACAAAGTCGGTCTAACCACCACTCTATAGAATTTACCTTTAAGTTTAAGTGATATCTTTTTATCACACAAGTCTCCAAGGGCAAGCATCCATTTTATCCACGCCAGACTAATATAAGCTGTGATATCATCATTGATGTCTCCATACCTTGGATTAAAGACCCATGATGCTTGAAACTGTCTTTCTTAGGGATTAACTGAATGTCAACCCCCACTTTAACCCTTGCCTTGTGCATTGCATCATTATTGCACTCTAAATATTGTTTGGTGAGGCGACCCTTCGTTGCCTATCATCTTTGTGGCAAGACGATCTTTAAAAGGCGACACCATGGTGACTATGACACCAAAGGTGAGAGGCGAGAAAGGCGACACCCTTTTTTTAAACTAAAAAAGGCGATCAATTTAGGGTTTAAAAGTTAAAAAGTAATTTTAAGGTTTTCTTTCCATATCAGGACAATTGCACTCTTTAGAGTTAGATTACGCCTCCGACAAGTTGACCCGACTAGACTTTTTCAACGACCGCTGGACTTTGTGGCAACTCCAAAGTCCAACCAATACACATTTCTTCTTTTCTTCTTCCCGTGTTTCTTTTTCTTTCTTCAGGCTTCAAAGTTACTTCTACCTTTGTTTTTTTCCCCTCACTGTTTTAACTTTTGTTTTCTTTCACATTTAAGTTGAAGACTTTTAGTATCTACTATCTATTTTTTAGTTTTTGAATTGAAATATTTACTAACATGTTATTGAGATATTGGTTATTTTTTATGCAATTAAATATTTAATTTTTTGGTATAAATTGACACCATACTTAAAAAAAGCGAGCCCCTCGCGGCTCGCCTCGCCTTGCCTTGTGGCGAGATAGACCCTTGTCGCCTTTCGTTGTCCAAAACACTGTCTTCAGAGGACTTCCCGCGGATCTATATTGTAGGCCTTTTCGAGGTCAATGGACACTATGCAAGATGGATGACTTTTGTAGTTGATCGCTCCAGCATGAAACCGAATTGGTTCTTGAAAATTAATACACCCCTCCTCACCCCCATCTCGATCACCTTCTTCCAGACATTTATAGTGTGACTTAGTACTTGATACCCCTGTAGTTACATTTTTATATATCAACCTTGTTCTTGTACAATGGAATCACTGTACTCCACCTCAATTCTTTGGGCATTTTTATTGTCTCAAGATGACATTAAACAACCCAATTAACCACTCCATACCTATCATGTCTGTGCTCTTTCAAAACTCCATCGGAATCTCGTCTAGACTAGTCACTCTTTCCCTGTTCATTCTATAAATACACACTTAACCATATACGCCTGCAATATCCAAAATCTCGGTGTCGCTTAGAAAGCTCCAAATCGCCTAGCAAAATGGCCTTGTCCCCTTATTGTTCAAGATTAATGGGAAGCGAGCTTGCAACCATCATCTAACAAGTGTACCTTATATCTTCCACCAACACCTTGTCTTATCATTTATGTACTTCACTTGATCTAGGTCTCTGGCCTTTCCCTCACTTGCCTTCATGAGCCTATATAATTTTTTATATGGGAAAGGACATTAATTCCCCTTGATCTTGTCACAGGAAGTCATTTACACGCTTCGACTATTTTGACGATCTATTATACACCTGAATACACATGAATTACTTAAAAGTAAATTCATTTCCACCGTGACACACATATAACCAGTTACATGATGAGAAGTGTTCACACTTGTGGCATGTCATCATTATGTTGCTGCCACATCAACAATTATGTTAGAATTCTAAAAAGAAATCCATGTTACCCTAATTGCTTCTTCTTCCCTATACACCATTACACCACCACCATTGTTGCCATTGTCACCAAATTTACATCTTCACCACCATAGATTCACAATCGACAACCAAATCTACCATCGGAATCTTCCTATCATCACTGTTGCCATAAAATATTGATAACAACCATAATAAATTTGACTAAATCTACAATCGAAATCAAATCACCACCATTTCCACCATTGAAATTTTCACAATCATAACTGCAAATTTCAGCAATGAACATCAAAATCACACGAGTTTCATTGTCAATTATCGAAATTAAAAGTTATACCACCATTCATTATCACCCATCATGATCAAACCACTACATAAAATTATCACAAGTACAAATTTTGTTCAAGCTTGAAGATGAAAATGATGAAAAATAAGAAGTCGATTAATGAAAGGAAAAAAAGTGATTTGATAAGATAAAGGAGAAGAATGATGAATGGCATGAAGAAAAATAAAAAGTTGGAGGGTCGTCCAGGGAGAATGCATTTTTTTCCCCTTTGTTTTTCTTTTTGGATCCATTCAAGCGTTTTTTCTTTTTAAATTTCTTTTTCCACATTAGCTTTTGGGATGGAAATAAATTCACTTTCAAGTAATAGGTCGCCATGATAGTTTAAGCATGTAACTGACTTTTTGGAACAAGTTCAAAGGGAATTTATGCCTTTTCCCTTTTTTAATATCTGCCTTTGTCCCCTAGTTTGCAATATAGGCATTTGAAGATTGTCGTCTTTGTTGCCATAACTGCTAATTTAGCCTCTTTTGTTGTCTTATAATTTTCCTTTGTAATCCGCTTCTCCTCCTTGTCCTTGCACTCTTATCAACTTTGCATAAGCAGCCTTATTTGCTTCCACTTTGCCTTGGACAGACCAATACCCTTGATGACCACCAAAGGTATCCCTCCAAATCCCTAGCACCTCTCTAGTTGCTTTCCTAATGAAACTGGCTGTTCTACTCCACGTGTTGTTTGCATCCCCACTACTCCTACAAGCCTCTATTGTCATTAACTTCTCCCACACCTCTCGACATAGGTGGGGGTCAAGCCACCCATTTAATCCTCAGCCAGTCATACAAAAACGACTTCTTTTTCTTTCTGTTAACCTCTAAGTCCATCACAAAAAGCTTATGTTAAGTAATAAGATTCTCATTCGGGATAACATTGAAATCCTTACAAAGGTCTTTGTTACCCTTCCTAAAGAATAAGTAATCTATTTGAGTTTTGGCTACCGCGCTGTGAAAGAAACCAAGTAATTCTCCTTCAAAAAGCACAAGTTAGCTATGATCAACTCAAAAGCTTTAGCAAAGTCCAAGATTGAGGCTCCACCTTCGTCACTAACCTTGAAACCAAAGCCTCCATGCACATCGTTGAAACCATTAGACGTTTTCTTGATGCAGCAATTGAAATCTCTGCCAATGAACATCTTTTGGTGCTTGTTATATCACTTACCACCTCGGCTAGATCCCCCCAAAAGTGCTTCTTGACCTCCTCATCAAATCCTACTTGTGGCGCATAAGCACTAATAATGTTCAATGTAAGCCCTCCAACGGCTAGCTTAATCATTATCATTCCGTCATTGATCCTCTCAACCTCCACCACTTGCTCCCGAAGGTCTCCATCAACTAAATTACCTACTCCATTCTTATCCTTCGAGCCTTCACAGTACCGCAACTTAACCCCGTCTACATCCCAAGCCTTGGTACCTACCCATTTGTTCTCCTAGACACAAGCTATGTTAATATTCCGTTTATTGAGAATCTTCAGTAGCTCTATGGATTTCCCTGTCAAAGACCCTAAGTTCCAAGACTATAATCAGCCTAGGAGACCTCTTAACCCCTTGCCGCTCCTGCCCCTCACCCTCGGTCCCATCCGAAGACATGACTCTAATTGATTGAGCGTAAAGTTTAACTGGTAGATAGGCAAGATAACAAGCATTATCTACAACTATGCTATAAATCAGGAGAAAGCAAAGAATGAATAGAGGCAGTCAATGACAAACACAGACTAAGATGGTCGAACAAAAGAGCACATCGGAAAGGGAAAGGCAAGATAACAAGCATTATCTACTAAAGAAGATGTAAACTAAATCAAGCGTAAAGTTTAACTGGTAGATAGGCAAGATAACAAGCATTATCTACAACTGTGCTATAAATCAGGAGAAAGCAAAGAATGTAAAGAATGAATAGAGGCAGTCAATGACAAACACTGACTAAGATGGTCGAACAAAAGAGCACATCGGAAAGGGAAAGGTTCAAAATTAGGGTGTGTCCAATGAAAATATAACAAGAGTCAAGATGTAACCTGTTTTGGTGCAGCAGATCTTGAAGAAAATGAGAAACCTGATTTCTTTGGTCGTCGCCGGTGTTCGCTGAAACTCACCATTGGTTGCTGTACGGTTTTCTTCCTGTCAGATCTGGCCTTTATCAGAGAGATTTTCCGCTCAGGCCACTCTTTCCGGCCAAGAATGGTAGTGTCGGTGGATGGATCTCGCTAGAGGAGATGAGAAAGCAGGAGGGGAGAGGCGAGGGAGAAAGAGAGAGAGAAAGCAAGAGGGTTAGGGAGGAGAGGAGAGAGGGAAAGAGAGATCAGTTACCTGCTGCCGACGGGGCTAGTTTGCCGGTGTTGGCTTTCGAGAGGAGATCATGAAAGCCAAGAAAATTGAGCGTTGAATGTGAGTGGAGAGAGAAAGAGTGCGCGTTGGGTATGAAAATAAATAGTTAATTAATTATTATTAGTATTAGTCAATTAGTTAATAAATTTAAGTACTTTGTTTTTGCTATGCCACGTGATGTAATGAGGAGGCTTATTCCTCTCCATTTAATAATAGATGGTTATTGAATTTTTCGTTGAAAATGGATATAATAAAAAGTTGGCACAATTTAGGCTTACGATAACTGATTCAATTAATTTAGGAGACTACCAAAGAAATTAGTGAAATAATTAAATAGCAAACCATGTAATAATTAAATAATTATCTATTTGGTGGTTAGATATTAGTTGATTCATTGTTTCATTAATTGTTGGTTAGATATTAATTGCATCTTCGAAGCTGATCATGGATGATGCAATAGCAAACCATTAGATTGCTGGAATCAACTTTGTAGATAAAAGTATACTTCATAAATGAGGTTGCTCTTCTGGCAGCAACACTCCACTTTGAACCACAAGGTTGGGAGTTCAAGTACTAAGGGTGCTAAGTGCAAAAAGGGTCACTGTTGACTTCTGGGCTGGAGGTTTGCTGGGTGGGCTTTAGCATATCAAAAGAAAGGAAGATAAGAAAAACTTCAGATTTTTAAATAAAGAATTGATTGTATGCAGCAGTTATTTAAATAAATTAATAAGATGCAGACTAATCTATAAGCAGTGGCACGTTCGAGATCCCCTAATTTCAGATCTCTTATTTGAAACGTTTGTGACTTTGTCAACTTTTTATGCAGATGGATTTATGATGAATCAAAAGGGCTATTTCGTGATGTCTCTTGTTGATAGGGGTCAGCTGATAATTATCTTTCTATTGCAACTGCTATTTGCTTGTGGCTTATGTCAGGTAAGTGAGATGTGGCACATCTGTTTCAGTTTTAGCCATCTTTCTTTGTTAATAATGGAAAATTTCGGGTCCTTTGATTGCCTGTTTTGCGTCCATCCCGCCATCCTCTGTTGGCGGTAGTTTTGTGGGCCAGGGAAAGGTGTGTATGCATGCATTAAATCAAAGGAAATCTATCAATGTGGCAAAGATTGGAAACCTCTAATTATCCAAAGCTATGAGCATGTGATAGACGTTATTGTGGATCACTGTATCTTCTCAACCTAATAGATGTATGGTGTCCACCTAATTATATGTCACATCCCAAAATATCCCCTAGACGTGACTGGCAACCACTTACACCACGTGTTGGGCGAACCAAGTATCTATACAATTACTTAAATTACTAATAAGCACAAAGATAAAATATGAGCAGCTCCAACACCCACTAATATTCATTAAAATGGGATAATGATCCAACCAAAATCGTATATTGATTTATAAAAAGAACGGTCACTTAGCAAACTATTTGTAGCCCAAATCCCATAATAATAGAGTCACATGAGTTCAACTGTCGGGCATGCAAATCCAAGAAAAGAAGACATAAGCTATAAGATGGATAGAGCTGAATAGTAGCCTCCTTGGACAATGCAAATGCTCACCTCAACAACATAATCCACACAAATGAACTCATCAACCACTAGTCTCACCTTTTGCTAGTATCCACATATACATGCAGGTAAGGAGTGAGTTATGTGTGTGTGTGTGTGTGTATAACTTAGTAAGTTCCTTGACTTGCTGCTTTAATACCCTTGGACCAAGAGTTAGAAAATACATCTACACAACAAACACATGATGATATTCTCTTTAATATATTTCATAAAGTAGAGCTCAATAAGTCCAAACAATTGTTCAAAAAGGACAGTACATGTTTCAACTCACTCCACACTCAAAGCTTGTTATAAACGGCCGTGAAGGAGATTGCCCCATCACCAGAACAAGTCCACGACAATATGTATAATGCTCCAAAAGTATACTATGGTAGCATTTACAAAGCCCCTAACATATTACGACAACATGGATATGCCCCTACATATTCCGACAACTATATATGCCCTAGTAATCATATCACGATAATGAAGAAAGATATCAAATATCACACCATATATAACTTATAAAAATATTCGATATCCTTCACAAAATAGCTTATCTATGGCTCATCAAAGAACACCAATTCTGCAAGCACACGCTTGTCCCAATACATGGACCCGGCAGAAAAACACACATTTTTCAAAGCATATTTGAAAAACAAACACTAAAGCTTAAAGTCTCACTTACCTTGCTAATGACAAGTTTCACAACCTTGCATGCATAGGACACCAACCAAAACATCCCTCAATTGCCTCAATCTATGCAAAAATATTGATTAACGATATCAATTAAGCCTCAATATCCCTAACTTTAAGCTTAGGGCTAAACTTTAATATCTCACCCCTTAAATCATGAATTAAAATTAAAAGAAAAATTTAATCCCACCGTTAACGCTCAATTGGTGAAAAAATATTAATGCTCTGTTTCTCAAAATAATACTCAATCTATGTATCAATAGATTAAGGTGAAAACCCCAAAAAGTGACTTCAAACAAAGAATGCAAAACAGAGGCTTCACTGTTTACCAATAGTTTCTGAGATTTTTACACCTTTACTGCTGATTTGGTTTTTTTCAAAGCCAAAGATCACAAATAACTTAAGTTTTTACACTCATCCATCATTACTATAATCACACAGTCCTCCATTATTAACCAATCATTAGTCATGCACATGACCTTGTCATCTAAGGCGGCAGAGACGCCCAACTTTAAAACTAGAAAGGAAAAAGAATGATTTTCCATTATAAAATTTCAAAACATGCTATATTATGACATTCTACTCACCACTTATCCTAGGCAAAATCATTAGTTAATCTTGTTATCCAATCTCTTGTTCTCATTAATGGCAGTTTCTTGACAACGCCAGTACTACAGTGAAATATCTAATTATGCTGAAGAGCCAAAGAAATCTCAATACTTGTACTAGACCTCTATTGTGAATCCCCCAAAATTCTCCTATGCGGTTGCTGACTCTTGTGAGAAGCATCACACTAAAAACAAGACATTAGATTGTATGAGTAAGGTATGAGCAGTCTCAATGAGATGTCTATTCTTCCTTCCAACTACCCAATTTTGTTAAGATGTGTAAGGACAAGATTTGATGAATGATCCCATGAGAGTCCATGAACTGTTGCAATGGAGAAGATGAACACTCTTTGGGACATTATATCTAGAAAATGTGCGGATAGAGACCCTAACTTGATTTTAGATTTCAGCATGTAAGGTTTGGAAAACAGATAGCAACTCAGATCTATTTTTGGTCAAGAATATCCACATTCACATGGAATAATCATCAATGGAGCTAACGAAGTAACCACATCCCAAGGTATAACTGGACCGATTAAATCCCCAAATATCTGAATGAACTAAAGAGAAAGGCTACTCTGGGCCAGATGGTTTCACCATGGGTTTCTTCATCAAATGTTGGGAGGTGGTGAGGCAAGATATCATGAATGCCTTCCAAAATTTTTCATTACCAATAAATGTTTGAAAGAAGTTTCAGTGCCACATTCATAGCTTATACCAAAGAAAAAAATTGCTATTGAGCTTAAGGGTTTTTTAGGCCTATTAGTTTGATAGGCAACATTTAGAAGCTGTTTTCCAAAGTACTAACAGAGGTTGAAAGGGGTGATGGCAAAGCTTGTTGATTCTCAATAAATGACTTTTATGAAAGGAAGACAAATAGTGGATTCTGTCTTAGTAGCTAATGAAGTGGTAGTTCCAGACTAAAACAGAAGAAACTAGGAATTATTTTCAAGCTAGACATTGAGAAAACAGATGACCATGTTAACTGGGAAATCTACTGAGCTTATTGGAGAGGATGGGCTTTGGGCAGAAAAGGATACATGGCATCAAATATTGCATTCAACAGTGAGTTTCTCAGTGCTAATTAATGGGGTGCACCAACAAGGTTCTTTAGAGCACAACAACAATTTCTGGTTGACATGGTTAACAATCTGCTCTTAGTAGCTATTGAAGGTCTCATTAACATAGTTAAAACAACAAATACAAATGGTTAGCTGAACGATTTTGATGTGGATAGGGCTGGAAGGGAAAGTCTGGAGATGACTCACCTTACATTTTTTGTGATGCTGAAGAAGAACAACTTAAATTTCTGAGGGTATTTCTGGCTCTTTTTGAAGGGATATCTAAATTACACATTAATTGAAGGAAAAGCTTTTTGTATCCCATCAATGGTGTTACAAATATGGGGGTTTTAAATGCAATCCCCTGCCAACTATATACCATGGAATGCCTCTTCAAGCTAAGTCTAAATCATCTGAAATCATGAATCATATGATTGAGAAATGCGAAAAGAAATTTATCAGATAAAAAGTGTCTGTATTTGTCACTGGGAGGTTGAGTAACACTCATCAGTTTAGTTCTAAAGGCAGTTAGAATGAAATGGTTACGGAAGTATTCAAATGAAGCAACTTTTGTAGGGTGAAGTAGTTGAAGCGAAATGTGACGAGGAAGATAAGTGGTTGACCAAGGACGTTTCTACAAATTATGGAGATCCATTAAAATTCTTTGGAATGATTTCAAGAGCAATACCAAGATCAAAGTGAAGAACGGGGAAAAGAAGACTTTTGGAAGGATGATTGGCATGAGACAAACAACCTTGGAATGTTCTTTCCAGACATAACATCCTAGTGCTACACCAACAAAGAGCTATAGCAGATTGTGGACACCTGAAGGGTGGAGCTTCACTTTCAGAAGGCAGCTCAATGATTGAGAAATACAAAGAGTGGCTGAATTTTTCACCTTCTTGAAATTCAATGGACTTCAAGAAGGTGATGATGAACTAGGGTGGAAGGTCAGTGATGATGGCTTTTCAAGGTAAATATAGCTTACAGGAGGATGAACTATTTTGGCTTCTGTCTAAGGAGACAGTTCTTACACGTGACAATCTGATGAGGGGTACCATTATGTTCCAAATGGTTCATCTGTGGTGAAAAAACAGAGACTATAAACCATCTATTTCTACATTGCAATACAACTTGATCATTCCCTTAAGCCATTGATGCTCTAAATAGCCAAGTGTATGTAGTCCAAGAAAGGAAAGAGAATAGAAAAAAATTCATAATTGCAAGAGTATACTATATTTGCAATATCCTAGAATGTTCTAACAATAGAGAAATAATCAATTTGTAAAAGTTAAAAATCTTTTTCCTAGTGTAAGGTATTTCTCAAAAATTGGAGGAGTGTTCTTACGTGTTTACTGAAAAATCAACTCTTTCGTACAACTAAAAGCAGTAGAGGATAAAATTGGTAGAGCAGTAGGATATTTGCACCTATTGGACATTTGTTCCCATTGAAGGTTTATCATGTGCATGTAATTCTTGTGGTTGTAAATTGTCGTTGTGAAGTTGTATCTTGCTCCCCTTCACTTGCCATGTTAACAAGCTTAATTCTCCTTTTTGTTTTTTCAAGTTTACATTTACATTGGTAATCTTGTGAATTCAATCTTCTGTTTGATTATTTGAATTCTAGACTTCAATTGCCTGAAGGTTCTCATCGGCTAAAACATGTTCAGGTTGCTAAACTTGTTATATTGGGAGTAGGGAATTAGGTTTTATGGGGTTGGAGTAGCGGCAACTGGATGAAAGCTTATAGAGTGAACCAAGATTGTTAACTCGTAGCGAAGTTATTGAAATCTCATGTTTTCTTGCAATATTGCAAATTAGCTTTTTCTAGGGTTACTCATGATTTTAATGCTCTAAAATGCAGCTTGTTGCAGCACTGGTGGCCCTTGACATTTGTGGAGGAAGTCTCAGATGGTGTACAATATTTAGTTTTAGGTCTGCTCTGTATCTTTCTCCCGGTAGTTATGTGTCCTGCTCCTACAGGTTTCTTTTATATTTTCGTTAAATCATAGCAATTTCAAAAGGTGAGAAAAATAGGTCGATGAATATCATTCATCCAGCAAAGTATGAAATAAAAATGTCATTTTAAATTATCACAGCTCTCAACTCAGCTGTGAACACCCCCTCCCCCCGGATTTGTGCGGACACCTATCAAGACTCAGAAGACTTTCATTTGCAGCGTTGATTGGATATTTAAAAGACTTTAGATACTGCTTTGTTGCCTTGATAATTTATTTTGTTTTATGTTTGCTTCTCTTCCAAGTCCAAATGAATGCTATTAGTAGTAGTGACATATAATCAACTGGTGAGAGTCTGTGGAATTAAAGGCCAGTTGCTTGTCACGATGAGAAAGTTTGTGGACTAAGTTCGAAAATGCTCCCCATAAGGCTTGGTCTTCATATTTTGTCTTTCTTAAATACTTTTCATTCATTTAATGGAAAGTTTTTGGACAAAATTGTCCACATATTAACATACAAAGGAAGCATATATTTTGACAATTAAATGAAATTAAAAAGGTTATATTTTTTTAAATTTCACTCTTTTTTTCCCCTCATTTCTCACTTTTTTCTTTTGCTTTTTTTGTCCTTTCATTTTTTGTTCTTTTTTTCTTGTTTTTTTCTTTTTCGTGTTTTCTTTTTAAAAAATTATGAAATCATAAGCAATACTTTTTTTATACATTTTGTTTTTTTAAAAAATAAAATGATTCCTAAATACAAGTGTCAAGGTCTAAGATAATTTTTTTTCATATTTATTATTTTAAATATAAATGGTTAGGAATTTCATGAGATATTCTATAACTCTTACTCTAGAGACAATACAAAAGATAAATAAAGAACAAATCTCATGGGCAAGAGTGGATATGGTTTTTTGTGTTTTGATTTATGAGATATTTTGTAACTTATTTTAGCGGCAAGACTAAAACAAATAACTTTACAAATTCTACTCAATAGACAAAATTTTTGACATTACGACTTGGTTCATAACTTTTGTCTCTTTGTCGAAGGACTTTCAAACACCAAGTTAAGGCTCAAGGACAAGGCTTGGCATTATTAAATTATGTCTTGATTTATTAGATGCTCTACTAGTATTCGTATCCATGCGTTGTGCAGTAAGTTGATAAATGCTCTCATAATACTAAATTTATTAATAATTTCAAAATTTAACTTTTTATAAATAATATTTTATGTTTTAAGAGAAGGTAAGTATTCAGCTTCTTGATAGGTTACAATAGAATACTTAGGGATTGTTTATTGTGATGGATAAAATCCTAGGATAATTTTTTAGGGGTCTCCCAGGATTAGCAATTAGTCCTGGGATAATTTATCATGAGATAAGGTATGTGAAATAGCAAAAATATCCCTTTTAAACTCACTTTTATACATCAATTTAATATTTTATGTATATTAACATATTTTTTAATAATATTTATTATAATATTCACTACTTTGATTAATTTTTATTTTTATATATTTTTTGTTAAAAAAAATTATATTTTGTAAATACAATTTTTATATATGAATATATTATAAGTTGAATTTACTTGTCTAATATTTATATTTATTATATTGTAATTTCTCTTAAAATGTTCACTCTTTACTAAATTATATATTTTAAATAAAATATTTTATTACTCGGTTGAAAATTATATAAAAAAATATAATTAAAAGTTTAGGAGGTTAATAAATGAGTGTTCTAGATAAAAGATTTTTTTTAAAAAAAATTTTACACAATGATCTAAGTAAAAAAAAAAATCAAATTAAGTTAGAAAGTGGAATTTATTTTGTGGAGAAGGTGAAAGTGGGAATAAGGGAGTTATAATTGGTGTTGGTAACTTTCTAATTTAAAAAAGAATAACAAATATCTATTAGAAAAAAGAGGGGAAAAATAGATAAATAGTACTAAAAAGACTACCCCATTTACCCTGCCACATATCTTTAAATTTGTTTAATTTATCACTTAATTGTTGATCAGTTTTTAGAGTTTGTACATAAGTATTAATGTCATAAGAAATTCTAAAAATTTCTATCTATATTTAAATTGTAATTTAAACAATGCTTTATATTTTGTTTACATAAATCCAAAAAGTGAAAATGTAAAAAATGTAATTATAATAGTTAATAATATGAGTTAGATAATAGAAGGGCATGAATAGGAATTTAATTATGCCTAAAACTTTTTTATCATATAGATATAAAAGTTAAATTATAATGAAAATTTGAAAATAAAATTTGAAAGGAAATTTTGAAGTATAAAGTTATTAGATCTTTTATGGAAAGAGTTTGAATAACATTAGATAGCTTGATTTATGGAAGAGAGAGTAACTACAATTAATATTTATGAGGGGACTTTTTTTGAGAGATTTTTGGTAAATTTAAAAAGTGTAGAGACAAATTAAAATTTGCTTTGGGATTTGTGTAAATTATACTTTATTTATTAGTATTTATTGGTTATTATTATTATTATTATTATTATTATTTAAATTTTATATTAAATGTGTTGAAATATATTATCTAGAATTTATATTATGTATGTTAGTTTGATAATTTTGCATTCAACGTGAGCAAATTTTCGTCTATTCAAATTAATAATTAAAACATAAATTAATAAACCTCTAAAAGTAATAGTCATCATACCATTAACACAACAACATATCCAGTGGAATTTCACAAGTGGGGTCTGGTAACGAAAATGAAATGAAAACAAAAGAAGAGCAACTACTAATGAAAAACACATGATATTATGTAAATATGATAAATTTAACACATATAATACAGTTAAAGACAATACATAATCTACTTGACAAAACCTACTACCCTACAATACTTCACGGCTAGGCATCAACCTAATCCTACTAACCTATTAACTTTCTACTCTAATTCGCTACCTCCACTCCTTCCCAACTAAGATCATGTCCTCGGTGAGATCAAGTAATTACTCTTCCCAATACTTCTTTGATCTACCTCTACTTCTCCTAGTGACTCTTAAATCCAATACCTCTTCTCTGCACATGTCCAAACCTCCTATTTTTTTTTTTTTTTTTTTTAAATTTAGGATGAAGAATATGTTTCTCCTTCTTCAACTACACATATCCATGACATAAATTATTTGATTGCATCTTCATCAACTGATGATCTCATTTTAAATAATCAACTTCAACATTTAAAGCTCTTAAAATAAAGTATGGTCATTGATACTATAAGGTACATAAAACAGAAGAAAAATAGAGTAAATATGTAAAAACTTGCCTTTCTATAAATTTTAAGAAATATATTTTTCACTGAAAAATGAAAAAAGACTGAGTTATGTTGTTAAAGTCATTGAAGAATATAGTTGAGATTTTTAAGGAATGGGAAGTTAAGCAAGTGAGTGAGAGATTTTAGGTATTGTTATTTTCTAGTCACTTTGATATACTTCATAAAAAATAAGTTTTAAAACTGTCAATTTAATTTGTGGTTGAATTTTTTTGTATTAAATATTTTGAAAAATAAACTATCATTGAATAGATTCAGAGTTTGTGCAGAAGTTGGAGTGTTTTTTTATTGTTTTGTTTTATTTTAAATTTTAAAAATGATAAATGGAAGGAAAAAGTGAACGGATTACTCAAATATTTTTTTTTGGAAAAAAAATATGTACTGGGCAGTTTTATAACCACCAATTAAATTTAAATATTAATTTATAAATTTTCTTTTTATACGAAAATACATGAAAACCTTTAGTTGGTTACTTATTTTTTTGGGTATATTGAGAAAATATAAAGAGCGGAAGTTTATATAGTAAGCATTACTTAAAATTTTAAAACATTCTAGGAATATTTATTCTTTTTTACAATTTTTTTATATTGCTTGTATACTTATTTAAAGTAATTCTGTAAAAGTATTTTATTGTAAGTTTAAAACTGTTTTATATTTCTATAGTTTGTTTTTAAAATTGAATTTATTATTTAAATTAGTATATAAGTGAAAAGTAATAAGTTAGAACTATCAATTTTCGACTGACTTATTTTTATTATTTTGATTTAAAATTAAGTGTTTAAAAAATCATCTTTTTTGTAATTTATTCAATCATTATAAAAGGATGTAAAAACTATTTTGACTTAAAATTAAGTATTTAAAATCATCTTTTTTTTTTAAAAAAAAATTTATTCAATCATTGTAAACGGAAAAAAATTATACTATCATTTTTATATAGTGATACATATGAATAATTAATAAATAACCCAATTACAAAAATCTATTTAGTTGTACTTGAAACATCAATATCTTATTTTTTAAACTAATAAACATTTTACTTTTTAAGATTATAAAATACATAAAAGAACTTTTCAAACTAATAATGATTAAAATATAATGTTGTGCATAAACAAATTTATTTGAAAATGGCTTTTTTTTTTCCATGCAGTTTTTTTTAGATCTTTGAATATTTAATAAATTAAATTTTTTAAAATATGATATTTAGAAAATCTCAAAATTTTAGAATATTAGAATAATTTTTTTGCATGTTGACATTTGTCATCTAGTTGATGACATCTGGCTTTCTTTAATAAAATAATTGCATTAATAATATTTAATTAATTAATATTTTAAAAGTGAAAAACTATACATTAATTGTGATGCTGACATGCGACACTTTTTGCTTCTCCTATTATATATAGATAGATAACTTGTGCTTTAGAGACAAGACTTAGATCAAGAACTTCACAACTTAAGCTCATGGGCAAGGCTTGACAATGACATTGTGCCTTGATTTGTCATATATATATAACTCTTTCCTCTTAGTTCAAGGGCTTCAAAATAACAAGTTAAGTCCCATGGGCAAGAATTGACAATGTCACATTGTGTTTGATTTATGAGATACTCTATAACTATTGCTCGATAAGACATGTTAGTGCAAGGACTTTTAAACAAAAAGTCAAGCCACATGGGCAAGATTTGATATTGCCACATTACGCATTGATTTAAGAGGCGCACTATAATTCTTGTCTTAGAAGCAAAATGTAGACCAAGAATTTTACAAGTTACACCCTATGGGCAAAATTTGACACTATTGAATTTTGTCTTGATTTATCATATGTTCTATAACTCTTGTCTCTTACTCTAAGTACATCAAAACAATAAGTTAAGCCCCATAGACAAGACTTGATGATATCACATGGTATTTTGATTTCTGAAATATTCTATGACTATTGCCCTAGAGGTAAGACTTGTTAGTTGTAGGATTTCGAACAATAAATTAAGCCCCACAGACAAGAATTGATACTATTACATTATGTCTTGATTAATGAGGTTCTCTATAACTCTTGCCTTATAGGCAAGACATAGATCAAGGACTTCAAAAGTTACAACCCATGGTAAAACTTTACATTACTACATTATATTTTGATTTATCATATATATAACTCTTACCTCTTAGCTCAAGGACTTTGAAATAAGTTAAGCTTCATGAGAAAGACTTGACAATATAACATTGTATTTTGTTTATGAGTTACTCGATAACTATTGACCTAGAGGTAAGATTTATTAGTTCAAGGACTTCCAAACAACAGCTTAAGCCATGGGTAGTAGCATACACAAATTTTTTTTTAAGGTGGGTCACCATTTAAAATAAAATAATAGACACCATACTTTTCAAATACAATTCACGATTACTACTATACCTTTTCTTTAAAAAATTAGTTTTAAAAAATTATTAACAAGAGTTTTAAGAGTTATTATTTAAAAAATATATTCAAAATAATTTTTTTTAAAAAATAATAATATTAAGTATTTATAAGCTCATAAGAAGGGTGAATGGAACACTTCATATGTAGTTTGAAAATTAAAATGTATAAAAATGACAGTATCTAGGTTCAAATCTGCAACCTTACTCATGAAACTACCACTCATAACCAACTAAGCTAAGTGCATTTCTATTTCAAGAAGTCTCACTTTATTAAATATATCCTCTATATATTCTTTTTCCTTATATATATTAAATTTTTTCGATGAAGCAGTGTCATGTGACACCCTTTGGCCCTTCCTAAATCCGCCCCTGCCTATGGGTAAAACTTGACACTATCATATTGTGTATTGATATGAGATGCTTTATAACTCTTGTTTTAGAGGCAAGACTTAGGCCGGGAACTTCACCCATGGGGAAAACTTAGCACTTCTACATTGTGTCTTGATTTATCATCTATATAACTTTTTCCTTCTAGCCCAAGTACTTCAAAACAACAAGTTAAGCCCCATAAAATAGACTTGACAATATTGCTTTTTGTTTAGATTTGTGAGATACTCTATAATTATTGCTCTAGAGGTAAAACTTGTTGATCTAAAGACTTTCAAACAACAAGCTAAGCTCCAAGGCCAATGTCACGATCCAGGCTAGGCTCTAGGCGTAACATGACGAATGAGGACCCCGAGAGACCCTCAAACAAGTCTTTTAATATTCATTCAAGTATTCATAGGTAATAAAAATAATTATAAAGCAAAAACTAAGGGAATAGAGACTAACGGGCATAACATAAGGAATTTGTATAAGAAATAATGTAGCAACATACATTTGTCACGACCCAAATCAGATTGTGACTAAAGAAAATGAAATAAAGCGGAAACTTTCACAATATATCCAAAGAAATTCTAAAACCTAGAGTCATGAGTACAATAGCATCTAAAAAATAGTACTGAAGAGTGAATACAACTCTCCCAAATGAAAATACAAAGTTCTGTCATAATATCTGATACACTAACTGAAATAGAAAATACTAAAGGAAATTTCAAAGATCCACGACGACTCAAAGTCTGAGCCTCACTACTAAGATCTGGATAGATGGATAATAGCTCAGCTAGAATGAATCAACTATCCTGTGTGGGTCCCTGTCTCGATCTACAGGGAGGAAACAAAGTATGGGCGAGTACACCGAAATGTACCCAGTAGGTCCAACCGACTAGGTAAGAGAAATCAAACAAGTATGTAATAATGAAGAATCCTGTTAACTGCGTAAAAAAGGTTAGTGCACAACAAAATATACATCAGAATATGGTAAGACAATGATAATAATCAATACTGTAATGCACAAGTCACATATGAATGCAAGGTATCTCAACCTTTCCACCTCAGCGTGATCAAGGCGTGTCATAGTATTTCAACCTTGCCAACTCAGCGTGGTCAAGGGGTATCATAATATCTCAATCTTGCTACCTCAGAATGGTCAAGGCGTGTCATAATATCTCAATCTTATCATCCCAGCGTGGTCAATAGGTGTCATAATATCTCAACCTTGCCACCTCAGCATGGTCAAGGGGTGAATAAATGGTACAATCCCTCCCTTGCTACCTCAGCGTAGGTAAGGGGTTTGATAGAAGGTGGTGCAACATCTCAATCTTATTACCTTAGCGTAGTCAAGGAGTGGTACATATATATATATGATGTAAATGAATGTCTATGCCACAAGTCAATATGTATAGCAACAATATAATAGGATAATCGATTAAAAAACCCTCATAGGATCAGAAGGAAGGGAAGGGTGTGCCACATGTTTCAATTGGAACCACAAGTTTTCAACAGGTCTTAATTTTCCATAATTTCACAATGATGGAATATACTAAATCTCCCCCGCTCAGAAGTCCCAAGTTATGCATAAAGATCCAAAATGTCTCAAGATCTCAGTCTTGTCACCTCAGTGTGGTCAAGGATTAACGCAAATGCTATGAGAGGTGAATGTATGCTGACGTCACAAATCGAGGTGTGTAATAATTCCATGACAAGAATATCGATTCATGATCATCCTAGAGTTATGGAAAATAATTACTAACACGCAGAAAGTACCACAACACATTATCATACCTCAGATTATCACAATTAAATTAATAACCAAGAGTGCCAATAGTACCAGACCTCACTCGTCCCAAAATATGCATATGAATCTCAAAAGTATCTCAAGACGTCTCAAGTATCACAATATCTCAGGTAGTACAAATGCAACATGAGATGTATGCATGTCAAAGTCCCAACTCATGTATATACAATAACAATGAAAGTAATAAAGGATAAATGCAATATCCATAACATAAAAAGGCTATGTCAAGTGCATCAACTAGTACCACAAGTCCATCGACAAGTCTCACATCATCACCCTCTCGTCAAATATCAGAACGTCAATGAAAATCGGACTCTTCAAGTCCCAAAATATGCTCATATATCTCAACGGTATCATAATCATCATCAATTTACCACATGACTCTTCCAAATGGTATCACAAGTCTCATATTATCACATTAATATTCAACATATCTCAATTCCCAAGATTTCATCTCAGTTTATCAAAACAAATCACAAATTAATCAAATTTCGGCATAATCGATATCATATTTCCATCACAATTCTATTATATCAATTTGATTTCTCATGAATCATTCTATATCATACAATTACCACATTAACATATCAATAACTCAAATTCAGTCCCAAAAAGGTTAGCCGAACCTACCTCGATGCTGAAACCGCACTTGAACAAGCTTTCAATCAACTCAAGCCTCCAAACAATCTCTGGGTCGATCAATCACTATCAAAAATAGATACTACGCATCAAGGGGTGCATTTCGATACCTATATTGGCATGAATTAGGCGGCAGGGAAAAATGATCAAAATTAGGGCTAAAATTTGAAGTTTACAAATCTAAAAATTGACTTTAAAATCAAATTCTACACAGAAAATGGAGTCCATGGGTGAAAATTCCACTAAAATTGAGTTCAAATCGAAGAAGAAATCACCATTTAAAGTTTTGAAATCATACACTGAAAATTCTCAATTTGGACATCCAAAATCATGAAATTCAAAGCAAAATCAAGATATAAATCATGAAAATTAATTAAAAATGGTTAAAAATACTCACCTAAAATAATTCTCCAAAAATCTCTTCCAAAAATCGCCCCAAAAGCTTGAAATTTGTAAAAATGGAATAAAAATGGTGGTTCACGATTTTTATGTTGTCCAGTTACTAAATACACTCCACGAACGCGGAGAAGAATCAGAAACACCTCCCTGAACGTGGGGAGAAATCAGGTAAACCTCTGCAAACACGGACTCCTGGGTGCAAACGTGGAGAGTGAATGGGGGCTGGACCAGAAACTTGCACCAGTAATGCACAGCTAGAAGCCTAGAACCAAAAGTCGAAATGGACCCTCGAAACTAATTCAGAATCAGAATTACACAAACCAAATATGTATCCCTGCGAGAAATGGTGATCCGGAATCAAAGGAATCATTAGAAATTAATTTAAAGACCGTCTCGCCACACTTATCCGTGCAGCCCATATAAACTAGTTTAAAACTCAAAATATCAAAACTGCCCTCGGCAACTCCAAAAAATATTACGAGACCATTTCTAGCATTAGTTTCATCATTCGGAACTACTAGAATTGTTAGAATTTTGATCCGAGCTTTCGAACTTTGAATGTTGACCAAAGTCAAACTTTGGTTCCAAAAACAACTAAAAACACAACTTTGGGCATAAAAACCTCATTTTAACTCCAAATTTCAGTTATGTGATTTCTCATAGACCAATTTCGACGTTCTGGAGCTAATGAACTTGACAAATCTTTGATCCAACACCCGAATCTCAGAATAGTACAAAAAGTAACTTAAGCTTCCAAAAATGCCAAAACTCATATTTTTCATTTTTAAAACTCAGGATTCAGTTCCAAAAAAGCAAATAGTTCAAGATAGAGCCAAAGCAACTTACGAAAGGATAAAATGGTAATTTCTATATATAAGGCAAAAAATGACCAACCAGGTCATTACATCATTCACCGCTAAAAATAATGTTCATCCTCAAATATAAGAGAAAAGAAGTATCTGAAGCCTCAAAAAGGCTGGGATGTCTGGCTCGCATGTCAGTCTCCAACTACCAAGTAGCCTCATCAACAAATGGTGTCACCATAGAACCTTCATAGAAGATATATCTTTGGAACTCAATCCCCGGACCTGCCTGTCCAATATAGTTATAGGCTCCTCCTTAAAGGACAAATTTGGCCCCAACTCAATAGAATCATATTAGATCACATGGGACTCATCACGAATGTACTAGCGGAGCATAAAAACTTGAAAAACAAGATGTGCTGATGAAAATCTCTGTGGCAATGCCAACTCATAGACAACCTCACCCACCCTCCTCAAAGCTTAGATATGCCAAAAAACCTAGGGCTAAGTTTGTTCCTCTCATCCCAAACTACAAATAATGTTGTCTTAGCTCATGGTACATCTCTGCCACACTAAGGTTGATGGAACATCTAGCACAACAATCTTTCTCTAAGATCAAGCTCACCCAAACTCCTACCTTAGGCACACAGACCCTACCATTATCCTCAAAGCTCCATCCGAATCAATAATAGCCACCTTGGCTTCACCCCTCAACACTTTATCACGAATCAAACATTGTCTAGCATCCTCAAACTTCTGGGCACAATTCTAATAAAGCAATGAAGATCTAATCTCATGAAAGCCAAAATACTCTGAGGAGGAGAATTACCTAATCTAACCAGCTATCTAGCAAGTCTAAGTTATTACCTTCCTCTTTGCATCAATACACCGTCAATGACATTCTCTCCTCGGGCAAAGCAAGAATAGAATCACGAGAGGGTAGCCAATCCATGCCCAATATCACATCAAAGACAACCATATCCAATGATCCTCAAGTTAGCAATAGAACCTTTCCCCATAAAACTCGCAATACAACCCAAATACTCCCGATCACCACTAATGATTCACCTATCGAGGGAGAGGGGTAACACAAATAGGCTCGACTAGAGGCTCACACATAATATCAAAATCCGAAGCCAAATAAGCTAACACATAAAGAATCAATAGAGCCTGGATCAAATAAAAATGAAACTGAACGGTGGCACACCAGTGCCATACTTGGAATATACCCATGTGGGCCTTCATGAGCTCTACATACCATTATACCTTGACCTTCTCTAGTACCACCCCTCATGTCCTAAGAGGTGTCTCTAGCTGCCTGTGCTGGGTCTAGCTAAGATCCTAATGCTTGGGTGGGAAATGTAAGATGAGGGCAACACTTGGCCACGTGCCTAACCTCATCACAAACATAACAAGCTCTGTCCTCCTACTACTAAGATAACTGTCTTGAAGAGACACCATGCCTGGCTGCACTAGAAAAGCTATCACGACCTATCTGAGTAGGCCTAAACCTGTCACCCATTATTAGATGTGGAGATGGCTGCATGGATTCTCTAGTCCTAATGACCCTGCCTTTGCAACTCTCTATCTCATGGTCAGGGTCTGCTAAATTGGTCGTGCTGATGGAATTTCTTTTTGCTACCCTGCCTATCTTGTCTGATGCGCTCTATCATGCGAGCATAATCCACCATACTCTAAAATGTGCCCCTATCTAGAACTAAGGAAGCTGTGGCCTCCTGAAGGTACCCCGTCAATCCCATGGGTGAATCATCGAATTCTCTCAAACTTCATAGGGGTGCTGGACAAAGCATATTTAGACAATGTATGAAATCTGGCCTCATAGTTTGAAACTGATATAGAACCCTATTGAAGTCTACCGAACTCACCCTAGCGACTGTCTCGGAAGCTGTATGGCATGAACCTCTCTAGAAATATCTCTGTAAACTGCTCCCAGATCATAGCTAGAGATCCAACTGATCTACGAACAAAAATGGATCACCACCACTCCTTAGCTAGGCAAGGTATAAGCAACTCTATGTGACTCAAGGATGACCAAATTATACAGCCAGTCCTAACACTTCGATAAGAAGTCATAAACTCTATTACCAGGGGTACCATCAAAACTCGGGGGAGCCAATCATACAAACCGCTCAAAACGCTTCTGCTTAGTAGCGGACATAGTAAGACTAACAGTAAATGGTGGCACCAAAAATCTAGGTGGTTTAATAGACGATACAATAGTCAATCCCTGAAGCTGTGAACCAGAACCCAACTAAGATGTCTGAGGCGGAATCATAGAAGTCATAGGAGGATTCGCCGGGACTGAGGGAGGATCAACATGAGTCATGGCTGGATCAATTGAGGCTATACAAGGGCCAACTGATGTTGTAGGAGCCGGTGCATCAACAGTAGCTGGGGTCGGAGAAGCTCCTTCCAATCTAGTCAATAATCGTAAAAGTAGCTTGTGCACCGAGGTTGTAGCATCAGGGGATGGAGATGGTGAGACATAATCAATAGGCCTCTCTGGTTCAAACTCAAGCTCTGGAGAAGCCGATCTAGTCTGCCCTCTAGGCAGAGCTTCCCCTCTAGCATATCCTTGGCTAGTGACCTTATCACGAACTCTAACTCGACCATGGGTGGGAGCCACATCAGCTGGCTCAGGCCCCCTAATGACCTGGCCTAATACTGTGAAGTATTTTCCGCTCTTGGAACTAGCCCATCATAGATTTGTCCCTTTGGGCTTACCCCAAAAGGTGCCTCACAGTATATAGACCAGTCTTTTACTTATATACCCAACATCTCTCTTGTGTTTTGCCAATATGGGACTTCCCATCTCAAGATGGGTTGTTACATACACCCCCTCTATGGACTCAATGTCCTCGCTAAGGTTTGCCTAACTGCATGTGATTCTCCTAGACTCAACACTAAGGTTTGCCTTGCCTCACCGGGATTCGCCTAAACTTAGTTGAACTCTGACCCACATTAATAAGGCTGACACAAGAGTGGCTCTGATAACACCTATAATGAACTGTCCTAACATTGTGAAATATTGTACATTCTTGGGCCCATCCTATCACGAAATTGTCCCTTTGGGCTCACCCCAAAAGGTGTCTTACAGTATATAGACCAGTCCTTTACTTATATACCAACATCTTTCCTGTTTTACTGATGTGGGACTTCTCATCTCAAGATGGGTTGTTACAGGCTCTCCCACTGATCGTTGAGATCTAGTAACCAACATCTACACAGATAGAGTAGATTAAACACTTTCAAAACATGTGATATGAAGAAATGCATGAATAGAAGCAAGACATGAAAGCATTTCCCAATCAAGTGCCCCGTAGCCTCTCGAAGATGCGTATGGACGACTATATATTAATCTGTGAGACTCTACTAGACACCATTCTCTTGACTCACGAGCCCAATGAACCAAGAGCTCTTATACCAAACTTGTCATGACCCAAATCAAATCGCGACTAAAGGAAAAGCGAAAACATTCACAACATATCCAAAGAAACACCAAAACCTAGAGTCATGAGTACAAGAGCATCTAAAATAGTATTGAGGAGTAAATACAACTATCTCAAATAAAAATATAAAGCTATCTCATAATATCTGATACACTGTTTGAAATAGAAAAATACTAAAGGAAATCTCAAAGATCTACGACGTCACCGCTAAGATCTAGATAGATGGACAATAACTTAGCTAGAATACATCAACTACCCTGTGCAAGTCCTTGTGCTTACTTTGTAGGGAGGAAACCAAGTAAAGGTGAGTATACCAAAATGTACCTAGTAGGTTCAACCGACTGGGTAAGAGTAATCGAACAAGTATGTAATAATGAAGAATCCTATTACCTTCATAAAAAAGGTTAGTGCACAACAAAATATACTCCAGAATAAGGTAAGATAACATTAATAATCAATGATGCAATGCACAAGTCACATATGAATGAAAGGTATCTCAATCTTGCTACCTCAGCGTGGTCAAGGGGTGTCATAATATCTCAACCTTACCACCTCAGCGTCGTCAAGGGGTGTCATAATATCTCAACCTTGCCACCTTAGTGTGGTTAGGGCTGTCATAATATCTCAACTTTGCCACCTCAGTGTGGTTAGGGCTGTCATAATATCTCAACCCTGCCACCTCAGCATGGTCAAGAGATGAATAAATGGTACAATCCCTCCCTTGTTACCTGATGTGCTATCAAAATACAACACTTTTAATGCTTAAAACTTGGAATTTTGTGTGTTCCCAAAGCGATATTAGTTGGTTTTACGTGTTTTTGTGTTATATTAGCAAGATTTCAGGGTTGTCCTTGATATTAAGAAGAAAGCATAGAAGTTACTAATTTTGATGCATTACGAGACCCTTCACGGCTGTAGGTCACTCTACGGGCCGTGAAGTGGATTTTGTGGATGATTCTAGTGAGGGGATGATTTTCTAAAGTTGATTCTACAAACATGCAGATGGGTCATGGATTGATTTATGAGTCAGAGAACATGGTTTGTGCCCTGAGGATCAGAGATAAGGAACTTTCTAAAGATTCATCAGACAAAACCCCACTACAGGCCATAAACTATTTTCAGGTTGTAAAGGGCTATTATAGACTTGAAGTCCAGTTTTCCAGTAGCACTATATGAGACCCCAACTACGGTCCGTGGAATTCAATAGGTCCGTAAACCTGTTCGTGAGGCGTGCTAACCCAACTATCCTATTTTGTTTTGGACTTGAATTTTAAATATTATAAATAGGTTTTTAGGTTATTTTTCATAGAGGGGACGCATACTACACAGAGAGCTTGAGAGTTAGAGAGAAAAAAGAGTGAGATTGAGTAGAGGTAACATTGAAGAGTTTTGAGAATACTTGTACTTTGATTTGATATTTAATCTTGTGATACTCTTTGAAGTTTGGATTTGCTTGTTCTTAATTCAATTGTGTAAGTTCTCTATTATGTTATTCCAATTCATAAGTCTTGCATCTACACAAATCATGAGTAGCTAAATCCACAACTAGGGTTGTGGGAACCATGAAGAACTAATAAGGTAAAATCAGATAATTCATAATTCTTGGAAAGAGTGTATGCATGTATTAATTAATTTTCTTTGTTTTGCATGCTTTCTGATGGTCTCCAACATTAGAACCCACCTAGTGTTATCGACTGGACCAAGGTAGTAATGAATAAGAAAAGAGATTATTAACAGGATTCCATTGACGTGTTCTCGTCTAATAAATCGAACTGGGCCAAGGGGAGGTTGTACTAGGACTAATAGGTAAGGGTTAGTAATGCACACTACGGAGATGTGCCAAGTCATGATTGAAATTCACTTCTCACCTGGACCAAAGGGTTTGGTGAACTTATCTTATCAACCTGCATGCTACACACTAGAAAAGAATTAGGTTATTCGGTGATACTAAGTTAGGGACTCATGGGGAACGCAATACCCTAGTTTTTCTCCATATTGATTTAAGTCCTGTGTTAGTTAGGTTTACATTTCTACTGGTTATTACAAACCCCCTTTGGGGGAAGTAAGTTAGTTAACTACTCGAATTGCATTGGATTCTCTTGAGTCTACGTATTCCCTTGGGTTCGACCCTAACCTTGGTTAAGGTTCTATTTCTTGACAATAATCGCTTTATCCTAAAAAAGGACGTGTAACTTCCATCAAGATTTTTGCACCGTTGCTAGGGAATACGACTAGACTTGGTTAATTCAAAAGTGGTTTGGGTGTTAACCCTTATTTCTTTCATTTTACTTTTTTTGTTGTTTTTGTTTCTTTTTCAGGGTATAAGTGTAGTGTATTCCCAACACGCGAAGTCAAGGCGGACCCTTGACTCCGTTTGACCTAGAGATCCATAGAATATTGAGGAGAATAGCCCAAGATAACGCCAACAACGTGGCTAATACATCTCGGAATGGGAACGAGAATGAGAATGCTGATCATGAGAATCTACCTCCTCTGGAGGACATTGCTCCACAACCACAGAATTTTGATGCCAATGCTTATCAGTGGAATCAATACAGGTTGAATTCTTTGGATATGGAGGTGACAGGAGCTATTGTGTTGCCACCACTACCGGCAGACACAAAGTTCTTGGTTTCGAGTGGGTTTCTTCAGATGCTGCAGAATCGTGGCTATTTGCGAGCTTACTATCAGAGGATCCTCACAACCATCTACACAATATTGTGTTTGTATACAAGAGTATGATGGGAACATATAATCTGTCTATGGATGCTATGGGACTTCTTGTCTTCCCGTTGTCTCTTATAGGCAATGCAGCCTTATGGCTAAATGAGCTTCCACAGAGTTCGATCACCAGTTGGGCTGAATTGCAGAGGACCTTCTTGGAAAGGTACTTCCCGAGGTCTAAGAAGCTCAAGTTGAAAGACCAGATCAACAACTTTGAGCAACTTCATGGCAATTCGATCAGTATTACATGGGAGCAGCTCACCAAATGCTTGAGGAGTGTCCCAGACCATAAGATAGTCGATGATGCCTTGGTGGAGATCGTTTATCGTGCCCTTGATGAAAATAGTCAGGCTTGTGCCGATACTATTATGGGGGGCATTGTTCTTAGATCAACCTTTTCAAGGATTGCAGAAAGAATGGAGAGAGTGGTCAAGACCAATAGTGCATGGGGGCAGAGGGATAGAGCATCTACCAAAAGTTCATGCGTTGGTAGTGTTGGTTCGGAGTAAGCTAAGATCAATGAAAAGATTATGCAAGAGCTTTCCCGAATTCGCACAAGCATGGAGGTGATGATTAAGCAGAATCAGGAGCGAGTCAATGCAGTAGTTTTTTTGGGGTGATAGTGGAAAAATTGACAGATAAGTCACCCTTATTGCCACTCTACAGAACCGTGTATGAGATTTTCACCTTGTATGGCTCCTCATTCAATTCTTTCGAATTCATTGGATCTTTTTCTGCATTCGAGAATCTACCCTTCTTCCACTCCGCCCCGAAGAGTAACTAGGACCAATTTTGTCATATTTTCATGTTCCAATTGAACATTGTCCATTTTTATTATTCACAAAGGATAAGATTATTCTCTTTACCAAACATATGCGGATCTAATCACGATCTTATATATAAGAAGAACAAAAGATCTTTCTTGATCAATCCCTTGTAAATCCTAGATGTGAAAATATATGGAATTCCTCTATGAAAGGTATAAAAAAAAGAAAAATGCAAAGAAAAGAATAGGCTAGGTATAAATTGATATGCTGAAATTTAAATAAAAAAATAAATAAGAAGAGGAGCCCATTAGATTCATCAGCCTCCACGTGCAACCACGTATGATGAGTCTTACTATGAGGAGGACACCTGTTTTGTTGCTGATCAGACGGGGGGTTTCCGGACTAACGCCTAAGGGTCCAATTAGGACTATTAGTATCAAGGTCAAGGAAGCCAAGGTCAGAACTTCAACAAAGATGGAGCTTTCAGGGTCAACCGTGGAGGATACTATGACTAGAACAGGGGCCAGAGAGAGATGTAGATTAGGGTCACAGAGATGGTTACAGAAATGGTCCCTATGTTCCACCACATAACCGTGATGCAGGTGCAAGTAGTTCAAGAATTGAGGAGATGTTTAATCTCCTGTTGAAAAAGCTGAGACACAGGACGAGACCCTGAGGGGGATGAAATCTAAAATCTCTAGTATTAACCAAAAACTGAGTCTCATTCTGTTGCTATCAAACAACTTGGGCAACAATTTGGTCAAGTGTTGACTCAACTCAATTAGTATCAGGGGGTACACTGCCTAGCAATACAGTTCATAACTCTAAGAATGAAGGGCCGTCCATGGCGGTTACTACTTGTAGTGGCAAGATCACTATAGATCCTCCTATGCCAGTTGATGAGAATCATGTTTGAGAGGAGATAGTTCCAGCCAAGGATGTGGACACAAGAGATGATTGTGGCAAGGATGGGGTGAGTGAAGCTGCTAATGCGCCACATAATTTGAAGCCCATTTCTAGGCCTCCTCTTTCCTTCCCTCAAAGAATCAAAAAGAGGGAGGAGGAAGACAAGTTCAAGAACTTTCTCTCCATACTGAAACAACTCTCTATCAAAATCCCTCTGATTGAGGCATTAGGGAAGATGTCAGGGTATGCAAAGTACATGAAGGACCTATTATGAAGAAGCGCACCATCAATCAGGAGCTCTCCTAAGAGCTTCAGCATTGCAGTGCGATTGCTATGACGTCCTTGGTCCAAAAACGAGAAGATTCCAATGCTTTTACCATACCCTGCACCATCGGAGATGCAGAGTTCGCAAGGGCACTATGTGATCTAGGTGCCAATATTAATCTGATGCCCCTTGCGGTTTTCAAAAAGCTAGGATTTGGCGTCCCTACTCCGACGAGCATGCGGTTGTTGATGGCTGATCATACAGTGAAGAAGCCTGTGCGGATACTATATGATGTGCTGGTCAAAGTTGAGAAGTTCATATTTCTCGCAGACTTTGTCATCCTAGATTGTGAAGTCGACTTCGACGTCCCAAACATCTTGGGAAGACTGTTCTTGGCCACTGGGTAAGCATTAGTGTATATGGAAGCCGATTAACTCAGGTTTAGATTGAACGATGAAGATGTTGTCTTCAATATCTATTAGTTTATAAAGAGGCCAGATGATTTGAAGAATGAAGTCTGGGAAATTAGTGAAGTCTGAGTAACCGATTTGTCCAAGTCGTGCCGCGACACTAAATTAGGTGCTGCTTAGGAGGCAACCTAAGGTGGACACTGGCGCTTAGACACCCAGGTATGATTTTTGACCCTTTATATTCTAGTTTTGCTTTGATTGTGTGCATTGGGGACAATGCACCTCTTTTTTCGATGGGATGTCAGACTCCAACTCCCAAGTAGCCTCATCAACATAACAATATCGCCACTGAACTTTCACAGAAGGTATATCTTTAGATGTCAATCTCCGAACCTATCTGTCTAACATAGATATAGTCTCCTCCTCAAAGGACGAATCTGGACCCAACTCAACATAATCATAAGAGATCACATGGGACTCATCAAGAATGTACGGACCATGGAAACATTAAAAACAGGATGCACTGATGATAATCTCGATGGTATGGCCAACTCATAGGCCACCTTGTTAACTCTCCTCAAAATCTCAAATGGGCCAATAAATCTAGGATTAAGCTCGCCCCTTTTCCAGAATGTCATCATACTCTTCATGGGTGACACTTTCAGCCAAACGTTGTCACTAATAGAGAACTCAAGAGGCTTAGTCCTCCGACCGACATAACTCTTTTGGCGACTTTGAGCTATCAATAATCTACCGTGAATCAAACGAACCCGATCCATGGCATCTTTGAGTAGATCCACACTTAACACATCTGTTGAACCAGATTCAAACCATCCAATAGGCGATCTACACCTCTGACCATACAAGGCCTCAAATAGAGCCATCTAGATGCTAGAGTGGTAATTGTTATTATATGCAAACTCTTTCAATGGTAAGTGCTGGTCCTACCGGGCCCTAAATCTATCACATAAGCATGAAGCATATCCTCCAACACCTGAATGGTGCGCTTGGACTGTCCATCTGTCTAGGGGTGGAAAGATGAACTCAAATCCACTCTAATACCCAAACCATGTTGTAGAGCCTGCAAAAAATAGGAGGTGAACAAAGACCCTCTGTCTGACACTTTCACTACATGCAATCTGACGATATCCCGAATATACAACCTAGCCAGCTGCTTCGCACTGTAGCTAGTCTTCATCCGTAAAAAGTGTGTCGACTTGTTCAAATGATCAATGACCACCCAAACTAAGTCAAACTTGCCCAAGGCCATGGATAAACTTGTAACAAAATCCATAGTCACTCTCTCCCACTTCCACTCCGGAATGGGCATCTTTTGCATTGATCTACCAGACCTTTAGTGCTCATACTTGACTTGTTGGCAGTTCATACACTTTTCCACAAACTCAACTTGTCCATTGTCATCCCAAACCACCAACAATGCTGTTTTACTTCATGGTTCATCTTTACCACACCAAGATAGATGGAATATCTAGCACAATGGGCCTTCTATAATGTCAATCTCACTGGATCCCCAACCTTAGGCACACAAACTCTACCATTTATCCTCAAAACATCATCAGAATCAATAATAGCCACCTTGTCTGCACCACTCAACACTTTGTCATGAATCATGCATAACTTGGGATCCTCAAACTGATGAGCATATATCTGATCAAGCAAAGAAGATCTAGCCTTAACAAAGCCCAAAATACTCTTAGGAGGAGAAATATCTAAATGTACCATATGTCTAGCAAGCGAGTGAACCTCCAAAGCTAAGGGCCTTTTCTCATACCTTTAGAATGCCAAACCCTCATACTAGTAGCCTTCCGACTCAAAGCATCTGCCATCACATTGGCCTTCCTGGGGTGATATAGAATAGAGACATCATAGTTCTTAAGCAACTCCAACCACCTACATTGTCTCATGTTCTAATTAGGCTGAGAAAAGATGTATTTGAGACTTTAGTGATCGACACAGATCTCCAATGCACCCTATAAAGATAATTTTGCCACAATGGCAATATAATCACGACCACAACCAACTCCAAGTTATGGGTAGGGTAGTTTCTATCATGCATGTTCATCTATCTAGAAGTATAAGCTATCACCTTCCCCCTTTGCATCAATACACCATCCAAACCCACACTAGAAGCATCATAATATACCACAAATGGCACTCCACCCTCGGGTAAGGCAAGAATCGGTGCTGAAGTCAACAAATCTTTGAGCTTTTGGAAGCTCGTCTCATACTCCTCATACAACTAAAATGCCACATCCTTCTGAGTCAATCTAGTCAAAGAGGCCGCTATAGAGGAAAATTCCTGAACAAAACAACGATAATACCCCGCCAAACCAATGAAACTCCGAATCTTGGTCACCAAAGTAGGCCTAGCCACTTATGAACAACTATCACTTTGGATGGATCAACCATAATACCCTCTTTTGACACAACATGCCCAAGAAATGCAACAAACTCAAGACAAACCTCACACTTTTAGAACTTTGTATAACCTCTCTTCTCTCAATCTCTAAAGTACAATCCTTAAGTACTGAACATAATCGACCTCAATATTGGAATAAACCAAGATTTCATCTATAAACACAATCACAAATATATCCAAGTAGGATTTGAACACTCATTTCATCAATTCCACAAAAGCAGTCGGGGCATTAGTCAACCTGAATGACATAACCACGAACTCATAGTGCCCATAATGGAAGTTGTTTTCGAGATATCAAACTCTCGAACTCTCAACTGATGATATTTCGACCTCAAATCAACCTTGGAGAATACTAAGGCACCGTGCAACTGGTCAAAAAGATCATCAATGCGAGGTAAATGATATTTGTTCTTGATGGTCACTTTGTTCAGCTAGCAGTAATCAATTCACATACACATAGTGTCATCCTTCTTCTTCACAAATAAGACAGGAGCACCCCAAGGAGATATACTTGGTTGAATGAACCCTTTCTTCAACAAATATTCCAATTGCTCCTTCAACTCAGCTAGGTCCATCCAATAAGGAGCAATAGATATGGGCTTAATGCCCTGCTCCACATCAATCACAAAGTCAATATCACAGTCCAAAGGAACACCAGGTAAGTTATTCGTAAATATATCTATAAACTCTCTAGCAACCCTGGTAGTCTTCAATGATGGTGGCTCTTAAGAACATGCTTGAACATGAGCCAAATATGCCAAATATCCCTTCTCCATCAACCGACAAGCATGTATATAAGAAATAACACCCTTAGGGTAGGAGCTAAGTGCTCCAGTCCACACTAACTTAGGCAAGTCGGGGATAAGGTCACGGTCTTCGCATGACAGTCAAGAATAACATGATCAGGTGACAACCAATCTATGTCTAATATCACATTGAAGTCAACCATATCCAATAATATCAAGTCAGCATAATATCTCTCCCCATAGAAGTTACAACACAACCCCAATGCACCTAATTCACCACTAATGATTCACCTACCAAGGTGGAAAACAAAAATAGGCTCCACAAGCGGCTCACACATAATATCAATATCCAAAGCAAAATAAGCCGACATATATGAATAAGTAAAGTCTAGGTCAAATAAAATTAATGCTAAATGGTGGCACAATAGAACCATATCTATGATGACCGTATCATAGGCCTCTACCTCGGCTCTATCTAGACAATATAGCAAACTTTACAGCCATCACAGGATCCACCTTTCACTGTGTCGCGACCTTACCTAGTACCTCCCCTCATGCCCTGACAGGTGTCTCTAGCTGTTGGTGCTGGGCTGGATAGGCTAGCTGAGATCCTGAAGTCTGAGCAGGAAATGCACGATGTGGACAACGATTGGTGTGCCCAACCTTATCACAAACATAAAAAAGCCTTGGGGTCTCGCCCTTGAGATGATTGTGCCGAACAACTACCACGTTTGGCTGAACCAAGAGAGCTATCATGGCCAGTTTACGTAGGCTTGGACCTGTCAACACTATCAGATGCTGGAAGGGCTGCTTGAACTGCTCGGCCTGGTTGGCCTTGCCTCTCAAGCTCCCTTTCAGATGGTGGGTGTCTACTAAATTGACCATGCTGACAGAATCTCTTCCCGCCACACGGTCTATCATGCCTGATGTGCTCTATCATGCGAGCGTGATCCACTACACTCTGAAATGTGCCTCCAGACAAAACCAAAGAAGATGTAGCCTCCTGAAAATACCCTACCAATCCCTTGGCAAAGCGTCGAATCCTCTCAAACTCAGTAGGGATGCTAGACAATACTTGGACAATATATGAAATCTTGCCTCGTAGTTAGAAATGGACATAGAATCCTGCTCAAGCCTATCAAACTCATCTCTATGGCTATCCAGAAGGCTATATGGAATGAACCTCTCCAGAAATACCCCTGTAAACTGCTCCCATGTCATAGCTGGATATCCAATAGGTAGACGAGCCAGAACGGACCTCCACTACTCCTTGGCTAGGCCGGTGAACTAGTAAGAGGTATAACCAACTCCATTCGACTCTATAATGGCCAAATTACATAGACGGTCTTGACACTTTGATAAGAAATCATAAGCTCTATCATCAAGGGTCCCATTAAATCTCAAAGGAGCCATATGCACAAACTGCTCAAAACTCTTCTACTAAGTTGAGGATATTGCCGGCTAGTAGAAAATGATTATGGCACTATAAATAATGGTGGTGCAATAGATGGAGTGATGGACAAACTCTGAAACTGAGAACCCAAACTTGGTCGAGATGTTTTGAGGCGTAATCGTAGCAGTTATAGGAGGATCCACTGGAACTGCGGAAGGACCAACATGAATCATGGCTGGCTCTTATTGAGTTATAGAAGGATCAATCGGTATTATAGAAATCGGTATCTCGATAATAGTTGGGACGAGAGGCGCTTCCTCAAATCTAGCTAGTACCCTAAAGAGTAACTCCTGAACCAAGGGTGTAGCATCTGGGGTTGAGGGCAGTGGAATAGGTTCTGTAGGCCCTACTGGCTCATAAGAAGGTTCTGAAGAAGCTGATATAGTCTGTCCTCTAGGAGGAGATGCTCCTCTAACAAGTCCTCGGCTCTCGGCCCTAACAAGAACTTTGCCTTGACCTCAATAGGAGTCATATCAGCTGCCTAGGGCTCTCCCATTGATCGACGGGATCTAGTAGTCGACATCTGCGTAGAAAGATTAGATTAGACACTTTCAAACATGTGATATGAAGAAATGCACGAATAGAAGCAAGATATGAAAGCTTTTCTTATCAAGTGCCACGTATCCTCCCAAAGATGGGTGTGGACATCTACACGCTGATCCGTAAGACTCTACTAGACACCCTACTCTTGAGTCACAAGCCAAACAAACCTAGAGCTTTGATATCAAATTTGTCACAATTCAAAATCGGTTCGCTACTAAAGAAAGATAAAAGGAAGCAAAAACCATCATAACATATTCTAATAAATCCCCAAAACCTGAAGTCATGTACAAGAGAATCTAAAGTAGTACTATAGAGTAAATACAACTGTGTCAAATAAAATGCAAAGCTGATGATATCCAATACAAAGTCTGAAAGGAAGCAATAAAGAAAATTCAAAAGATCCATGATGTCTCCCAAACTACACCTCTCACTGAAGGTATAAATAGTTGCTGTCAAAATATAGAACCTAACCAAGGTTAGGGTAGAATCCACAAAGAATATGGTCTAGACCTTGAGTAATTACGAGCAATCAGGAAGAATTAATCTACTTATCTTCCGAAAAGGGAGGTTTTGTAAATGCAATAATTAAACCTAAACTAGAAGCAAGTTATCAAGAGCAAGTGTTGTGAAGTCAATGAGAGAAGTAACTAGCATATTGTGTTCCCCATAAATTCCTAACTTAGTATGGCCAGATAATTGTAATCTTTTCTAGTGTGTATGATGCAGAACTGGTAAGATATGTTTACCTAGCCCTTTGATCCAAGCGAAAGGAAAATTTAACTACTTGATTCGATCCATCCCTTTAGTGTTGTATTACTAGCCCTTACCTTTTGTTCCATTACAACCACCCTTTGATCTGGTTAGGTTGATTAGGCGAGAGGGATCACATAAAGTCCTGTTAATTATCCCTCATCTCATTCATTACCCCTTGATCCAATAAATAAGAATTAGGCGAGTTCTAATATTGGCCACTGTTAAAAAGCATTCTACATGAAGAGATAACTAATACATGCATGCATACTTTCCAAGAATTATGAGTAATCCAATTTTACTTTGTTAATTCTTTATAGTTCCCACAACCCTAGTTGTGGATTTAGCTATGCATGATCACTGTAGATGAATGAATCATGTTATGCGATAGCATAATTAAACACTTACAATGTTATACAATGGAATAGAAATTACAATGTTATATATCAAAAGTAGAAGTAAAATGTCACTACCCAAAATGGATCATAACTAAAAGAAGAGGAAATAAAGTAGAAATCATCTCAACATAAAATAACAATCCTAAAATTTGGGGTCATGAGTACAAAAGCATCTAAAGTAAGTACAAAAGGACATAATCAACTATCTCAAGAGGAATACAAAACTGAATCATAATGTCTGATACAAGTCTGAGATAGAAAGCAAAAGTTAAAAAAAACTCAAGATCCACAGTGACTTAGAGTCTGAGCCTCACCGTTGTGATCTGGATGGATGAATAATAACTTAACTGGAGTGATCAACTACCCTGTACGGATCCCTATGCTCATCAGCAGGGAGGTAACAAAGTAAGGGTGAGTACATCGAAATGTACCCAATAGGTTAAACCGGTTGGGTAAGTGAAATCGAATAAGTTTATAATAACGAAGAATCCTGTCACCTACATCAAAAGGGTTACTACACAATATAATATAACCATGAATACTAGCAAACACATACAGTGAGATAATCTAATAATACATTGCAATGCTATGCTATGCATGAATGCAATGGCATCGCAAGCCATGTATGAAGTGAAATGCCGACTGTCATGGGGCCAATGTACACATTTATCAAGATGAAGCTACAAGATAGAACCCAAGGGCATTGCGAGCCATGTACGCGTAATCACGACCGTTGCAGGGCCGGGATAGACATCTGTCAAGCTTAGCTACAAGACAAAACTCGAGTGCTGATGATCACATGTACGAAAATATCTCACGACATCGCATGCCTTAAGATAAAATACCTCACAGCGTTGTAGTCCTCAAGAGGAAGTGTCTCGAGGCATCGCAGGGTTCAAGTAAACTAGATATAATGTAAAATATGTGCATGCCAATGCCACAGTATAAATATGAAATGCGCATGCCAATGTCACAATATAAGTATGAATTTGTGTGTATACCAATGCAACAATAGAGTACAAGATATGTGCATACAATGCAACTAGTCAATATAAGATATGTGCATACTAATGCAATAAGATAGTATAAGATAGGTGCATACTAATGCAACAATAGAGTATAAGATATGTGCATAGCAATGCAACTAGTCAGTATAAGATATGTGCATACCAATGTAATAGGGAATATAAGATAGGTGCATACCAATACAACTAGTCAATATAAGAAATATGCATACCAATGCAGCTGATCATGTAAGAGATATGTGCATATGAATGCAACTAGTCAATATAAGATTGGTGCAACAGACATTACATCAATCGGGCTATACTATGTATGCCCAGGGTCATCCTTACCTTAGATCGTTGCTAACTCATCAATAAACAAGAACCCCCAACTAAGCTCACAACTCTCAAATTTATCTCATTAATCATCAATTAGTCACGACATTATCCAAAAGTTATCTTAGTTTCATATTTATCATAACGATATCTAAATTATCTCAAATCTCAAGATTTCACTTCAATTCATCAATAGGATCTCCAATCACTCAATTTTCGGCCTAACTGATATCATATTCACATCTATATCAATCATATCAAGTCATAGTCTCATAATTCAATCTATATCTCACAATTATCACATAAGCATGCTCAATAACTTCAATCCAGTCCCAAAGGATTCCGAACCTACCTCGATACCAAAATCGCTACTCGGACAAGCTTTTAATCAACTCAAATCTCCAAATGATCCTCAAATTGACTAATCTCTATCAAAATCAGATACTAAGCATCAAGAGGAGCATTTTGATACCCATATTGGCATGAATTAGGCTTAGAGGAAAATGGTCAATTTTAGGGTTAAAATTTGAAGTTTTCAAATCTGAAAATTGTCTTTAAAATTGAGTTCTATGCAAAAAATGGAGCCCGTGGGTGAAAATTCCACCAAAATTGGATTTAAAACGAGTGTGAAATCCTCATTTAAAGTTTCAAAATCAAACACCAAAAATCCCTAATTTTGGACATTTAAATCATGAAATTTAGGACAAAAATCAAATAAAACTTAAGAAAAATGATAAATATAATGTTAAAAATACTTACCAAGCAAAAATCTTCAAAAACCTTCTTTCAAAATCACCTTAAAAAGCTTGGAAGTTCAAAAATGGGTTAAAAATGGTGTCCCTCGGGTTTTTAAAGCTAAACAATGAAATTCTCTCTACAAATGCGGGGGCTAGGTCCGCGAACACGGAGTCTGACAAAGCCCAACTCTTTGCGAATGCGGGGACTAGGTCCACGAATGCGGAGCGCAATATCTGTACCAGAAACTATGCACCAGCAAAATTAGCCAGCATCAAAAACTCGAAAGTAGTACTCGAACCCATTCAAAATCAGAATTTCACAAACCAAATATGTTTTCATACAACAAATGGCAATACGAATGCAACAAAATAATCAGATTTGATTTTGAGGTCTCCATGATACATTTACCAGTGCAAATTGATAAAATTAGTTTAAAACTCAAAATACCAAAACTGCCCTCGACAACTCCAAAAATTATTCTGAGATCATTTCTAGTGTAAATGTCACCATATAGAACTATTAAAACTATCAAAATTTTGATCCGAGCTTCCAAACACTGAATGTTGACCAAAGTCAAACTTTGGTTCTAGAAACGACTAAAATCACAACTTTGGACCTAAAACCTCATTTTAACTCCAAATTCAATTTTGTAACTTCTCATAGTTTATTTTTGTCATCCCGAAGCTAATGAAATTGATAAATCTCCAATCCAACCTTCAGAACTCAGAATGACACAAAAACTCACTTTTTCAATAATTTAAGCTTCCAAAAATGCCAAAATTCATATTTTCAACTTTTAAAACTCAGGTTTCCAGTTCCAACCATATAAATAGATCAAAATAGGCCCAAGGAAACTTATAAAAGAGTAAAATAGTTATTTGTTACAGATAAGGTCAAAATACCAACCAGGTCCTTACATAAAAATAATCACAAATAGTGTTCTTCATGTTCTGACTATCCTCTCTGTTGTGTCTCTACTCTCTCATATCGTTATCTCTCAAAAACCTAAAAAAATATTTATAGGAAGTAAAATACAAATCCAAAACAGAATAGGAAAACTGGATTCGGCAAATCAGACGGACAAGTTTACAGGCCGTATATGGAATCACGGCTCGTACTATAACACCCAAAAATTACCAAAATACACCTAGAAGAGAGATGTGCGCATAACACGTCTTCTCATGCTCCTATGGAAAATTTGAGGCTAGATTTGCGCTCACCATGAAAAATTGAGTAGGAAAGTAGTATCGGTTGATTTTTAGAGCAATCGGATCAAAAGATAATTTTTTTATTCAAAAGCGTGAGCCAGTAAGGATGCGGGAAAGCTCAATATATGATTTTATTCCAAAATTGTTTTACGAGTTTAGAAAGCTCGTGCGGGGAATTTTGATGAAAAACATCAAAAATTGACACTGTCCGCATTGCGGACCCCATGTCTTGAGATGGACTTTTTTATGAGACCCCGTGTTTCTCGTCTTCCATTATATAAATAGTGTGGCGTTATATAAGGCACATGTGATTTTTGCTAGCACCTTAGGACAATAAGGCTGCCAATAAGTGGTAATATCAAGGATCTAAAGTTTAAAGCCAAAGGGAATACCCTAAATGCACGTTCGGGATTAAAGAAATGACCCGAGTGGCACCTCGCCCTTTTTGGAAGGTTTAAACTAGGTCTAACTTTTCGGATGGAACTAAAAGTGTATACTTAGCTAATAATGGATTTTTAAAATCTATTTTAATAGCACAAAGGTCATACATTATGTTTTGAAATCAGGAATGTTGCAAGATAAAGGTTGGCCAAAGTTACCGTAAGTTTCTTTATGAAATCCTTCTTAAATTTGGGTCAAATGTATCAGGTCATATCTCCCAAACTATAAGGTGTTAGAAGGGGCATGACCTATAAAATTGAAGATCTATGAGTCTAGTTTGCAACACACAAAACTGCGCATCACACCGACCTCAGAATAAAGAGTTATGACTGTTTTACCAGGACTGCCCGAGCTGAAAACTGGGTCATGGGTCGGGTCGGGTTGACCCAACTTAATGTCGGCTAATTTGAGCTTTTTAAAGCTCAAATCACTTCCATTTTGTCCCCAACAGCTTAGAAACTGAAGGAAAACTCCCCTCAAGGTGCAAAAGGGATTTGAGTAAGTTTTTTCACATTTTTACCGTTAAAAATTATCCGTATGCCTAGAAATGCGTGCCTTACGCTTTGCAATTGTTTTCCTCTCGTATTTGCTGTGTTTGGAGCTGTTTTTGGGCTGTAAAAAAAGGTGGTGTTCTTGCTGGTATTGTTGGTTTGCAGCTGGTGTGTTTCGGTAATAATTTTGGGGCTCTTTTACGATCATTTTTACGAAGTTTTACGGACATTTTCTCACGTAAATGCTCCTTGCCGAATCTGGTCATTAATGCTGAATTTTTGACTGTTTATAGGTGTATTTAAGCTGCGTATGTATATTAGTTGCGAAGCTTAGGACGTAAGAAACAACTTTCATATAGAAACTTTTGGCAATTGGACGTTCGTTGGAGAGGTATGTTAAGGCTAAGCTCCATCTCTCCTTTTAGCACGAAATCTGGGAAGTTTCCCAAAATGTCAAATGCGATATCTTACTATTCTGTTGCTAGAAATACCTTCTGTGAAAGGCATTGGGATTGCAGTTGAGTTATATTCACGATGGTATTAGGTTGAAATTCCATTCGTTCGCTTAAACTGCACATTCAATTTCTATATATCATTTTGTCGGTTTTCCGGCTACCTATTCACATGTCCAAGGTGTTTCTCTTCTTGGTGTAGTGCCATTAAAATAAATGTAGAATGCAAAGGGAATGTAGTATTCAAAATCAGTCCTTCTTCCATACAAAAATATAATTGAAGAATTTAACTAGTAACGCCATGGTTTTCAATATTCCCCAGTGAAATGCTCCCGTCTAAACTACTAAGGCACTTGATCCTATTTAAATATATTCTTTTACTAATTGACATGGGACCAAATATAATCATTACGTAAATCACCTTTATGAACATTTTCAAAGTTAAGGCTTCACGACAATGATTATGATGTTATGAGAATAAATGTACCAATGAGCTAAGATTGGCTAAATGATAATGACTATGATGCTATGAGAATAAGTGTACCAATAGCCAAGATTGGCTAAGTTCTTGCTATGGCTTACTATGTGCATTCAACATTCATATCATACATTGCACGTTATGCATGGACTTCGAGCTATAATCAAAGGTATGGGGCCTATTTGCTCAACTATATATGTATATGGTACAAATGGCTACAGGTTCGCAGATATGATGCCGGTTAGCTATCGGAAAGGACCACCAGTGCTAGCATTTGGTTGGGTATGTCATGCATTTGCATCTATATATATGTATTCACGACATACGATACTTGAGCATACCATACATTTTTTTATCACTAGGAGGTGGCTTATTGGCCATTAAAGCTACTTGAGTTTTGGTTACATGTAATATTTCTATTAACCTTTTTACTACGATTATCTATGATTTTACTTCCTGCCTTACATACCAGTACATGTTTATTCGTACTGACGTCCCTTTGCCTGGGGATGCTGCATTTTATTTCGTGCGTGCAGGTTCAGGTAGGGGTTCTGATTTATCCCTCCACTAGGAGCCCTATTCAACTATGAGTTGGTAAGCTCCACCTCTTCCTGGAGCTCTCACAGGATGTTTACTTTTTTTGTATAATTGGGTATGTTGGGGCCCTGTCCCGACAGTGTTAGTGATTCTCATAGAGGCTATTGTGGACATGTTTTTGTGGGTTAGTCCTTTTGTGTCGTTCAGTCTCCAGTCATAAGATTGACATGTATATATGGTGTGTGCCTGTACCTCTGTAGTGGCAGCCTTGCTGGCTAGCTAGTACTTTATCATTTTGGTTTACTTCTCTTAATGTACGTAATTTGCTGTTGACCAGGTCATGACCTTAATGGTCCCCACTTAGTTTCTTTTTTTCTAAACATTATGCTGCCCAATTTTCTTCTGGTCCAAAGTTTAGTTAACTAGTATGTTTAGTGGCTTACCCGATCAATAACGGTATTGGGTGCCAGTCGCGCCTACCCTCATTTTGGGGCATGACATTTTTAGAATTTGGTGAGTGGCATTCTAGACCTTTCCGAACCCCTCCTGGACTTAATATATGATCAATGGGTCATTTTAAGTGTAAAAAGTTTTAAACCCTATTTTAAGTCCTTGAAAAAGACTAGGGATAAAGAGAAGAGAAGAGGAGCAAGAAATTGAGGATTTCAAAGAGAGTTCCTTGAGGTTGAATGTCCAAAGGTTCAATCCAGGTATGTAAGGCTAAACTAAAGCAATAGATTATTCTTCCATGTGCCTTATAGATGACAATAGGTATAAGATGACAATAGAGGAGCTGAGAACCCATGAGTCCCCATACATGATTCTTGAAATACTTTCGATATTTTATTTAAAATTATATGTATTTTCGCATGTTGATGATCATCATAAACTTGTTTCTTGAATTGAATATTTTTCGTGAGATATTGTATAAATGCTATATGTCAATTTGTGAAAGCATTCATGAATGAACCTAGAGATGGAGTCTAGAGCCTTGACTTGAGTGTGTTGATGATAATATTGATGTGAGTATGAGGTTGAGTTACTTGAGCTTGATGATCCTATAAGCCTTTCTAATTAAGTTCTTGAGTTCTATCTAAATGGCTTCTTCTAAATTATGATCCGAGTCCTTTAGTGCTTTTAATGGAAATTGAGTTAATTGAGATGAGTTAAAGTCCCTGAAAATAATAGAGGACTTAGAGTTTGAGTAAATGAGTTTATGAGAGTCTTCATGAGGCTAATTGAGTTAATGAATGTCTCTATGAGGCTAGTTGAGATAAGGGGGAGTCTTATGAGCATTGAGTCTTGGGAGGAGTATCGAGCACTGAAATGGGTAAGAGTGAGTCTCGCTCGCACTCATTAACTACGTCTCCAAGCGTAGGATGAGGATGGGACCGTTACATCACATGGTCCTCTCTTGTGGAGGTAAGGTCCCTGAAACTATAGCGAATTTGTGGAGGCTAGATTCCTTGTGGATCATACTATGTTCCGTACCTGGCAAGTATGGGATGGCTATGGCAACATCAACATAATTATTGTACAATCACTGGCTCATAAGTGATTGTTGTCAAATAAGAGAAACTCTCAAAGTTCCCACCTTGAGTACTCTGAATCGAGTTGAGTTGAGTTCCATTGAGTTGAGTTGAGTTGATTGATGAGGTTTGAGTTGTTGATGGGTCATTTATCTACTTTTTATTCTTGTTTTAGAAGATATTTGACATTTTGATTGAGTAATACATTGAGTTGATGTTGTTTCTATATTATTCTACTTGTTTCTATTTCACTCAGCTATTTTAAACACTAATATATTCCAAGTACTGATGTCCCCTTTTAGATTGCATCGTTTTATGATGCAAAGGCAGGTATTAGAGATTATCAACAGGCGCTTTGTTGAGGATCTATTCACATTCAGCTTATCGGTGAGACCTCTTTATTTTCAGAGGATTTCTATATTATTACCATCTATCTTGAGTTAGTACTTTATTTTCCTCGAGTTGGGTAACCATGGACTGTCGTGGTACCATCTAGATGTTAGAGGTAGAGGCTTCGTACATTAAGTAGAGGATGTTGACTACTGTCCCTTTCCAACTCTTATTTATTAGAAATTAACTCTTTTTATATAGACTTGATTTACTTTAGTTACATTATAGTCTTTTCCCTGAGTATTTTTTTCTGCTATTGAGTATGAGGTAACAATAAGGACAAGTGGTTTGCTCAGGGGCTAGCAATTGTCTCTTAGTGCCGGCCACGCCAAGGGTACCCTCCCGGAGCCCGACAAACTTAGTGTCAGAGCACAGAGTTCAAGTGTCCTAGGGTGTCTATGAAGTCATGTCTATAGGTTCTTATTTACGGTTGTGAGGGCCCCACTTCTATAAAATGAAGGACTATTGACATTTAGGAAAAGTTTCCCTTCGTTCAGATTCTAAATCGCACGATAGAGCTATTTCCTAAGAAACTTATGATTTATGTGATGCTCTAAACCTTTCGACTATGCCTTGTCCATGAGGTGATAGAGACAGTAATGTTCAAACTCTTACTGATGAGATCCCCTGTGATAAAGTAATCAAAATGGTAGAGATACTACACCAGGTTTAAGAGAAGCCGATTAGTGTGCTAAGTTGATTGACTAGAAAGAGTACACTATTATTCATATAAACTATGCATTTGAGTTATCCCTAGATGCACCCAGGCCCTCTTTTTTTCAAAACTTGCTGCCAACATTACCCATGAGAGAGAAACTTATATCTCTAAAGACTTTAATGTTACTACCTAAGAGTAAGACGTGAGGTCTTATAAGCCCTGAGTAGAATTGAATCATCCCTAAGTTAGAAGGAAGATGATGGAAAGAAAGGGATGAGATATCAAGAGTGATGGCTGATTGAGGCTTGTTGTTAGAGTTATGTACCTATTAGGTAAGTAATGAGGTGATGAGTCGATTGCCATAAGTTTGATAAAAGAGTCGTAAGTACCCTATGATTTTTATGATGAGGTATAGAAGAAAAGTTATTGTTAGAATGTGATAGAGGGTACCCAAACTAGAAGAAAGTTCATGTTTAGGATTACATATTCAAGAAAGTCTCGTTACTTAAGTGTCTACAAAGAAAAGGGTACATGTAAAGCCTAAACATTAGGATCAAGGGATATGTCAAACATTTGGTTATTCATTTTAGGCTAAATGGACTAATATGAACAATGGCCTATATCCCTTCCTAACCAACTAACCTACAATCTTAGTCAGAGAAACATGACAAGTTTTAAATTGAAACATAGTATAAGAATCTTGCAATGGAGCTCACACACACTTAACACTGATTACACTATCAACAAAGATTCTCAAATCATGCTTTTCATCACAATTAAACCTTACTTATCAGAACAAACACTGTTAATCACTGATTTTACATGGTTGTTATCAAAATTACCTAAAAACACATGATTACAAAAAATATTATGGGTATCATTTTTCACCAAAACTAACATATGACATAGATTTTTTAGTATAATATGCTACTAATACTACTTAAACATCCTAAACATACCGGTTCAATAGGAAATATCCTTAGGGAAAAACACAAGCGAGAAATGTCGCAGACTCAAAAATTAGGATAGTTATTGGCCTTGGTTACTTAGAGTTTGTCAAGGATTGTAACTACCCACACCCCATCGAAAAAGACTTGCATTGTCCTCAATGCAACAAAATATAGTTAAAGCAAAGCATATGGGTCAAAAAGAGCACACCTGGGCGCTTAAGCACCAGACTCTGTCTTTGTATGACCACCCTCGACCTGTCTGTTAGTGTCCTCATTGTCGGCAGCATGTCAAAGGGTCTAGCACCCCTCATCCTCTCAAGCTTGTGTGCCTACGGGGCTATCTCATCTGCAATGGATCCTGAGTAGAAAAGGAAAAAGGTTTCCCTTGTTAAAACTATCAAAGGGAACCACGAAATCCGTTCACGGGTCATGATTCCATGTATGGGCCGTGGTTGGCCTCTTGTTGATAGGAGGGCTTGGGTTATTGGAAATTGGACTTGGGATCTATAAAACCTCTTCTATGGGCCATGAGATGGACCACGGGTCATCTTGTTAATCGTGTTTCAAGAACTAGAAGAATTGAGTTTTTGAAATCTCAAACCACGAAACTCATTCTACAACTTGTGAAAGGTTTTATGTCCATGGATTGTCTTACACAAAGGCCTTACACTTAGAAAATCTTCTAAGTCACATGGGCAACTATAGGGTCCCATCTATGGGATGTGGATCGCTCTATGGAACATAGGTGGCCCCTCGTGGTTTCTTCCAGTGACTTTTCTAAGTCCTTTTTTTTCAATTCTTCTCATGAGCATTTAACTCAAACTAGCTACAATGAATTAGGGAATATTATAAATACTCGTTTTTTCCAATCAATAGTGAAAAGGACATTTTTGTTTGAATCTTCTTATGGAAGACAAAAATCAAGATCACTACATTTGAAGGGCACCTTATGTAATTTCCAGAAAGTTTATCGCGTTCAAAGTAATTGGTGGCATGAATACTTGTATTTTGCTACTCCTCCCCTTGTTCGCTTTTCTTTGTGTACTGTTCTAAATATGGATTTTCACTTTTACATGTTATTTTCAACATATTAAGATAATTCTTTTTCTTTCACAATTTATCTTTAGCATTAATTATTCTATTTTCAAGATATAATATTTAAACAAGTATCAAGGGCGGTGTGATAAAACAATCATGTCAATTATTTTTTGTAAAAGATGGGCAGTTGAGACTCAATATCATTGATATTAAGATTTGGAACCAAACAACTATTGCAAAATGGTTGTGGTGCCTAAGCCATAAGAAAGAAAAACTATGGATGAGATGGGTACATAGTTACTAAATAAAGGGTGCCTCTGAATTGGATCTTGAAGCAAAACAAACATTCTGGTTGTTGATGAAGATATTGAAAGGAAAAAAGTACTTTGAATCAGCAGGCTATGATAATGATCATTATCTTCCTATAACAAAAATTTTTCCATTCAGAAGCTATATAGAGAAATGCTAGACTCTTTCCCTAAAGTTCCATAGAGAAGACTACTATGTAACAACTTAGAAGCACTAAAATAATTCTTTATATTTCAAGTAGCAGCATTGGAAAGATTGGGCTACAATGAAAACACTTTATAGATGGGATATCTGCAATTCTTTGTAATGTCCTTTATGTGCAACTAGATTGGAGAGAAAGAAAACTACTTGTATTTTGAATGCACTTATACTACCTATGTCTGAAAAATGGTGTTGACACCCATAGCTGTATTCCTACATGTACCTATGTTTCAAAACTCATTGTTATATATGGGAAGTGGATTAGGGTCATAAGGGACCTCTAGTACTTAGCCGAGTTCAAAACTTTCCTATTGGTTGAGTTTTTCGCGTTAGATTATGCAAGTGTAAACTTTAAATGATCATAACTTTTAGCATATATATAATAAGATGGATTATGACCTACCAAATGAAGAGCTCTTTGATTAGCTTTCCAACGCCACCAATTTCACCTCATTTTGAGTTCAATGTCAAAAGTTATGATCGTTTTACTGTGGACTGCTAGAGTAGAATGTAACTACGAACCGACTTATGGCCGTGGTTTGAATGACGGCCTGTCCTGGTAACTCGTGAAAAAACTTCTGCAAGTTCAATTTTTGAGCCCCTAACTTGACGGACCCAACTATGGATCGTAGATGCTTCTACGGGCAGTTGTTTGGGCTCGTGGAATAGATCCAAAGACCCCAAAATATTTCATAAAAGTTTTCGAATGGGTTTCTAGGGGCCATTAATTGACATGTGGACGACTTTGAAAGTATTTTTAAAAGAGTTATTTTGGTCTTTTTCCTTCTTTCAAAGCCTTAACTTGGTGTTTTTATAGCTAAACAAGTCCCTAAACAAATCTATTCAACGCGTTCAAGCCAAAATACATTCTCCAAGTTAGAGCAAGGTTTCAAGGGGGAAAAAACTCGGGTTTCAAGTGGATCTTGTGAGTTTTTCCAAGCCATTACAAAAATCAAAACTTCCAGGTGTGTAACGCTAACCAGAACATGGATTGTGTTCTTCCATGTGCCCCATAACCCTAATTTATGGAGTTACATATGAATTGAGTATCTTCCATGAATGTTCTTGAAGGTTTTTCTTAAAGAAATTTTTACACAAATAACAACTTTCACCCCCAAAATTACACTTTAAAATTTATTTATCAAAATACCAAAAAAAACACACTCTTTTTCATTTTCCAACACTATTATATCATAGCACACACCACAATAATCACACTCAAAACACTCTCTCTCCTAAATTTGTAAATAAAGTTGGTATTTTATATGGTATTTTTCAATGATTCGGTAGGGGCATGTAATTTTTATCCAAAAACTTGGTATTTTTGAAAACTCCCCTTTCTTAAATCCTTATGTATTCTTATATATTCTTGCATGAATTATAGTTTTTATGAATTAAATACTTGAAATAAATGATTTCATCTTTCAACATGAACCCTAGAATGAATGCTTGTTATTTTTACATATCCCACTTAAATGAGTATGCATGAGTATAATTTGAACCTAAAGAGTCTATAGAATTCCTAAATGCCTTAAATCTACTTTTGTTTCTTGAATACTACGAGTTGGAATGATGCATGATAGAGAGTCTTTATGATTCATAAGCTAATCCTAAAAGAATGTTCCAAATCAAAGAGTTCATAGTTGATGTGATGAATCGAGTTGATAAATGTCCAATAAGACTAGTTCAATGAGTTAACCATAGGGTTGATGTCTTATGAGAATTTTGAGTCTTGGGAGGAGTATTGAGTACTGAATTGAGTAAGATTAAGTCCAACTCAAACTTAATAACTACGTAGCTAGGATAGGAGAGGATTGAGCCATAAAATCAGATATTTTCCTATTGTCCCAAAAAGAGGACTTGATACTATTGATTGTGGATCTACTGATGAGATGTTCTTTACCTTTAAAAGGTATTGGAAAGATGTGGCAACGACATCGCTTTGTTGTATTATCACTGGCTCATTAGTGATGGTTGTCAAATAGAGAAACTCCTAAATAGGCCTTGATAGTGTTCTGAGCGGATTGGAGTAGATGGTATATGAGTGGTCATTGTATACATTGTATTCTTACTTTAGATTCTTGACTTGCTGATTGGGTTCCCTACTTCCTGAGTTGAGCTATTTTGAGTTGATATTATTCTACCTTTATATTTTTCATTCTGCCATTATATATACTCGTATATTCCACGTACTAACATCCATTTGGCCCTGCATCTTTTTATGATGCAGAGACAGGTACTAGTGGTTATCAAAAGGTGCCCTGTTGAGTGCGATTTGCATTTGGCTGATTAGTGTGTCCTCCCCTGCGTTTTATATAATGTTTCTATTCTAGCTTTGAGTTTAAACTTGTTTTATTCTATTTATAGGTAGCCATGGACCTTTTGTTTGCATATTGCTTTTCATTAAATTTTCTTGGATCATTGATGGCTTCTGCTATTAGTTTGTGATTGAATGAATGTGATGAAATCAAGTGGTTCCCTTAGGGGCTAACAATAGTATTTGAGTGTCGGCCATGCCAAGGGTACTCTCCCGGGGTGTGACAAACTTGGTATCGGAGCATAGAGTTCAAGTTTCCTAGAGAGTCTATGAAGCCGCGTCTTGCAGAGTTTTGTTTATGAGTATGATGTGTATCACACTTTATAAGCAGGAGGCTATAGGATATATGAAATGGTTACATTTTTTTTGTATTCTAAGTATGTATGATAAAGCTTAACTTTGTTAAAGTATCTATATGATGCAAATGTCCAATAATAGATCAAGTTTCACAACAAGTCTCCCTTGTAAATGGGAAATAAGAGCTTGTTTCCATAGAGAAAAAGCCCTAATGTACAGCGCACCTGACATCGCTTTCTCTTATACAACCACTGATGGTAAGAAAACTGTTTTTGCTCCATTGAAAGGGTAGAGGCAAACCACTAAGAAGGAGTCGTCCTCACGATATTCTTGAACCCAACAAACCATCTCATTTTACTATCCATAGTTTGGTAAGAGATGCAGCTGCTAGGTTGCCTGAGGTGTTGGGACTAGAACAAACATTTGTGTTTTAGCGAGGGACTCACAGTTCATTGTTGAGGACGTTACTGATTTACAACTTAATAAAGTTGTAAAAGGAGCATTGGACCGTTTGCACTATGAAGATGATCCTTGTGTAAAATATGACAAACAACAATGTCTGTGGCACTATTTACACGGAAATAGGCAGGGTGAAGATTTTTAACTTGGTTCGAGTTGAACTCTGAAATGAACTCTGTAAAGAAAATATTAAAGATTTTAGTTGTGATCATGTCTTTATATTGCTGCATCTTCTGGATAGAAGTGCTGCTTGTTTTTTTTTAAATGCTTAGAGTAGATGATTAGTAGGTGCAGAAATGCAGCAATACAAAGACATGATTACAACTGAAATCTTCAATCTTTTGTTTACAGAGTTCATTTCAGTGTTCAACTCAAACCATATTAAAAATATTCACCCTGTGTATTTCCATGTAAATACGTCGCTAGACATTGTTCTTCTCATATTTTACACAAGGATCATCTTCATAGTGCAAACGGTCCAATGCTCCTTTTACAACTTTATTAAGTTGTAAATCAATAATGTCCTCAACAATGAATTGTGAGTCCCTCGCTAAAACACACATGTCAGTTCTAGTCCCAACACCTCCGGCAACCTAGCAGCTGCATCTTTTACCAAACTATGGATAGTAAAATGAGATTGTCTGTTGGTTAAAGAATATTGTGAGGACGACTCCTTCTTAGTGGTTTGCCTCTACCCTTTCAGTGGAGCAAAAACAGTTGTCTTACCATCAGTGGTTGTATAAGAGAAAGCGATGTCAGGTGCATTGTACCTTAGAGCTTACTCTCTACGGAAACAAGCTTTTATTTCCTCACTATAAGGGCAACATGCTGCGGAACTTGATCTACTATAGGACATTTGCAGGTGTGAAAATAAGACTAAGAACTCTTAATTCTTATCTTGTGTAATCGCATAGAATAGAGTTCTATAGTTATGCTGAAGTAAGATGCTACTGTTGATGACATAAAGTTTCTATAGCTTTAGTTCTTTTTTGGATTTTAATTCTTACTGCAAATAAAAAACTATTTATTTACGAAAAAACTATGTACTAGTTACTACTTTACCAATTTCTAACAGCTTCCATCATCAACAATTAATAAAGAACTTATTTCTAGCTATAGGACCTATCAGATCGTCTTTCTTGCAAGCTCAAACAATATGACATTGGTATAGATCTCCACTTATATAAACAAATAAATATTAATCTTCTACTCTTTAGACTAATATATTGAAGTGTATACACTTAGCATGCATGTTAAGATACTTTCAATATACGCTTATGCAAACTTGTTATTTGAATATATGATTTGTTGAGCATCTCTAAGGTTGAGAGGAACTATGTGTTATTATTTAGCTCTTATAACATACAAACAAATCCTTGTAACTATGTGCTGGAGGAATTTATTGGTGTTTTCTACTGAGTTCAAATCCATTTTTTTTACTTATAAATAGTTACTTGTGCGTGCATTTTGATCTGTAAACATAATGTAACAAAACATTTGAAGGAACCTAAGTATTCCACCATTTTCCAATTTATATGACATTCTTTCTATATTGTGGCATCCGAAAATATTAATATGTAATTATTGATATAACTTTTACAAGGTTCAAGTGTTCATATCTATAAAAAAAAACAAATTTAAGTCATAGTGGTTTTTTCTCATCAAGCTAATCTTGTAACTATTACATCAGTCTTTTCTTTCACTACAAACTTGTTTAAAATGCTAGTTAAAGTAGTACCTTTCAATACAAAAAAATATTAGTAAAAACAAAAATCTTTATTTCAAAAAACATAGTTTGAAGACAATCACATGACTTTCCTCTATAAGTACAACAATTCCTTCAACAAATAAAATCAATAAAGAAGTCAAAGTCTAGAATGTCTTCCTCCATCAAATATGACCAATGAAGAAGTTAAAGTCTAGATTGCATTCCTCCAACTATAAATAATCTCAAAACACACCCACAACAACCTAATAATAGTTCTCTGGATAGTTCACCAATCTTTTAAAAATAACGCCAATTTGAATAGTCTCAAAATAATGAAAACAACTTTTTTCTAGTTAATATAATGACCCTATGGGTCATTTTACCTATACTTTGTTATTTTTGCTATTTAGAGAATTTCCATAGAGACCCCACGTCATATATGACCTGCTGGCACTGGTAGCTCAGTCACTTTGTCGTTCATTTGGAAGTTGTGCAATTTGCTATGCTTTTGAAGGCCTTATACCTTGAAAAATTGATTTTGGTGTAAAATATAGGTAAATGTTTTCTATGTGTAATTCTAACTATTTCATCAACTCCTGAATGAACAAATTAGGCTAGAAGCATGATCAACTTGAGTATCTTGGCTTTCGGTATGAGTTTGTACCGAGTTTTACATTTTAGCTTTTAAAACTGGACAACAGTTGACTTTGGTAAATATCTTTGAAAAATTTGCCTAAATAAAAATTCTGAGAAAGAATAGCTTCGAAATGTCGAGTTTGGGTTGCAATGACCAATCGTTCGATTGCCAAGGCATACAAACTTAAGTCAAGCCCCACGGTGGAATTTAGCTAAAAATGATCGCAGAGTGGGACCTATATTTAGTCGTAATGATCTTGTATGAAATGTTTAATGGTGCCAGTGAGTTCAAAACATTAAATTTGACAAGATAGCATTGCCCGTTATCGTGCACAGGGTTCTGGATGAATTCTGAGTGCCCCATAAAATATATTAGAGTTGAGGAAAATCAGCTATTCGGCTGATATCAGGTGCCAACTAAACACTTCTTCACAGTCGTGGCCCCCTAGCCATGATCACAGAGGTCAGGCCAACTTGGATTTTGCGAACATGGATCCTGTCTATGATCACGGAGGCCTAGTTTGGTTGACCTTTACAAAGGGGGGGGGGACCCTCTACGATCACGGAGGTCATTTTCTCTATGCACTGTGACCTAGAGCGCCATTCACCACGATCATGGAGAACAAAGTGATGTGCTCCTTGATATATTGTAAGTTTATTAGCAACTTCAAGTCCTTACTTCTAAGGGCGATATTTTCCTTAAACTCCGCTCAATTTTAGTGAATTAAGGGTTCATTTTGGGTGGAATTTCATGAGGAATGCGGTGGTGAGCTCAAAAAATTGGTTAGAAGCTTTGTTTGAGATAAAAATACATTTTTAGCTTCTACATAGTGAATTTTTGGAATAGAGTTTTTGTTGATTTTGGTGGTATGGTATCTCGAGCATTTAGGATCTGTTTTCAGTAATTTTGGGGGTCTAAAATGTGTGGAATTCCACAAGAATCAATGTGGGATGGTTGGTTTTGGATTTCGAAACTCCGTTTCTTGTAATTTATCACCTATAATTGCTGCTTACTTTCTTATTTTTAGCTTAAAGTTTAGAATTTTGTTGCGCATCTATTTTTTGGTGCTTCCTGATCCTGAATTGAGTCTAGTTGTTAGTTGAGCTTAAGGTGTTGTTTTGGACTAGTTTTTGGGATCAATTCCAGAATTTCGAATCCAAAATCCACATTTTCCATTCTAGGACCTAAAATTGATCCATCTTCGTTTCTTGCGAATTTAGTGTCTAAACAACCAAAATGAAGTTGTGAATCTATTTTTAACAGTGTTGACGCGTTTGAAAGGTAAAAGCTCTGGCTGATTGAGTTGAAGCATGTGTGATCAGCCTACATGTAAGCTTAAACTTTCCTTTCTTTAGAATTAGGTTGAGCCAATTTGTGTGAAAGCATGTCGAAATAGTTGGAATTTTTGGTTGGGTAGTTTATTTGTATACCTTAGGTTTAGAAATCACGTTTTAGACCTTTATTGGGGTTTTTGGGTGGCCAAAAGCATATGAAAACTTCCTTATTAGCTATTATTATTGTTATTAGCTGTTATTAATGTTAGTGGCACTATTTTCCCTATATGTTAGTGTTGTGGAGGATGTTGGCCTTAGTATAGAAAGACTAAAACTTGGTTCAGATGTCCCGACGTTATTCCCTCCGACTTAGATCCCTGTCGAATGACATAGTAGATAAGAGTTTGGTATTTAAACCTTAGCTAGGAAGTAACTTTCCCGATTTAACACCCTATCATCCACATTTCCTAAGTTTGATGGCCTTGATTTATGTTGGTAAGGTTAGGCCTGTTCCACTTTGGTTTCATTTTTGGTTGGTAATTCATTTGTTATCATTGAGTTTATTTTCCAAGGAAGGTGATCTTCTGTATCTGTGATCATATAGATTGAAGAAAGGGAAGTTTGACACCATTGGCAAGTTAATCAGGCAAGCAATCGGGTAGCAGTAGTCTCGAACTCATCCTCTCTTATTAATCAGGCAAGCATCTAGGTAGCAGTAGTCCCAGCCTCGACGTCCCTTATCAATCAGACGAGCATCTGGGTAGTAGTAGTCCTGTCCACGGTCTCCCTTTTTAATTAGATGAGCATCCGAATATCAGTAGTCCTAGCCTTAGTCTCTCTTATTAATCTGATAAGTATCTAAGTAGTAGTAGTACTGGCCTCAACCTCCCTTATTAATTAGGAGAGCATCCGAGTAAGAGTAGTCTCAGCCTTGGGATACAATCCACATGCGATCTTCTGTCCTCGGGCATTCGTGTTTCGGGAATTGATTCGGTTCCTTAGTTTTCAGTATGGTAGACTTTCTATTATCTTAGTGTTCATAGTTATAGATATTCTATGTCTTCGCTAGAATTTTAAAGGGACGGCTGGCTGTAAATAGCATAACTATTCAGTCCAAATTCTTCCAGCGTGTGTGATTGTTCATTTACTTTACCTTTTATAGTTACTTGACTCTGTTTTAAGTTTATTCCATTTTTCGTACTATTTTTACCTTTTTTGCTCAGTTCGCCTATAATGTGTTTTGAGTACATGTTGTCTTAGTACTCATACTATACTCTACATCTACTTTTGTGATGTAGATCTAAGCACCAGTTATTAGCGTTGATTGATTAAGCCTATGGCATCCTACCTTGAGACCAGGGTGTGCTTTCATATTTTTGATAGTTATAGTCTCCTTTAGTTTAGTGGCCTGTCTTTTAGTATATTTCTGAGACTAGCTAGATCTTGTACATATCTTTTGTCCACTTTCGTGACTTGTACTCTTTATTTTGTTGTAGTAGCTCTATTTTAGCGACTTCCAAGTTCTGGGAGGGATCCTCGTATACATTCAATTCAATTTTTTCTTTTATTCATCCATATTATCTTATATATGTTAGATTATGTTAGTTTCCTCTGTACACCAATTGCTTATAGTTTCGGGTTACGGGTTGGTTCACTTATCGGTGGGTTATGGTAGGTGCAGTCATGACTTAAGAAATTGAATCGCGACAAGTTGGTATAAGAGCCTCAAGCTCATTGGTCTCACTCAAACAAAGCTAACGTCTAATAGTGTCTTGTAGATTGGTGTGGAGTCATCCGTGGCTATCCTCAGGAAGCTAGGGGATGTCATTTAGGAAATATTCTCTATTTTGTCTCCTTTCGTGCAACATGTATCTTATTGGTTTCATGAAGACTTGTTGCAATATTTTATAGGTTATGGATCCTAGAGGCCGATTGCGGGGCGTAGCTCTAGCACCAGATAGGGATGCATCCCTAGAGTACACAGAGGGGCATTTGGACACATTATTCCTTCACAGTCAGAGGGGCCAACACTAGTACAACCCCCATCCACAGCAGCCATGTCTCCAACTATGCTGGCAGCCATTTTTCAACTTTTGACTGCTTTAGGGGGAATACAAAAGGCCATTGCCCCATCTCTCGACAAGCCAACACAACACTATTAGCCTTCCCTACTAGTTCTTGAGGATCATTTACCCCACCACCTATTGTACCCTAGCCAGCTACCCCAAAGGTTTCCATGTCATTACAAGAGTAGAAGACATTGGGGATATTTTAGAGATTATCACCACTAACATTTTCTGGGGCCACCAACGACGATGCTATTGAGTTTCTGACTACCTATTGTGAGCGACTTCAGTCCCTAATCCTTTGGGAGTCTAGAGGGGCCAACTTCACCGCTCATCAGTTTCATGGACTCGCAAAGTAGTGGTGGCAGTCATACTATTAAATAAGCACCCTTATTGTGGGTAGAGTTTTCAACGGCTTTCTATCCAAATATACTCCCCGAAGCGTTAGGGACTACTTGCAAAAATAGCTTATGACATTGGAGAAAGGTCTTGTAATGGTCTTAGATTACGAAGCCAAGTTTACCAGCTCTCTTGGTAGAGGAGGAGGGGGTTAATGTTTTGTGTATGGGTAGAGATTTTAGTTAAGGGTGGATCAGAGTAGTCTCAATAGGTCGCTCATTTCTAGATGTGGTTGACCATACTCGCACTATAGAGCACATTCGTTGGGAGGCCCAAGAGGGCAGCGACATGAGAGTTAGGTATCAGGGTAGGTAAATTGGCTCTCAAACTAAGGGTAAAGATAGTTATGATAGATCCCCCTAGAGGTTTCCTCAGGGTAAATATCAACAAGGTCAATCTAGCCGGTCAATTCAAGCGGTTCTACCGACTTCAGAGGGCAACTAGTCATGCTAGAGTGGTTGCAGTCCAAGCCAAAGCTCGAGAGGGTTAGATTCACTTTCTACATACTGCGGCCAGGTGATCAATAAGAGATCATACTTGGGGGTACTATGTTTGTGGTTCACTTGATCACTAAGAAAAAAAGTGCCTCCATTGAGCCAATCCTATATCAACATTGCCACCTCCACCTGGGGATGAATATTAGGTCCAGGGTCATTAAGGCAGAGCTTAAATTTAGGTCTTAGGGGGTGTAGATTAGGGATGAGGCAAGGGAGGGAAATATAGGCGATAGGATAGATGACCAAGGTGGATGCGGATAGGGACACTTTTATGCTGCTCCAGCGGGGGGCAGAGGCTAAGGTATCAGACGATGTTATCACATGTACTATCTATATATGCCAACAGGCTACTTCAGCTCCACTTGATCTAGGTTCTACTATCTCTAATGTGTCTATATATTTTTCTCCATATTGAGCTATTGTTTCGGAGCCGTTGGAGGTGCTGATTTGTCTTTCTACTCTAGTAGGGGATTTTTAAATAGTTTATCAGGTATGTAGGTCTGTGTGGTTACTATTTAGCGGCATGATACTTGGGCAAATCATAGTTTACTTGATATGGTGGATTTTGATGTAAATTTAGGCATGGATTGGTTATCTCCTCATCATGTGATTTTGGATTGTTATGTCAAGACCATTACATTAGCCTTGCCTTGTGTCCCTCTGGTCTTGTGGCACAGTGCTTATAGCTACACACCGATAGGAATACCCCTTAGTACTAAAAGGCTTTCTATTCTCCAATGCCAACCCTTATTCGACAAAATCATTGGCAGGATTATAACATAGACAACAAGGACCCTCTCTTATGAAAGAAGGGTACAACTCATGACAATCTATCCATAACTACTTGTCACATATTTTGTTCTCCCTAAAAAGGTAATTTCTATGATCGTATCTATATGTAGAACGTATCTTCAAACAGGTAGAAGGTATCTTTAGACAGGAAAAGGTGATGTTAGTAAAACGCTCTTGTTGCATGGGATCAACTATACAAACCCAACACAACTAGGACTTAATTTCATTGATATTAAAATTTGGAACAAAGCAATTATTGCAAAATGGTTGTGGTGCCTAAGCTATAAGAAAGAAAAACTATGGGTGTGATGGGTACATAGTTACTAAATAAAGGGTGGCTCTGAATTGGATACTGAAGCAAAATAGGCATTCTGGTTGTTGATGAAGATATTGAAAGGGAAAAAGGTACTTTGAATCAGTAGGCTATGATAATGATCATTATCTTTCTATGCAAAAGTTTTTCCATTCAGAAGCTATATAGAGAAATGCTAGACTCTTTCCCTAAAGTTCCATAGAGAAGACTAGTATGTAACAACTTATAAGCACTAAAATAATTCTATATATTTCAAGTAGCAGCGTTGGAAAGATTGGGCTACAAGGGAAAGACTTTATAGATGAGGGATTGGCAATTCTTTGGAATGTCCTTTATGTGCAACTAGCTTGGAGAGAAATAAAACTACTTGTATTTTGAATCCACTTATAGTACCTATGTCTGAAAAATGGTGTTGACACCCCATAGTTGTATTCTTACATGTATCTATGTTTCAAAACTCATTGTTACATATGGGAAGTGGATTAGGGTCATAAGGGACCTCTAGTACTTAGCCGAGTTCAAAACTTTACTATTGGTTGAGTTTTTCTTGTTAGATTATGCAAGGGTCAACTTTAAATGACCATAACTTTTAGCATACATATAATAAGAGGGATTATGACCTACCAAATGAAAAGCTCTTTGATTAGCTTTCCAATGCTACTAATTTCACCTCATTTTGAGTTCAATGTCAAAATTTATGATTGTTTTACTGCGGATTGCTAGAGTAGAGTGTAAATACGAACTGACTTATGGCCGTGGTTTGAATGACGACATGTCTTGGTAACTCATGGAAAAACTTCTGAAAATCAATTTTTGAGCCCCTAACTTGACGGACCCAACTATGGATCATAGATGCTTCTATGGGCAGTTGTTTGGGCTCGTGGAATAGATCCAGAGACCCCAAAATATTTCCCAAAAGTTTTCAAATGGGATTCTACGGGCCATATATTTACATGTGGACGATTTTGAAAGTATTTCTAAGAAGTGTTATTTTGGTCTTTTTCCCTCTTTCAAAGCCTCAACTTGGTGTTTTTATAGCTAAACAAGTCCCTAAACATATCTATTCAACTCTTTCATGCCAAAATACATTCTCCAAGTTAGAGCAAGGTTTCAATGGGAAATAGCTAGGGTTTCAAGGGGATCTTGTGAGTTTTTCCAAGCCATTACAAAAATCAAAACTTCCAGGTGTGTAACGCTAACCAGAACATGGATTGTGTTCTTCCATGTGTCCCCTAACCCTAATTTATGGAGTTACAGATGAATGGAGTATCTTCCATGAATGTTCTTGAAGGGTTTTCTTAAATCCTAATGTATTCTTATATAATCTTACATGAATTATAGTTTTATGAATTAAATACTTGAAATAAATGATTTCACCTTTCCACATGAACCCTAGAATGAATGCTTGTTATTTTTACATATCGCACTTAAATGGGTATGCATGAGTATAATTTGAACCTAAAGAGTCTAGAGAATTCCTAAATTCCTTAAATCTACTTTGTTTCTTAAAAACTATGAGTTGGACAGTTGCATGATAAAGAGTCTTTATGAGTCATAAGCTAATCCTAAAAGAATGTTCCTAACCAAAGAGTTCATAGTTGATGTGATGAATCGAGTTGATAAATGTCCAATGAGACTAGTTCAATGAGTTAACCATAGGGTTGATGTCTTATGAGAATTTTGAGTCTTGGGAGGAGTATTGAGCACTGAATTGAGTAAGATTAAGTCCAAGTCAAACTTAATAACTATGTAGCTAGGGTAGGAGAGGATTGACCCATAAAATCAGATGTTTTCCTATTGTCCCAAAAAGAGGACTTGAAACTATTGATTGTGGATCTACTGATGAGATCTTCTTTACCCTTAAAAGGTATTAGAAAGATATGGCAACGACATCTCTTTGTTGTATTATCACTGGCTCATAGGTGATGGTTGTCAAATAGAAAAACTCCTAAATAGGCCTTGATAGTGCTCTGAGCGGATTGGATTAGATGGCATATGAGTGGTCATTGTATACACTGTATTCTTACTTTAGATTCTTGACTTGCTGATTGAGTTCCCTACTTCTTGAGTTGAGCTATTTTGAGTTGATGTTATTCTACCTTTATATGTTTCATTCTGCCATTTTATATACTCGTACATTTCACGTACTAATGTCCATTTGGCCCTGCATCTTTTTATGATGCAGAGACAGGTACTAGTGGTCTTTGAGTGCCGACCACGCCAAGGGTACTCTCCCGGGGTGTGACAAACTTTGTATCAGTGTGATGAGCATCACACTTTATAAGCAGGAGGCTATAGGATATGAGAATTGGTTACAATTTTTTTGTATTCTAAGTTTGTATGATAGAGTTTAACTCTATTAAAGTATCTATCTGATGCAAATGTTCAATAGTAGATCAAGTTTTACAGCAAGTCGCCCTTGTAATGACGAAATAAGAGCTTGTTTCCATAGAGAAGAAGCTCTAATGTACAGCGCACCTGACATCACTTTCTCTTATACAATCACTGATGGTAAAAAATCTGTTGTTGTTCCACTGAAAGAGCGTAGAGGCAAACTACTAAAAAGGACGAGTCATCACGATATTCTTAAACCCAACAGACCACCTCATTTTACTATCCATAGTTTGATAAGAGATGCAACTGCTAGGTTGCTTGGAGGTTTTGGGACTTGAATTGACATTTGTGTTTTAGTGAGGGACTCACAGTTCATTGTTGAGGACATTACTGATTTACAACATAATAAAGTTGTAAAAGGAGCATTGGACCGTTTGCACTATGAAGATGATCCTTGTGTAAAATATGACAAGCAACAATGTCTGTGGACCTATTTACATGGAAATAGGCAGATTGAAGATTTTTAATTTTGTTCGAGTTGAACTCTGAAATGAACTCTGTAAAACAAAAAATTAAAGATTTCAGATGTAATCATGTCTTTATATTACTGCATCTTCTAGATAGAAGTGTTGCTTGTTTTTTTTGTAAATGCTTAGAGTAGATGATTAATAGGTGCAGAAATGCAGCAATACAAAGACATGATTACAACTGAAATCTTCAATCTTTTGTTTACAGAATTTATTTCAGTGTTCAACTCAAAACATATTAAAAATCTTCACCCTGTCTATTTCCATGTAAATAGGTCGATAGACATTGTTCTTGTCATATTTTACACAAGGATTATCTTCATAGTGCAAATGGTCCAATGCTCCTTTTACAACTTTATTAAGTTGTAAATCAGTAATGTTCTCAACAATGAACTGTGAGTCCCTCGCTAAAACACAAATGTCAGATCTAGTCCCAACTCCTCCGAGCAACCTAGCAGCTGCATCTCTTACTAAACTATGGATAGTAAAATGAGGTGGTCTGTTGGCTTTAAGAATTTCATGAAGATGACTCAATCTTAGTGGATTCCAGAGGCCGACTGCGGGGTCTAGCTCTAGCACGAGATAGGGATGCATCCCCAGAGTGCATAGAGGGGTATTTGGACACATTATTCCACACAGTCAGAGGGGCCAACACCAGCGCAACCCCCAGCCGCACTAGCCATGCCTCCAACCATGCTGGCAGCCATTGTTCAACTTTTGACTGCTTTAGGTAGAATACAGAAGGCCATCGCCCCAGTTTTCGACAAGCCAACACAACAGTATTAGCCTTCCCTACTAGTTCTTGAGGACCATTTACCCCACCACCTATAGCACTCTAGCCAGCTACCCCAAAGGTTTCCATGTCATTACAAGAGTAGGCAAGTTTTGTAATGGTCTTAGAGTACGAAGATAAGTTTACCAGCTCTTTTGGTAGAGGTAGAGGGGGTTAAGTGTTTTGTGCATGGTTAGAGATTTGTGGATCAGAGTAGCCTTAGTAGGTCTCTCATTTCTAGATATGGTTGACCATACTCGCACTATGGAGCACATTCGTTGCAAGGCCCAAGAGGGCAACGATAAGAGAGCTAGGCATCATGGTAGGTACATTGGCTCTCAGACTAAGGGTAGAGATAGTTATGATAGATCCCGCTAGAGGTTTCCTTAGGGTAGATATCAACAAGGTCAATTTAGCCGGTCTACTCAAGCTGTTCTACCGACTTTAGAGGGCAACTAGTCATGCTAGAGTGGTTGCAGTCCAAGCGATGTTCATGATGTTTTCAGTGAGACTCTTCCTTTTAATTCTGTCCCAATGGTCTAGGAGTTTATTGATGTGTTTTCCACCAACCTACTTGTCTTACATCCAGTGAGAAATATTGATTTTACCATAGAATTAAAGCCAATCAATAATCCTATCTAAGTTCCACCCTATCAGACAGCTCACGCAGAGCTCCAAAGCTTAGTATTCACTTGAGGACCTTTTCGGTAAGGGGTTCATCCACCCGAGTGTGTCACTTTAGGGTACTTCTGTCCTTTTTGTTAAGAAGAAGGACCAGACCTTGCAGACATGCATAGGATACAATCAGCTTAATAAGGTAACAGTGAAGAACTATTACCCCCTGCCTCATATTGACGATTTATTTGATCATCTATAAGGTGGCGTTATGTTTTCACAAATTGATATGAGATTTGATTTACCAAAAGTTGAGGATTAGGGCAGCATATGTCCTAAGACAGATTTTTGAACCTGCTACGGCCATTACAAGTTCCTAGTGTTTTCATTTAGGCTTAGTAATGCCCCTACCGCCTTTATAGATTTGATTACCCTAGTACTCAGGCCTCAGCTTGACTCATTGGTGATTGTATTCATCAATGATATTTTAGTATACTTGTTGAGTAAAGATGATGTTTAACACTTGAGGATTGTGCTCCAGACTTTGAGAGATCATTACCTTAATTCTAAGTTCTCAAAGTACGAGTTTTGGTTGGAGTCGGTGATATTTTTGGGACACGTGGTGTCCAAGGAGGGAATTATAGTCGATCCGATAATGATTGAGGCTATTTAAGGTTGGGCTAGGGCTACATCTATCACAAGATATAGAGCTCCATCAGATTGGCTGGGTAATACAGACACTTTGTTGAGGGCTTCTCTACTATTAACACCTGATTGACCCGCCAGGGTGTCCCTTTTGTATGGTCAGAGGAGTGCGAGCTAAGATTTTATCAGCTCATGGAGTTACTCACCACCACACCTATCTTGACTCTTCTAATTAAGGGCATGGGTTTTACTATATGTTGTGACGCATCTGATGTTGGTTTAGGGTCTATTTTGATGGAGTAGGGTTAAATTGTTACCTATGCCTCCTGCCAATTCAGACCGCATAAGCATAACTACCCCACTTATGATCTAGAGTTAGTGGCAGTAGTCTTTGTACTTGAGATGTGGTGACACCACTTATATGGGGTTCTTTATGAGATTTATATAGACCATCACAACCTTCAGTACATTCTGAGCCACATGTACCTAAATTCCAAGAAATGATTTTTTATTAAGCTCCTAGAAGATTATGATTTATGTATTCTCTATTATTTACGAAAGAAAAATATGGTAGCAGACACCCTGAGCCAAAAAGCGAAGGTATGTGCAGCTTAGCCTACCTATCCGTTATAGAGTGACCCTTTGCTTTAGACATTCAGTCCTTAGCTAATAGGATGGTTAGGTTGGACCGTTCAGACTCTGGGAGAATATTAGCCTTTATTTGGGCTCGATCTTCCTTATTTGATTAGATTTGTGGCTGATAGTCTAAGGATGAGACATAGTTGGGTTGTGGGAGTTAATGTTGCAAGGAAAGGGTGATCAGGCTTCTATAGATTCAGATGGGTATTATGGTATGACAATCACCTATGTGTTCCCAAAGTGGGAGATTTTATTCATTTTATCCTTTGTGAGTCCCAACACTCCAGATACTCTATCCATACGGCCTGTATGGAGATGTATTATGATTTGAGACCATATTATTAGTTGTACGGTATAAGAAGAGATATCACAAACTATGTGTCTCATTTTCTTAGCTGCCAACAGGTGAAGGCCCAGCATCAGAGGCCTAGTAGGGGGTTTCAAGGATTACCCATTCTCGAGTGGAAGTGGGAGCAGATCATGATGTACTTTGTGATGTGTTTGCCCCGGACATTCAAAGGTTTTGATCTTATATAGGTCATCATGGATTGATTGACCAAGTCTGCTCATTTCCTCCTATTATATTCTATTTATAATATGGAGTGGCAAGCTCGAGTTTATATACAAAAGGTAGTCCATTTACATGGGGTGCCAGTGTCTGTTATCTCAGACCGAGTGTCATAGTTCACATCTATCTTCTGAGGGCTTTTTAGAGGGAGTTAGGCACCTGGGTAGACCTTAGTATTGCATTTCAACCCTAGATACACGGCCAGTCAAAGCGTATTATTCAATCTTAGAGGATATGTTTCAGGCTTGTGTATTGTAGTTTAAGGGTGAATGGGATCAGTTTTTTCCCTAGAGGTGTTTACGTACAATAACAACTACTATTCAAGCATTCAGATGGCCCTATTTGAGGCCCCATGTGGTAGGTTTTGTTGCACTCCTATTGGTTGGTTGGAGTCCTTCTAGCCTAAGACGCACAACACAGATCTTCTTCAGGATATTTTAGCTAGAGTATAGGTAATTCAGGACAAGTTGAGGATAGCTCAGAGCCGCCACCAGAATTATGCACACTGTAGACACCGCCCTCTATCCCTTGGTGTTGGTGACCATAATTTCTATGTGTATTGCCCTTAAAGGGCATGATGAGGTTCAAAAGGCAGGGCAAGCTTAGCACCTAATATATTAGGTTATTTGAGGTTTTAAGGCGTGCTGGTGAAGTTGCATATGAGTTGGCCCTGCCTCTAGCATTTTTAGCTATCCACCTAATTTTTTATTTTTCTATGCTACTCCGGTACATTTTAGATAAGTCCCACATGCTACAATATGATTCTATTGAATTAGATGACCATTTGACCTTTGTTGAGGAGCCGGTAGCTATTTTAGCCAAAGATATCTATCAACTTCATTCCAGATCCATTCTTGTTGTTAAGGTCCAATGGCGACATCGTCTAGTTAAGGAGGCTGCCTAGGAGATTTAGTAGGAGATGCAGGAGTGATTCCCCATCTTGTTTGAGCACTCAGGTATGATTTCATCTTTACTTTCACAGACAAAAGTTCTTTCAATAGTGGATATTGTATAGACCGTCTGGATTAGTTTGCTTATACTACATTTTTTTTACCATTTGAAGCATTCCTATGGCGACCCCAAGTCATTTATGACATACTAGCACTGCTAGCTCAGTCGCCTAGTCGTTCATTTGGGAGTTACATAGTTTTATTTTGTGTTTAAGAAGGTCATATACCTTGAGATATTAATTTTGGTGTAAAATGTAGGTAAACGGCCTCGTAATGGAATTCTGAGAGTTCTGTTAGCTCTAGAATGGCCAAATTAGGCTAGAAGCATGGTTGGCTTGAGTACCAAGAGTTTCGATGTGAGTTTTTATCAAGTTTTACATTTTAGCCTTTAAAATTAACCAGAGGTTGACTTTGGTCAACATTCTTGAGCAACATGCTCGAATGAAAATTCTGACAGCACAATTAGCTGTGGAATGTTGAGTCGGTCTAGAATGGCCCTTCGTTTGGTTGTCAAGTCTTTCAAACTCTTTTCGATCCTCTTGGTGGAATTAGGCTAAAAATGTCCATACGAGTGGGACTTATATCTAGACATAACAACGTCGTATAGAAATTTTAACTATGCCATCGAGTCTATAATGTCAAATTTGGTAGGGTAGCACAGTCAAATTGTATACACGAGATTTTTGATGAATTCTGAGTACCCCATCAAAACTTTTGGAGTTGAGGAAAATTAGCTTTTCAATATGATATCTAATGCAAGTTGACCCCTTCTTTGTGACCGTGGGCCCCTAGCCATGATTGCAGAGGTCAGGCTGGCTTGGCCTTCGCAAACATGGAGCTCTATCTATGATTGCGAAGGCCTAACTGGGTTGACCGTTGCAAATGTAGGGTACTCTCTGCAATCACGAAGGTCATTTTCTTTATGTTCTATGATTATTGAACATTGTTTATCACGACCATGGGGAACAAAGTGATGCGGCTCCCTGATACATTTTATGTTCACGACCAGCTTCAAGTACTTACTTCTACGGGAGATATTTTCCTCAAACTGAGCTTTATTTTAGCGATTCAAGGGTCTATTTGGGGTGAGGTTTCATGAAGAACGTGGTGGTGATCTTGAAAACGTGGTTAGAAGATTCGTTTGAGGTAAAAATACATTTTTTTGCTGCGGCCTTATGAAGTTTTGATTGATTTTGGAGGTATGGTAACTTGGGCCTTTAGGGCCCATTTGTAGTAATATTGGGGTCTAAATTATGTGAAATTATGTAAGAATCATCGTGGGGTGGTTGGTTTCGACTTTTGAAACTTCATTTCTGGTAATTTGTCACCTATAACTGTTGCCACCTTTCTTATTTTTTGCCTAAATTTTAGAATTTTGTTGCATATATGTTTCTTGGTGTTTTTCGACCCTGAATTGAGTTTCTCATTGTTAGTTGTTTGGCATGCTTTTTTGGACCAATTTTTAGGGTCAATTCTAAAATTCCAGGTACGAGTTCCACATTTCACTTTTTAGGCTCTGAAATTGGTCTGTCTATGTTTCTTGAAAATTAAGTTTCTATATGACTGGAATGATTTTGTGAATCAGTTTTTGATAACATAACAACATTTGGAGGCCGTTCGGAAGGAAAAAGCTCCAACAGAGCGAGTTGGAGCGTGCATGATTGACCTAAAGATAGGCTACAATTTCCCTAATGTTAGATTGAGCCAGTTTATATGAAAACATGTTGAAATATTTGGAATTTGGGGCTGGGTAGTTTGTATTATCTTAGTGTAGAAATCTTGTTTTAGACCTCTATCGGGGTTTCTCAGTGACTGAAAGCATGTTATTAGTTGTTATTATTGTTAGTAGCACTATTTTGTAGTATGTTATTGTTATGGAGGATGTTGGCCTTAGTATAAGATGATTGAAACCTGCTATAGATGTCCCAACATTGTTTTGGCCGGCTTAGATCCTTGTAGAATGGCATGACAGACTAGGGGGTGGTAGGTAAACCTTAGCTAGGCTGTAACTTACCCAAGTAAACACCCTATCATCCATATTCCCCATGTTTGGAAGCCTTAACTTATGTTGGTAAGGTTAGACCTGTTCCGCTTCGGTTTTATTGTTGGTCGATAATTCAGTGGTTAGAATTGACTTTGTTTGTCGAGGAAAGTGATCTTCGGTAGCTATAATTGTACAGATTGAAGGAAGGAAAAGCTCAGCACTATCGACTAGTTAATTAGGCGAGCATCCAGGTAAAAGTAGTTTCATCCTCGACATCTTTTATTAATCTGGAGAGCATTGGGGTGGCAATATTCCTGGCCTCGACATCAACAATTAATCAGGCAAGCATCCGGTAGTTGTAGTCATGGCCTCGGCCTCGTTTATTATTCAAACAAGCATCTGGGTAGCAATAGTCCCTATCTCTGCCTCCCTTATTAATCTAATGAGTATTTGGGTAGTAGTAGTCCCACCCTTGACCTCCTCATTAATTGGGCAAGCATCCGGGTAGCAGTAGTCCCAGCCTTGGTACCCAGTCCACACGCGGTCTTTTGTCCTCAAGCATTCATGGTTCGGGATTGGTTTCAGTTCCTTGATTTTTAGTGTGGTAGACTCTATATTTTCTTAGTGTTCATAGTAATAGACATTTTGTGTCTCGCCAAGCTTTTGAAGGCCCAAGTAGGTGTAGATAGCATAACAGTTCAGTCCGAATTCTCCTAGCTTGCGTAATTGTTTGTTTACTTTATCTTTTACAGTTACTTGACAGTATTTAAGGTTTATTTATCTCTTTTCATATTGTTTTTATCATTCCTATTCAGTTGGCCTATGATGCCTACTGAGTACCTGTTGACCTTGTACTTATAGTACACTCTGCATCTACTTTCATGATGCAAGTCCGAGCACTATTTATCAATGTCGATTGATCGAGCCTATTGTAATCTACATTGGATAATAGGGTGAGCTTTTGGAATTTTTTGATAATTGATGTCTCCTTCAATTTGATGGCTCATCCTTTTGTATATTTTCTAGACTAGCCAGATCTTGTTCATATTTTTTATCCACTTTTCGGATTTGTACTCTTTATTTTGTTATAGTAGCTCAGTACTAGTGACTTTTAAGTTTTGGGAGGAATCCTTGTATATATTCGGTTCAATTCCTTCTTTTATTCATCCATATTGTCTAACGTATGTTAGATTCTATTAGTTTTCCCCTTACACCCATTACTTATAGTTCTGTGTTACAGATTGGCTTATCTATCGATGGGTTATGGTAGGTTCCATCATGACTCAAGAAATCAGGTTGTGAATGTTAAATTCAGTATAATAAATACCTCGAGAGTAATCTTTTTTCTAGTTAAATTCAGTAAAGTAAATACCTCGAGAGTTAAATCTGTTGCTAAAGTAAGAGTATAAATAAAGAGCAAGACGTACCTCGAGCGAGTATCAACTAGATCTCGATGATAAAGTCATTATTCATACTACAAAATGGCTATTCCGTCGCGAATCTATTGTTATTTGAGTGTCGGCCACGCCAAGGGTATTCTCCCGGGGTATGGCAAACTTGGAATCAGAGCATAGAGTTCAAGTTTCCTAGAGAGTCTATGAAGACGCGTCTTGTAGAGTTTTGTTTATGAGTGTGATGTGCATCAGAATTTATAAGCAGAAGGCTATAGGATATTAGAAATGGTTACATTTTTTTGTATTCTAAGTTTGTATTATAGAGTTTAACTCTATTAAAGTATTCATATAATGCAAATGTCCAATAGTAGATCATGTTTCACAGCAAGTCGCCCTTGTAATGAGGAAATAAGAGCTTGTTTCCATAGAGAAGAAGCTCTAATGTACAGCCTACCTGACATCGCTTTCTCTTATACAATCACCGATGGTAAAAAAATCTGTTGTTGTTCCACTGAAAGGGCGTAGAGGCAAACAACTAAAAAGGACTCGTCATCACGATATTCTTAAACCCAATAGACCACCTCATTTTACTATCCATAGTTTGGTAAGAGATGCAACTGCTAGGTTGCCTTGACGTGTTGGGACTAGAACTGACATTTGTGTTTTAGTGAGAGACTCTAAGTTCATTGTTGAGGACATTATTGATTTACAACTTAATAAAGTTGTAAAAGGAGCATTGGACTGTTTGCACTATGAAGATGATCCTTGTGTAAAATATGACAAGTAACAATGTCTGTGGCCCTATTACATGGAAATAGGCAGGGTGAAGAATTTTAATTTGGTTCGAGTTGAACTTTGAAATAAGCTCTATAAACAAAAGATCAAAGATTTCAGTTGTGATCATGTCTTTATATTGCTGCATCTTCTGGGTAGAAGTGCTGCTTGTTCTTTTAAAATGCTTAGAGTAGATGATTAGTAGGTGCAGAAATGCAGCAATACAAAGACATGATTACAATTGAATTCTTCAATCTTTTGTTTACAGAGTTCATTTCAGTGTTCAACTCAAACTATATTAAAAATCTTCACCCTGTCCATTTCCATGTAAATAGGTCCATAGACATTGTTCTTGTCATAGTTTACTCAAGGATCATCATCATATTGCAAACAGTCCAATGCTCCTTTTACAACTTTATTAAGTTGGAAATCAGTAATGTCCTAAACAATGAACTGTGAGTCCCTCGCTAAAACACAAATGTCAATTCTAGTCCCAACACCTCCGGGCAACCTAGTAGCTGCATCTCTTACCAAACTATGGATAGTAAAATGAGGTGGTATTTTGGGTTTAAGAATATAATGAGGACGACTCCTTCTTAGTGGTTTGCCTCTACCCTTTTAGTTGAGCAAAAATAGTTTTCTTACCATTAGTGGTTGTATAAGAGAAAGGATGTCAGGTGCGTTGTACCTTAGAGCTTCGTCTCTACAGAAACAAGCTCTTATTTCCTCATTACAGGGGCGACTTGCTGCGGAACTTGATCTACTATAGGACATTTGAAGGTGTGAAATAAGACTAAGAACTCTTAATTCTTATCTTGTGTAATCGTATAGAATGGAGTTCTATAGTTATGCTGAAGTAAGATACTACTGTTGATGACATAAAGGTTCTATAGCTTTAGTGTTTTTTTATGGATGGTAATTCTTACTGCAAATAAAAAACTGTTTATTTACCAAAAAAAAAACTATGTACTAGTTACTTCTTTATCAGTTTCTAATATCTTCCATCATCAACCATTAATAAAGAACTTATTTCTAGATATAGGACCTATCAGATCGTCTTTCTTGCAAGCTCAAACAATAGGACACTAGTATAGATCTCCACTTATATAAACAAATAAATATTAATCTTCTACTCTTCAAACTAATATGCTGAAGTGTATACACTTAGCATGCATGTTAAGATACTCTCAATATACGCTTATGCAAACTTGTTATTTGGATATATGATTTGTTGAGCATCTCTAAGGTTGAGAGGAAGTATGTGTTATTATTTAGCTCTTATAATATACAAACAAGTCCTTGTAACTATGTGCTGGAGGAATTTATTGGTGTTTTCTACTGAGTTCAAGTTCGTTTTTTTACTTATAAATGGTTACTTGTGCGTGTAATTAGATCTGTAAACATAATGTAACAAGAAATTTGAAGGAACCTAAATATTCCACCATTTTCCAATTTATATGACATTCTTTCTATATTGTGGCATCCTAAAATATTAATATCATTTCACTAATGTAATTATTGATATAACTTTTACAAGGTTCAAGTGTTCATATCTATAAAAATAACCAAATTTAGGTCATAGTGGTTTTTTCTCATCAAGCTAATCTTGTAACTATTACATCAGTCTTTTCTTTCACTACAAACTCGTTTAAAATGCTAGTTAAAGTAGTACCTTTCAATACAAAAAATATTAGTAAAAATAAAAACCTTTATTTCAAAAAACATAGTTTGAAGACAATCACATGACTTTCCTCTATAAGTACAACAATTCCTTCAACAAATAAAATTAATATAGAAGTCAAAGTCTAGAATGTCTTCCTCCAACAAATAAGACCAATAAAGAAGTTAAAGTCTAAATTGCATTCCTCCAACTATAAATAATCTCAAAACACACCCACAACAACCCAATAATAATTCTCTGGATAGTTCACCAATCTTTTAAAAATAACGTCAATTCGAATAGTCTCAAGATACTGACAACAATCTTCTTTCTAGTTAATATAATAACCCTCTAGGTCATTTTACCTATACTTTGTTATTCTTACAATTTAGAGAATTCTCATAGAGACCCCACATCATTTATGACCTGTTGGCACTGGTAGCTCGGTCACTTTGTCATTCGTTTGGAAGTTGTGCAATTTTGCTATGTCTTTTAAGGCCTTATACATTGAAAAATTGATTTTGGTGTAAATTATAGGTAAATGTCTTAGGACCAAAATTCTGACTATTTCATCAGCTCCTGAATGAACAAATTAGGCCAGAAGCATGGTCAACCTGAGTATCTAGGCTCTCGGTGTGAGTTTTTTTACATTTTAGCCTTTAAGACTGGACAATAGTTGACTTTGGTAAATATCTTTGGAAAATGTGCCTAAATAAAAATTCTGAGAAAGAATAGCTTCAAAATGTTGAGTTTGGCTTACAATGACCATTCATTCGATTGCCAAGGCTTTCAAACTCGTGTAAAGCCCCACGGTGGAATTCAGCTAAAAATGATTACAGAGTGGGACCCATATTTAGTCGTAATGATCTTGTATGAAGCGTTTAACGATGCCAGAGAGTTCAAAACATTAAATTTGGCAAGATAGCATTGCCTGTTATCATGCACAAGTTTCTAGATGAATTCTGAGTGCCCCATAAAAAATTTCAGAGTTGAGGAAAATCAGCTATTCGGCTGATATCTAGTGCCAACTGAACTCTTTCTCATAGTTGTGGCCCCCTGTCCATGATCACAGAGGTCAGGACTACTTGGATTTTGTGAAAGTGGATCCTGTCTACGATCACAGAGGCCTAGTTTGGTTGACCTTTACGAATGCAGGGGACCCTCTACGATCGCGGAGGTCATTTGCTCTATGCTCTGTGATCCAGAGCGCCATTCACCATGATCATGGAGAACAAAGTGATGTGCTCCCCGATATATTGTAAGTTCATTACCAACTTCAAGTCCTTACTTCTAAGAGCAATATTTCCCTTAAACTCCGCTAAATTTTAGTGATTCAAGGGTTCATTTGGGGTGGAATTTCGCGAGGAATGTTGTGGTGAGCTCGAAAACTTGGTTAGACGCTTTGTTTGAGATAAAAATACATGTTTAGCTTTTACAAAGTGAATTTTTGAATAGATCTTTGGTTGATTTTGGTGGTATGGTATCTCGGGCGTTTAAGATCCGTTTTCAATAATTTTGGGGTCTAAAATGTGTGGAATTCCACATGAATCAATGTGGGATGGTTGGTTTTGGATTTCGAAACTCTGTTTCTTGTAATTTATCACCTATAACTGCTGCTTACTTTCTTATATTTAGCTTAAAGTTTAGAATTTTGTTGCTTATCTATTTTTTGGTGCTTCCGGATCCCAAATTGAGTTGTAGTTGTTAGTTGAGCTTGCGTTGTTGTTTTGGACTAGTTTTTGGGATCAATTCCAGAATTTTGAATTTAAAATCCACATTTTCCATTCTAGGACCTTAAATTGATCCATCTTCGTTTCTTGCGAATTTAGTGTCTAAACGACCAGAATGATTTTATAAATCTATTTTTAACAATTTGGATGTGCTTGAAAGGTAAAAGCTCTGGTTGATTGAGTTGAAGCATGTATGATCAGCCTACATGTAAGCTACAACTTTCCTTTCTTTAGAATTAGGTTGAGCCAATTTGTGTGAAAGGATGTCGAAATAGTTGGAATTTTGGGTTGGGTAGTTTATTTGTATACCTTAGGTTTAGAAATCACGTTTTAGACCTTTATTGGGGGTTTTTGGGTGGCCAAAAGCATATGAAAACTTCCTTATTAGCTATTATTATTGTTATTAGCTGTTATTAATGTTAGTGGCACTATTTTCCCTATATGTTAGTGTTGTGGAGGATGTTGGCCTTAGTATAGAAAGACTAAAACTCGCTTTAGATGTCCCGAAGTTATTCCCGCCGACTCAGATCCTTGTCGAATGACACAGTAGATTAGAGTTTGGTATTTAAAACCTTAGCTAGGAAGTAACTTTCCCAATTTAACACCCTATTATCCACATTTCCTAAGTTTGATGGCCTTGATTTATGTTGGTAAGGTTAGGGTTGTTCCACTTTGGTTTCATTTTGGGTTGGTAATTCATTTGTTATCATTGAATTTATTTGCCAAGGAAGGTGATCTTTGGTATCTGTGATCATATAGATTGAAGAAAGGGAAGATTGACACCATTGACTAGTTAGTCAGGCAAGCATTCGGGTAGTAGTAGTCTCAGACTCATCCTCCCTTATTAATCAGGCAAGCATCTGGGTAGCAGTAGTCCTAGCCTCGACGTCCCTTATCAATCAGGCGAGCATCTGGGTAGTAGTAGTCCTGTCCACGGTCTCCCTTTTTAATTAGATGAGCATCTGAATATCAGTAGTCCTAGCCTCGGTCTCTCTTATTAATCTGATAAGTATCTAAGTAGTAGTAGTCCTGGCCCCGACCTCCCTTACTAATTAGGCGAGCATCTGAGTAGGAGTACTCTCAGCCTTGGCATACAATTCACATGCGATCTTCTGTCCTCAGACACTCGTGTTTAGGAATTTGTTTCGGTTCCTTAGTTTTCAGTGTGGTAGACTTTCTATTTTCTCAATGTTCATAGTTATAAACATTCTATGTTTTCACCAGGCTTTTGAAAGGACGCTGGGTATAAATAGCATAACAATTCAGTCCAAATTCTTCCAGCGTGTGTGATTGTTCATTTACTTTACCTTTTATAGTTACTTGACTCTGTTTTAGGTTTATTCCACTTTTTCATATTATTTTTACCTTTTTTGCTCAGTTCGCCTATGATGTGTTTTGAGTACATGTTGTCTTAGTACTTATATTATACTCTACATCTATTCGCCTATGATGTGTTTTGAGTACATGTTGTCTTAGTACTTATATTATACTCTACATCTACTTTCGTGATGTAGATCTGAGTACCAGTTATTAGCGTTGATTGATCGAGCATGTTGCATCCTACATCGTGACCAGGGTGTGCTTTCGTATTTTGGATAGTTATTGTCTCCTTTAATTTAGTGGCATGTCTTTTAGTATATTTCTGACACTAGCTAGATCTTGTACATAGTTTTTGTCCAGTTTTGTGACTTGTACTCTTTATTTTGTTGTAGTAGCTCAATTTTAGCGACTTCCATGTTCTTGGAGGGATCCTCGTATACATTCAATTTAATCTTTGCTTTTCTTCATCCATATTATCTTATATATGTTAGATTATGTTTGTTTCTTCTGTACACCATTACTTATAGTTTCGGGTTATGGGTTGGTTCATCTATCAGTGAGTTATGGTAGGTACAGTCATGACTTAAGAAATTGAATTACGACAAGTTGGTATAAGAGCCTCAAGCTCATTGGTCTTACTAATACAAAGCTAACATCTAATAGTGTCTTGTAGATTGGTGTGGAGTCATCCATGGCCCATCCTCAGGAAGCTACAGGATGTCACTTCGAAAATATTCTCTATTTTCTATCCTTTCGTGCAGCATGTATCTTATTGGTTTCATGAAGACTTGTTGCAATATTTTATAGGTTATGGATCCTAGAGGCGGACTGTGGGGCGTAGCTCTAGCACTAGATAGGGATGCATCCCTAGAGTACACCGAAAGGCATTTGGACACACTATTCCTTCACAGTCAGAGGGGCCAACACCAGCATAACCCCCAGCCACAGCAGTCATGCCTCCAAATATGCTGGCAACCATTGTTTAACATTTGACTGCTTTAGGGGGAATACAAAAGGCCATCACCCCATCTCTCGACAAGCCAACACAACAATATTAGCCTTCCCTACTAGTTCTTGAGGATCATTCACCCCACCACCTATTGTACCCTAGCCAGCTACCCCAAAGGTTTCCATGTCATTACAAGAGTAGAAGACATTGGGGATATTTTAGAGATTATAGCCACTAACATTTTCTGGGGCCACAACCGCAATGCTATGGCGTTTCTGACTACCTATTGTGAGCAACTTCGGTCCCTTGTCCTTTTTGAGTCCAGAGGGGCCAACGTCACCGCTCATCAGTTTCGTGGGCCAGCCAAGTAGTGGTGGCAGTCATACTATTGAATCACCACCCTAGGCTTTCTATCCAAATATACTCCCCAGAGCGTTAGGGACTACTTTCAAAAATAGCTTATGACATTGGAGAAAGGTCTTGCAATGGTCTTAGAGTATGAAGCCAAATTTACCAGCTCTCATGGTAGAGGAGAAGGGGGTTAAATGTTTTGTGCATGGGTAGAGATTTTAGTTGAGGGTGGATCAGAGTAGTCTCAATAGGTCGCTCATTTCTAGATGTGGTTGACCATACTCGCACTATAGAGCACATTCGTTGCGAGGCCCAAAAGGGCAGCGATAGGAGAGCTAGGCATCAGCGTAGGTACATTGGCTCTCAGACTAAGGGTAGAGATAGTTATGATAGATCCCGCGAGAGATTTCCTCAAGGTAGATATCAACAAGGTCAATCTAGCCGGTCAATTCAAGCGGTTCTACCGACTTCAGAGGGCAACTAGTCATGCTAGAGTGGTCGCAGTCCAAGCCAGAGCACGAGAGGGTTAGATTCACTTTCTACATACTACGACCGGGTGATCAATGAGAGATCAGACTTGGGGGTGCTATGTTTGTGGTTTATTTGATCACTAAGACAAAAAATGCCCCCATTGAGCCAATCCTATATCAACATTGCCACCTCCACCTGGAGATGAATATTAGGTTCAGGGTCATTGAGGCAGAGCTTAAATTTAGGGCTTAGGGGGTGTAGATCAGGGATGAGGCAAGGGAGGCAATATAGGTGATAGGATAGATGACCAAGGTAGAGGCCGATAGGGACACTTTTATGCTGCTCCAGTGGGGGTAGAGGCTAAGGTATCGGACGATGTTATCACATGTACTATCTATACATGCCGACGGGCTACTTCAGCTCCATTTGATCTAGGTTCTACTTTCTCTTATGTGTCTATATATTTTTCTCCATATTTGGCTATTGTTTGAAGGCCGTTGGAGGTGCCAATTCGTCTTTCTACTCTAGTAGGGGATTTTTTAATAGTTTATCAGGTATGTAGGTCCTGTGTAGTTACTATTTAGGGGCATGATACTTGGTAAAATCATAGTTTACTTGATATGCTGGATTTTGATGTTATATTAGGCATAGATTGGTTATCTCCTCATCATGTGATTTTGGATTGTTATGTCAAGACCATTGCATTAGCCTTGCCTTGTTTCCCTCTGGTCTTATGGCACATTGCTTATAGCTACACACCGATAGGGATACCACTTAGTACTAAAGGCTTTCTATTCTCCAATGCCAACCCTTATTTGAAAAAATCATTGGCAGGATTATAACATAGACAACAAAGATCCTCTCTTATGAAATAAGGGTACAACTCATGACAATCTATTCATAACTACTTGTCACATATTTCGTTCTCCCTAAAAAGATAATTTCTATGATCGTATCTATATGTAGAAGGTATCTTCAGACAGGTAGAAGGTATCTTTAGACAGGAAAAGGTGATGTTAGTAAAATGCTCTTGTCGCATGGGATCAAGTATACAAACCCAACACTGCTAGGACTTAATATAATTGATATTAAGATTTGGAACAAAGCAACTATTGCAAAATGGTTGTGGTGCATAAGCCACAAGAAAGAAAAAAATATGAGTGAGATGGGTACATAGTACTAAATAAAGGGTGGCTCTGAATTGGATATTGAAGCAAAATAGGCATTCTGGTTGTTGATGAAGATATTGAAAGGAAAAAAGTACTTTGAATCAGCAGGCTATGATAATGATCATTATCTTTCTATGCAAAAATATTTTCCATGCAGAAGCTATATAGAGAAATGCTAGACTCTTTCCCTAAAGTTCCATAGAGAAGACTAGTATGTAACAACTTAGAAGAACTAAAATAATTATTTATATTTCAAGTAGCAGCGTTGGAAAGATTGGGCTACAACGGAAAGACTTTATAGATGGGGGATTGGCAATTCTTTGGAATGTCCTCTATGTGCAGCTAGCTTGGAGAGAAATAAAACTACTTTTATTTTGAATGCACTTATACTACCTATGTCTAAAATATGGTGCTGACACCCCATAGTTGTATTCTTACAAGTACCTATGTTTCAAAACTCATTGTTACATATGGGAAGTGGATTTGGGTCATAAGATACCTCTACTACTTAGCCAAGTTCAAAACATTCCTATTGGTTGAGTTTTTCGCATTAGATTATGCAAGTATAAACTTTAAATGACCATAAATTTTAGCATACATATAATAAGATGGATTATGACCTACCAAATGAAAAGCTCTTTGTTTAGCTTTCCAATGCCACCAATTTTACCTCATTTTGACTTCGATGTCAATAGTTATGATTGTTTTAGTGCGGACTACTAGATTAGAGTGTAAATACGAACTGACTTATGGTCGTGGTTTGAATGACGGCCTGTCTTTGTAACTCGTGGAAAAACTTCTGAAAATCAATTTTTGAGCCCCTAACTTGACGGACCCAACTATGTATCGTAGATGCTTCTACGGGTAGTTGTTTGGGCTCTTGGAATAGATCCAAAGATCCCAAAATATTTCCCAAAAGTTTTCGAATGAGAAATTTGAGTCTTGGTAGGAGTATTGAGCACTGAATTGAGTAAGATTAATTCCAACTCAAACTTAATAACTACGTAGCTGGGGTAGTAGAGGATTGAACCATAAAATCATATGTTTTCCTATTGTCCCAAAAAGAGGACTTGATACTATTGATTGTGTATCTACTGATGAGATGCTCTTTACAATTAAAAGGTATTGGAAAGATATGGCAACGACATCGCTTTGTTGTATCATCACTGGCTCATAGGTGATGGTTGTCAAATACAGAAACTCCTAAATAGGCCTTGATAGTGCTCTGAGCGGATTGGATTAGATGGTATATGAGTGGTCATTGTATACACTGTATTCTTACTTTAGATTCTTGAGTTGCTGATTGAGTTCCCTACTTCTTGAGTTGAGCTATTTTGAGTTGATGTTATTCTACCTTTATATGTTTCGTTCTGCCATTATATATACTCGTACATTCCACGTACTAACGTCCATTTGGCTCTGCATCTTTTTATGATGCAGAGACAGGTACTAGTGGCCTTTGATTGCCGGCAATACTAAGGGTACTCTCCCTGGGTGTGACAAACTTTTTATCAGAGCATAGAGTTTAAGTTTCCTAGAGAGTCTATGAAGCCGCGTCGTGTAGAGTTTTGTTTATGAGTGTGATGTGCATCACACTTTATAAGTAGGAGGGTATAGGATATTAGAAATGGTTACATTTTTTTTTGTATTCTAAGTTTGTATTATAGAGTTTAACTCTATTAAAGTATCTATCTGATGCAAATGTCCAATAGTAGATCAAGTTTCATAGCAAGTCGCCCTTGTAAAGAGGAAACAAGAGCTTGTTTCCATAGAGAAGAAGCTCTAATGTACAGCGCACCTGACATCACTTTCTCTTATACAATCACGGATAGAAAAAAATCTATGCACTAAAAGGGCGTAGAGGCAAACCACTAAAAAGAACTCGTCATCACGATATTCTTAAATCCAACAGACCACCTCATTTTATTATCCATAGTTTGGTAAGAGATGCAACTGCTAGGTTTCAAGGAGGTGTTGGGACTAGAACTGACATTTATGTTTTAGTGAGGGACTCACAGTTGATTGTTGAGGACATTACTGATTTACAACTTAATAAAGTTGTAAAAGGAGCATTGGACCGTTTGCACTATGAAGATGATCCTTGTGTAAAATATGACAAGCAACAATGTTTGTGGACCTATTTACATGGAAATAGGCAGGGTGAAGATTTTTAGTTTGGTTCGAGTTGAACTCTGAAATGAACTCTGTAAACAAAAGATTAAAGATTTCAGTTGTAATCATGTCTTTATATTGCTGCATCTTCTAGATAAAAGTGTTGCTTGTTTTTTTTAAATGCTTAGAGTAGATGCAAAAATGCAGCAATGCAAAGACATGATTACAATTGAAATCTTCAATATTTTGTTTACAGAGTTCATTTCAGTGTTCAACTCAAACCATATTAAAAATCTTCACCCTGTCTATTTCCATGTAAGTAGGTCCATAGACATTGTTTTTATCATATTTTACACAAGGATCATCATCATAGTGCAAACGGTCCAATGCTCCTTTTACAACTTTATTAAGTTGTAAATCAGTAATGTCCTAAACTATGAACTGTAAGTCCCTCGCTAAAACACAAATGTCAATTCTAGTCCCAACACCTTCGGGCAACCTAGCAGCTGCATCTCTTACCAAATTATGGATAGTAAAATGAGGTGGTCTATTGGCTTTAAGAATATCCTGAGGACGACTCCTTCTTAGTAGATCCTAGAGGCCGACTGCGGGGTGTAGCTCTAGCATTAGATTGGGATGCATCCCCAGAGTGCACAGAGGGGCATTTGGACACAATATTCTGTCACAGTTAGAGAAGCCAATACCAGAACAACCCCCAGCCACTCCAGCCATGCCTCCAACCATGCTGGCAGCCATTGTTCAACTTTTGACTGCTTTAGGGGGAATACAAAAGGCCATCGGCCCAGCTCTCAACAAGCCAACACAACAGTGTTAGCCTTCCCTACTAGTTCTTGAGGATCATTCACCCCACCACCTATTGCACTCTAGCCAGCTACCCCAAGGTTTCAATGTCATTACAAAAGTAAAAGACATTGGGGATATTTTAGATATTGTCACCACTAACGTTTTCTGGGTCCTCCAGTGAGGATGCTATGGAGTTTCTGACTACCTATTGTGAGCAACTTCAGTCCCTAGTCCTTTTGGAGTCCAGAGGGGCCAAGTTCACTGCTCATCAGTTTCATGGGCCATCCAAGCAGTGTTGGCGGTTATGCTATTAAATCACCACCCTTATTATAGGTACAATTTTCAAAGGCTTTCTATCCAGATATATTCCCCGAAGCATCAGGGACTACTTTAGAAATAGTTTATGATGTTGGAGAAAGGTTTTGAAATGGTCTTAGAGTACGAAGCCAAGTTTACCAGCTCTCTTGGTAGAGGAGGAGGGGGTTAAATGTTTTGTGCATGGGTAGACATTTGTGGATCAGAGTAGTCTCAGTAGGTCGCTCATTTCTAGATACGGTTGACCATACTCGCACTATGGAGCACATTCATTGCGAGGCCCAAGAGGGCAACGATAAGAGAGCTAGGCATCATGGTAGCTACATTGGCTCTCAGACTAAGGGTAGAGATAGTTAGATAGATCCCACTAGAGGTTTCCTTGGGGTAGATTTCAACAAGGTCAATTTAGTCGGTCTATTCAAGCTGTTCTACCAACTTCAGAGGGCAACTAGTCATGCTAGAGTGGTCGCAGTCCAAGCCAGAGCTTGAGAGGGTTAGATTCACTTTCTACATACTGCGGCGGGGTGATCAATGAGAGATCAAACTTGGGGTTGCTATTTTTGTGGTTCACTTGATCATTGAGACAAAAAGTTCCCCCATTGAGCCAATCTTATATCAACATTGCCACCTCCACCTGGGATGAGTATCAGGTTCAGGGTCATAGAGGCAAAGCTCAACTTTAGGGCTTAGGGGGTGTAGATCAAGGATGAGGCTAGAGAGGCAATATAGGCAATAGGATAGATAAACAAGGTGGAGGCCGATAGGGACACCTTTATGCTGCTCCAGTAGGGACAGAGGCTAAGGCATCGAATGATGTTAACACATATACTATCTATATATGCCAACAGGCTACTTCAGCTCTATTTTATCTAAGTTCTACTTTCTCTTATGTGTCTATATACTTTAGTCCATATTTAGCTATTATTTCGGAGTTGTTCGAGGTGTCGATTCGTGTTTCTACTATAGTAGGGGATTTTTTAATAGTGTATCAAGTATGTAGGTCCTGTGTGGTTACTATTTAGGGGCATGATACTTGGGAAAATCATAGTTTACTTGATATGTTGGATTTTGATGTTATATTAGGCATGAATTGGTTATCTCCTCATCATGTGATTTGGAATGTTATGTCAAGACCATTACATTAGCCTTGCCTTGTATCCCTCTGGTCTTGTGGCACAATGTTTATAGCTACACACCTATAGGGATCATATCTTCCATGTTAGCCCAACAATTAGTTTTTTGGGTATTTAGCTTATTTAGGCAATGTTCGTGATGTTTTCAGTGAGACTCTTCCTATTAATTCTGTCCCAATGGTCTAGGAGTTTATTAATGTGTTTTCCACCAACTTACCTGTCTTACATCCAGTGAGAGACATTGATTTTACCATAGATCTAAAGCCAAGCAATAATCCCATCTCAGTTCCACCCTATTAGATAGCTCCCGCAGAGCTCCAAAGCTTAGTATTCATCTTGAGGACCTTTTCGGTAAGGGGTTCATCCACCTGAGTATGTCACTATACGGTACTTCTCTCCTTTTTGTTAAGAAGAAGGACCAAACCTTGCAGATGTGCATAAGATACAATTAGCTTAATAAGGTAACAGTGAAGAACTGTTACCCCCTGGCTCATATTGACGATTTATTTGATCATCTTTAAGGTGTCGTTATGTTTCCACAGATTGATATGAGATTTGATTCCCAAAAGTTGAGGATTAGGGCAGCATATGTCCTAAGACAGCTTTTTGAACCTGCTACGGCCACTACAAGTTCCTGGTGGTGTCATCTAGGCTTTGTAATACCCCTACCACCTTTATAGATTATTACCCTAGTACTCAGGCCTCAGCTTGACTCAATGGTGATTGTATTCATCAATGATATTTTAGTATACTTGTGAAGTAAAGATGATGTTCAACACCTGAGAATTGTGCTCCAGACTTTGAGAGATCATTACCTTAATTCTAAGTTCTCAAAGTGCGAGTTTTGGTTGGAGTCGGTGATATTTTTGGGACAATTGGTTTCCAAGGAGGGAATTATAGTCGAACCAATAATGATTGAGGCTATTCAAGGTTGGGCTAGGCCTACATCTATCACAAGATATAGAGCTTCACTGGATTGGCTGGGTAATACAGACACTTTGTTGAGGGCTTCTCTACTATTAACACCTGATTGACATGCCAGGTTGTCCCTTTTGTATGGTCAAAGGAGTGTGAGTCAAGATTTTATCAGCCCATGGAGTTACTCACCACCACACTTATCCTGACTCTTCTAGTTAAGGGCATGGGTTTTAGTATATGTTGTGACGCATCTGATGTTGGTTTAGGGTCTATTTTGATGGAGTAAGGTCAACTTGTTACCTATGCCTCCTACTAATTCAGACCGCTTAAGCACAACTACCCCACTTAGGATCTAGAGTCGGCGGCGGTAGTCTTTGTACTTGAGATGTGGTTACACCACTTATATGGGGTTCTTTATGAGATTTATATAGACCATCACAACCTTCAATACATTCTGAGCCACAGGTACCTAAATTCCAAGAATCGATTTTGGATTAAGCTCCTAGAAGATTATGATTTGTCTATTCTCAATTATTTACGAAAGACAAATATGGTAGCAGACACCCTGAGCCAAAAAGCGGAGGTATGTGCAACTTAGCCTACCTATCTGTTATAGAGTGACCCTTAGCTTTGGACATTCAGTCCTTAGCTAATAGGATGGTTAGGTTGGACCCTTCAGGCTCTGGGAGTATATTAGCCTTTATTTGGGCTCTATCTTCCTTATTTGATTAGATTTGTGGCCAACAGTCTAAGGATGAGACATTAGTTGGGTTGTGGGAGTTAGTATTGCAAGAAAAGGGTGATCGGGCTTCTATAGATTTAGATGGGGTATTATGGTATGACAATCGCCTATGTGTTCCCAAAGTGGGAGATTTTATTCATTTTATCCTTCATGAGGCCTAGCACTCCAGATACTCTATCCATATAGCCAGTACGGAGATGTATCATGATTTGAGACCATATTATTAGTTGTATGGTATGAGAAGAGATATCACAAATTATGTGTCTCATTTTCTTAGCTGCCAACAGGTAAAGGCCGAGCGTTAGAGGCCTAGTAGGGGGTTTTAGGGATTACCTATTCTCGAGTGGAAGTGGGAGCAGATCATGATGGACTTTGTAATGTGTTTGCCCCAGACATTCAAAGGTATTGATCTTATATAGGTCATCATTGATTGATTGACCAAGTCTGCTAATTTCCTCCTACTATATTCTATTTATAATATGGAGTGACAAGCTCGAGTTTATATATAAGAGGTGGTCCGTTTACATGGGGTGCTAGTGTCTGTTATCTTAGACCGAGTGTCATAGTTCACATCTACCTTCTGAGGGATTTTCAGAGGGAGTTAGGCACCTGGGTGGACCTTAGTATTGCATTTCAACCCCAGATACACGGTCAGTCAAAGCGTATTATTCAAGTCTTAGAGGATATGTTGCAGGCTTGTGTATTGGAGTTTAAGGGTGAATGGGATCATTTTTTTCCCTAGAGGTATTTATGTACAATGACAACTACTATTCAAGTATTCAGATGGCCCTATTTGAGGCCCCATGTGGTAGGTTTTGTTGCACTCCTATTGCTTGGTTTGAGTCCTTCTAGCCTAAGACGCACAACACATATCTTCTTCAGGGTATTTTAGCTAGAGTATAGGTAATTCAGGACAAGTTGAGGATAGCTCAGAGCCGCCACCAGAATTATGCACACTGTAGACACCACCCTCTATCCCTTGGTGTTAGTGACCAGAACTTCTACGTGTATTGCCCTTGAAGGGCATGATGAGGTTCTAAAGGCAGGGCAAGCTTAGCACCTAATATATTAGGTTATTTGAGGTTTTAAGGCGTGCTGGTGAAGTTGCATATGAGTTGGCCTTGCCTCTAGCATTCTTAGCTATCCAACTAATTTTTTATTTTTCTATGCTACTCCGGTACATTTTAGATAAGTCCCACGTGCTATAATATTATTCTATTGAATTAGATGGTCGTTTGGCCTTTGTTGAGGAGCCGGTAGTTATATTAGCCAAAGATGTCCATCAACTTCATTCCAGATCCATTCTTGTTGTTAAGGTCCAATAGCGACACTGTCTAGTTAAGGAGGCTACCTAGGAGATTTAGTAGGAGATGCAGGAGTGATTCCCCATCTTGTTTGAGCACTCAGGTATGTTTTCATCCTTACTTTCACAGACAAAAGTTCTTTCAATAGTGGATATTGTATTGACTGTCTGGATTAGTTTGCCTATACTACATTATTTTTAACATTTGAAACATTCCCATGGCGACCCCAAGTCATTTATGACGTACTAGCACTGGTAGCTCAGTCTCTTAGTCGTTAATTTGGGAATTACATAGTTTTTTGTGTTAAGAAGTTCTTATACCTTGATAAATTGATTTTGGTGTAAAATGTAGGTAAACGGCCTGGTAACGGAATTCTGAGAGTTCTGTTAGCTCTAGAATAGCCAAATTAGGTTAGAAGCATGGTTGGCTCGAGTACCAAGAGTTTCGATGTGAGGTTTTATCAAGTTTTACATTTTAGCCTTTAAAATTAACCAGAGGTTGACTTTGGTCAACATTCTTGGAAAACATGCTCGAATGAAAATTTTGACAACACAATTATCTTTGGAATGTTGAGTTGGTCTACAATGGCCCTTTGTTGGGTTGTCAAGGCTTTCAAACTCTTTTTAAGCCTCTTGGTGGAATTAGGCTAAAAATGGCCATACGAGTGAGACCTATATCCAAACATAACGACCTCGTATAGAAATTTTAACTATGTCATCGAGTCTAAAATGTCAAATTTGGTAGGGTAGCACAGTCAAATTGTGTACATGAGATTTTGAATGAATTCCGAGTACATTATCAAAAATTTTGGAGTTGAGGAAAATTAGCTTTTCAGTATGACATCTAAGCCAGTTGACCTCTTCTTTGTGACCGTGGGCCCCTAACCATGATTGTAGAGGTCAGGCTAGCTTGGCCTTTGCAAATATGGAGCTCTATCTGCGATTGTGGAGGCCCAATTGGGTTGACCTTTGCAAATGTAGGGTACCTCTGCAATCACGGAGGTCATTTTCTCTGTGCTCTATGATTATTGAACACTTTTTATCATGATCACGGAGAACAAAGTGATGCAGGTCCCTGATACATTTTACATTCACGACCATCTTCAAGTACTTACTTCTAAGGGAGATATTTTCCTCAAACTGAGCTTAATTTTAGCAATTCAAGGGTCTTTTTGGGGTGAGGCTTCATGAGGAACGTGGTGGTGAGGTTGAAAACTTGGTCAGAAGATTCGTTTAAGGTAAAAATACATTTTTTTCCTGCTGCCTTGTGAAGTTTTGATTGATTTTGGTGGTATGGTAACTTGGGCCTTCAGGGTCCATTTGTAGTAATATTGGGGTCTAAATTATGTGAAATTCTGTAAGAATCACCGTAGGGTGGTTAGTTTCGACTTTTGAAACTTCATTTTTAGTAATTTGTCACCTATAACTGTTGCCGCCTTTCTTATTTTTTGCTTGAATTTTAGCATTTTGTGTTTTTCAACCCTGAATTGAGTTTCTCATTGTTAGTTGTTTCGGGTGCTTTTTTGGACCGATTTTTAGGGTCAATTCTAAAATTCCAGATATGAGTTCCACATTTCACTTTTTAGGCTCTGAAATTGGTCTACCTCTATTTCTTGAAAATTAATTTTCTAAATGACCGGAATGATTTTGCGAATTAGTTTTTGATAACATAACAACATTTGGAGGCCGTTCGGAAGGAAAAAGCTCCAACAGAGTGAGTTGGAGCACGCATGATTGACCTACATGTAGGCTACAATTTCCCTAATGTTAGATTGAGCCAGTTTATGTGAAAACATGTTGAAATATTTGGAATTTGGGGCTAGGTAGTTTGTATACCTTAGTGTAGAAATCTTGTTTTAGACGTCTATTGGGGTTTCTCAGTGACTGAAAGCATGTGAACTTCCTTATGAGCTATTATTATTGTTATTAGTTGTTATTATTGTTAGTAGCACTATTTTGTAATATGTTATTGTTATGGAGGATTTTGGCATTAGTATAGGATGATTGTAACCTACTATATATGTCCCAACATTGTTTTGGCCATCTTAGATCCTTGTAGAATGGCACGACAGACTAAGGGGTGGTAGGTAAACCTTAGCTAGGTCGTAACTTACCCAAGTAAACACCCTATCATCCATATTCCCCATGTTTGGAAGCCTTAACTTATGTTGGTAAGGTTAGGCCTGTTCCACTTTGATTTCATCGTTGATTGGTAATTCAGTGGTTAGAATTGACTCTGTTCGTCGAAGAAAGTGATTTTCGGTAGCTATGATCGTACAGATTGAAGGAGGGAAAAGCTCAACACTATCGACTAGTTAATCAGGCGAGAATCCAGGTAAAAGTAGTTTCAGCCTTGGCCTCTTTTATTAATCAGGAAAGCATTGGGGTAGCAATATTCCTAGCCTCAACCTCAACATTTAATCAGGCAAGCATCCGGGTAGTTGTAGTCATGGCGTCGGCCTCGTTTATTATTCAAACAAGCATCTGGGTAGCAATAGTCCCTATGTCGGCCTCCCTTATTAATCTAATGAGTATTTGGGTAGTAGTAGTCCCGGACTTGACCTCCTCATTTATTGGGCAAGCATTCGGGTAGCAGTAGTCCCAGCCTTGGTACCCAATCTACACACAGTCTTTTCTCCTCAAGCATTCATGGTTCGGGATTGTTTTCAATTCCTCGATCTTTAGTGTGGTAGACTCTGTATTTTCTTAGTGTTCATAGTAATAGACCATCTATGTCTTGCCAAGCTTTTGAAGGCCCGACTAGGTGTAGATAGCATAGCAGTTCGGTCCGAATTCTCCTAGCTTGCATAATTGTTCGTTTACTTTATCTCTTACAGTTATTTGACGGTATTTAAGGTTTATTCATCTCTTTTCATATTGTTTTTGTCATTCCTATTCAGTTGTCCTATGATGCCTACTGAGTACCTGTTGACCTGGTACTTATAGTACACTCTGCATCTACTTTCATGATGCAAGTCCGAGCACTATTTATCAATGTCAATTGATCGAGCCTTTTGCAATCTACATTGGATAATAGGGTGAGCTTTTGGCATTTTCTGATAATTGATGTCTCCTTCAATTTGATGGCTCATCTTTTTGTATATTTTTTAGACTAGCCAGATCTTGTTCATATTTTTTATCCACTTTTTGGATTTGTACTCTTTATTTTGTTATAGTAGCTCAGTACTGGTGACTTTTAAGTTTTGGGAGGAATCCTTGTATATATTCGGTTCAATTCCTTCTTTTATTCATCTATATTGTCTAAGGTATGTTAGATTCTATTAGTTTACCCCTTACACCCATTACTTATAGTTCTGGGTTACGGATTGGCTTATCTATCGGCGGGTTATGGTAGGTTCCATCATGACTCAAGAAATCAGGTTGTGACAGTTAAATTCAGTATAATAAATACCTCTAGAGTAATCTTTTTTCTAGTTAAATTTAGTAAAGTAAATACCTCGAGAGTTAAATCTTGTGCTAAATTAAGAGTATAAATATAGAGCAAGACGTACCTCGAGCGAGTATCAACTAGATCTCGATGATAAGATTATAGCAGCAGGTGCCTAACATTTTGATATTATATTGCCTTGGATATTAATAAGAACATTGAACAATAACAATAGAATAAATAACAACTAAATGCTTTATATAGATGAATTGATGTGTGGATGCATTCAACTTATCAATAATTCCTTTGTAAGACTCACTATCCAATTCTTAAAGAGCGATTTAAGTTTTGGCAATTTTGTGAGATAACTTCTTGTTCTTCTACTATTTTGTGAAATTATTTGAAGTGTTGAAAATTGAAAAGGAGGCTTGATAAAATGGGCGTTTTGGCTCAAGTCAAACATTCTAAAGAAATGCTCAGAAAAGAGTGGTTTTCCATGTTCAATTTTTACATATTCATATTAAAATAACCAAATAAAATTATACTTAATGTCCTATCTGTTCTACTTATCACTCTGTAACTCCCTACCTTCCTTTCAGACCATATGTGATAATCTCATTTCCTTGGGAGTTTATTTAATTATAGTTACTCTTAGAAATCCCTTATTCAATATATGTTATTGCGGCATCATATAATCGATTATGAGATTGCATAATTGCATTAAATTTTTCAATGACTAGGCATGATTTTGGACAGGACAGTACATTGCTGATGTTCGAGACTGCATATTCATAAATTATAGTAATATAGCAACTGATTGTAAAATAATAGTACTGCAGGAGAAAAAGAGAGACATCTTTTAACAGAGAGAATGAACCGGTAATCAATAGTCACAAATACTGAAAATTAGCTATGTTATAAAACATAAACAAATTAATGTGTTGTTTACTTTACAAAAGTAAATATAAGTAAATCATGTAAATGATTGAACCCTAAGCTCAAAGGCTTTCTTGAACCCTAGCTCCTATTGTCAAAAAACCTTACTTCTGACAAATCCCTATTTCAGAATACCCAAACTATCAAAATCTCTATTTTTAGAATGCTCAAACTACTAAAATTCATATTTTCAGAAAACCTAAACTACTAAAGTCCTATTTTCCAAGCACTTTAATCTTGCTTCAAGCTAAATGAAATGAAAAGAGTTAAGAGATAAAAATATGAAGAGCTAAATAAAATTGAAAGAGATAAGATCTTGAGAGTTCGTCAGAGAAGAGGGAACCTTACTTCTGAGATGGAGATGGAACGAGATGAGAGTTTCATCGGAGAAGAGGAAGAATTTGATCGAAGATGGAGACAGAAAGTTCCATAGGAGAGTTTCACAGCAGGTATGAAAGTTTTGAAAAGAATTTATGCCCTAGAAGATATGACTTTGTGATGATTTTGCGGCGGACTTAATAATGAATTATAACATCTATCGCTAACAAATAAATATATTTATTAATAATAAATTCTATCAATGAAATTGTTGTCACTATATATACATTTATAAAAATGTATTTAAAAATCTAGCAAACATTTTTCCATCACTGATTTCATCGTGGAATACTAATTATTTTTTTCATATCTACTTTATTGCTAAATTCATAGGAAAAATTAGGTGGTAATATTTAGCGAAGAAATAAATATTCCATCACGAATCTGTCGTTATATCATAATTTAAAAAATTATCTTTATTCATACTACAAAATGGCTATTCCATTGCGAATCTATCGTTATTTAGTGATCGAATATCAACCATTGATTTTGGGATGGGATTCTGATGGTTCCATAAATTTTGAATGACCTATTTGTGCTAGGAGGGGCATTAGTCGAGGATGGAAGGTCCCGGTTTGATTTTGGGCTAAAAGTTGCAAAATGAGTTCAACCAAAAGCTAAAAAGGCATTTCTGTAAAAACTCAGCTAAACAGCAACAACAACAACATACCTAGTGGGATCCCACAAGTGGGGTCTGCGGAGGGAAGAAATGTACACAGACCTTACCACTACCTTATAGATGTAGAGAGGATGTTTCCTGGGAACCCTCATCTCAACAACTCATAGGCGGATTAGACTAGATATGACAAAGATGAAAGGAAAGAAAGGAATAGGAAGACCAACTACTACTGAAAAGAACATAACATTATGCAAATAGTATAAATTTAACACACATGATACAGATAAAGACAACATCCTACGCTACCCCCCGTCTAGACATCAACCTAACCTTGCTAACATATTAGCCTTCTTCTAATACGTGACTTCCACTCCTTCCTATCTAAGGTCATGTCCTCGGTTAGATCAAGTCTCACCAATGTCCTGTTTAATCACCTCTCCCCAGTACTTTTTCGGTCTACCTCTACTTCTCCTAGCGCCTCCTAAGTCCAACCTCTCGCATCTCCTTACAAGAGCATTAATACCTCTTCTCTGCACATGTTCAAACCATCGCAGTCTCGCTTCCCTCATCTTATCAGCCACAGGGGCCACCTCTAGCTTCTCCCGAATGGTCTCATTCCTAATCTTATCCCTCCTTGTGTGCCCACACATCCATCTCAGCATCCTCATCTCTGCAACCTGCATCTTCTAGATATGTGCATTTTTTATTGGCCAACACTCCACCCCATACAGCAAAGATGGTCTTACCACTATTCTGTAAAACTTACCTTTGAGTTTAGGTGGTATCTTCTTATCACACAATACTCCAAAGGCAAGCCTCCATTTAGACTAAGTTGCCCCAATACGATGTGTGACATCATCATCGATATCGCCACTACTTTGGATGATGGACCCCAGATATCTAAAGGTTTCCTCTTAGGTATAGGTTGATTTGCAAGCCTCACATCAATGTTTGCTTCGTCCCTTGCAACACTAAATTTGCACTCCAAGTAATCTGTTTTGGTCCTGCTTAGTTTGAATCCTTTGGACTCCAAGGCGTGTCTCCACACCTCCAACCTATCATTTACTTTAGTTCGGATCTCATCTATCAATACTATGTCATCTGCAAAAAGCATACACAATGAAACCTCTTCCTGAATAGATCACGTCAGCTCATCCATCACTAGGAAAAATAGGAAAGGGCTCAACACAGATCCTTGATGGAGTCCCATTTCAACTTGAAAATATCTAGAGTCACCTCCCAATATTCTCACGCGAGTTTTGGCTCCATTGTACATGTCCGTAATTGTCCTAATATATGCCATTGGGACACCTTTTGCCTCTAGGCACCTCTATCGGGCATCCCTTGGCACTTTGTCATAGGACTTCTCGAGACCAATGAACACCATATGAAGGTCCTTCTTTCTTTCCCTATATTTCTCCACTAATCTCCGAATAAGGTGAATAGCTTCCATAGTCGACCGCCCCGGCATGACTCCAAATTGATTCTCTGAAATAGACACTACCCTTCTCACCCTCATCTCCACCACTCTCTCCTAGACCTTCATAGTGTAACTTAACAACTTGATGCCCCTGTAATTGTTACAATTTTGAATATCTCCTTTGTTCTTGTACAATGGAAAAATCATACTCCTCCTCTATTCATCAAGCATCTTGGCAGTCTTCACAATAGCATTGAACAGTCTAGTCAACCACTCTATGCCATCCTTGACCATGTACTTCCAAAAATCTACAGGAATCTCATCGGGTCCAACCGCCCTCCCTCTCTTCATCCTATTGATAGCCCTTCTAACCTCCTCAACTCTGAACCGCCTACAATAACTGAAATCACGACAACTTTCGGAGTGGGTCAACTCCCCCAGCTCAATGATTCTATCTCCTTTTCATTTAACAGTTTATGAAAGTAAGCTTGCCACCTTTGTTTAATGGAAATGTCATTCACCAACACCACACCCTCCTCATCCTTGATGCACTTCACTTGGTCCTGGTCGCGAGCTTTCCTTTCTCTCTCTTTAGCGAGCCTATAAAATCTCGTATCCCCGCCTTTATCACTTAGCTCCTTATATAGGCGCTCAAAAGCTGTTGTAAAAACTCAGCTAAACACATTTAGTATTTAAAACAGATGGCGCGATTAGCTCCAGAATGTGTAAAATAGGCTAAAATGACCCTTCCTTAGTTGACTGGGACATTTAGTTGCATTTTGACCCCCTCAGTTCTTTTAACTAAAATTAGCTGCAAAGATGTGGAACCCTCATTTTTCTGTAGGATGCTTCGTTGGAAATCCTGACATCATTGTTGGATATAGAATGTCAAAATCCATGTGAAACTATTTTTTTGCAAAAAACGGACATCGGATGCCCTGAGAATGCCCCAAGAAAGTTTGGAACTAAGCTGGTGCAGCACCATACAAATTAAATCTCATGCCCCAGAAGGGTACCCTAGACGTGGATGACACTTAGAGACTATTGCTAGTCCCTAAGTGAACCACTTGGCCTCATCACACTCCCTTAATCAACATATTTAACAATCAGCAGAAGACTATGATAATAAAAGGTGGACAATTGGAGTCTCAAATAGTCATATCAATAAATCCGACTAGTATGAAAAAAACTAGATCAACACAATATCTGATCAACAACTCAACAAAGAAAAGGGTACATGTAAAGCCTAAACATTAGGATCAAGGGATATATCAAACATTTGGTTATTCATTTGAGGCTAAATGGACTAATATGAACAATGGCCTAAGATCCCTTCCTAACCAACTAACCTACAATCTTAGTCAGAGTAACATGACAAGTTTTGAATTGAAACATAGTATAAGAATCTTGCAATGAAGCTCACACACACTTGACACTGATTACACTATCAACACAGACTCTCAAATCATGCTTTTCATCACAATTAAACCTTACTTATCAGAACAAAAATTGTTAATCACTGAAATCACATGGTTGTTCTCAAAATTACCTAAAAACACATAATCACAAAAAAAATATATGGGTATCATTTTTCACCAAAACTAACATATGACATAGATTTTTTAGTATAATATGCTACTAATACTACTTAAATATCCTAAACATACTGGTTCAATAGAAAATAAATGTCCTTAGGGAAAAACACATGTGAGAAACCTCACAGACTCAAAAATTAGGATAGTTATTAGCCTTGGTTACTTAGAGTTCGCCAAGGATTGTAACTACCCACATCCCATCGAAAAAGACTTGCACTGTCAATGCAAAACAATATAGCTAAAGCAAAGCATATGGGTCAAAAAGAGCATACCTAGCGGCTTAAGCGCCAGACTCTGTCTGTGTATGACCACCCTCGACCTGTCTGTTAATGTCCTCAGTGTCGGCAGCATGTCAAAGAGTCCAGCACCCCTCATCCTCTCAATCTTGTGTGCCTACGGGGCTATCTCATCTGTAATGGATCCTGGGTAGAAAAGGAAAAACGTTTCCCTTGTTAAAACTATCGAAGGGAACCACAAAATTCGTTCATGGGTCATGATTCCATGAACGGGAAGTGGTTGGCCTCTCATTGATAGGAGGGCCCAAAATTTTGGGTTACTGGAAATTGGACTTGGGATCTATAAAACCTCTTCTACGGGCCATGAGATGGACCACGGGTCATCTTGTTAATCGTGTTTCAAGAACCAGAAGAATTGATTTTTCAAAATCTCAAACCACGAAACTCATTCTACAACTTGTGAAAGGTTTTATGGTCCATGGATTATCTCATACAAAGGCCTTACACTTAGAAAATCTTCTAAAAGTCACATGGGCAACTATGGGGTCCCATCTATGGGATGTGGATCGCTCTATGGAACATAGGTGGCCCCTCGTGGTTTCTTCCGGTGACTTTTCTAAGTCCTTTTTTCCAATTCTTCTCATGAGCATTTAACTCAAACTAGCTACAATTAATTAGGGAATGTTACAAATACTCGTTTTTCCAATCAATAGTGAAAAGAAGGATATTTTTGTTTGACTCTTCTTATGGAAGACAAAAATCAAGATCACTACATTTGAAGGGCACCTTATGTAATTTCCACAAAGTTTATCGCGTTCAAAGTTATTCTAGAAATGAAAACTTGTTTTTTGCTACTCCTCCCCTTGTTCGCTTTTCTTTGTCTACTGTTCTAAAAATAGATTTTCACTTTTACTTGTTATTTTCAACATATTAAGATAATTCTTTTTCTTTCGCATTTTATCTTTAGCATTAATTATTCTATTTTCAAGATATAATATTTAAACAAGTATCAAGGGCGGTGTGATAAAACAATCATGTCAATTATTTTTTGTAAAGAATGTGTCAAATCTAAGGTTGTCAGATGGGCAGTTGAGACTCAATATCATTGATATTAAGATTTGGAACAAAACAACTATTGCAAAATGGTTGTGGTGCCTAAGCCACAAGAAAGAAAAACTATGGGTGAGATGGGTACATAGTAACTAAATAAAGGGTGGCTTTGAATTGGATATTGAAGCAAAACAGGCATTCTGGTTGTTGATGAAGATATTGAAAGGAAAAAAGTACTTTGAATCAGCAGGCTATGATAATGATCATTATCTTTCTATGCAAAAAATTTTCCATTAAGAAGCTATATAGAGAAATGCTAGACTCTTTCCCTAAAGTTCCATAGAGAAGACTAGTATGTAACAACTTAGAAGCACTAAAATAATTCTTTATATTTCAAGTAGCAGCGTTGGAAAGATTGGGCTACAACCAAAAGACCTTATAGATGGGGGATTGGCAATTCATTAGAATGTCCTTTATGTGCAACTAGCTTGGAGAGAAATAATACTACTTGTATTTTGAATGCACTTATACTACCTATGTCTGAAAAATGGTGTTTACACCCCATAGATGTATTCTTACATGTAACTATATTTCAAAACTCATTATTACATATGGGAAGTAGATTAGGGTCATAAGGGACCTCTAGTACTTAGCCGAGTTCAAAGCTTTCCTATTGGTTGAGTTTTTTTCGTTACATTATGCAAGTGTACTTTAAATGACCAAAACTTTTATCATACATATAATAAGATGGATACCAAATGAAAACCTCTTTGATTATCTTTCCAATGCCACCAATTTCACCTCATTTTGAGTTCAACGTCAAAAGTTATGATCGTTTTATTGCGGACTGCTATAGTAGAGTGTAACTACGAACTGACTTATGACATGGTTTGAATGACGGCCTGTCCTGGTAACTCGTGGAAAAACTTCTGAAAATCAATTTTTGAGCCCCTAACTTGACGAACCCAACTGTGGATCGTAGATGCTTCTACAGGCAGTTGTTTGGGCTCGTGGAATAGATCCAGAGACCCCAAAGTATTTCCCAAAAGTTTCGAATGGGTTTCTATGGGCCATAAATTAACATGTGGATGACTTTGAAAGTATTTTTAAGAAGGGTTATTTTGGTCTTTTTCCCTCTTTCAAAGCCTCAACTTGGTGTTTTTATAGCTAAACAAGTCCCTAATCATATCTATTCAACTCTTTCATGCCAAAATACATTCTCCAAGTTAGAGCAAGGTTTCAATGGGGAAATAGCTAGGGTTTCAAGGGGATCTTGTGAGTTTTTCCAAGCCATTACAAAAATCAAAACTTCCAGGTGTGTAACGCTAACTTGAACATGGATTATGTTCTTCCATGTGTCCCCTAACCCTAATTTATGGAGTTATAGACGAATTGAGTATCTTCCATGAATGTTCTTGAAGGTTTTTCTTAAATCCTAATGTATTCTTATATAATCTTGCATGAATTATAGTTTTTGTGAATTAAATACTTGAAATAAATGATTTCACCTTTCCACATGAACCCTAGAATGAATGCTTGTTATTTTTACATATCGCACTTAAATGGGTATGCATGAGTATAATTTGAACCTAAAGAGTCTAGAGAATTCCTAAATTCCTTAAATCTACTTTTGTTTCTTGAATACTACGAGTTCGAATGATGCATGATAGAGAGTATTTATGAGTCATAAGCTAATCTTAAAAGAATGTTCTTAACCAAAGAGTTCATAGTTGATGTGATGAATCGAGTTGATAAATGTCCAATGAGACTAGTTCAATGAGTTAACCGTAGGTTTGATGTCTTGTGAGAATTTTGAGTTTTGGGAGGAGTATTGAGCAATGAATTAAGTAAGATTAAGTCCAACTCAAACTTAATAACTACGTAGCTAGGGTGAGAGAATTGAACAAAAAAAGTAGATGTTTTCCGATTGTCCCAAAAAGAGGACTTGATACTATTGATTGTGGATCTACTAATGAGATTTTCTTTACCCTTAAAAGATATTGGAAAGATGTGGCAACGACATCTATCTATTGTATCATCACTGGCTCATGGGTGATGGTTGTCAAATAAAGAAACTCCTAAATAGGCTTTGATAGTGCTCTGAGCGGATTAGATTAGACGGTATATGAGTGGTCATTATATACACTGTATTCTTACTTTAGATTCTTGACTTGCTGATTGATTTCCCTACTTCTTGAGTTGAGCTATTTTGAGTTGGTGTTATTCTACCTTTATATGTTTCATTTTGGCATTTTATATACTCATACATTCCACGTACTAACGTCCATTTGGCCCTGCATCTTTTTATGATGCATAGATAGGTACTAGTGGTTATCAAAAAGGGCCATGTTGAGGAGCCATTTGCATTCGGCTGATTAGTGAGTCCTACCCTACTTTTTGAGGATATCATATTTCTATTCTAGCTTTGAGTTTGGACTTGTTTTATTCTATTTTGAGGTAGACATGGACATTTTGTTGGCATCATTTAGTCAGATGATTTAGAGGCTTCATAGACTAGACTGTTGTGTTGTGATTGAATGTCATTTTTGGCTAGTTTCTTTCATACTATTCTTACTTAGTTAATTGAAAGATCGTTTGGCCTTAGATTATCGAATTGTTATTGCTTTTCATTAAATTTTCTTGGATCATTGATGTCTTCCGCTATTAGATTGTGACTGAATGAATGTGATGAGGTCAAGTGGTTCCCTTAGGGGCTACAATAGTATTTGAGTGTCGGCCATGCCAAGGGTATTCTCCCGAAGTGTGACAAACTTTGTATCATAGCACAGAGTTCAAGTTTCCGAGATTCTATGAAGCCGCGTCTTGTAGAGTTTTGTTTATGAGTGTGATGTGTATCACACTTTATAAGCAGGAGGCTATAGGATATTAGAAATGGTTACATTTTTGTTTGTATTCTAAGTTTGTATTATAGAGTTTAACTCTGTTAAAGTATCTATATAATGCAAATGTCCAATAGTAGATCAAGTTTCACAGCAAGTCGCCCTTGTAATGAGGAAATAAGAGCTTGTTTCCATAGAGAAGAAGCTCTAATGTACAGCGCACCTGACATCGCTTTCTCTTATACAATCACTGATGGTAAAAAATTTTGTTCTTGTTCCACTGAAAGGGCGTAGAGGGAAACCACTAAGAAGTACTCGTCATCACGATATTCTTAAACCCAACAGACCACCTCATTTTACTATCCATAGTTTGGTAAGAGATGCAGCTGCTAGGTTGCCTGAAGGCGTTGAGACTAGAACTGACATTTGTGTTTTAGTGAGGACTCACAGTTCATTGTTGAGGACATTATTGATTTACAACTTAATAAAGTTTTAAAAGGAGCATTGGACCGTTTGCACTATGAAGATGATCCTTGTGTAAAATATGAAAGTAACAATGTATGTGGCCCTATTTACATGGAAATAGGCAGGGTGAAGATTTTTAATTTGGTTCGAGTTGAACTCTGAAATGAATTCTGTAAACAAAAGATTAAAGATTTCAGTTGTGATTATGTCTTTATATTGTTGCATCTTCTGGATAGAAGTGCTGCTTGTTTTTTTAAAATGCTTAGAGTAGATGATTAGTAGGTGCAGAAATGCAGCAATACAAAGACATGATTACAACTGAAATCTTCAATCTTTTGTTTACAGAGTTCATTTCAGTGTTCAACTCAAACCATATTAAAAATCTTCACCCTGTCTATTTCCATGTAAATAGGTCCATAGACATTGTTCTTGTCATATTTTACACAAGGATCATCATCATAGTGCAAACCGTCCAATGCTCCTTTTACAACTTTATTAAGTTGTAAATCAGTAATGTCCTAAACAATAGACTGTGAGTCCCTCGCTAAAACTCAAATGTCAGTTCTAGTCCCAACACCTCCGGGCAACCTAGCAGCTGCATCTCTTACCAAACTATGGATAGTAAAATGAGGTGGTCTGTTGGGTTTAAGAATATTGTAAGGACGACTCCTTCTTAGTGGTTTGCCTCTACCCTTTCAGTGGAGCAAAAATAGTTTTCTTACCATTAGTGGTTGTATAAGAGAAAGCAATGTCAGGTGCGTTGTACCTTAGAGCTTCTTCTCTACGGAAACAAGCTCTTATTTCCTCACTACAGGGGCGACTTGCTGCGGAACTTGATCTTCTATAGGACATTTACAGGTGTCAAAATAAAACTAAGAACTCTTAATTCTTATCTTGTGTAATCGCATAGAATGGAGTTCTATAGATATGCTGAAGTAAGATACTAATGTTGATGACATAAAGTTGCTATAGCTTTAGTTTTTTTATGGATTGTAATTCTTACTGCAAATAAAAAACTATTTATTTACCAAAAAAAACTATGTACTAGTTACTACTTTATCAGTTTCTAATATCTTCCATCATTAACAATTAATAAAGAACTTATTTCTAGCTATAGGACCTATCAGATCATCTTTCTTACAAGCTCAAACAATAGGACACAGGTATATATCTCCACTTATATAAGCAAATAAATATTAATCTTCTACTCTTTAGACTAATATGTTGACGTGTATACACTTAGCATGCACGTTAAGATACTCTCAATATACACTTATGCAAACTTGTTATTTGGATATATGATTTGTTGAGCATCTCTAAGGTTGAGAGGAACTATGTGTTATTATTTATATCTTGTAATATACAAACAAGTCCTTGTAACTATGTGCTAGAGGAATTTATTGGTGTTTTCTACTGAGTTCAAGTCCCCTTTTTTACTTATAAATGGTTACTTGTGCGTGTATTTAGATCTGTAAACAAAATGTAACAAAAATTTTGAAGGAACCTAAATATTCCACCATTTTCCAATTTATATGACATTCTTTATATCTTGTGGCATCCGAAAATATTAATACCATTTCACTAATATAATAATTGATATAACTTTTACAAGGTTCAAGTGTTCATATCTATAAAAATAACCAAATTTAAGTCATAGTGGTTTTTTCTCATCACGCTAATCTTGTAACTATTACATCAGTCTTTTCTTTCACTACAAACTCGGTTAAAATGCTAGTTAAAGTAGTACCTTTCAATACAAAAAATATTAGTAAAAACAAAAACTTTTATTTCAAAAAACATAGTTTGAAGACAATCACATGACTTTCCTCTATAAGTACAACAATTCCTTCAACAAATAAAATCGATAAAGAAGTCAAAGTCTAGAATGTCTTCCTCCAACAAATAAGACCAATGAAGAAGTAAAAGTCTAGATTGCATTCCTCCAACTATAAATAATCTCAAAACACACCCACAACAACCCAATAATAATTCTCCGGATAGTTCACCAATCTTTTAAAAATAACGCCAATTCGAATAGTCTCATGATAATGACAATCTTCTTTCTAGTTAAGATAATGACCCTCCAGGTCATTTTACCTATACTTTGTCATTTTTACTATTTAGAGAATTCTCATAGAGATCCCACGTCATTTATGACCTGCTGGCACTGGTAGCTCAGTCACTTTGTCGTTCGTTTGGAAGTTGTCTAATTTTTCTATGTTTTTGAAGGCCTTATACCTTGAAAAATTGATTTTGGTGTAAAATATAGGTAAATGTCATAGGACCAAAATTCTGACTATTTCATCAGCTCCTGAATGAACAAATTAGGCTAGAAGCATTGTCAACTAGAGTATCTAGGCTTTCAGTGTGAATTTGTATCGAGTTTTATAATTTAGCCTTTAAAACTGGACAACAGTTGACTTTGGTAAATATCTTTGGAAAATGTGCCTAAATAAAAATTCTGAGAAAGAATAGCTTCAAAATGTTGAGTTTGGCTTACAATGACCATTCATTCGATTCTCAAGGCTTTCAAACTCGTGTCAAGCCCCCACAGAGGAATTTAGCTAAAAATGATTGTAGAGTGGGACCCATATTTAGTCGTAATGATCTTGTACGAAACGTTTACCGATGCTAGTGAGTTCAAAACATTAAATTTGGCAAGATAGCATTGCCTGTTATCGTGCATAAGGTTCTGGCTGAATTCTGAGTGCCCCATAAAAAATTTCAGAGTTGAGGAAACTCAGCTATTCGGCTGATATCTAGTGCCAACTGAACTCTTCTTCACAGTCGTGGCCCCCTAGCCATCATCTCAGAGGTCAGGCCAACTTGGATTTTGCGAACGTGGATCCTGTCTACAATCACGGAGGCCTAGTTGGGTTGATCTTTACAAATGCGGGGGACCCTCTACGATCGCGGAGGTCATTTTCTCTATGCTCTGTGATCCAGAGCGCCATTCACCACGATCATGGAGAACAAAGTGATGTGCTCCCTGATATATTGTAAGTTCATTACCAACTTCAAGTCCTTACTTCTAAGGGCGATATTTTCCTTAAACTCCGCTCAATTTTAGTGATTCAAGGGTCCATTTTGGGTGGAATTTCACGAGGAATGTGGTGGTGAGCTCGAAAACTTGGTTAGAAGTTTTTTTTGAGATAAAATTACATTTTTAGCTTCTACATAGTGAACTTTTGAATAGATCTTTGGTTGATTTTGGTGGTATGGTATCTCGGGCGTTCAGGATCCGATTTCAATAATTTTGGGGTCAAAAATGTGTGGAATTCCACAAGAATCAATGTGGGATGGTTGGTTTTGGATTTTGAAACTCTGTTTCTTATAATTTATCACCTATAATTCCTGCTTACTTTCTTATTTTTAGCTTAAGGTTTAGAATTTTGTTGCTTATCTATTTTTGGTGCTTCCTGATCCCGAATTGAGTCTAGTTGTTAGTTGAGCTTAAGGTGTTGTTTTGGACTAGTTTTTGGGATCAATTCCATAATTTGGAATTTAAAATCCACATTTTCCATTTTAGGACCTTAAATTGATCCATTTCGTTTCTTGCGAATTTAGTGTCTAAACGACCAGAATGATGTTGTGAATCTATTTTTAACAGCATGGATGCGTTTGAAAGGTAAAAGCTTTGTTGATTGAGTTGAAGCATGTGTGATCAGCCTACATGTAAGCTACAACTTTCCTTTCTTTAGAATTAGGTGGAGCCAATTTGTGTGAAATCATGTCAAAATATTTGGAATTTTGGGTTGGGTAGTTTATTTGTATACCTTAGGTTTAGAAATCACATATTAGACCTTTATTGGGGTTTTTGGTGGCCAAAAAGCATATGAAAACTTCCTTATTAGCTATTATTATTGTTATTAGTTGTTATTAATGTTAGTGGCACTATTTTCCCTATATGTTAGTGTTGTGGAGGATGTTGGCCTTAGTATAGAAAGACTAAAACTTGCTTTAGATGTCCCGAAGTTATTCCCGCCGACTTAGATCCTTGTCGAATGACACAGTAGATTAGAGTTTGGTATTTAAACCTCAGCTAGGAAGTAACTTTCCCAATTTAACACCCTATCATCCACATTTCCTAAGTTTGATGGCCTTGATTTATGTTGGTAAGGTTATGCATGTTCCACTTAGGTTTCATTTTTGGTTGGTAATTCATTTGTTATCATTGAATTTATTTGCCAAGGAAGGTGACCTTTGGTATCTGTGATCATATGGATTGAAGAAAGGGAAGATTGACACCATTGGCTAGTTAATCAGGTAAGCATTCGGGTAGTATTAGTCTCGGACTCATCCTCTCTTATTAATCAGGCAAGCATCTGGGTAGTAGTAGTCCCAGCCTTGACGTCCCTTATCAATCAGGCGAGCATCTGGTAGTAGTAGTCCAGTCCACGGTCTCCCTTTTTAATTAGATGAGCATCTGCATATCAGTAGTCCTAGCCTCAGTCTCTCTTATTAATCTGATAAGTATCTATGTAGTAGATATCCTGGCCCCGACCTCCTTTATTAATTAGGCTAGCATCCGAGTAGGAGTACTCTCAGCCTTGGGATACAATTCACATGCGATCTTCTATCCTCAGGCATTCGTGTTTATGAATTTGTTTCGGTTATTTAGTTTTTAGTGTGGTAGACTTTCTATTTTCTTACGGTTCATAGTTATAGACATTATATGTCTTCGCCAAGCTTTTGAAGGGACGGCTGGGTGTAAATAGCATAACAATTCAGTCCAAATTCTTCCAGCGTGTGTGATTGTTCATTTACTTTACCTTTTATAGTTACTTGACTCTGTTTTAGGTTTATTCCACTTTTTCATATTACTTTTACCTTTTTTTCTCAATTCTCCTATGATGTGTTTTGAGTACATGTTGTCTTAGTACTTATGCTATACTCTACATCTACTTTCGTGATGTAGATATGAGCACCAGTTATTAGCGTTGATTGATCGAGCCTGTTGCATCCTACATCGAGACTAGGGTGTGCTTTCGTATTTTGGATAGTTATTGTCTCCTTTAATTTAGTGGCTTGTATTTTGGTATATTTCTGAGACTAGCTAGATCTTGTACATATCTTTTGTCCACTTTTGTGACTTGTACTCTTTATTTTGTTGTAGTAGCTCAATTTTAGTGACCTCCAAGTTCTGGGAGGGATCATCGTATACATTCAATTTAATTTTTGCTTTTATTCATCCATATTGTCTTATATATGTTAGATTATGTTAGTTTCCTCTGTACACCTATTACTTATAGTTTCAGGTTATGGGTTGGTTCACCTACCGGTGGGTTATGGTAGGTGCAGTCATGACTTAAGAAATTGAATTACGACAAGTTGGTATAAGAACCTCAAGCTCATTGGTCTTACTCATACAAAGCTAACGTCTAATAGTGTCTTGTAGATTGGTGTGGAGTCATCTGTGGCCTATCCTCAGGAAGCTGCAAGATTTCACTTAGGAAATATTCTCTATTTTGTATCCTTTCGTGCAACATGTATCTTATTGGTTTCATGAAGACTTGTTATAATATTTTATAGGTTATGGATCCTAGAGGCCGACTGCGGGGTGTAGCTCTAGCACCAGATAGGGATGCATCCCTAGAGTACACCAAAAGGCATTTTGGACACACTATTCCTTCACAGCCAGAGGGGCCAACACCAACACAACCCCCAGCTAATAGCAGCATGCCTCCAACTATGCTGGCAGGCATTGTTTAACTTTTGACTGCTTTAGGGGGAATACAAAAGGCCATCGCCCCGTCTCTCGACAAGCCAACACAACAGTATTAGCCTTCCCTACTAGTTCTTGAGGATCATTTACCCCACCACCTATTGTACCCTAGCCAGCTACCCCAAAGGTTTCAATGTCATTACAAGAGTAAAAGACATTGGGGATATTTTAGAGATTGTCACCACTAACATTTTCTGGGGCCACCAACGATGATGCTATGGAGTTTCTGACTACCTATTGTGAGCAACTTCGGTCCCTAGTCCTTTTGGAGTCCAGAGGGGCCAACTTCACCGTTCATCAGTTTTGTGAGCCAGCCAAGTAGTGGTGGCAGTCATACTATTAGATCACCACCCTTATTGTGGGTAGAGTTTTCAAAGGCTTCCTATCCAAATATACTCCATGGAGCGTCAGGGACTACTTTCAAAAATAGCTGATGACATTAGAGAAAGGTCTTATAATGGTCTAGAGTACGAAGCCAAGTTTACTAGCTCTCTTGGCAGAGGAGAAGGGGGTTAAATGTTTTGTGCATGGTTAGAGATTTTAGTTGAGGGTGGATCAGAGTAGTCTCAATAGGTCGCTCATTTCTAGATGTGGTTGACCATACTCGCACTATAGAGCATATTCGTTGCGAGGCCCAAAAGGGCAGCGACAGGAGAGCTAGGCATCAGGATAGGTACACTGGCTCTCAGACTAAGGGTAGTTATGATAGATCCCGCTAGAGGTTTCCTCAGGGTAGATATCAACAAGGTCAATCTAGTCGATCAATTCAAGTGGTTCTACCGACTTCGGAGGGCAACTAGTCATGCTAGAGCAGTCGCAGTCCAAGCCAGAGCTCGAGAGGGTTAGATTCACTTTCTACATACTGCGGCTGGGTGATCAATGAGAGATCAGACTTTGGGGTGCTATGTTTGTGGTTCACTTGATCACTGAGACAAAAAGTGCCCCCATTGAGCCAATCCTATATCAATATTGCCACCTCCACCTGGAGATGAATATTAGGTTCAGGGTCATTGAGACAGAGCTTAAATTTAGGGCTTAGGGGTGTAGATCAGGGACGAGGAAAGGGAGGCAATATAGGCGATAGGATAGATGACCAAGGTAGAGGCCGATAGGGACACTTTTATACTGCCCCAGCGGGTGCAGAGGCTAAGGTATCGGACGATGTTATCACATGTACTATCTATATATGCCAACAGGCTACTTTAGCTCCATTTGATCTAGGTTCTACTTTCTCTTATGTGTCTATATATTTTTCTCCATTTGGCTATTGTTTCGGAGCCGTTGGATGTGCCAATTTGTCTTTCTACTCTAGTAAGGGATTTTTTAATAGTTTATCAGGTATGTAGGTCCTGTGTGGTTACTATTTAGGGGCATGATACTTGGGAAAATCATAGTTTACTTGATATGCTGGATTTTGATGTTACTTTAGGCATGGATTGGTTATCTCCTCATCATGTGATTTTGGATTGTTATGCCAAGACCATTACATTAGTCTTGCCTTGTATCCTTCTGGTCTTGTGGCATAGTGCTTATAGCTACACACCGATAGGGATACCACTTAGTACTAAAAGGCTTTCTATTCTCCAATGACAACCCTTATTCGACAAAATCATTGGTAGGATTATAACATAGACAACAAAGATCCTCTCTTATTAAATAAGGGTGCAACTCATGACAATTTATTCATAACCACTTGTCACATATTCAGTTCTCCCTAAAAAGGTAATTTCTATGATCGTATCTATATGTGGAAGGTATCTTCAGATAGGTAGAAGGTATCTTTAGACAGGAAAAGGTGATGTTAGTGAAATGCTCTTATCGCATGGGATCAACTAAACAAACCCAACACTGCTAGGACTTAATATCATTGATATTAAGATTTGGAATAAAGCAACTATTGCAACATGGTTGTGGTGCCTAAGCCACAAGAAAGAAAAACTATGAGTGAGATGGGTACATAGTTACTAGATAAAGGGTGGATCTGAATTGGATATTGAAGCAAAATAGGCATTCTGGTTGTTGATGAAGATATTGAAAGGAAAAAACTACTTTGAATCAGCAGGCTGTGATAATGATCATTATCTTTCTATGTAAAAAATTTTCCATTCAGAAGCTATATAGAGAAATGCTAGACTCTTTCCCTAAAGTTCCATAGAGAAGAATAGTATGTAACAACTTAGAAGCACTAAAATAATTCTTTATATTTCAAGTAGCAGCATTGGAAAGATTGGGCAACAACGGAAAGACTTTATAGATGGGGGATTGACAATTCTTTGGAATGTCCTTTATGTGCAACTAGCTTGGAGAGAAATAAAAACTTGTATTTTGAATGCACTTATACTGCCTATGTCTGAAAAATGGTGCGGACACCCCATAGTTGTATTCTTACAAGTACCAATGTTTCAAAACTCATTGTTACATATGGGAAGTGGATTTGGGTCATAAGATACCTCTAGTACTTAGCCAAGTTCAAAACATTCCTATTGGTTGAGTTTTTCGCGTTAGATTATGCAAGGGTCAACTTTAAATAACCATAACTTTAGCATACGTGTAATAAGATGGACCAAGTGAAAGGCTTTTTGATTAGCTTTCCAATGCCACCAATTTCACCTCATTTTGAGTTCAATGTCGAAAGTTATGATCGTTTTACTGCGGACTGCTAGAGTAGAGTGTAAATACGAACTGACTTATGGTTGTGGTTTGAATGACGGCCTGTCTTGATAACTCGTGGAAAAACTTCTAAAAATCAATGACGGACCCAACTATGGATCGTAGATGCTTCTATGGATAGTTGTTTGGGATCGTGGAATAGATCCAGAGACCCCAATATATTTCCCAAAACTTTTTGAATGGTTTCTACGGGCCATAAATTGACATGTGGATGACTTTGAAAGCATTTTTAAGAAGGGTTATTTTGGTCTTTTCCCTCTTTCAAAGCCTTAACTTGTAGTTTTTATAGCTAAACAAGTCCCTAAACATATCTATTCAACTTTTTCATGCAAAAATACATTCTCCAAGTTAGAGCAAGGTTTCAATGGGAAAAAGCTAGGGTTTTAAGGGGATCTTTGATTTTTTCCAAGCCATTACAAAAATCAAAACTTACAGGTGTGTAACGCTAACCAGAACATTGATTGTGTTCTTCCATGTGCCCCATAACCCTAATTTTATAGAGTTACAGAGGAATTGAGTATCTTCCATGAATGTTCTTGAAGGTTTTTTTTAAATCCTAAAATGTATTCTTATATAATCTTACATGAATTATAGTTTTTATGAATTAAGTACTTGAAATAAATGATTTCACCATTCTACATGAACCCTAGAATGAATGCTTGTTATTTTTACATATCGCACTTAAATGGGTATGCATGAGTATAATTTGAACCTAAAGAGTCTATAGAGTTCCTAAATGCCTTAAATCTACTTTTGTTTCATGAATACTATGAGTTGGAATGACGCATGATAGAGAGTCTTTATGAGTCATAAGCTAATCCTAAAAGAATGTTCCTAACCAAAGAGTTCATAGTTGATGTGATGAATCGAGTTGATAAATTTCCATTGAGACTAGTTCAATGAGTTAACCATAGGGTTGATGTCTTATGAGAATTTTGAGTCTTGGGAGGAGTATTGAGCACTGAATTGAGTAAGATTAAGTCCAACTCAAACTTAATAACTACGTAGCTAGGGTAGTAGAGGATTGAACCATAAAATCAGATGTTTTCCTATTGTCCCAAAAAGAGGACTTGATACTATTGATTGTGGATCTACTTATGAGATGTTCTTTACCCTTAAAAGGTATTGGAAAGATTTGGCAACGATATCGCTTTTTTGTATCATCACTGGCTCATAGGTAATGGTTGTCAAATACAGAAACTCCTAAATAGGCCTTGATAGTGCTCTGAGCGGATTGGATTAGATGGTATATGAATAGTCATTGTATACATTGTATTCTTACTTTAAATTCTTGACTTGCTGATTGAGTTCCCTACTTCTTGAGTTGAGCTATTTTGAGTTGATGTTATTCTACCTATATATGTTTCATTCTGCCATTTTATATACTCGTACATTCCACGTACTAACGTCCATTTGGCCCTGCATCTTTTTATGATGCAGAGACAGGTACTAGTGGCCTTTGAGTGCCGGCCACGCTAAGGGTACTCTCCCGGGGTGTGACAAACTTTGTATCAGAGCATAGAGTTCAAGTTTCTTAGAGAAGTCTATGAAGCCGCGTCTTGTAGAGTTTTGTTTATGAGTGTGATATGCATCACACTTTATAAGCAGAAGGCTATAGAATATTAGAAATGGTTACATTGTTTTTGTATTCTAAGTTTGTATGATAGAGTTAAACTCTATTAAAGTATCTATCTGATGCAAATGTCCAATAGTAGATCAAGTTTCACAACAAGTCGCCCTTGTAAAGAGGAAATAAGAGCTTGTTTTCATAGACAAGAAGCTCTAATGTATAGTGCACCTGACATCACTGTCTCTTATACAATCACTGATGGAAAAAATCTGTTGTTGTTCCACTGAAAGGGCATAGAAGCAAACCACTAAAAAGGACTCGTCGTCACGATATTCTTAAACCCAATAGACCACCTCATTTACTATCCATAGTTTGGTAAGAGATGCAGCTGCTAGGTTTCCTGGAGGTGTTGGGACTAGAACTGACATTTGTGTTTTAGTGAGGGACTCACAGTTTGCACTATGAAGATGATCCTTGTGTAAAATATGATAAGCAACAATGTCTGTGAACCTATTTACATGGAAATAGGCAGGGTGAAGATTTTTAATTTTGTTCGAGTTGAACTCTGAAATGAACTTTGTAAACAAAAGATTAAAGATTTTAGTTGTAATCATGTCTTTATATTACTGCATCTTCTGGATAAAAGTGTTGCTTGTTTTTTTTAAATGCTTAGAGTAGATGATTAGTAGGTGCAGAAATGCAGCAATACAAAGACATGATTACAACTGAAATCTTAAATCTTTTATTTACAGAGTTCATTTCAGTGTTCAACTCAAACCATATTAAAAATCTTCAACCTGTCTATTTCCATGTAAATAGGTCCATAGACATTGTTCTTGTCATATTTTACACAAGGATCATCTTCATAGTGAAAATGGTCCAATGCTCCTTTTACAACTTTATTAAGTTGTAAATCAGTAATCTCCTCAACAATGAACTGTGAGTCCCTCGCTAAAACACAAATGTCAGTTCTAGTCCCAACACCTCTGGGAAACCTAGCAGTTGCATCTCTTATCAAACTATGGATAGTAAAATGATGTGGTCTTTTGGCTTTAAGAATATCATGAGGACGACTCCTTCTTAGTGGATCCTAGAGGCCGACTTCGAGGTGTAGCTCTAGCTCTAGATAGGGATACATCCCCAGAGTGCACAGAGGGGCATTTGGACACACTATTCCTTCATAGTTAGAGGGGCCAACACCAGCACAACACCTAGCCGCACCAGCCATGCCTCCCACCATGCTGGCAGCCATTGTTTAACTTTTGACTACTTTAGGGGGAATATGAAAGGCCATCGCCCCAGCTCTCAACAAGCCAACACAACAGTGTGAGCCTTCCCTACTATTTCTTGAGGATCATTCACCCCACCACCTATTGCACTCTAGCCAGCTACCCCAAAGCTTTCCATGTCATTACAAAAGTAGAAGACATTGGGGATATTTTAGATATTGTCACCACTAACATTTTCTGGGGCCACCAGTGAGGATGCTATGGAGTTTCTGAATACATATTGTGAGCAACTTTAGTCCCTAGTCCTTTTGGAGTCCAGAGGGGCCAACTTCACCGCTCTTCAGTTTTGTGGGCTATCCAAGCATTGGTGGCGGTTATACTATTGAATCACCACCCTTATTATGGGTACAGTTTTCAAAGGCTTTCTATCCAGATATACTCCTCGGAGCATCAGGGACTACTTTAGAAATAGTTTACGATGTTGGAGAAAGGTTTTGTAATGGTCTTAGAGTACGAAGCCAAGTTTACCAGCTCTCTTGGTAGCAAGAGGAGGGGGTTAAATATTTTGTGCATGGGTAGAGATTTGTGGATCATAGTAGTGTCAGTAGGTCGCTCATTTCTAGATGTGGTTGACCATACTCGCACTATGGAGCACATTCGTTGCGAGGCCCAAAAGGGGAGCGATAAGAGAGCTTGGCATCATGGTAGGTGCATTGGCTCTCAGAATAAGGGTAGAGATAGTTAGATAGATCCCACTAGAGGTTTCCTTAGGGTAGATATTAAATAGGTCAATTTAGTCGGTCTATTCAAGCTTTTCTACCAACTTCAGAAGGCAACTAGTCATGCTAGAGTGGTCGCAGTCCAAGCCAGAGCTCAAGAGGGTTAGATTCACTTTTTACATACTGTCGCAGGGTGATCGATGAGAGATCAGACTCAGACTTTGGGGTGCTATGTTTGTGGTTCACTTGATCACTGAGACAAAACGTTCCCCCATTGAGCCAATCCTATATCAACATTGCCACCTCCACCTGGGGATGAATATCAGGTTCAGGGTCATAGAGGCAGACCTCAACTTTAGGGCTTAGGGGGTGTAGATTAGGGATGAGGCCAGAGACGCAATATAGGCGATAGGATAGATGACCAAGGTGGAGGCCGATAGGGACACCTTTATGCTGCTCCAGCAGGGGCAGAGGCTAAGGCATCGGATGATGTTATCACATATACTATCTATATATGCCAACAGGCTACTTCAACTCTATTTGATCTAAGTTCTACTTTCTCTTATGTGTCTATATATTTTAGTCCATATTTGGCTATTATTTCGGAGTTGTTCGAGGTGCCGATTCGTGTTTCTACACCAGTAGGGGATTTTTTAATAGTATATCAGGTATGTAGGTCCTGTATGGTTATTATTTAGGGGCATGATACTTGGGCAAATCATAGTTTACTTGATATGCTGGATTTTGATGTTATATTAGGCATGGATTGGTTATCTCCTCATCATGTGATTTTGGAATGTTATGTCAAGACCATTACATTAGCCTTGCCTTGTATCCCTCTGGTCTTGTGGCACAGTGTTTATAGCTACACACCTATAGGGATCATATCTTGCATGCTAACCCAACAATTAGTTTTTTGGGTATTTAGCTTATTTAGGCAATGTTCGTGATGTTTTCAGTGAGACTCTTCCTATTTATTCTGTCCCAATGGTCTAGGAGTTTATTGATTTGTTTTCCACCAACTTATTTGTCTTACATCCAGTGAGAGACATTCATTTTACCATAGATCTAAATCCAAGCAATAATCCCATCTCAGTTCCACCCTATTAGATATCTCCCGCAGAGCTTCAAAGCTTAGTATTCATCTTGAGGACCTTTTCGGTAAGGGGTTCATCCACTCGAGTATGTCACTATACGGTACTTCTGTCCTTTTTATTAAGAAGAAGGACCAGACCTTGTAGACGTGTATAAGATACAATCAGCTTAATAAGGTAACGGTGAAGAACTGTTACCCCCTGGCTCATATTGACGATTTATTTGATCATCTTTAAGGTGTCGTTATGTTTTCACAAATTGATATGAGATTGAAAAAATTACCAAAAGTTAAGGATTAGGCAGCATATGTCCTAAGACAGCTTTTTGAACCTGCTACGGCCACTAAAAGTTCCTAGTGGTGTCATCTAGGCTTAGTAATGCCCCTACCACCTCTATAGATTTGATTACCCTAGTACTCAGGCCTCAGCTTGACTCATTGGTGATTGTATTCATCAATGATATTTTAGTATACTTGTGAAGTAAAGATGATGTTCAACACCTGAGGATTGTGCTCCAGACTTTGCGAGATCATTACCTTAATTCTAAGTTCTCAAAGTGCAAGTTTTGGTTGGAGTCGGTGATATTTTTGGGACACGTGGTGTCCAAGGAGGGAATTATAGTCTATCAAATAATGATTGAGGCTATTCAAAGTTGGTCTAGGCCTACATCTATCACAAGATATAGAGCTTCATTCGATTGGCTAGGTAATACAGACACTTTGTTGAGGGCTACTCTAACACCTTATTGACTTGCCAGGTTGTCCCTTTTGTATGGTCAGAGGAGTATGAGTCAAGATATTATCGTCTCATGGAGTTACTCACCACCGTACCTATCCTGACTCTTCTAGTTAAGGGCATGAGTTTTACTATACGTTGTGACGCATCTGATGTTGGTTTAGGGTCTATTTTGATGGAGTAAGGTCAAATTGTTACCTATGCCTCCTGCCAATTCAGACCACATGAGCACAACTACCCCACTTATGATCTAGAGTAGGTGGCGGTAGTCTTTGTACTTGAGATGTGGTGACACCACTTATATGGGGTTCTTTTTGAGATTTATATAGACCATCACAACCTTCAATACATTCTGAGCCACAGGTACCTAAATTCCAAGAAACGATTTTGGATTAAGCTCGTAGAAGATTATGATTTATCTATTCTTAATTATTAATGAAAGACAAATATGGTAGCAGACACCCTGAGCCAAAAACCGGAGGTATGTGCAGTTTAGCCTACCTATCTATTATAGAATGACCCTTAGCTTTGGAAATTCAGTCCTTAGCTAATAGGATAGTTAGGTTGGACCCTTCGGACTCTGGGAGTATATTAGCCTTTATTTGGGCTCTATCTTCCTTATATGATTAGATTTGTGGCCAATAGTCTAAGGATGAGACATTACTTGGGCTGTGGGAGTTAGTATTGCGAGGAAAGGGTGATCGGGCTTCTATAGATTCATATGGGGTATTATGGTATGACAATTGCCTATGTGTTCCCAAAGTGGGAGATTTTATTCATTTTATCCTTCGTGAGGCCTAGCACTCCAGATACTCTATCCATATAGCCAGTACGGAGATGTATCATGATTTGTGACCATATTATTAGTTGTATGGTATGAGAAGAGATATCACAAACTATGTGTCTCATTTTCTTAGCTGCCAACAGGTGAAGGCCGAGCGTCAGAGGCCTAGTAAGGGGTTTTAGGGATTACCCATTCTCGAGTGGAAGTGGGAGCAGATCATGATGGACTTTGTAATGTGTTTGCCCCAAACATTCAAAGATATTGATCTTATATAGGTCATCATTGATTGATTGACCAAGTCTGCTCATTTCCTCCTACTATATTCTATTTATAATATGGAGTTGCAAGCTCGAGTTTATATACAAGAGGTGGTCCATTTACATGGGGTGCAAGTGTCTGTTATCTTAGACCAAGTGTCATAGTGCACATCTTCCTTCTGAGGGATTTTCAGAGGGAGTTAGGCACCTGGGTGGACCGTAGTATTGCATTTCAACCCCAAATACACGGTCAGTCAAAGCGTATTATTCAAGTCTAAGATGATATGTTGCAGGCTTGTGTATTGGAGTTTAAGGGTGAATGGGATCATTTTTTCCCTAGAGGTGTTTACGTACAATGACAACTACTATTCAAGTATTCAGATGGCCCTATTTGAGGCCCTATGTGGTAGGTTTTGTTGCACTCCTATTGGTTGGTTTGAGTCCTTCTAGCCTAAGATGCACAACACAGATCTTCTTCAGGATATTTTAGCTAGAGTATAGGTAATTCAGGACAAGTTGAGGACAGCTCAAATCCGCCACCAGAGTTATGCACACTGTAGACACCACCCTCTATCCCTTGGTGTTGGTGACCAGAACTTCTATGTGTATTGCCCTTGAAGGGCATGATGAGGTTCGAAAGGCAGGGCAAGCTTAGCACCTAATATATTAGGTTATTTGAGGTTTTAAGGCGTGCTGGTGAAGTTGCATATGAGTTGGCCCTGCCTCTAGCATTTTTAGCTATCCAACTAATTTTTTATTTTTCTATGCTACTTTGGTACATTTTAGATAAGTCACAGGTGCTACAATATGATTCTATTAAATTAGATAATCGTTTGGCCTTTGTTGAGGAGCCGGTAGCTATATTAGCCAAAGATGTCCATCAACTTCATTCCAGATCCATTCTTGTTGTTAAGGTCCAATGGCGACACCGTCTAGTTAAGGAGGCTACCTAGGAGATTTAGTAGGAGATGCAGGAGTGATTCCCCATCTTGTTTGAGCACTCGAGTATGATTTCATCCTTACTTTCACAGACAAAAGTTCTTTCAATAGTGGATATTGTATTGACCGTCTCGATTAGTTTGCCTATACTATATTATTTTTACCATTTGAAGCATTCCCATGGTGACCCCAAGTCATTTATGACATACTAGCACTGGTAGCTCAGTCTCCTAGTCGTTAATTTGGGAGTTACATAGTTTTTTTGTGTTTAAGAAGGTCTTATACCTTGAGAAATTGATTTTGGTGTAAAATGTAGGTAAATAGCCTGGTAATGGAATTCAAAGAGTTCTGTTAGCTCTAGAATAGCCAAATTAGGCTAGAAGCATGGTTGGCTCGAGTACCAAGAGTTTCGATGTGAGTTTTTATCAAGTTTTACATTTTGGCCTTTAAAATTAACCATAGGTTGACTTTGGTCAACATTCTTGGAAAACATGCTCAAATGAAAATTCTGACAGCACAATTAGTTGTGGAATGTTGAGTTGGTCTAGAATGGCCCTTCGTTGGGTTGTCAAGGCTTTCAAACTCTTTTCGAGCCTCTTGGTGGAATTAGGCTTAAAATGTTCATACGAGTGGGACCTTTATCCAGACATAACTACCTCGTATAGAAATTTTAACTATGTCATCGAGTCTAAAATGTCAAATTTGGTAGGGTAGCACAGTCAAATTGTGTACACAAGATTTTGAATGAATTTCGAGTACCCCATCAAAAATTTTGAAGTTGAGGAAAATTAGCTTTTCAGTATGATATCTAATGCCAGTTGACCTCTTCTTTGTGACCATGGGCCCCTAGCCATGATTGCAGAGGTCAGGCTGGCTTGGCCTTTGCAAATATGGAGCTCTATCTGCGATTGTGGAGGCCCAACTGGGTTGACCTTTGCAAATGTGGGGTACCCTCTGCAATCACGGAGGTCATTTTCTCTGTGCTCTATGATTATTGAACACTTTTAATCATGATCACGGAGAACAAAGTGATGCGGGTCCCTGATACATTTTACGTTCACGACCAGCTTCAAGTACTTACTTCTAAGGGAGATATTTTCCTCAAACTGAGCTTAACTTTAGCAATTCAAGGGTCTTTTTGGGGTAAGGTTTCAATAGGAACGTGGTGGTGAGCTTGAAAACTTGGTTAGAAGATTCGTTTGAGGTAAAAATACAGTTTTTTTTCCAGCTGCCTTGTGAAGTTTTGATTGATTTTGGAGGTATGGTAACTTGGGCCTTCAGGGTCCATTTGTAGTAATATTGGGGTCTAAATTATGTGAAATTCTATAAGAATCATCGTGGGGTGGTTGGTTTCGACTTTTGAAACTTCATTTCTGGTAATTTGTCACCTATAAATGTTGCCGCCTTTCTTATTTTTTGCCTAAATTTTAGAATTTTGTTGCATATCTGTTTCTTAGTGTTTTTTGACCCTGAATTGAGTTTCTCATTGTTAGTTGTTTGGGGTGCTTTTTAGGACCAATTTTTAGGGTCAATTCTAAAATTCCAGATACGAGTTCCACATCTCACTTTTTAGGCTCTGAAATTGGTCTGCCTCTGTTTCTTGAAAATGAAGTTTCTAAATGACCGGAATGATTTTGCGAATCAGTTTTTGATAACATAACAACATTTAGAGGTCGTTCGGAAGGAAAATGATCCAACAGAGTGAGTTGGAGCACGCATGATTGACCTATAGGTAGGCTACAATTTCCCTAATGTTAGATTGAGCCACTTTATGTGAAAACATGTTGAAATATTTCTAATTTGGGGCTAGGTAGTTTGTATACCTTAGTGTAGAAATCTTGTTTTAGACGTCTATCGGAGTTTCTCAGTGACTGAAAGCATGTAAACTTCCTTATGAGTTATTATTATTGTTGTTATTAGTTGTTATTATTGTTAGTAGCACTATTTTGTAGTATGTTATTGTTATGGAGGATGTTGGTCTTAGTGTAGGATGATTGAAACCTGCTATAGATGTCCCAACATTGTTTTGGCCGGCTTAGATCCTTGTAGAATGGCACGACAGACTAAGGGGTGGTAGGTAAACCTTAGCTAGGCCGTAACTTACCCAAGTAAACACCATATCATCCATATTCCCCATGTTTGGAAGCCTTCACTTATGTTGGTAAGGTTAGGCCTGTTCTGCTTCGGTTCCATCGTTGGTTGGTAACTCAGTGGTTAGAATTGACTCTGTTCGTCGAAGAAAGTGATCTTCAGTAGCTATGATCGTACAGATTGAAAGAAGGAAAAGCTTAGCACTATCGACTAGTTAATCAGGCGAGGATCAAGGTAAAAGTAGTTTCAGCCTCGGCGTCTTTTATGAATGAGGAGAGAATTGGGGTTGCAATATTCCTGGCCTCGACCTCAACAGTTAATTAGGCAAGCATCCGGGTAGTTGTAGTCATGGCCTCCGCCTCGTTTATTATTCAAACAAGCATCTGGGTAGCAATAGTCCCTATCTCGGCCTCCCTTATTAATCTAATGAGTATTTGGGTAGTAGTAGTCCCAGCCTTGACCTTCTCATGAATTGGGCAAGCATCCGGGTAGCAGTAGTCCCAGCCTTGGTACCCAGTCCACACGCGGTCTTTTGTTCTCAAGCATTCATGGTTCAGGATTGGTTTCAGTTCCTCGATTTTTAGTGTGGTAGACTCTGTATTTTCTTAGTGTTCATAGTAATAGACATTCTGTGTCTCGCCAAGCTTTTGAAGGCCCGACTAGGTGTAGATAGCATAGCAGTTCAGTCGAATTCTCCTAGCTTGCATAATTGTTCATTTACTTTATCTTTTACAGATACTTGACAGTATTTAAGGTTTATTCATCTCTTTTTATATTGTTTTTATCATTCCTATTCAGTTGGCCTATGATGCCTACTGAGTACCCGTTGACCTGGTACTTATAGTACACTCTGCATCTACTTTCATGATGCAAGTCCGAGCACTATTTATCAATGTCAATTGATCGAGCCTATTGCAATCTACATTGGATAATAGGGTGAGCTTTTGGCATTTTTTGATAATTGATGTCCCCTTCAATTTCATGGCTCTTCTTTTTGTATATTTTTTAGACTAGCCAGATCTTGTTCATATTTTTTATCCACTTTTCGGATTTGTACTCTTTATTTTGTTATAGTAGCTCAGTACTAGTGACTTTTAAGTTTTGGGAGGAATCCTTGTATATATTCAGTTCAATTCCTTCTTTTATTCATCTATATTGTCTAACGTATGTTAGATTCTATTAGTTTTCCCCTTACACCCATTACTTATAGTTCTGGGTTACGGATTGGCTTATCTATCGACATGTTATGTTAGGTTCCATCATGACTCAAGAAATCAGGTTGTGACAGTTAAATTTAATATAATAAATACCTCGAGAGTAATCTTTTTTCTAGTTAAATTCAGTAAAGTAAATACCTCGAGAGTTAAATCTTGTGCTAAATTAAGAGTATAAATAAAGAGCAAGACGTACCTCGAGCGAGTATCAACTAGATCTCGATGATAAGATTATAGCAGCAGGTGCCTGACATTTTGATATTATATTGACTTGGTTATTAATAAGAACATTGAACAATAACAATAGAATAAATAACAACTAAATGCTTTATATAGATGAATTGATGTGTGGATGCATCCAACTTATCAATAATTCCTTTGTAAGACTCACTATCCAATTCTTAAAGAGCGATTTAAGTTTTGGCAATTTTGTAAGATAACTTCTTGTTCTTCTACTATTTTGTGAAATTATTTGAAGTGTTATGAAAATTGAAAAGGAGCCTTGATAAAATGGGCATTTTGGCTCAAGTCAAACATTCTAAAGAAATGCTCAGAAAAGAGTGGTTTTCCATGTTCAGTTCTTACATATTCATATTAAAATAACCAAATAAAATTATACTTAACGTCTCATCTATTCTACTTATCACTCTGTCACTCCCTACCTTCTTTTCAGACCATATATGATAATCTCATTTCCCTGGGAGTTTATTTAATTATAATTACTCTTAGAAATCCTATATTCAATATATGTTATTGCGGCTTCATATGATCGATTATGAGATTGCATAATTGCATTAAATTCTTCAATGACTAGGCATGATTTTGGACAGGACAATACATTGCTGATGTTCGAGACTGCATATTCATAAATTATAGTAATATAGCAACTGATTGTAAAATAATAGTATTGCAGGAGAAAAAGAGAGACATCTTTTAACAGAGAGAATGAACCGGTAATCAATAGTCACAAATACTGAAAATTAGCTATGTTATAAAACATAAACAAATCAATGTGTTGTTTACTTTACAAAAGTAAATATAAGTAAATCATGTAAATGATTGAACCCTAAGCTCAAAGGCTTTCTTGAACCCTAGCTCCTATTGTCAAAAAACCTTACTTCTGACAAATCCCTATTTCAGAATACCCAAACTGTCAAAATCTCTATTTTTAGAACACTCAAACTAGTAAAATTCATATTTTCAGAACACCTAAACTACTAAAGTCCTATTTTCCAAGTACTTTAATCTTGCTTCAAGCTAAATGAAATGAAAAGAGTTAAGAGATAAAAATCTGGAGAGCTAAATAAAATTGAAAGAGATAAGATCTTGAGAGTTCGTCAGAGAAGAGGGAACCTTACTTCTGAGATGGAGATGGAACGAGATGAGAGTTTCATCGGAGAAGAGGGAGAATTTGATCGAAGATGGAGACAGAAAGTTCCATCGGAGAGTTTCATAGCAGGGATGAAAGTTTTGAAAAGAATTTATGCCCTAGAAGATATGACTTTGTGATGATTTTGCGGCGGACTTAATAATGAATTATAACATCTATCGCTAACAAATATTTAATAAATTCTATCAATGAAATTTTTGCACTATATAATATACATTTATAAAAATGTATTTAAAAGTCTAGCAAACATTTTTCCATCACTGATTTCATCGTGGAATACTAATTATTTTTGTCATATCTACTTTATTTCTAAATTCATAGAAAAGATTAGGCGGTAATATTTAGCGAAGAAATAAATATTACATCACGAATCTGTCATTATATCATAATTTAAAAAATTATCGTTATTCATACTACAAAATGGCTATTCCATTGCGAACTATCGTTATTTACTGACGGAATATCAACCATTGATTTTGGGATGGGATTCTGATGGTTCCATAAATTTTGAAATGACATATTTGTGCTAGGAGGGGCGTTGGTCGAGGATGGAAGGTTCCGGTTTGATTTTGGGCTAAAAGTTGCAAAATGAGTTCAACCAAAAGCTAAAAAAGGCGTTTCTGTAAAAACTCAGCTAAACAGCAACAACAACAACATACCCAGTGGAATCCCACAAGTGGGGTCTGGGGAAGGCAGAAATGTATGCAGACCTTACCACTACCTCATAGATGTAGAGAGGATGTTTCCAGGGAACCCTCGTCTCAACAACCCTTAGGCGGATTAGACTAGATATGACAAAGATGAAAGGAAAGAATGGAATAGGAAGAGCGACTACTACTGAAAAGCACATAACATTATGCAAATACTATAAATTTAACACACATGATATAGACAAAGACAACACCCTACGCTACCCCACGGCTAGACATCAACCTAACCTTGCTAACCTATTGGTCTTCTACTCTAATACGCGAATTCCACTCCTTCCTATCTAAGGTCATGTCGGTGAGATCAAGTCTCACCAATGTCTTGTTTAATCAGCTCTACCCAGTACTTTTTCGGTCTACCTCTACTTCTCCTTGCACCTACTAAGTCCAACCTCTCACATCTCCTAACAAGAGCATAGATACCTCTTCTCTGCACATGTCCAAACCATCGCAGTCTCACTTCTCTCATCTTATCAGCCACCGGGGACACCTCTAGCTTCTCCCAAATAGTCTCATTTCAAATCTTATCCCTCCTTGTGTGCCCACACATCCATCACAGCATCCTCATCTCTGCAACCTGCATCTTCTGGATATGTGCATTTTTTATTGGCCAACACTCCACCCCATACAACAAAGATAGTCTTACCACCATTCTGTAAAACTTACCTTTGAGTTTAGGTGGTACCTTTTAGCTCATCCATCACTAGGGAAAACAGGAAAGGGCTCAACACAGATCCTTGATGAAGTCCCATTTCAACAGGAAAATATCTAGAGCCACCTCCCACCATTCTCACCCGAGTTTTGGCTCCATTGTAACTGTCCTTAATTGTCCTGATATATTCCATTGGGACACCTTTTGCCTCTAGGCACCTCCATAGGACATCCCTTGGCACTTTGTCATAGGCCTTCTCGAGATCAATGAACACCATATGAAGGTCCTTCTTTCTTTTCCTATATTTCTCCACTAATCTCCGAACAAGGTCAATAGCTTCCGTAGTCGACCGCCCCGGCATGACTCCAAATTGATTCTCTGAAATAGACACTACCCTTCTCACCCTCATCTCCACCACTCTCTCCTAGACCTTCATAGTGTAACTTAACAACTTGATGCCCCTGTAATTGTTACAGCTTTGAATATCCCTTTTGTTCTTGTACAATGGAACAATCGTACTCCTCCTCTATTCATCAAGCATCTTGGCAGTCTTCACAATAGCATTGAACAGTCTAGTCAACCACTCTATGCCATCCTTGACCATGTAATTCCAAAAATCTATAGGAATCTCATCGGGTCCAACCTCCCTCCCTCTCTTCATCCTACTGATAGCCCTTCTAACCTCCTCAACTCTGAACCGCCTACAATAGCCGAAATCATGACAACTTTCGGAGTGGGTCAACTCCCCCAGCTCAATGATTCTATCTTCTTTTTCATTTAAGAGTTTATGAAAGTAAGCTTGCCACCTTTGTTTAATAGAAGTGTCATTCACTAACAGCACACCCTCCTCATCCTTGATGAACTTCACATGGTCCAAGTCGCGAGCTTTCCTTTCTCTCTCTTTAGCGAGCCTATACAATCTCTTATCCCCACCTTTATCACTTAGCTCCTTATATAAGTGCTCAAATGTTGTTGTAAAAACCTAGCTAAACGCACTTAGTATTTAAAACTGATGGTGCAATTAGCTCCGAAATGTGAAAAATAGGCTAAAATGACCCTTCCTTAGTTGACGGGGACATCCAGTTGCATTTTTACCCCCTCAGTTCTTTTAACTAAAATTAGCCGCAAAGATGTGGGACCCTCATTTTTCTATAGGATGCTTCATTGGAAATCCTGGCAGCATTGTTGGATCTAGAATGTCAAAATCCATGTGAAACTATTTATTTGCAAAAAACGGACATCGGATATCCTGAGAATGCCCCAGGGAAGTTTGGAACTAAGCTGGTGCAGCACCATACAAATTAAATCTAATGCCTTAGGAGGGTACCAAGACGTTGATGACACTCAGAGACCATTTCTAGTCCCTGAGTGAACTACTTGGCCTCATCACACCCCCTCAATCCACATACTTAACAATCAGCGGAAGACTATGATAATAAAAGGTGGACAATCGGAGTGTCAAATAGCCATATCAATAAATCTGGCTAGTATGAAAGAAACTAGCTCAACAAAAAATATCTTATCAACTTTCAACTCTGGTCTATGAAGCATCTACACTATCAATTGGTGCCAATGACAGATGATGTCGCCCAAGTTACACCTCCCTTTTAGAGGAAAAAGCGGTCACTGTCATTAAATAGACTCTAACCAAGGTTGGGGTTGAACCCATAGGGAATACGTAGAGTCAAGACAAATTCACCAACATGCAATCCGAGTAGTTAATCAACTTGATTCCCCAAAGGGGGGTTTTGCAAAAATCAATGAAAAAAATAAACTAACTAATTATCACATGAGAAAGATCAATGTAGGAGAGCAACTAAGGTATTGTGTTCCCCATGATTCCCCAACTCAGTATCACCAGATAACCTAGTTCTTGTCTAATGTATAGTATGCAGGACGGTAATTTATGTTCACCAAGCCTTTCGATCAAAGGTGAGAGGCGAATTTCAGTATGCGACTTGGCCCATCTCCATAGTGTGCATTACGAACCATTACCTATAAGTCCTAGTACAACCTCCCCTTGGCCCAGTTTGGTTGATTAGACGAGAACATATTAATCAAATTCTCTTAATTAATCTTTTTTCCTATTTATGACTACCTTGGTCCAGTCAGTAACACTAGGCGGGTTCTAATATTGGCCACCATCAGAAAACGTGCAAAACGAAGAGAGTTAATTAATATATGCATATACACCTTCCAAGAATCGTGAATTATCTAATTTTACTTTGTTAGTTCTTCATGGTTCCCACAACCCTAGTTGTTGATTTAGCTACTCATGCTTTGTGTAGATGAAGAGATTATGAATTTGGAAGATATAATTAAACACTTACACAACTGAATTAAGAATAAGAAAATCCAACATCAATTAAAATAACAAGCTTGAAGATTGAATTAAACCACAAATCGTTTCAAAGACTCACACTAAAAATATTGAGTTCTCTGAGCACTAACCTAAAACTAAGCTAAACTTACGTGAATTGGTGACAACTTATGAAGAATAACCTAAAAGACATATTTATAATAATTGAAATTCAAATTCTAAACAACTTAGGAGACCTGGTCGACACACTTTACGGCAGCACTTTACAGCCCGTATTGAAGTTCACGGCCTATAATTGGGGTCTCGTACATTATTGTTGGAAAACTGGAGTTCTCCTTTACGACATCCCTTTACGACTAGTAAAATGGTTTACGACCCATAAAGGGGGTTCCATCTGATGAACCTCAAAAAGTCTTCATTCTCTGACCCTCAAGGCGCGAAACCTCTTCTACGACTCGTACATTAATTTACGGCTTGTATGTATGTTCGTATAAATAACTTCAGAAACTTGACCCCTCATTGAAATTCCTCACGAAATCACCTTACAGCTCGTAGAATGGTCTATGACCCGTAAGGTGTCTCGAATAAGAGCAAATCTGTAGCAATTTTCCCCAAAATCATTGGCCAACCTATAATCCTGCAAACATAGATACAAAAACACATAAAAACAACTAAAGCGCATTGAGAACACGCAAAATCCTATGTTTTAAGCATCAAAAGTGTTGCATTTTGGCTGCACATCAACACCCTCAACTTAAAATTATTGCTTGTCCTTAAGCGCGGACTCAATCTACATAGACAATACAGTCACACACAGACCTCAACTCAATGGCATACGTCACATAGATCTCCGACTTAGATACCCACACCAACTCTTCAAAATGAGATTAGATAGGTATTTTGCAAACCAATGAAAACTGGTGCATGTGACAACACAACTATTACACACAAGGTATTATCAACAATCTACAATCACTGAACAAGTCTAACACTAATAATGCAATGCAAGTGGCCTCACAGATTGAAGTCCCATATTTGACACTCAATGATATTTCCATGTTTTAGCGTTGGGACTGTGCAAACTCACTCACTCTCACAACAGATATTCATGTATAATGACTAATACTATAGGCTTTTACCTATACTCATGACTCTGACCTTTAACTTATTGGACTAGGATCACTCTAGGACTTTCTAAGCTTTTGACGTAAGCTCGGGGTCCTTTGATATGATATTTTGGAAACTACCTGCCCTCCTTGAAACTTTGTTTTCTATACTTTCGCCCTACCAACTCTATTATTTTCACCTTATTCTCCCTGTTTCTTCTTTCAAGCTTTTGTGGGTGCTTTCTCTTCATTTTTCAGTTTTTTGCCTTATTTTTATACTTCATTTTGCATTTTAGATCAGGCATCTTTCATTTTTCTTGCACCCAGTACGTGATTATTGTATTCCTAACTCACCTCCCTTATTTTTATGCTTTACCCTTATACTAGCCACCCTCAACTTAGGCTTTGGCCTGTGTTGAGGTGTACACTATCCATCCTCAGAACCATGGCCACTTTTGGTTCCACCCTCAACTTAGACTTTTTGCCTCAGTCAAGGTACACAATGTTCAAGGAAGGACTAGGGCCAAATTCATGATTTTTCACTAGATAAGGTTGGGTTAATCAGGTATTTTGAAAGAAATAGGTACATGTTAGGCTCAAACATTAGGAATAACGGATATATCATCAATTTGGTTGGTTATTTTTAGGCTAAAGTGGACTATTTAAAAATAATAATCCAACTAATCGATAATCGAACTTAGAGTAACCGGGCAAGATTTGAATTAGCATAAAACACATGAATTTATCAAATAACGCTCACACTCACATGGCACTACATACATTATCAACGAAAGACTCTTAGATCATGCTTTTTATCTCAATTTACCCTTACTTATCATAACAGATATTGTCAAACACCTAAACATGCATGGTTACTATCTAACTAATAATCAAAAATTTTGATGGGTACCATTTTTTCGAACAAAACACAAAAACATGCTATATGCCACAAGTATTGGTACTATATGTACACATATTATCTAAACATGTTAAGCATGTCGATTTAATATAAATCAAATATCCATAGGGGAAAAAACACCGGCAAGAAACCTCCAGGATAAAAAAATGGCGTAATTATGGACCCAAGCTACTCAGACTTCAGTGAGGCCCATAACTACCCACATCCCATCGAAAAAGATGTGCATTGTCACCAATGCACAAAATCAAAACAAAATAGATCATAAGGGGTCAAAAAATACATGGGCGCCTATGCGCCACTGTTCCTTGGGTTGCCTCCCAAGTTTCAAATTTGGGTACTCAGACTTCCCCTAAATCTTCAAAAATAAAATTGACACAAAACAAAAAACAAAAAACAAAGGGACTATATAAAAAAAAAGAAAATAAGAAGTTACACTACTCGGTGGGGACCTTATACTTCTTCTTCCACTTTGAACTTATGAATTGTATCCCTAATTGATTTTCCAATTTTCTACTATGCTCAAAGGGTAGTAGTATAAAAATAAGGGAAACAAACAATAGAGATCGCATGTTGTACTTTTTGACCTTTAAATGAGGAATGCAACTTTTTTCTTTGTGGCCAATAAATTCAAGAATATAAATATATTTTTCCTCCTTACATTCTTCTATAAGCTCAGATGATTCGATTGATATCTCATCATCTAAATATAATGTAGAAAAATATTAGAATGAGGTCTAGTGCGTCCTAATTCATGAATTAAAGTATTATTTACACACACACCAGAGTTTTTAAGGATAATATTATCTACTTCTTCACATCTCTCGTGTAGTTTTCTCAACAGTGACTACATTAATAATAGTATAATCAAGAAGTTGACCCTCTAATTTTAGTTCTTCGAGTTGACTTATAAGCATTTTTTCTTCCTCACACAATTCATAACTAGCTTGTTGAGCATCAATCATATTTTATGCTCAACTCACTACTTAAAATATGGACATCCAAGCTAAATTGATGAACATCTGAGAAAAGCACATAGTTGTCTAAGTTGAGATTTTCTAATATTTCAAGAAGTACACATTGCGATTCAAAATATTATGTATAACCCCTCTCATCCCAATACTACAATCATCCAATATTTCTTCAACAGAAGGTGTCATATAAATAAAAAAGAACAGAAAAAGAACAAAAATAAAAACAAAACAAAAAATGTGGAAAACAAGGATTAACACTCGAATTGCTAATGAATTCACAAAGTCTAGCTGTATTCCCCGGCAACAGCGCCAACGACAGGTGATATTGCCCAAGTTACACCTCCTTTTGGAGGATAAAGAAGTCGTTGTCAAGAAATAGAACCTAACCAAGGTTAGGGTCGAACCCACAGGGAATATGTAGACTCAAGACAAATTCACCAACATGAAATCCGAGTAGTTAATTAACTCAATTCTCTAAAGGGTGGGGGGTTTAGAAAAAATCAATGAGAACAATAAAATAACAAACTATCCCGAGAGAAAGATCAATAAAGGAGAGCAACAAGGGTATTGTGTTCCCCATGATTCCCTAACTCAGTATCACTGGATTACCTAATTCTTGTCTAGTGTATAGTATGCAGGATGGTAATTTAAGTTCACCAAGCCTTTCGATCAAAGGTGAGAGGAAAATTTCACTATGCGACTAGGCCCATCTCCATAGTGTGCATTACTAACTATTACCTATAAGTCCTAGTAAAACCTCCCCTTAGCTCAATTTGGTTGATTAGATGAGAACACATCAATTGAATTCCTGTTAATTAATCTCTTTTCCTATTCATTACTACCTTGGTCCAGTTAGTAACACTAGGTGGGTTCTAATGTTGGCCACCATCAGAAAATATGCAAAACAAAAAGAGTTAATTAATATATGCATATACACCTTCCAAGAATCATGGTTTTACTTTGTTAGTTCTTCATGGTTCCCACAATCCTAGTTATGGAATTAGCTACTCTTGCTTTTTGTAGATGAAAACATTATGAATTTAGAAGACATAATTATACACTTACTCTGAATTAAGAACAAGAAAAATCCAACGTCAATGAAAATCACAAGCTTGAAGATTGAATTAAACCATAAGTGTTTCCAAAGACTCTCACAATTTTCTCTCTAAGAATATTGAATTCTCTGAGCACTAACCTAAAAATAAGCTAATCTTACATAAACTGGTGAGAACTTATGAAGAATAACCTAAAAGACCTATTTATAATAATTAATTCAAATCCTAAACCACTTAGGAGAAATGTACGGCACACTCTACGACAATACTTTATGACCCGTATTAAAGTTCATAGCTCATAATAGGGGTCTCATAAATTATTGCTGGAAAACTAGACTTCTCCTTTACAACACCCTTTTACGACTCGTAAAATGGTTTACGACCTGTAAAAGAGGTTTCATTTGATGAACTTCATAAAGTCTTCACTCTCTGACCCTCAGGGCATGAAACCTCCTCTACGACTCGTACATTAATTTATGGCTCGTCTTCATGTTCATAGAAGTAACTTCAGAAATTTAGCCCCCACTAGATTTCCTCACGAAACCACCTTACGACTCTTAGAATGGTCTACGACCCGTAACGTGTCTTGTATAACAGCAAATCTGCAGCAACTCTATATCTTTCTCCAAAATTATTGGTCAACCTGTAATCTTGCAAACATAGACACAAAAACACATAAAAACAACTAAAGTCGCATTAAGAACATGCAAAATCATAAGTTTTAACTATCAAAAGTGTTGTATTTTTGCAGCACATCAACTAACCCATGGCTACCTCAATTAAGAAGTAAAGCTAGTCTATGTTCTGACTCTAATAGCTAGATGAAAATAAAATAAGAATCCTCTAGAGTAAGGGAGGGCTCACCAACTCAATGATGCATCTGTTCGTGATCTCTAGTACCAGTCTCTGCATCATGAAACGATGTAGTCCAAATAGATGTCAGTACGTGGAATGTACGAGTATGTAAAATGTCTGAATGATACAGATATAGCTAGAATAATATAGAAATAATATCAACTCAGAAGATACTAAATCAGAATATCAATTGTCTATCTAAGCAAGAATAAAGAGTAGATAATGACCTATCAATACCATTCAATCCAATCCACTCAAGCAAATCAGAGTACTATCAGTATAGAACCTATTTGGGAGTTTCTCTTATCCGACAACAATCACTTATGAGCCAATGATTTTACAATAATCCCGGTGATGTTGCGACATCTGTTACGTACTTGCCATGTAAAGAACGAATTGGATCCCCAAGGGGATCTAGTCTCTTAAGTCCGCTATTGTTTCAGGGACTTCAACTCAAGAGGGAAGCTCTGATGTAATGGTTCAATCCTCACCTATGCTTGGTAACGTAGTTAATGAGTGCGAATTAGACTTACTCTTATTCATTTTGGTTTTGATACTCTTCTCAAGACTCAATGCTCATAAGACCATCTATCTCAATCAATCATATCAATTAGTCTCATAAGGACTCTCATAATCTCATCAACTCTATCTTAATGGGGCCTTCCAGCCTATCATATCAATCATCTCATCAACTCAATTCTCAATCAATCTTTCAAGAAGCTCAGATGAATTATTATGGGGACAATTGATTAGAAAAAGTATTTGAGTTCATTTATGAATACTCACAGGACCATGAGGTTCTCTATCCTATCATTGTGCTTACATTACCATCACAGTCAACATTCTCAATTCAAGGCTCTAAACTCAATCCCTAGGTGCATTCATGCAATCTTTTGTACTATAACATATAGGATTTGTGAAATAACTTGTAAAAGCATTTAATCAATAAAATCAAGTCTATGATGATCATCAACATTAGAAAATACATAAGATAGATGAAATTTACAAGAAAACATTCATAAAAAACATGTATAGAGACTCAACACGTTCATCTACCATTCTCTCTCAATCAAGGGGCACATGGAAGAACAATTTCATGTTTTAGGTTAGCCTTAAATACTTGGTATGGAGTTGGACAATCAATCTTGCTAGAATGCTCCTTAATTCTCTTGAATCCTCGCTCTTGCTCTCTTCTCTTTAGCCCTAGTCTTTGTTAGCAGATTAAAAAGACTTAGGAATGGGTGTTAAAACCTTTTTATCCTCAAAATGACCTATTTTGATCATGTTTTATGTCTAGGAGGGGTTGGAAAATGTCTGGAATGCCCATCACAAAAAACTGGAAAAAAAAACTTGATGTACCAAGTCCGCGTCGCGGACTTGGCTGATTTTAGGGGTTTTTGCTAATATTTTGATAGAGTTTTCTAATCCCATAGAAAATATTGGAATCACATCCAAGTGTAAATCCGCGACAAGTCCACGACCCGGACATGTCGCACACTCTTTCTGGAGTTGCACTTTCACATAGAAAAATTATCTTTTGATCCGGTTGCTTTGAAAATCAACTAGGACCATTTTACCATACAACCTTTCATGTTGATCGCAATTCCGACCTCAGATTTGTCATCGAAGCTTGGGAAGACATGTCATGCAAGAATCTCTTATCTAAGGGTATTTTAGTAATTTACTAGGTGTTACATGATCTTCCTCTTGGAATTATTCGTCCCCAAATGAAGAGCAAAGATAGATAACAAGACATGAAGAACAATCAGAACTCCTCTCAATACTTAATCACTCAATAAAGCTATCAACCTATGAACAATCTAGACAATCGCTATTCAGACTCAAGAATAGACAAAACAACTCAGGGATGAACAAATAAATTAAATTCAAGAGTATAGACATTACCTTCAACATTCTCATCATATGGCATGAATAGATATGGTTATTTAGCTTTATTATCCTCCTTAGCTTCCCATGTGGCTTCCTCAACAAATAGATTCCTCCACAAGACTTTCACTTAGGCTATCTCTTTGGTTCTCAACTTTCGAACTTGATGATCAAGGATTTGGACTAGAACCTTTTCATAGGATAAACTATATTGTACTCCACTACTTTCAACAGGGATCACCAATGAAGGATCTCCCAAGCATTTCTTCAAAATCGAGACATGAAAAATCAGATGAATTGCGTCTAGCTCAGGGGGTAACTCTAACTCATAAGAAACCTTCCCAATCCTCTTCAAAATTTGATAGGGGCCAATGTAATGAGGACTTACCTTTCCTTTTTTCCCAAACCTTTTGACCCCCTTCATGGGTGACACTTTCAAGTATACTCAATCATTCACCTCAAACTCCAAGTCTCTTCTTCTCATGTCAGTGTAAGATTTACGGCGGCTCTGTGCAGTCTTCAACCTTTCTCTGATAAGCTTGACCTTATCCATAGATTAATGGGAAAGATCAGGTCCAATCAACTCGGCTTCTCCAACCTCAAACCACCCAATTGATGATCTACATCTTCTCCCATACAAAGCCTCATAGGGAGCCATCTGGATACTTGCATGATAACTATTGTTGAGTGAAAATTCTATTAGAGGTAGGTGGTCATCCCAATTTACCTTAAAGTCAAGGACACAAGCCCTCAACATATCCGCCAAGGTCTGAATGGTACACTCTGCTTGGCCATATGTCTGAGGATGAAAGGCGGTGTTCAGATTCACCTTAGTACCCAATTATTTCTGAAAAGATCACCAAAATTGTGATGTGAATTGAGCTCCTCTGTACGAGATGATGGACAAGGGAACTCTATGCAACCACACAATCTCACAGATGTACAACTTGGCATACTCTTGTGTAGTGTTAGTCATTTTAACTGCTAAGAAGTGAGATGATTTAGTCATTTTATCCACAATCACCCATATCGAATCATGCTTCTTTTGAGACCTCGTTAGACTGGTAATGAAGTCCATATTGATCATCTCCCATTTTCATTCAGGAATCTCAAAGTTTTGAGCCAATACACATGGCCTTTGATGCTCAACTTTAACTTGTTGACAGTTCGGGTACCTGGAAACAAACTCCACAATACCCTCTTCATTCCACTCCACCAATAGACTTCCCTCAAGTTATGGTACATATTGGTAGAGTCTGGATGAATGGAATATCTAGATTTGTGGGCTTCAGCCATAATTCTACCTCAAACACTGTCGACATTTGGAACGCACAACCTACTTTGGTATCTCAACACCCTATCTTCCCCTTTGGGAAAGACCATCACCTTCTATTTATGGACAACTTCCTTCAATTGAAGTAGAATAGTATCTTGGTCTTTCTTTTCTTTCATCTCTGCCACTAAAGATGAATAAGACTCATTTTGGACACTAACTCCCCCTTCATCATTCTCTTCAAGTTGAACTCCCAATCAGGCAGATTTATGCACTTTCTTAGCCAATTCCTTCTTTCCTTCCTCAACATAGGTCGTACTACCAATTGACAACCTACGAAGACCGTCCGCAACAATGTTAGCTTTACTTGTGTGGTAGAGAATGCTCATGTCATAGTCCTTGAGCAACTCCAACCATCTCCCCTGCTGTAGGTTGAGCTCTTTCTGATTGAAGGCGTACTGTAAGCTCTTATGGTCAGTAAACACATCCATATGCACTCCATATAAGTAGTGGTACCAAATCCTAAGCGCAAATTCATCGCTATCAACTCAAGATCATGGGTCAGGTAGTTCCTCTCATGAACCTTAAGCTGTCTAAAAGCATAGGCTATCACTTTTCCCCTCTACATCAACACACAACCCAATCCAACTCTAGACGCATCAGAATATATCACAAAATCTTGTGTTCCATCAGCAAGGTTAATATTGGTGCATTAGTCCATTTTTAACTCCTGGAAGCTATTCTCACATTCATCAGACCACTGAAACTTGACCTTCTTCTGAGTCAACATAGTCAATGGTGAGGATATGGAAGAAAATCCCTCTACAAATCTGCAGTAGTAGCATACCAACCCCAAGAAACTTCTTATGTCAGTTGGAGAGGTCGGTCTGGGCCAGTTCTTAACCATTTCAATCTTATTGGTGTCTACTTGAATACCATCACCCAAAACAATATGGCCTAGTAAAGCCACTGACTTGAGCTAAAACCACACTTTGAAAACTTTGCATACAACTCATGATCTTTGAGAGTCTGGAGGACAACTCTAAGGTGATTGACATGTTCTTCCTCATCTCTCGAATACACCTAAATGTCGTCGATGCATATGATCACGAACATATCAAGGTACTATCCCAAATACCCTATTCATCAAGTCCATGAAGGCTGCAGGTACATTTTGTCAACCCAAAAGACATGATCAAGAACTTAAAATGGCTATATCGAGTCCTAAAGATTGTGTTTGGGATGTCACATTCTCTTACCTTCAAATGATGATAACCAGATCTGAGGTCTATCTTTGAGAAGTAAGAGGCACCCTGACGTTGGTCAAACATATCATCTA